>CM060901.1:494358715-495062048 GCA_030737815.1 Allium fistulosum
AAGTACATTTAATATGTAAGTTTTAATTAATGTAAATGACATATTTTAATGACTAAAATAATAAAGTTTCTTTATTGTAATGATAATGTAAGTTAATAAGGTACTCTTAACTTAACATAAGAATTTTAGCATTAAATTGGATATTACAGTAACAAAGTTTATTTAACTATAAGGCTATGATAAAATGACCATGTTAAAAATTTTTAAGTATATAAATACTTTGATTATATAAAATGTTAAATTGGGAAGTATTACATTCCAAAAATGCTATGATTCCTTAAGGTTACATTACCAAAATGCTATGATAATTTAAAGGAAGATTTCAAGTTTAATAAATTAAAGGAAATATTCAGTGATTTTGAAATTTGGGTTTTATTGAAATGATATATTATTGAATTGGTTTTGAAATGGAAATGATATATTTTTGAATTGGTTTTGAATAGATATGTTTTGGGTTTGAAAGTATGTATTAGTTTGAAATAAATGATATGATTTTGAAATGGTTTAAAGGATGTATTTTGATTTGAAACATAAACTATTTTTAAAAGTTATAACCACGGGTTATAATAACGATTGGTTGGCAAAGAGACCGGGATCGGATATGGACATACTCTCTGTCGATACCGAAAACCACTTTGACAACCGTGTACGCGGTGGAGATTCCAGAATGAAGTAGGACGGTGGCGACGTTCTTAAGGTATGTTACGTGGACCCAACTCCCGTGAGTTGGCATAAGGTGGCTAAAACAGGAGCGATCTCGGACCAGTGAGGTAGCACCTCTTCTCGGACACATTTCTTCGATATTATACTCTTACTTGTGATTGATTAGATGGCCATCCTCCGATTTGGGAGTGTTGTTCGAGGTGGAACGGTAGTGGCTGCTATGCGTATCCATCAGTCCGTGTGCGTAATTGGTATATCTACCCTGGCATTGCCTAGTTGTGCCGTGTCACCTACCATATCGAGCTTTACTACGATTATGATTTTAAGATCCGACCGCGTTAAGGTTCTCCATCCCCTTAACGCTATTTTCTATATGATTATACTTTACTTATTAGACATTATTATAATAGCGAATATTACTACATAGTAGATATTTTAACGGATCCTTAGAGGATGGGCGGTCCCAAGCATCTTCTAAGTTACTTGTACCTTTATTACAGTTCACTTGAGTTGGTTTACATTATATAAGTATATATTGTCCTGACTCGAGTGTTTTGTGTTTTGCTTTACGCTCGGGTCAGCCTGAGTATTCACAGATTTGGATTTCCACCTTCTAGATATTTGAATCGCTGGAGATTATTTGCTAGTCTTGTTCTATCAACTTCGGTTCCGTTGTTCTATTCAGCCTGTACTTGGTTATTGTATTGAGACTTCTGCTGTACTTTATTTCTTATGTTGTATCTTATGTAACTCTGATATATTTTCATAGTAGCTTCATGAACTACTATTTCTTTTACTTCCGCTGTATTATTTTACTCTGTGTATGTGATCTGTGATTATATTTATTTACTGTATATTCTGAGATTTGTCAAATTTTAATTACAACGCGGTATTTTGAGCAATTCAACTTCGGCATGAGTGTCTACCTATACACTTATAATGGATGCGAATGGTTGAAAATATCGGGTCGTTACACTGTAGCTCACTATTATCGCTATAAAACATCTCAATCTTAACGAAAATAACAGAATCGTTATAACAAGGTATAGCCGCTATAAAATAGTTATTCTATAGAGCCTATTTCACGCTATATATCAACATGTTTATAGTATATTCTACATCCATTTACAGCATGTATATACCGCTATAAAATGTGTAGATACAATAACGCCTATTTGGTGCTATCCTTTGAGAGTAACCTCATACATTGCATTATCTTTTTATAGCACTTATGTCATATAGTTATAATGCTTTTTAGGAGCTATGCTTTATTTTACTATACAATTAATGCACCCCACTATTACGTTTTAATAATAACAATCAAAATGAATCTTCTTTAAATAGATAACAATTTGAACAATGTATGAACGAAAAAAATATAATAATCAGCAAATGTAACGCATATTCATGATAACAAAATAAAGTATCAACTAACAAAAAATAAGTTCAATACATGAGTTACCAAATTCAATACATATTCATGATAACAAAAGACAACATAGTTCAAAGTTAACGTCTACAAGTACCAAATGCATCACTAAGAACTTGTACTGCTCAAAGCCTTTCTTCATGCATGTCTTCGGTCATTGGTAGTACTTTCTGAAAATTCAGAACAATTTGAAAATAATTATATAAAACTGTGATGAAAATTATAGGTTATTAGTAGTACCTTCTATTATTAGATGGATGAAGATTTACATAACTTTTTTAAACATCAAATTTTTCTTGGATGGATGAAGATAATGTCTTGTTGCATGTTGCATTACAACAGCCCGCGTTTGCTTTTTCTTAATAATACAAGTGCACATACACACATGCACCAAACTGCACACACACCCAAACTTGCACAAGCACACACAACATCGCACCTACACCTGTTCAATAATTTAAATGAATCAATATGCAAAATGAAGCTTTAATACTCTTTGCAACAATTATGGTATTACCCATTTGGCTCAAATATACAGATGTAATTCCAAAAAATGCAGATCGAAAATGTATAGACTCGTATTTCAATAGTTTTCATGTCTACAGTCAATTACTCTTGCAAATATTTACAATACATATAGGCCTAGCTTATGAAATTAAAACTGAAGTCAAGTCATTGATTTTTTTAAGGAGCTGCTATTGCCCTATAGCTACTGCCTACTGCTGCCTTACAGGTAGCATGACCCTTACTTTTAATTTTTTCTCACGCTGCTGCATATATTGCAGCAGTAGTTTTCTGTTTTTTTTTTTTGAAAAAAAAAACCTTAGCCAATGTGAAATTCATATTTAGGTGGATTTAGCGTAGCATTTGACCCACTCGATGGATTAAGAATATTGGACATGAATTTCACAGTGGGCACAACATTTGGAGTTTGTCCTGGTGACAAACTTACAGGGCTATTGATCTTCTTTCCTCACCATCGGAACAAAGCACTAAACTCCTGCACCCCTTTACTTCCAAACAAAAATCGCAAATCCTCCCTCAAACACCTGCACCCTTCTCCGACCTTCTTTCCTCACCATCGGCCTAACATCCACTGTTGCCCTCCTATTACACAAACCCAGTTCTCCACCGAACTCAGATCAACATCACGCCAATCGCCAAAGGATGGTGATTATTGTAATAGGGTGTTAATTACTTGTAAGTTGAGTTCTTTATGATTTCTAAACATATCATTTTTCATGATTCATGAATTTGTGTTGCTTATTACATTTGTAACCCTTTATAGAATTTGGGTTCTTAATTTTTGTTTGAAGAAAATTAGTGGTCCATTCTCACCGTTTATTGACATATTTAGTTATTAAATATATGATCATTTATGTTTATTATAACTTAAAAGTTCTTAAAGATGATATCTTTTGTAGTGTTTTTTGGGAGCTTTAGACATCAATAACTGGTGGAAAATCGGTTGAATTACAATATTGAAGTGCCACTTAAGCCCTGTCACTTGAATAAATCGAAATAGATAAGAAATTAACAGTGACAGCGGAAAGTTTCTAGCCTCAGCATCACGCTGTTGTAGTTTTCCATGGTTATGAAAACTTACCATAGGAGTTTAGATATAGATGGTATTGGAATAGAAAAGTAATTGAAAACTATTCTTCTTCAAGAGCAAATGGCATTGATTTGGAATAGGAAACGCAACTTAGAATGCTGTATTGTTCGTTCATTCAAGATATTGGCATGGTGCATAGAGTGTATGTACTTTACTTTAACTGTTTATATTTTTATTGGCATATTCATATGCATAATATGTGTTTAGTTAACGTATATCCATGTAAATCAGTGTATTAACAAACCGAAAACATTTTGAAATTGGAAATTTTTATTAATAAGCAATAATAAATTGATGTCCTACCATGAGTTTTTGTATTTAGAACTCTCATGTTTGATGCAAAGCCCAATGTTTATACTGTTTAAATACTAAAATAAATGTGAAGTATAATAATTTTTTTTCCTATGCATATGTCTTGCGGAATATAGACACTGCTATTAAACTCTCATGGGCATTATATTGCACTGCATAATTACTTGCACGTACATGCTCTTAACCAAAATGCTGGATGTCTGTCTAATATTGCAGCCCACAACTCACCATTGCGACAGCAGTAATGTTTTGTCATCGGTTCTACCTCCATCAGTCTTATGCAGATAATGAATGGCAGGTAAGCTTACTTTTTTTCTCTCCTCCCAGCTTTAAGTGAACATCAGTCAGTTTTTTATGAAATTCAGGTGGAATTTCACTGTTCAGTAATCCTTGACAATGATGTGTTTTTTTTCTTCTGATATCTTTAGATGTTCATAATTGGTTGCAATAAATTATTTATTGGGTTTTTGTATATATTAGTAATGTCAAGCTGCAGGCCAAGCATGCTTGGGCGCACAAACAAGCAAACTGGTAGCGTCTTTTGCCTTTCCGAAGCACATTGATAGTGCCTTGAGCATTTGTTTTTAGAAATGAATTTTAACTGCATTTGGGATGCCAAACAAAAAAACAAACCGCTTCAACCCTATACTCTTACAGCTAAAATTGTCTTGAAGACAAAAAACTAAGGCAGACACCAAATTCGAATTGCTATTGAGAAAACAATCTGATCTCGATCTTTGGTTTCTTCTTTTCCACTCCATCGAAATTTTGTTAAAATTATTGACATAAAAATCAGTCTGAAAATGAAATCGAGAGTTCTCAATTCGCAAATCGAAGCTACAACAAAGAAGGTACGAGTTTGTGATGAATGAGTAACTGGCTTGATCACAGCCTGCGACTAAAAACAGATCGCTAGCCTAGTTTTCAATTCGGCTATGTTCATTTTGTATGTATTCTTTGATCCTTTATTTCCAGAGTAAGATGATTAGATAAAACGAACAAGTGATCAAGTAGCTCTGTTATTAAATTCATTTTGTATGATAACGTAGTTAATGATCACTTTTATATGCTATATCAGTCATATATGGATTCAGAGATCATGTCCATAATGTCACAGTACATGCCGCTCGACAGTCAGCTAAGGAAAAAGCCTACCGCTGCGACAAGATTCTGTTTGACAAGTAATATGGTATTTTTTAATTTTATATTTAGATTTTCTTTTAACCTTAATCTATTTCATAGGAGTTATGAATCCAGTTTCTTGTAGGATAGAAATGAAAATTAGAGGATTGAAATTTGTATTCCTATTAATTACTTGAGGTTTGTTTACTTCTTATTTAATTTTTATAATCTTAGTTAATTTTATTGTGATTATTATGATTATTTAAATTTTATTGTTATGGTTAGTTAGTTTTATTATTATGATTATTTAACTAAGATTATAAAATTTTATTTTAACTATTATGATTATTGGTGTTGTTATTGTCATTGTTATTATTAATATTATTATTATTATAAACTTAATTAATTTTTATAAACTTAGTTAATTTATTATTATTATTATTATTATTATTATTGTATAAATTTGTTATTTTTTAATGAAACTTAGTTAACTTGGTTAATATTTTATGGTTATTATTATTATTATAGACTTAGGTAATTTATTATTATTATTATTATTATTATTATTATTATTATCTAAAACTTGGTTAATTGTTATAAAAGTTAGTTAAAGAAGTTAATTTTTATGAACTTGGTTAATTTATATTATTATTGTTATTATTTTATATAAATTCAATTAATTTTTATAAAACTTAGTTAACTTGGTTAATATTTTATAATATTTTATTATTATCAGTATTAATATTATTGGTATCCTAAACTTAGTTAATTGTTATGAAACTTAGTTAATTTTTATAAACTTGGTTTATTTATTATTATAATTGCTATTATGATTGTTGTTGTTGTTATTGGTATTATTATTATAAACCTAATTAAGTTTCATTAACATTGGTTAAATTACTATTATTGTTGTTGTTGTTGTTAACTTAGCTAATTTTTATAAATTTACTTATAAAACTTAATTAACGAAGTTAATTTTTATAATCTTCATTAATTTATTTTGATTTTGACTATTATTATATATATATAGTTAATATTTATAAAACTTAGTTAACTTGATTAATATATTATAATTTATTATTATTATTATAATACACTTAGTTAGTTTTTATATACTTAAATTAATTTATTATTATTATTATTATTATATGAACTTGGTTAAATTTTATAACATTAGTTCACTTGGTTAATATTTTATAATTTATTATTATTATAAAATTAGTTAATTTTCATAAAATTTGTTAATATTTTATTATTATTATAAACTTATTCAATTTTTATAAATCTTACTTACAAACAAAGATAGTAACAGCTTCTTGAACCAAATTCATTTTAATAGCAGCAATTGATTATACTAGGTAGCTCGTAATAGTAGAAAGTAAAAAAACTAAATAACAATACCTCATTTGGTACCACATCCTATAAATCATCACATATAAGAATGAAGAATTCAAGTGATCCATCAACTACCTCCTCCTGCATTAGCGAGATAAAAGTCCTTCACTCATAGAAATTACTTAATAATAAGCAGTATATGCATTTCAGTTGCAAAAATGTGCACAACTAGAATATAAAATGATGAAGAAAATACCTTACTTTCAGGCTCTGCAACAACATATTGCTTCAAGGTTTATCACCAAATACATGAGAAACAGCAAGCACATCGCCCATCCGCCGTATGCTGATTTGGGTTTGATCCTACATGCACCAATGCTCTAATTTCAGTTTAAGGAACTAGTTTTGATACCTTAAAATCTTTCTGGTTTTACAGTGCTATATAGTTAATTCTATTACAAACCTTGCTAGCCAAAGAGCTGTAACCTACATCAAGTTCATGAATACTTTTTAAGCCATGCATATTGCAAATTCAAGTTCCCACATACTACTTAAACATAGTTTAGAAAAGATAATTGACGACCTGCAGTTGCAAGCTGGCTGGCTTGCGACTACAAACAAGAAACTTGAAGTTGCAAGCTTGATTGCAACAGGCAACAACATGCAACTTGCAACTGCAAGCATGCAACTTGCAAGAAACTTCCAGTTGCAAGCTTGTAAGTTGCAGGCAGCTTGTAAGTTGCAGGCAACTTGTAGCTGCAAGCTTGCTTGCCACTGCAAGCTTATAATTTGCAATAATAACCAAGAACCCAGTTGAAATAAGGTTCTACAAAAATATACCATGGGACAATCAATGTTTTACAAGTGTATGTTTGTTGTTTTTTCTTTTTTGACATAACAATATAGTAAATCAAACATCTCATATTTTATGATTGATCTTAGTTATAATTATAGAGGTAATGTCTTAATGTAAATTTATTATGATTGACCTTAGTACATTAGTTAAGTTTGATAGGATGACATCAGTATCTGTTTTAAGTTGCAAACAATTTGATAGGATGGCTGGTTCTACTTCTTGTAGAAACTACATTACTCTCTTACTCAACATGTACTGTATACTTAATCATAATACATAATTAGTTAGCAAAATGCCTGCACAACAATAGAGTTATTATAACACTATAGACTATCGAAGATCATTGTGAGAAAATAAACACAATATAAGTTCAAACATATAGTATTTTCCTATTTTATGATTATAATCCTAATAGCAAATACCATAGTAAGATGTTTCACAAATTGCTCAATCTTACAGAGGAAACAAATATGAAACTTATATAATTCAACCACTTTCAATAATCAAATACACTTTGTAAATATAGTTAGATTTGTTTAAGTTAGAGCTTCCCTTAAACCCTAAGTGAGCAATTCCTATATAATTGTTGTTGAAACTAGTTAATTTTTATAAACTTGGTTTATTTATTATTATAATTGCTATTATGATTATTGTTGTTGCTATTGGTATTATTACTATAAACCTAATAAGTTTCATTAACATTGGTTAAATTACTATTATTGTTGTTGTTGTTGTTAACTTAGCTAATTTTTATAAATTTACTTATAAAACTTAATTAACGAAGTTAATTTTTATAATCTTAGTTAATTTATTTTTATTTTGACTATTATTATATATATTTAGTTAATTTTTATAAAGCTTAGTTAACTTGGTTAATATTTTATAATTTATTAGTATTATTATACACTTGGTTAGTTTTTATAAACTTATAATTAATTTATTATTATTGCTATTATTATACGAACTTAGTTAACCTTTATAAAATTAGTTAACTTGGTTAATATTTTATAATTTATTATTATTATTATAAACTTAGTTAATTTTCATAAACTTTGTTGATATTTTATTATTATTATAAACTTATTTAATTTTTATAAATCTTATTTTAACAAACAAGGATAGTAATTGCTTCTTGAATCAAAACTAGGCAACTCTTAATAGTAGAAAGTGAAAAATTAAATAACAATACCTCATTTGATACCACATCCTATAAATCATCACCTGCAAGAATGAAGAATTCAAGTGATCCATCAACCACCTCCTCCCGCATTAGCACAAAACAATCATCACAAATTCAGCGCTGTAACTCAGCCAAAGTTTACCATGCTTTTTGAAAACAATACTTTGTCTAACAGAGCATGAATTACAATTAATGTTTTATGACACAACCATGACTTTTTCCATGGGCCATTAGTAATGGGCTTTGGATACTCCACCTACTTGAACTTATCGACAATGTTGAAAGCACCTTGTAGATCGGGCCATGATTTTTTCTTACCAACATCAATAGGCCCATTAAGGCAACATGATGTAAGCCAACTAGACTATGTCGTGGCAAGCAGGCTTGGTCTTGTCGATGAAGTGATCCCAATCAATGTCTTCACCATCTGCCATGATTTCACTGGAAGCAGCTTACTGTGACATATCCAAGTTTTAAGTTTCCAAGTGCTGCACAGGTGAGGTATATACGAAAAAGAATTTATCAGAATTGAGATTATATAGAAACGCCATGAAGGGTCATGTATGATTTCAGATTTTCAATGCAACTATTGAATGCTTCTTTTGTAGCTCTATCCGTGTTCTCAAAATGTAATAAATCCATGCATCATCTTTTTATACCATTTCCAAGTCCAACCATACATGCTAACTAGTATTAATTGTGGTAATTAGGAAAGCTAAACACACTGTCCATTTTCTTTGGGAAAGAAAATATATTGATGCATTGTTTACAATTACGAAATGGTTAGCATCTTACGAGATGTTTTATTCCGCTTCTTGCATGTAATTTGTAAGTAATTACTGAAATTTTATTGTTAGCACATCGCCTACCCACCATATGCTGATTTAGGTTTGATCCTGCATGCACTAATGTAAAATCTTTCTGGTTTTATATTACTATATAGTTAAATTCGATTACAAACCTTGCAAACCAAAGAATAGTAGTCTGCATCAAATTTATAAATACTTTTTAAGCCTTGCATATGCAAATTCAAGTTCCTACATACTACTTAAAAAATAGTTTAGAAGTGATAATTGATGCCCTGCAGTTGTAAGCTTGCTTGCCACTACAAACAAGAAACTTGAAGTTGCAAGCTTGATTGCAACCTGCAACAGGCTACTTGCAACCGCAAGCATGCAACTTGCAAGCAACTTGTATTTGCAAGCTTGTAAGCAACTTCCAGTTGCAAGCTTGTAAGTTGCAGGCAACTTGTAGTTGCAAGCTTGCTTGCAACTGCATGCTTATAACTTGCAATAATTTGAAGACTTGTAGCATAGACAATTTGTAGATCATTAAAAACAAGATATTCTTTTATGCTAACTAATATTCTATGTTGTAAAACAAAGATGGAACAAATTTGATTTCTCGTCACTAATATCAATAAGAGCATTAACTCCTAATCCATCACCTATCGACGAAACGACAACATATCATTTTCTAATCTGATGTATATTTGTTTTAAATTCATTATTATCAACAAAATGGTAAATTAAAAATGGCAACAAACTTTTCCTACGTTTGAAGATTATTTAGCACTAGGACAATAAATATTGGATCAAACAAAATGCTAAATAACAATATTCAAATACGCTAAATTAAAAATTGATTTCATTATTGGTGAATACCCATATTACCGAACTTAGGACAAACTTTGTATCAGAGTTTTCCAAACACATTTGTGGCTTTCAAGCTATTTTGATGAAGAATGTTTCATATCTTTACTCTATGAAATTTGTTGTTTAAAAGCCTTAGTTCGCTTCAAAACAATATTACGATCATCATGTTATTATCTATTTGCAAATCCATATTTGATCAACAATTAGCATAACATAATAAAACAGAATAATGAAATAACACAAATTTTGTTACCTGGCTTCATGCCAGAAAGAATTAGTGTCTAACCGAGGCAATACCATAGTGGCATTCATGATTCATGCAGCAAGGACAGCATTACATATCTGAAAAAACAATATGTTTGCAAATGTATTAAGAAATCAAATTTAATAACATGAATCAAACAACTACAAATCGTGTAATTAAGATGAGGAGACTTCTCATATAAATATTTAAGTTGTTGTGAGCTGTTTAGGTATCAACTCATAGGGGGACTGTATGTAATACTTTTCTAGTGTCATAAAAAAATTAAGTGAATAAAAAATCAAGATTATACCAATGTAGTCCGTTAAATAGTTATAACACTTGTAAACCAAACATCAACGGTTAATATTCAAGTATTTGCTTGACTTCCACTATAATTCAAATATCTAAATAGTATGTGGTAACTATTACATACCGCGCTTCGCTATTGATTTAAGCCACCGTTACAACGAACACGTAGACATCCATTGCTTTCACTTTTTGAGGCTATAATATATATTAAAATAAGTTGGATTTTAGTACAATTAATAAGCATTTAGGCCTGAAGGGAATAACAATTTGGTAAAAATAAGATAAGGAGGATTGTTGATGTTAGACATGTGGCCAATGTGATCATGGAGCTGATGATAGTCTCCGACCACTAGAAGAAGCGGGTGCCTAGAGCTTATCTACAATAATATCCTTCAAGATTGAAAACATTATTAGCATGTGCAACAATAACATACGATTCTCATAAAAAAATTAATTATTGACCACACTATAAATAAGGGGAAGCAAGACCTGCTTACGGATCTTACAGAATTAGATTCTAAGTATATTACTATCCAACCTATTTGTTGCCTAGTAGAATGATCTTGCCTGAAGACTATATATAAATTATTCATTTGAAACATAATTTTGGATTTGGTAGAAGTTCTAATTGGACTGTTGATGAAGTTGATCTTGAGCGTTAAGATTATAAATAGATAAGGGATGTATATCCTTATCCTACATTGTATATGTATGTGAATGCATCTTTCTCCAGTGTTTTAACAGAAACCTGATGAAAGGGCCGTAAAGGGCGTAAACATGTTGATATTCTTTTACGAATTTCCGTAGATGGTTTTTAGGAGAATACTGCTAACATAAATAATTAAATAACCAAACTATTTCATGAATACTATTTTCAAGGAATAAGAACATACTATATAACTACTGAATCATAGAAGATGCTGAAGATTAAGTATGCCAAATTAAGATGTTGAATCAAATTGTACATCTTATGGGTTAATAATTATGAAACTAAGTATGCCAAATTAAAACTAGAGTACGCCAAATCAGAAAGTAGCACCTTTTCAACAAAGAAAATCAATTCTTGGACTGCCTGGAAGTAAATTCTCAATTTTTTAGAGTGGGAGTCGCCGTTAGTTTGGAGACCTAGAGCTGTTGCCAAGTCACCTCCCTCTGATGGAGATAAAGTCTGGAATCACGTCATGTATTATGCTTCCAGTCAGAGTGTCACCTCCTCCCAACACAGCTCCCAGTTGTAGTGTCGCCTCCTCCCAACACCGCTCTCTTCATTGCGAACAAGTCAACTAAGCCGCACGTCCTCCTATCCCCTTGGTTCCATCGCCTTCCCAATCACAAGTGAGCATTCAATCTGTCTTTTGCCTTTTCTTTCAGTGGGGAACTTATATCCAAACTAGGGTTTTTTTAATTTGGTATGTGGTGGTTTGAGATAAGAAGAGAGGAAGATAATTTAGGGAATTGGCATCTATGAAAATAAGACAGCTTAAAATGCGTTACACACTAATTTATTCTTCAAATCAAAAAAATTAGAAAATACAATAACACTATAAAATAAAGCATTATCAATTGGCGCTATAAAAATCCAATTTTCTTGTAGTGTGATTTCGAAAATTAAAATTGAGAATTGATTCGAGAAATTAATATAGTGAGAAGTGTTATTCGTTAAAAAAATAGGAAGAGGAGAACTGAAGTGGGCGGTAGTTGTTATTAGTGATTTCATTTGGGGGAACTCCTTTTAATTTTTATTAGTAAAGTTGGCCGAGCTGTTTTTGTAATTATTCTTTCTATTTTTTCCTTTTTCTTCTTTCTTTTATTTAATTTGTTTAAGTTTTAGGTCTTTCTCTTCAAAAAAATAGTTTCAATTTGTTTAATTTTCATTTGTTTTAGTTTTCACTTGTTTTACTTGTTTTAGTTTTACTTTTTTTAGTTTTACTTGTTTTAGTTTTACTTGTTTTAGTTTTCATTTTCACTTGGTTTAGCTTTCATGTGTTTTACTTGCATTTGTTTTGTTTTTCACTTTGATAAACATATAATTAATTTTTTAAAAGCGTATATATCTTGTTTTAGTTTCAGGTTGCAGAAGCAGAAATTCAAAGGAATAACTGCTTGCCAAAAATAAATTGCTTTGCTTCCTATAAAAAAAAATTGTCACTTTAAAATAAATTGCTAATAATTCTGCATGCTCTGGTATTGTGCCATCATCTCTTATTTTTATTTGCTTTGCATTTTTGGTTGCTTGCATTTTTGAAAAAAAAAATTCCATTCATAGTTTCATTGTTAATACACATTTAATTTTAGTTTTGCATTTCATCTTAGAACTTGACTAATAATAACGGTTAGACATTTTAAGGGTGTCACGAGCTCACCTAGGGCTTAATTGTATATTGACAAGTTATCCACTTTCGACAATTTATTTTCTTGGTGTCTAGGCTACGGTAGAGCAATAATCAGTTATAAATATTACGGTGGTTCATAAATAGTATACTAATTGTTTCTCTGAAGGTACTTAAACCTTCGGTTGCATTGCTACGGTGATTCGTGGTGCACCGATAACTCATGTCCGTTACCTGGCTGAGAACTATCTTGTTGAATTAAGAAAAAGTGCAATTATATAAGTTTGGCTTAGGAGCTACTTAGGATAGAAAATTTATAATTAAACCCTTGCATTCATTTAGTTGCACTAGTTCATGCATATTTATTAAAAAATTTCAAAATGCCAAATCTAAAAAAAAATCGTAAATATTTCTTAACTTAGTTTTTAAATCCTTTGGAAAATTTTCAATTTAAATAAAAAATCCAAAGAAAAAAAGATATTTTTTTTGAGTTAGTTTTTTTTAGAAAAGCAAAAATTCAAAAAAATATTAAACCTTTCCAAAAAAAAACCAAAAAAAATTCCCTTTGAAAAAAAAATTCCTTTTGGTAATTTTTTTTTGAAAATGTCTGAATTTTCTTACTCGCTAGAATTTTACAATAGTTGTGAAAATCAATATAATCCATATAATTTAACACAAAATTCTTATGGATATTTTAATGACAACTATTGTACAAATAATTCGAATTTTGAACCGCAAAATTTTCAAATTGATGAGCAGCCCTCAAATCTTGAAAATAGCATTGAAATGATCTCGTCTTTACTTGAACTCTCTACACAACAAAATCAAAGAATAAATGATTTGCGTAATTCATATTTGTGCAATGATTCAAGTCAAAATTTTCAAAATAATCAAAATTTGAATTCACTTCAAAATTCAAATGATTTCGATTATGACCCATGCCAATTCAATTTCAAACTCCAAAATGAAATTCAAAATCAAAATGGAAACAACTGTTTAAATGATTTTGGCAATGGGAGTTGTTTCAATGATGGTGAAATTTTTTGTTCTCAACAAGTTCAAATTGAAAATTCTCATATTAATAATTATAAATTGGATTTTGTTGAGGAAATGAATGAAATTTACAATGATCACACGGATTTGTTGTTTGAAATATATATGAAACAACATGAAAAACAAAATCAAATCCCAACGTGTGACGAGTCAAGTGATAATCCATCTTTTACCAAAATTGATGATTTTCAAATAAAAACTTTTGAAATTGAAAATGACAATCTTAATAAAGTTGTTGAAAATGCGGTAATTGAGTTGGATTTCAATTCTTTTGAAAGTGTGGAACCAAATTTAAAATTCGACCTTCTTTTTTCCGATTTTGAAAGTTTGAATACAACAACTGTGGATTTTGAACTTGATATATGCAATGAAGCAGTGAATAATTCAACAAAGGAAGACGAATTTAATAAACATAAATTCTTTGGACTTTTCGAAAATGAGTTGTTGAACTTCGAAGGGGAAGATTTAAATCACCATTTTGATTTTGAAATCAATAATTCTGAAGAAGTTTTCAATGGTAAGTTTGAATTTCAATTTGGTGAAAATAAACTTGAATTCCAACCAATTGTTGTATCAACCCCAAAAATCATCAAAAATAAAACAACTCACACGATTTTTAATAAAACGACATTCGTTTTTCCAAATCAACATTCAACTTTGAAATCTTTTATGATTTGGTTTTCTGTGCTTAGCTGTGTCTCTTATACTTGACGAGACAAATGAACTGGTCTTTGGAAGACCGTTTCATTTACTCTTTGACGATACACTTTCTGTTGTCATGTAAATAACAAACCTTTCATTTTCATGTAAATATAGGTCATTTTTTTAGTTTTCTCCTTTCACTTGGGTTGACTGTGGGGACACAGTCAAAATCAAGTGTGGAGGTGTCTCATTTTCATTTTTAATTTTTCATGGTTTATTTTTTGGCATTTTCTTTCCAAAACTCAAAAAAAACAAATTTCTTTTTGGGTTAATTTTGAAGAAACACTATAGGATAAATATAGAATTTTGGTTATTAAATTAAAATTTTTGAAAATTTATTTGTCTGAACAAAAATAAAATAAAGTTTGATTACAACTAACTATGGTTTAACTAGTATAGAGGAAATTCATGGGTGATAATTATGAAGTATATCCTAGTGGAAAATCTTCGTTTAAAAAAGTGGTGGATTTAAAGTAAAGGATATAACATTTTTTATCTTCTAAGTTAAATGGTGCGAAGATGATTTTGCAAAACTCTCTCTTCAAAAAAATAACAAAAATAAAAAAACACAAAAAATATATTCGTATATATGTATATATTTTTTATTAACACCTAGAGTCATGTGTTCACACGCATGTGTGTACACTCTCCATGCTCTGTACCTTCCTCACGTAAACCCGAAAGGCAGTGCACGATCGGTATATTTGGCCTTAGTTATCTCGGTTAGGTGTATGTATATAAAAATTCTTTTATTAATAATGCCTACAGTCGATAGGTGAACACACTTGTGTGTTCACTCGCCACGCTCTATTTTCCCCTCACATATGCCTGAAAGGCAGTGTATGGGTAATATATCTGGCCTCGGTTTTCTGAGTTAGGCATATGTAAATATTGTTAATATCAATAAAGTTTTCAAAAAGAGAGAGAGAGTAAGGAATTGAAATCCGAGCACTATTTTCACTTATTTGATTTGTTATTCAAAAGAAATGAAAATAGAACTTTGAAAAACTTTGATAATCAACTAAGGATCCATTTCATAGTTGCACGATGTTATCAATCGAAACAGCTAGTCAAGCTGGAGTCTAATTGTGATGATAACTTCATTTTTATTGGAAATTTTGATGAGTAAAAGGATTTACATTTCTTGATAATAACCAAAACCTATATTTAACTTATTCGTGTCAATTTAAAAGTAAATTCTTCATTTGTAAATATTTTCAAAAACTTGCATTCATCTCTTTGTAAATAAATCTTGCATTTTGGAATTTTTCACTTTGCATTGGGATTTTGTGGGTAGTATCCGCTGAAAACCCTCACGAGACAACACTCGTCCTACTAGGGACACCTAGAGGTTTAACGGCTTGTTGCATATGCTCAATGCAATCGTGCTCCGTACGAAAATGGATTTATCTAGTTTTCTTTATTCGAGGACGAATAAAAAGATAAGTGTGAGGGTATTTGATGTGCACGTAAATGTGCATATTTTTACTTCCATATTTAATCGAATCTAATTAAATAAATGAGCATTTAGGGTATTTTAACATGTTTAAACCAAAAGTCAACTTATTTTCAAATCATCATTTATTCATCTTCATATATGGGCAAAATGGTCAATTTTGTGCATATATTAATTTGAGAAAATTCACTTGGATATTTTAATGTTATTTTGTAGGAATTTGAAATGAAATATGATGAAGGCTTTTATTGAAAATATGCATGCACAAGAGATTACAAGTAAATGGAGATGGAAATAATTCATTTCATACAACATGGAGGACCTCACCTACCCACTTACCATGATCACCTATTAGGAGCTAATGCACATGCTAATGAAAATTAAAGTTGCGTGCACATGTAATGGTGGATTAATCTCATGCTAATGACAACTTGGAGGCCACACTTCCTCAAGGGTAGTTTGGGTAGTTCCCAAAAATTGAATTAGGGTTTTAGGCTTATATAAATACTCCATATGTTTATGTAATTAATCTCTTAGCCTTTGAGCCTCCATTTTAGTTAGTTTAGTTTTAGGCTAAAAAATAAATCAAAACTCTCTTTTCTTTTTCATGGATACTTAGCCATTTTCTTTTATGTAATTACTTTGTATGCAATTTTAATACATGTTCTTTTCTTTTCTTGTTTATTTCCTTTCATGCTAGTAGTGTAGATCTTTTTATTTATGAAAGTAGATTAGTTTGTATTTTATTTTTATTAGCTCTCTTTTTTCATTAGCTTGCATTTTTATTCTTATTTTTGTTTCATGTTGCAATCTATATTTGTTGATATGATAACAAATATGAGAGGCTAAACTCCTTCAATTTAGGAGTAATGAAGCTCTCTTAATCATGTGGATTCTACATTTTGATAATTTTTGATCTCTCTTTGTGCTTAATGGAATTGTTTGATGTGGTTAAATTTTGTTGTTTAGCTTTGAATTTGATAGCCTATGTTGTTGACACCAAATAGGCTATGCTTAAATAAACAAAACACAAATTACCTCTTCATCTACATATGATTATGGTAATAAAGTGATTTTAAAATCAAAATTTGATGGTCTATATTTCTAATCAATAGTTAATAGGCCATGCTTAGAATATATTTTATTTTCAAGTTCATTGTTAATTTTCATGAGAGTTAAAAAGTAATTTAGTGGATGTGTTATAGTTTGATGGCTTATATTAAGCTAATTAATAGCACAAATAGGCCATACTTATGATAAACACATTAACTAAATTCACTAATGACCAAAAAAAGAGATCATAATTTTATGTTGTGTTGATTTATGTGATCAAGAGAGTGGATTTATCTCTAAATCGCCTTCTACTCTCATATTTTTATCCATTTTCTTTTATTAGTTTATTTACATTTTTTTAGCTAATCACACTTTCAAATATTGGTTTAATTTGATTGAATAAAAATTTTAAAATCTAAATAATTCCCTACGGATCGACCCGTACTCGCCACATAATAGTACGCCGTGCACTTGCGGTATATTTTTATTTAATTTTTTTTGGCTATTTTCTAAACCGATAGAAAATTAGTCGACAAACAGCTTTGGTAGGGTAGACTCATTAAAGATAGGTTAGTAATACCCTAGAATGAGTTCGAGTATATTATATATGGAAGCATAGTTGTTAGTGTTATAAAAATATTTTATATTGTGTTGATTTATTTGTTGAGTGATTTATAAATTCTGGTTGATACAGAAGGTACAACTGTATCAATAGGGGCTGCTAAACACTTGTACAAGGCAAACAGACATAGTATTATTTTTGAAATTGGTAAATGAAATAATTTTACCTAGGATTACATTAAATATATAAATGAATAATTTTCAGAAATTGATATAGTTATTTTTGTTGTGTTAGTTTGTTAGGTGATGATAATATTCAATTATCTTCACTTATTGTTGGATTAGTTTTGCTCGGCCAATTTATGAGCAGTTTTATCTTCTCACTACATAACTTGTGGAAACATTGAACAAACACCTTGTGAATTAAGTTTCACAATTGAATCTAACGTGTTCGGTGATAATGTTGGATTAAAATTTAGTTTTAATAAAAGTTGTTTATTTTAATATAAACAAAGATAAACATTTGTGAAATAGTTTTATATAAGGAAGTTACTTTATATAAGTATGGTTTATAAAAATTGTTTGAAATAAAAACCGGTATTTAATATTTAAGTTCTCTGTTTAGGTAGTTTATGGATGTATGTATCCTATGCATTAGGATAGTTTGGTTTGTGCATTTCATTATGACATGTTGTTGGTTAGTTTTGATTGGTTGAAATGAAATGGAATTTTTGATGATTTTGGACAGTTCGAAACTTCCAAATTAGTTGAAAAATTGAAGCTAAGTGTTTGTGAAAATATAAAATAATAATTTTTTATAACTTATAAATTTGAAGAAATAGTAAATTAAAACAAGATTTAAATTTATTGAACATCATTGTTAAGTAAAATAAATTTGAGATTGTATATATGCTCTTAGGATGTAGAAGAGTGTTATATGAATATGAATTTGAGTTATAAAATGTTAATATACTTAAGTAATGGTTTTATGAAATGGTTCATAAATAATTTTAGTATTAAATGAAATACTATTGGTGTAATTAAATGTGATATTGTTTCATTTGTCGTGTTTAACTCTCTTTTAGTTTATGTAAGTGAAATATAGGTATGAAAGAAAAAGCTTGCTAGTTGCTTTTGGTTTCATGAGTAGAGTTTGATTGCTCGACAAATTGATATGTGTTTATTGCTTAATGGGTGTGTTTGCTATGTGTCATACACACTCTTTAAGGTATATCATAAGTACATATTGTGTTATGCTGTCCCAGGATATGGGAGGTCCTAGTTATGGGCTTATATTGGTAATATGATTTTTTTTGAACCTAGCCGTGGAAAGGAGACGTTGTCGAAATTTTCCGTAACTTAAAGGATTTTAAAAGCTCAATAACACATTTTAAGTAATTGATTTTAAAAGTCTAAGGGTGTGAAGACATTTTTCCTTTGAGAATTTCGAGGACAAAATTCTTTTAAAGGGTGAAGAATGTAACGACCCAAAATTTTTAACATTTCGAATAAGAATATTTAATTTATTTGAATATTCAAATTTGATTCGAATGTGAGGAATAATAAGAAAATCAATTGTTCTAAAACAACTTGATTTTTATTGACGTATTTTTATTTTTATTTATAGGTTTTTTCCATAATTTTTAATTTGAAAATTATTTAAATTATCATTTGACGTATTTTTTGACAAACGATGGTATTTTTGAAATTTCATAGAATAAGCTAACCCATGTATTTTATTGCTATTTTGGGATTGTGTCGTATTGTTGAGCATGATCATATTTTTGTTTCTGTCATTCGCGGATCGTACACGAACGAAATGCTGTGTGGCAAAGTGCCGAAAATTGTAAAATATAACAAACATCAACCTTAGACTCTTCTTCGTATTTCTTTTTCTCTTTTGACTTTTCATTCTTCCCTTTCCTCTTTTATTCCGTTTCCTGTAAAATAAAAGAAATCAAACTTTCCTCTTTAAAAATCAAAACAAAAATCTACACTCAATGATAAATCACAACATTGGATCCGTTAAACTCGTGAGATGAAGAGCTTTGCATCTGCATTGGTTTGGAAGCATGCGACATCGTTTTGAGTTGGTCGACATGACGAAGGAAGACCTAGGGTTTGGGTTGGTCACCGATGAAATGAGAATGGCGAGGAATAAAGAGTGCCGTTGTGTTCGCCTTGTCGAAGTACACCTTCCCGAATCAATCGCTCGAGCTCTGGAGTGGTGGGGTGAATCACGACAATTTGAAGGAAGGGCGGCATGTGTCAGGTCGTGAAATGAATAGGGGGACCGAGCTTGAAATCGTTGGGTTGATGTTCTCACGATGTGGTGTGTGTTGCAATAGATGGGGTTCTATTTCATCAAGAAACTGAGAAATCGTCCTTGGAAGGTTGGCCTGGATGGGTTGTTCACATATCACTATGCATGTTGTTTTTTATTTGGAGAAGATGAGATTTGGGTAGGTAATTAGTTTAAATAAAGTGGTTAAGTATAATTAATTGATTTAAATAATTCAAAACTTTATAAATTGAATAACTTCTTCGCACGAGGTCCAACCGAGACTCAGTTTTTGCATTGTGCTCGTAGGAGCAATATCCATGCCTTGGAATTTGTTTCGTCAAGTTTGAAGCAAGTGAAATTTTGAGCCAAAATTGAACGCCGTTCGATTTTAGATCAAATTGGAATGCTTAAGCATCAATTGGAATTTTGGTAAGTTAACTCACCTTTGTATAAATACTACATGATGCATAGTAGTGATAAATTATTATTTTGTTGTTTGAATGATTTATTGGTTTGATTTGGCTAAATTTACGCTTTGAAAAAGCGAATGGCATATATATTGAAATATCAAGAATTTTGTAAAGGAATTCGGATTCTTCATTACTATTGATTTTAATTTCTGTTATATACTTATTTTATAAGTTGTTGAATGCTAAAAGTTTAGTGGTTGGCCATATTGAATATAACAATTATATGTTAAAAGTTGAACCATTTTATTGATAAAGGTAGTCATAGCATTAGTTAAGTGCTGTGGTAAGTATTGGCCTCATTTTAGTATTTTAAAATACTATGGTTTGTTGTTTTGACTTGAAAATGGTTTTGATTCAGAGAATGATTTTAAATCTGATTTTTGGATTTTTTGGATATGTTATTCAAAAATGGTTTTTGAACTTTTCTATTTTACTCCAACCTTTTTGGAAATGTTTTTAAAAGTATTTTGGGAAATATTTATTTTACAAAAGGTTAATATAATAATGGATCTTTATTTTAAAGAAAAAAGGGAATTTATCTTTTATAATAAAGTGATTCCATTTTAAAAGAAGATTAAAATATTTTGATATAAATATTTAGGAAATGTTTTGTATAAAATGTTTTATAGAAAGATAGATTTGTAAATGTTATTTTATAAATAAAAGATAGATTTATATATGGTATTTTACAAATAAAATAATAGATTTTTAAATGGTGTTTTATAAAAAGGGAAGTTAATATAATTTTGATAAATTGGACAATAAATCACATTTGTGAATTTATAGTGATATATGAAATGATCATTTTATGAAAATTATTTGGTCCTATTTTTAAAACTGAGATTTATGTTAAGTATAGAAGGATTTATAAAAGGAGTTTTATCAAAAGGAGTTTTATCAAAGGGGAGTTTTGTAAATAGAAATGAGATTTGTAAATAGAAATGAGATTTGTAAATATAAAAGAGATATATATAAATAAGTTTTGTAAATATAAAAGAGATTTATAAAAGGAGTCTTATAAATAAAAATAATATTTATAAAAAGGAATTTGATAAAAGGATATGAGATTTGAGTTCTATAAATGATCATTTTAAATTATAGTGGTATGGAAAGTTATTCTTTCCGCACTTAACACCAAGTTTCGAGGTAAGGAAACTCGTCCCTATCCTAAGAATTAAGAATGTATGTCGAGGCAAGAATAGTATGCTAACTTGTCTGACTTCATTATTAATCGAGGGATAGCACAAGTATGAAATTGAGAAGTGATGGTAAGTATATTTAGTCTAATTTATATATGATCCATTTAATTACACCAAAATTGTTTTGGGTTTATTATATCTATGTTTTTAATGACATTTGTTTTAACCCAAATAAGTATGGTGTGGAAGTGAAATATTCTTAAGTATTGTGAATATACTTGTACCATTGATAAAAGTAAATGGAGATTTTCTAATTATTGAAAGTGTAGTATCTTGTTAATATACTTATACTATTGATGTAAGTATATGCAGATGTTTTCTAATTATTGAAATTGTTGCGCCTTGTGAATATACATATACTGTTGATATAAGCACATGGAGATGTTTTCTAAGTATTGAAAGTGTAGTGTTTTATGAATATACTTATACTGTTGAGATAAGTATATGGTTACACTTTCTACGTATTGAAAGTGTAGTGTCTTATGAATATACTTATACCATTGATATAAGTATATGGATACGTTTTCTAAGTATTGAAAGTGTAGTGTTTTGAGAATATACTTATATTGTTGATGTAAGCATATGGAAAAGTTTCCGAAGTATTGAAAGTTAAATGTTTTGTGAATATAATTTTACCGTCGAGATAAGTATATGAATATTTTTAAGTATTGAGAAGAGAAGGGAGGGTTTGGGAATATATCTTTTGAAAAAGATATTTTAATAAAAATATTTGAAAAGTGATTTTAATTAATGAAAGAATTAATTAAAGAGGCTTAATGGTTGCTTGTGGGCTTAACCATGCTTGGTTTCCATTTAGGATTAAATCCTTGATTTGATTGTTTATTTGATAGTTAAATAACCAACTATCAAATATTGGCAAGTTTTGAAAACTACCCTTTTTGGATTCGGAGAGACCGAGATCGGATAAGAATGACTTATTCAAAAACCAATTCGAACGACCACTTCGAACCGCCAAAAGGGTTCGAATTGGAGACATCTTGAAGATGATGGAATCGAAGATGGAGTTCTTTGAAGTGCAAGGGCTGCTGGCTACTAATCCCAAGGGTGATTCCCAAAATGGATGCAGTAGAAGTTGTGCCTTCGGATTGTTAATATCCTGAACAACTTGTATGGATGGACGCTAGCATTGCATTGTTGTCTTGAGGGTAGTGTTAGAATTCCAAGTGGGATTGCTATCTAAATGGTAAAACGAAGCCTCAAGCCTTACACCGGTAATGACTAAAACATGAGGTATGCGGCAGGGATATGTGGTTTGCTACCATTAGGGTATGTCATTACCCATCTAGATCACTATCTATGAATTTATGTATGTTGAAAGCTTGAGGAAAAAGGTTGTAAAGCAACCGGCATGATTACATATTCGGTACTATCCAGTAAGGGGTAGGTCGGTCTCTGTTGGAAGGGGGTCTAGACATAGCCCTCGATACATTTTCTAAAAGTGTACTATGATAGGTGGTACTCCGGTGCCTTGTCATTATATGGATTCCATTCTCTAATAAGTGCCTTACGGACTTTGCTGTGCCCAAATATGTCGAAACGTGAGATGCAACCATTCTAGCTATGTTTTATATTCATTTTAAACCCTAGGCATTATTATAATATCATAGGATTTTTTATTGAAATGGTTTGGTTATCGTACGATAAAAAATCGTATTTGTTTATGTACGGTGTGGTCTTATGAGATTTTTTGAAAGGTTTTATAACAATATAAATCCATTTGATTTGTGTTTTCATACTGGTTTACTAGACTGATCCGGGTGTTATTTTCTTATAATGCTCGGGTCAGCCCGAGCATAATTCCAGATTTAGTTATGGATGCTATGGAGTTTCATGAGACGTGCTAGATGCCTCCAAGACATATTTACATATATTAATTTCTGCTGCATTTGTTGTTTTGTATTTGTCAGCATTTATGAGGACAGGTTGTTATAACTGTCCAACCCAATGATAGATAGTTAGTCTAATTTATTAATGTATATTACATTTTTCTTTTGTAAAAATCTATTTTATATTATATATTACTCATCTTGATGTGAGATTCTATTTTGTGTTTTCTTTCTTTCACCCTAACAATTTGTCTTTCCGGCACTTGGATGTTTGGCACATGAATACCGTGGATGTGTTAGTGTCGACTTTTGAGGGTGAAAATGGCCGGTCATTGCAAATACAACTAAAATTATTATTTCATCACATAAATGTAGTTCAAATATTCGAATGCAACCATGCATAATTCAAAATTATTGTTAAACCTTAACCACATTTTCTTAATGCAGTTAAGTTTTAACTACATTATGACTGAATAAACTTATGAAATATAGCCTATATTATTACTACATCAGGTAAATGTGGTTAAAATCTTCAAATGTAGTTAAATTAATCAAAACATGTTGTCAAACTATAATTGCATTTTCTTAATGCAGTTAATTTATAACTGCTTTGAGATTGAACTAAATTATCAAATATAGTCAATTATTATTACATCACATAAATGCAGTTAAAAAAATTCAAATGTAGTTAAATTAATCCAAAAAATGCTTATAAATTATAACTGCGTTTTCTTAATGTAGTTAAATTGTAATTGCATTAAGTTTGAATAAATTATCAAATACAATAAAATTATTATTGTATTACATAAATGCAGTTACAATATTCAAGGCAACCATAATTGCATAGTTCCAAAACAAATTCCTTTCAAATAGGCTAAAAGATAATAACAGCATTATCATAATGCAATTAAAACTATGGTAATGATCATCCATAATAATGTTGTTACAAAAATGTAACACACAACAATGACATAAAATAACTTCATTACACAAATTCACCTAAAGCTGGGGTAATTTTATTTCCATCCACCATTTTATTTAGTTAATCCACCTTAATTATAAGCATTATTTGACTTTTATAAGTTATTTAGTTTATCCAGGTATTTATTTAGCACCTACATGTAAAAGTGTACTAGTTTCGATCATCGTTAAGAATTATTCAACCTTAAACTTGAAGCAATTAACGAACAATGAGTGGAATTTCAATGCATAATCAATATTCAGAATAAAGAGAATGTGCACAATCAATATCCAGAATAAAGAAAATTTAAAAATCTCTTCGCATCATTCTGCTCCATAAAAACTTCAAAAAATTATGACTATAAATTCAAACAATCAAGATATAATTACCATGTTAAAAGTAAGAGAGTTTTGCATATTAGGAATTGAATGATAATGTGTGTTGGATTATTTGTATGGAAATTTGTTTTTTAAAGTTTGGAAGAGAAGAAACAGAGAAGAAATTTTTTTTATTAGTTAATCTACATATGGATGAACTGAAGAAAAATTAGTGGATTAACTCAATAAAGTAAAATTTTGGATTAACTAATTAATCTTGTGGATATAGATAAAATTACCCTTTAAACTAATATATAAAGTTATGATTTTAAAATTTTTATTTTTAGCTATCAATGATAGATATCATTAAAAAGCTTATTAAATTTGTGGTTTAATGGTGAAAACGATTCTAATTTTGATTAATGTACAAAATGTTATCATATTTTAAAGATTGAAATTAAATTAATTAACGAATATAAGTAGGGACCATTTTACATTTCAAACAACAAATAGGGAACCAAAGTTAATAGCCACCCTTTATTAACTTCGTACATGGATGAAAATATAAACTAAAGAATTTAGTTATAAAAATTAATTTTCATAAAGAAATTGATTAAAATATTTAAATCAAACTAATTGATGGAGCTAATTTAGCAAAAAAAAGACCAAAAATATAATACTTTAGGCCTTTTCATTAAAATAGCTAGGTTGTGAAAACAATACTGCTTATTAAAAGTAAAAAATATTAAATGACAATCACATTTTCTTAATGCAATTTAATTTTAACTGCATTATGATGGAATAAATTTATGAATGTAGCCAAAATTATTATTACATCTGATAAATCTGGTTAAAATCGTCAAATATAGTTAAATTAATCAAAACATACTGTTAAATTATAAATGTATTTTCTTAATGCAGTTAATTTATAACCGCTTTAAGATTGGATTAAATTATCAAATATAGTCAAAATTATTACTACATCACATAAATGTAGTTAAAAAATTAAAATGCAGTTAAATTAATTCAAAAAATGCTTATAAATTATAACTGCGTTTTCCTAATGCAGTTAGATTGTAACTGCATCATGTTTGAATAAATTATCACATACAATCAAAATTATTATTGTATTACAAAATTTAGTTACAATACTCGAAGGCAGCTATAATTGCATAATTCCAAACAAATTCCTTTCAAATAGGTTAAAAAATAACGACTACATTATCATAATTAAGGTAAAACTACCATATAAATGTTATGATCATCTATAATAATGTTGTTACAAAAATGCAATACACAGCGGTGACACAAAATAACTTCATCACATAAATGTAGTTAAAACTGCTATATAAAGCTATGATTTAAAAAAAAAATTATTCTTAGATATCAACAGTGGATATCATTAGAAAGCATATTAAATTTATGGTTTAATGGTTAAAATGATTTTTATATCCAACTAATGTACAAAAATTAACATATTTTAAAGATTGGAATTAAATCAATTAACGAATGTTGATTTTGGTTCGAGTGTGACATTGAAATAGCAGGGACCTAATTTAAAAAAAAGGCAAGGGCCATGTTACATTTAAAACAAAATATAAGGAACCAAAGTTAACATTGTACCCTTTATTAGCTTCTTAAATGGATGAAAAATATAAACTAAATAATCAAGTTATAAAAATTATTTTCATAAGGAAGTTGATTAAAGTATTTAAATCAAACTAATCGATGAAGCTAATTCAGCAAAAAAAGACCAAAAATATAATACTTTAAGCCTTCTCACTTAAATAGCTAGGTTGTAAAAACAATACTGCTTATTAAAAGTAAAAAAATTATCATAAAGAGATTGAATATTGTTATTCGGCCTTTTGACCCGGTTGTATCCAGACTGATTGGAAAGTTAGACTCGATGATAGATAAGGGAAGTAGTCCGGAGAGGTGATCATGGAGTCTAGAGATCAAGCACATACAACAATATGAAGCAACAATCAAGCGAGACCAAGAGATACACTCTCCAAAATATTCTAAGTATGGATTAGTACCTCCCTTAGATAGGGGATTGGTACCTATCCCTTCCCTTAGGCAAGGGATCAGATCGCATCACAATGGTCATAAACAACATCAACCAAAAGTTTAACTCAACGAAAATCGATTGATATCTCAAAAAACATGAAGACAACTGTGACGACCCCCTTTCTGACCCCTAGGAACGACACTTAACACATCTTCGGTGTTCGTGTGCCATTGCCCAAGCATCGGAAAGATGAATAGTCGTGGGGTAAAAATAAAGAACAGAAATGAAATTGTAAAATAAACCATATAATAGTTAATGGTACATCAGGTTACTCCTTAACAGGGAGTTTTCAAAGTTACACAAAGTACTACAAATCAGCTTAGGCAGTTATAACATCCTACCCTTACATATGCTGAAATAAAATACACTTACACAAACAAGATAATAATGCGGAATAGATAACTAAGAAGATGAAAGCCTCCTACATGGACGTCGTCTTCAAAGAGTCCACAAAAGACCTGCTACTCTCGAACTACTAAAAAATGAGTACAAGAGAGTTTAGGGAAAACAAACAACTCGGGTCAGATGATATGTCTGGTATGAGTAAAACATTTTAAATAATAGGTGTGAAATTTAACATAAACATGTGAGACCAT
Organism: Allium fistulosum; assembly: GCA_030737815.1. Classification (NCBI taxonomy): domain Eukaryota; kingdom Viridiplantae; phylum Streptophyta; class Magnoliopsida; order Asparagales; family Amaryllidaceae; genus Allium; species Allium fistulosum. Next base: position 494,386,339 of record CM060901.1, read on the forward strand.
GCCGCTGAACACGGAACGGGTTTACTCCCACATAAAACAACATCCAAACGTAAAGAATGGATAAATAATTAAACACCACGAAGAGTGGTTAACTTTTCCCAATGCAAATAAAGGAATAAGTTTGAAGGTTCGAATCAATTAAGAAAAGGAAAATCTCCAACAAATGACTAGGAAGGTGCACCACCCTTGAAGTATACCTCTAGTAATATACTTCTGAGAAGCTCATATACTCCATGACACTTCTCGAAAATGCACCAGCCAGACCTCGCCAAACCTTACCGAGTATCCAAATACTTCACATCTAAATGTGCAAATGAATTCGATCCAGATGATATGTGAAAACACCCTAATGGGAGCAACCTCACGTAGCTGGATGTCCTTGCACGCTTTGGGTTCAGTCATTTACCAACAAAGGATAGCAAAGCTCAACGGAGCAACAAATCATCTTAGAATGACGATATTAAAGAAGCTGAAGTAACTGATAGCCGAGGAACCAACCATCGAGGATATAAAATGATCGTATATGGAAATTGAGTCTTGAATACTTACCACCACTCATCTAATTCAAGCTGGTACTATTTCTTGGTTAACCATAATACCGGATAAGTCAAGGTAGTGTTACCTCAAAGTCATGTCCCACGATTATTCTTAACTTTCGAAATAGCGACAAGTCTACTTCTTTGATGTTTATTGCTAATTATACAAATAAATCGTTTCCACACAAGTGAATTGCTTTTACGGAAATTAATTCATTTCCATACCGAATTCGTACTTGGCTTCACATTACAAGTATTAGCTTTAAAACACTTTGTTATAAGAGTTTACTAACTTTGAAACATCATTAAAAAGGACTTAACAACTTAAAACATCCTTATTACATTGATTAATTAACTTTAAAACTTTGTTAACTAATTAATTAATTTACTTCAATAACCCTTCATTAAAAGGGTAAATCTCCTTTAAAACATCATTAAATCAATTAATTAAGAATATAATTAATTAAATAAATTAAATAATAAATAAATCATTATTTAAAAGTGATTAATTAATTTAAAACTATATTTAAGGAAAGATTAATTAAGGTTAAACAGATTTATTAACCTCTAAAAGTCATTAATTAAAAAGGATTAAATAATTTCAAAAACATCATTAATTAATAAATTAATAAACCTTAGTCCATCACTATCAAAAGATTAATTAGCCTTAAAGATCATTAAATAAAATGAATAGTTAAATTTAAAACATCATTATCTAAGAAATTAGATAAATTTAAAACACATCGTTAATAAGTTAATTAGTTAACTTTAATCCTTTTAATTAAATTAAATAATCATTAATAAAATAATTTATTATTTTTGAAAACATCATTAATTAAAAACTTTCTTATCTTGTAATAATTCCAAGCACGATAATGAAACCAAAAGGTTTCGATAAAAGGTGATTTTCCGAAAGTGCAGATATAGCGACTATCGCTATACGGGCAGTTCAGAATTCAAGCTTATGTCATTTGCAATACAACCAAACATCAAATTGAAAGGTAATGAGCATACATACATGATGATTTATAATAATACAACATATATCAAGCATTTATGTACAACGGAATTAGTTTAACTACTAGATTTTCATATAACTTAAGATTCACTTATTAACTTTCTGAAGCGACTAATTTTCAAAGCAACAAACCAGTCCAACAACCAGACCATTATTATAACTATACAATAAGTGTTCAATAGTAATAAATATGAGCATGAATATTGTTTAAACTTTATGGTTCAAAGGTGGAAGCTTCACTCGCCAAAACGCTTACTAACTTCATCGAACTTGCACTAACTTCACGAATGCGACAAGATCTAAGCTCTACTATGCAAATGGCTCAATTTGGTGGACCTTGATGGAGATTTGGGCTTGGCCTAGACCATATGGGGCTCAGCCATGGTGGATATGTGGGGTTATAGGGTCTTGTTTAGTAGAGAATGGTTTTAGGAAGTGAAGTAAGGAGTTAAGCTTGATTTTTATTAGTGTATTCATTAGTTTTTGACTTTGAAAATATTTTTGGAAGCCATAGATATTCTTGAACATGAAGAAAAGAGAAGGGAATATGAAAAATAAAGATGTAAAGGGAGAATGTATGGAGAGGTGGGTATTTATAGGCAAAAACGATGAAGGGGTGAATAAAATAACCTTATCATTGTTACCCCGCCTTTTGGACAAGGCCGGGATATCAACAAATTGGCTAAAATGGATGGATATCAGGATTAGAGATCGATTGGAAACAAGGCTATGATTGATACCGTCAAAATTGGACCAAGCTCCAATCAAGGTGGGATCGATTGGGAATGATAAACAAGGCTAGGTGAGGCTATATTTCAAATTTCAGGTCAATCGGAGTTCGTATGTTCAAGTTATGGATGGATCAATATTCATCAGAAATGGGTTCACATCGATACGCTCGTATCGATCACTGCTACATTGGTTTGGATCGATCGGTCTTCAGATTGATGCATTTTGTATCGATGCACTTTGCATCGATCAGTTGACTTTAGGAAGGAAACAGGTTAATGGATATGGAGTTCGTATCGATACACACGTATCGATTGGATGACAAAGTATGCCAATGCACTTCGTATCGATCAAGGCTGGGATCGATACGAAGAACGAAGCAATGGTTACAGGGATTTGGATTAGCATTTCGTATCGATCAATTATTGATCGATATGAAGGACAAATTCAGGGATCGATACGAAGAAGGCAACATGCGTTAACGGATGGATGGTGGTCTATGGATACAAAGGGCATGGCCTCGGATGGATATGAAGCAAGGACTTTAGCATATGAAGGCAGGATATATGGATCGATACGAAGAGCTCGGCACCCGATAGATAAGAAGAAATGGGTCAAACATAGGGAAGCAGTCTACAAGCATGAAATATGGATCTCTACATGATACTCGGGCCACGTCATCGATACGAAGCCTATCGATACGAATCTATCGATACGAATCCAACGGCCTATTTGCAAAACTCAATTTTTGGATCGATCATAACTCAAAAACTACAAGTCCAAATGCTATGAAACTTTAACAGGAGCTTGCTTACCACCTCACGAGTGTCCGTGAACGATCGCAGCCCCATTGGACAATATTTGGATCGATACGAAATGTGCATGGATCGGTCAAGATCGATCCCTAACGACCCCAAATCGATCTGTTGGGCCAACCTACGCATGAGAAAAGGTATTCCGAGTTTGGGGGCAGATATTTCCAGATCTACTCCTATAAATAGCAACTCCATGGCGGCTAAAAGGGGATCTTCTTCTTTTGGAGGCGAAACTCTGTCATTTTGGTTATTGGTTTCAAAGAATTGTAATTGTAATCGGTATAAAAGGAATAAAAGGATCAATTCAAAGTGGACGTAGGCCGGAGATAGCCGAACTACTAAAAATCTCGTGTCTTTTCTCACTTTCTTCCATTTTAATTTGGTTATTTCTTCATTTTATTATCCACATTATCTAGATCTGAGATCCGTGTTTGGATATTGAGGATTTCTGTGCAAACACTGGTGCTTTCACTACTTCTAGGGTTTGTGACCAATTTTGGCGCAAACACTTTGGTGCTTTCACTGAGAACTGAACTAAGGGATTTGGAAGCTTGGATTTTGAATTAAAGGCTTAGGAACTCGGATTCTAGGAAACAATGGCTAAGCAATCAACAAGGAGATAGAGAATGGAGAGGAGTCGGCATGAAAGAAGTCAGGAGGCTTCCTCAGGAGCTAATTAGGCCTCAATCTTCATCACTAGAGACGAGATGGAAGCGATGCTGAAAATGCAGGAGGATGTGATACAGAACCTACTCTGACAGTTTGGATAAGCTGGATGCAAAGTCAAGGGAACAGGGTTACAGGGAATGCTGGAAATGAGGATCACAGAGCTCGAACAGCAGGAACAGAGGAAGTCTAGAATCAGAACCAAGGAAACAAAGATATCAGAATACAGGATAGAGTGGGACCATCGGGAATGGTCCCTGAACCAAGGGGCATACCCCCGAATCATGTTGGATCAATTCTAGGAAGGATACCATGCGGCGCTGTGCAGTTTGGCGTTGGTTGGGATATGGATGCTCGTCTAGAAGGACAGGTTTTAGGATTCCCTCGTGGACTCGGGGGGCAGGTCGGAGATAGCAGGCAGAGGCTCCCACTTGATGACAATGACAGGTTAGCGGACATGATCAGACATGCTATGAGGGGAGGATTGCCGAATAGAGATTTGGAGGATGTGAATAGGAGTCCTTTCGCTCCTACGATTAGGTAAGCTAGGAATCCGCCAGATTTCAAACTACAAACGCTGGAAATGTATGATGGAAGAATGGATCCCGTTGTTCACTTGACAAGGTATATGAGACACATGGAAGTACTCGGAGCATTGGAGGAAGTCATGACGCGATGCTTCCCTTTGTATTTGATGGATATAGCAGCACTATGGTTCAGACAACTGGAAAGCAGCTCCAATGGCACATAGACAGAGTTGATCGAGAGGTTTATGAGGTAATTTCGGGTCTACATCGTGAGACCCTAGAATGTGATGACTTTAACATCGACGAAACAGTGGAAGGGAGAGTCACTTAGGGATTTCTTAACCAGATTAAATGTGGCGGTGGCTTCGGTGGATCGACCCGATCTGTCGGTTGTTTTGATGGCAGCAGTCTTTGGGATTGCGGATAATTTGGATTTTAAGATATCGTTGGAGCGAGATCCATCGATGGATCTCGGGGATTTTTACCATGAATCAGAGAGATTTTTATGACAAGAAGATGCGAAGGCTGAAAGAAAGGAAAGAGAGGCTGAAGTTTATATGGTAAAAGGTGGAGGTCAACCCAAGGAGGATTCAAACATGGACGATAGAGGTAAAAGGAAAATGAATGACAGTGGTAACACATTGAAAAGGCAATGAAGGGAATCTAAATTCTCTTCTTACACGGAAATGACTGAAACTCTAGAAAGGATTTATTTGGATACTCGAGGCCGCCTCCAATATCGAAGGTCGGCAAAAAGGAAACCCTCTGAAAAGGAGCGGGCATCGGGAAAGCATTGCCTATTACACAAGCTGGATGGGCACAACATGAACGACTTCAGGCATCTGAAGGATATTATTGAGGAACATGTGAGGAATGGTCATTTGCAACAATACATAAGGAATCGAGCTGTGGCAGTGGAACATGAGCAGCCACCGCCTACCTCAAACGAAGATGGCACTGGATCTAGGCATCATCATCAGCTTATTATCAACTAATTGGATTTATGGATGTAATAAGTAATAAATCTTGAAGTAATGCGGCTAAGTCACTTACACACATATGGGATCGAGGACGGTCCTTAGGCATGCTCTGAGATGATGATAAACCGTGATGCTCGGGTTTATGAAATCTTGTTTTTTCTGTTTTCTTCAAACTCTGGTTTCTTATTTTAGTACTATGATTGTTGGTTTTCTTGGTTGTACGGACTTTTATTTTATCAATTAAACTCTGTGGTGATTGGATTTGAATTAATGTAATAAATACTACAGGTTACACGGTTACGGTCCCAACTGGAGAGACGGGGCAATAACCGTGAGTTATGAGTCCCTTCGCAGGAGAGCGATAGGATGGACTCGAACTCGGATATAAGTCCTCTACCGGAGAGTCAAGGCCGGAGAATATAAGTCCTCAATCGGAGAGTCGAGGCTGGAGAATATAAGTCCTCGACCGGAGAGTTGAGGCTGGAGAATATAAGTTCTCGATCGAAGAGTCGAGGCCGGAGAATATAAGTCCTTGCCAGAGAGTCGAGGCCGGGGAGTATAAGTACTCGACCGAAGAGTCGAGATCGGAGAATATAAGTCCTCGACCGGAGAGTCAAGCCTGGAATAGGATAAAGCGACCCGGCGAGGTCCCGGATTTGGATTACAGGACCCGGAGAGGTCTCGGATTTATATGTCGACCCGGAGAGGTCATGGATTTGGTTATTGGGTTCTGGGTATGGATAGATTAGAAATCGGTTGTCGGGTTCGGATGGATATGGAATTGGCTAAGGATTTGGTTATTGGATTCGGAATCGGATAACAACTCAGAATAGTCATGGATTTGGAGAAGGATATAGGGCTTGGATAGAATGGCTTGGCAATGGATTGGATTATGGATCAGATGATATCGCTATGGATGAAATACAGTCTTTGGATGTTGGATTTGAAGCCATTCAAAACACACCTTCCTATGCAAGGCATGTTTTGGGGGGCAAATGTTACTCCGCCTTTTGGACAAGGCCGGGATATCAACAAATTGGATAAAAAGGATGGATATCAGGATTGGAGATCGATTGGAAACAATGCTATGATCGATACTGTCTGTTATCCCGCCTTTTGGACAAGGCCGGGATATCAACAAATTGGCTAAAAAGGATGGATATCAGGATTGGAGATCGATTGGAAACAAGGCTACGATCGATCTCGTCAAAATTGGACCTAGCTCTAATCAAGGTGGGATTGATTAGGAATGATAAACAAGGCTAGGTGAGGCTACATTTCAAATTTCAGGTCAATCGGAGTTGGTATGCTCAAGTTATGGATGGATCAATATTCATCAGAAATGGGTTTACATTGATACGTTCATATCGATCACTGCTACATTGTTTCAGATCGATCGGTTTTCGGATCGATGCATTTCGTATCAATGCACTTTGTATCGATCAGTTGACTTAGGAAGGAAATAGGTTGATGGATATGGAGTTCGTATCGATACGCACGTATCGATTGGATGGCAAAGTATGCCAATGCACTTCGTATCGATCAAGGCTGGGATCGATACGAAAAACAAAGCAATGGTTACAGGGATTTGGATGAGCATTTAATATCGATCAATTATTGATCGATACGAAGAAGGCAACATGCATTAACGGATGGATGGTGGTCTATGGATACGAAGGGCATATCCTCAGATGGATACGAAGCAAGGACTTTGGCATCGATACGAAGGTAGGATATAAGGATCGATACGAAGAGCTCGACACCCGATGGATAAGAAGAAATGGGTCAAACCAAGGGAAGCGGTCTTCAAGCATGAAATATGGATCTCTGCATGATACTCGGGCCACATCATCAATACGAAGCCTATCGATACGAATGTATCGATACGAATCCAACAACATATTTGCAAAACTCAATTTTGGATTGATCATAACTCGAAAGCTACAAATCCAAATGCTATGAAATTTGAACAGGAGCTTGCTTACCACCTCATGAGTGTCCTTGAATGATCGTAGCCCCATTGGAAAATATTTAGATCAATACGAAATGTGCATGGATCGATCAAGATCGATCCCTACGACCCCAAATCGATCTGGTGGGCCCACCTGCGCATGAGAAAAGGTATTTCGAGTTTGGGGGTAGATATTTCCAGATCTACTCCTATAAATAGAAACTTCATTGCGGCTAAAAAGGGATCTTCTTCTTTTGGAGGCGAAACTCTGTCATTTTGGTTATTGGTTTCAAAGAATTGTAATTGTAATTGGTATAAAAGGAATAAAAGGGTCAATTCGAAGTGGACATAGGCTGGAGATAGTCGAACCACTATAAATATCGTGTCTTTTCTCACTTTCTTCCATTTTAATTTGGTTATTACTTCATTTTTGTTCTCTACATTATCTGGAATTGAGATCCGTGTTTGGATATTGAAGTTTGTGTGTAAACACTAGTGCTTTCACTACTTCTGGGGTTTGTGACCAATTTTGGTGCAAACACTTTGTTGCTTTCACTGAGAACTGAACTCAGGGATTTGGAAGCATGGATTTTGAATTTAAAGGCTTAGGAACTCGGATTCTGGGAAGCAATGGCTAAGTAATCAACAAGGAGACAAAGAACGGAGAGGAGTCAGCATGAAGGAAGTCTGGAGGCTTCCTCAGGAGCTAATCAGGCCTTAATCTTCATCACTAAAGAGGAGATGGAAGTGATGCTGAAAAGGCAGGAGGATGTGATACAGAACCTACTCTGACAGGTTGGACAAGCCGGAGTGCAAAGTCAAGGGAACAGAGTTACAAGGAATGCTGGAAATAAGGATCACGAAGCTGGAAAAGCAAGAACAGAGGCACTCCAGAATCAGAACCAAGGAAATGGAGCAACCAGAATACATGATAGAGTGGGACCATCGGGAACGGCCCCTGAACCAGGGGGCATGCCCCCGAATCATGTTGGCTCAATTCCAGGAAGGATACCAGGCGGCGCTGTTCAGTTTGGCGTTGGTCGGGATATGGATGCTCGCCCAGAAGGACAGGTTTCAGGACTCCCTCATGAACTCGGGGGCAGGTCGGAGATAGCAAGCAGAGGCTCCCACTTGATGACAATGACAGGTTAGCGGAAATGTTCAGAGAGGCTATGAGGGGAGGATTGGTAAATAGATATTTGGAGGAAGTGAATAGGAGTCCCTTCGCTCCTATGATTAGGCAAGCTAGGAATCTGCTAGATTTCAAACTACCAATGCTGGAAATGTATGATGGAAGAACGGATCTCGCTGTTCACTTGACAAGGTATATGAAACACATGGAAGTACTGAGAGCTTCGGAGGAAGTCATGGCGCGATGCTTCCCTTTGTATTTGACAGATATAGCAGTATTATGGTTCAGACAACTGGAAAGCAGATCTATTGAAACATGGACGGAGTTGATCGAGAGGTTTATGAGGCAATTTCGGGTCCACATCATGAGACCCAAGAATGTGATGACTTTAACATCGATGAAACAATGGAAGGGAGAGTCACTTAGGGATTTCTTAACCAGATTCAATGCGGCGGTGGCTTCGGTGGATCAGCCTGATCCGTCGATGGTTTTGATGGCAGCAGTATCAGGAATTGCGGATAATTCGGATTTTAAGATATCGCTGGAGCGGGATCCACCAATGGATCTCGGGGAGTTTTACCATGAAGTAGAGAGATTTCTACAACAGGAAGATGCGAAGGCTGAAAGAGAGGGGAGAGAGGCTGAAGTTTATACGGTAATAGGTGGACATCAACCCAGGGAGGATTCAAACAAGGACGATAGAGGTAAATGGAAAATGAATGACAGCGGTAACACATCGAAAAGGCAACGAAGGGAATCTAAATTCTCTTCTTACACGAATTTGACTGAAACTCTGGAAAGGATTTATTTGGATACTCGAGGGCACCTCCAGTATCAAAGACCGGCAAAAAGGGAACCCTCTGAATATGAACGAGTATCGGGAAAGCATTGCCTATTCCATGAGCTGGATGGGCACAACACGATTGACTGCAGGCATCTGAAGGATATTATTGAGGAACATGTGAGGAATGGTCATTTCCTACAATACATAAGGAATCGAGTTGTGGCAGTGTAACAGGAGCAGCCACCGCCCACCTCAAACGAAGATGGCACTGGATCTAGGCATCGTCATCATCTGATTGGATTTATGGATGGACTAAGTTATAAACCCCGAAGTAATGCGGTAAGTCACTTACACATGTATGGGATTGAGGATGGTCCCTAGGCATGCTCTGAGATGATTGTAAACCGTGATGCTCGGGTTAAAGAAATCTTTTTTTTTTGTTTTCTACAAACCCTGGTTTTTTTGGGTACTATGGTTGTTTGGTTTTCTTGGTTGTATGGACTTTTATTTTATTAATTAAACTCTGTGATGATTGGATTTGAATTAATGTAATAAATACTACATGACACACGGTTACGGTCCCGACCGGAGAGACGGGGCAATAACCACGAGTTACAAGTCCCTTCTATGGAGAGCGACAGGATGGAATCGAACTAGGATATAAGACCTCGACCAGAGAGTCGAGGCTGGAGAATATAAGTCCTCGACCGGAGAGTCGAGGTCGGAGAATATATGTAACGACCCACTATTTTGGACCATTCAAATCGACAATAATCCACAAATGTCTGACTTGAATAATTCAAAATAACAGATTGTAATCAAATTTGGAGCAAATAAAATCATTCACAGAATCACATACACAGAAATATCAGAATAACTCGCAGCGGAAATAAAACACCATAGTAGTTCATGAAGCTACTATATAAAAACTCTCAAAATATATATACAAAATTCTCATAGTAAAATAGATACAGTAGAAGTCAGGATACATAAATCAATAATACAGAGACAAATACAGAATAGGAACTAACTAGAAGAAGTAGACGAATAGATAGACAGATAAGCTCCAACAAAACTCTAGCTCCAGAAGGTGAATCCAAAGTTGTGATTCTCAGGCTGACCCGAGCGTAAAGTAAAACACAAACACTCGAGTCAGGACATACATACTTATACAATGTAAACCAACTCAAGTGAACTGTAAAAGAAATGCATAATAACTCAAAGGATGCTTGGGATCGCCCATCCTTTGAGGATCCGTTAAACAATTAAGCAAAAATAAACGCTATCAGAGAAATGTTCATATTAAAGTAAACTTCCAGCTTTCACTTAAATACATTAGTTATCTATTTATTCACTTAAATACATTAAAACATAAAAATTCCAGCTTTCACAGCATTTAGAAAGTGCTGCGGTAAGTTATATTTGAAAACCATTCAATTCAGCAAAGACAGCATTTATAAACTGCTGTAGTAGTTCAGTTTCATTTGAAAACAAGTTAAATTCAGAAAAGACAACATTTATAAACTGCTGTAGTAGTTCAGAGTTCAATTTAAGTTTAGTTCAATTCAGCAAAGACAGAACTTGTAAACTGCTGTGATAGCCCTTAGTTAAATTTTAGCCTTTTAGTTCACTTCTGCAACTACAACACTTACATAGTGCTGCAGATTCTTATTAGTTCAGATTTTAGTTAACTTTCAGAAACGATAGAATTTCTGAAGCGCTACTAAAGACATTTCCAGATTTACAATAGAATTTCAGCAACATATAAACTTCAATTTAAACCATTTTAATTACATAAAAATCATATTTTTCCACTTTAAAATGGTCATTTAAATACCCTTTAACTTATGATTTTTGTATAGTAAATTTCACAAATAAATATCAAATTTTCATTACTTCACTTATTAAATTCAAGTGTACAATTTTCCTATTCTTTACATTCACTTAACACTTTAATTTAATTTATCATTTCACAAATAAAACTTAATTTCCATTTTATTTTCTTTTACTTAAACTTCCATTTTTAAAACCAAATCTCATAATTCCAAGTCAAGTTAAATACCAAATTTCCATTTTTAGCATTTATTTATTTAACATTTTTAACTTATAGAAAAATCACTAACCTTTTATTAAATCATTTTAAATTCAATTTAAATCAAATTATCATAATTTACATTTTTAAAATACTTAAAAATATGTAGAAAAATATATAAAATAACCACGGGTCTGTATATTATTTTCTAACCTAAGACAAGTGATACGGATAATATATCATTTAAATGCGTAATTTACAAAACAAAAAAATACGGGTTTTATCATTTCAAACCCGCAATCCTAAGTAAATAAAATAATTAAAAATCACCCAGGCCTATCATTTCAGCCCGTAATGATTTTTCCCTATTCTAAAGTCCGTTCGGGTATGTATCATTTCAACCCATAGTGATTCTATTCTACAGGGAACTTGTAGTGTGAGAAATAGAAAAAAAATAAACAGTATAACTGAATAAAACATAGCAGATGATGTGACAAGTTTATAACAGGGTTTAACATCATATAATTTACATCACAGGCAGGTATAACATGATATAATAGTTTCTACACATTCACTTGTTGTCAATTCACAATTCTATAAGTATAAATGTCGTGTGTGAAAACTCACCTCTTTAAGCTGGAGTTCGCAAAACAAACACACAAACAAAAATCCAGAAAGCACGATATAGCAAGACTTTTGATTTGAGTGGAGAGAGCCAAGATATTTAATCTTGTATACAAAATAAACAAAGAAAAATATAAATATAAATACAATACAAAAGTTTTAAATTGAAATAAAATGGAAATAGAGTTAGACAAAAGCATAACCAAGCTTTTAATCAATTTTGCTTGCCTACAACTCAACATTGCTTGACCCTAACCTGCTTTAGGCTCGGCCATTATGGTCTTATAGGTGGAGAAGGGTCGGGTTTGTATCAATATGGCATGGTTACAAAGTGGAATATAAAGGGGTAGGAGTTACAAATGGAAGAAGGTCAAAAGGCAAGGCTAGAGAGGAGTTTGGTCACCATCTAGGCTTGGCCTATGGGTCCATATGGCTCGGCCAGGGCTGCTACAGGTCTAGATAGAGGGGAAGGTGGTGTTCAGGGGTGGTAAACAAGCTGGTGGTGGCGGCTAAGGGGGTGGCCGTGGTCAACAATGAAGGGTATGTGAACTACAAGGCTCGGCTATGTAGTTGTTTTGGAATTTTTGCATTGTTTTGTGAAATTTCTTCAAGAGGAGGTCACGACCATCTATGGTCAGAGGGATGGTGATGTTTGAAGCCGTGGATGATGAGGAGGAAGTGATGAGGTGGTCGGTGGTGATGGTGGTGGGTTATGGCCGAGCAAACAATGGAGAGATCTAGGCAAAAACAATGGAAAATTTAATAGAAAAAATGAAAAGAAGAAGTAGAAATGGAAGAAGCCATTACCAAAATAATTTCAGAAATGTTTTGGCCGTGAATTGTGAAATGCATGGGATGTTTTCTCACGTGAAAATGAAGTTAAACCACACGGCTAATCAATAGAAAAGGAACGACCAAGAAATGAAAAGTCTAGAAAGTGAAAAGTCAAATGTTTTAAAAGCTTTAGTCTCTTCAAATTTCCACTTCCTTTTTAATTCAATATAAACAAATAAAAATAAGTAAACAAAATAAAAGACAAACAAAAATAAAGTGAAAATGAAAATAAATAATTATTCATAGGAAAAATAAAAAGAAAATAAAAGTAAATAAAGAAAATAGCTTATTATATTGAAACTAGATTATAAATTGCAAACAAAAATACAATTAACTTTGGAAAATTATAACTACACTTTTTAAAATGTTTCAAAATAATATATATATATACACACACACACACACATCACATGTCATGTTACACATGTAAACATAAATTAGAACATGACAAGACAAACAAAATATCATTTATGTAAATTAAAATAAACAATTTTGTTAAATAACCAATTTACATACAATAGTGTAAAAAGCATAACTTTCACAATATAAATTAGATTCCAACGAAACGAAAAGCAGTATACCTAAAATTTTATTTACTTTCATAAAATAAAGATAAATTTCAAAATTTCAATTTTTTTTAAAATTAAAAGTCAAAGTTTGACCACATTGACAAAATTCACATTTCTGGAAAAAATTCTATTTATTCATGTTTGGAATTATAATTCTCATAAATCAAAATTTATATTTAAATAACAAAATTTATTCATAAAAAAAAAGTTTTTAAATCAAGAAATTCAATTTAAAAATAATTACAAAATACAGGGTTGTTACACTCTCTCGCACTCAAAACTTTTCGTCCCCGAAAAGGAAGAAGACAGGAGAATAGGAATAGCCAGCAAGAAAATAAGAGAAATAGGAATAGCAAGTAGGAAAAATGGTGAATCGGGATAGTTAGGAGGGAAAATAGGTCGAAATGACAAGGATGAGCCATTAATTTAAAACCATATAAATTCAATCAGAATTCTTTAATATTTAGTAACTTGGTTAAATCCATTTTATTATATCCATAAAAGTCATTTAATTCAAATTGTCAGTAAAAGGTAAACAATATTTAAAACACTTCAAAATCCTTTAGAAAAGAAAATAACCGATCAAAATATCCTTTATATAATACTTTATCAAAATACTTTTATAACTCGATGTCTTTACAAGTTTATCCTCGTTCCTGCAGATTCTGACCTTGCGTTGATCAGGCACAAAGCTAGAATTCTCCAGGTACTTAGTAGACTTGTTTCAACACCCAGTGAAAATACTAGAAAACTAAAAAAAAACAGATATGGAAAGTACAATCCAAACAAAAAAACCCAAAACATGTCGATCATGGATCGTGGATACACAATGGTTACACCTGGATCCCCCAGGAAACATCCGTACCCGTAGGCCCCCCCAGCCCTGCGATTACGCCATGAAGACTGGTAGTACTGCAGATACACAATGGTTACGCCTGGATCCCCCAGGAAGCATCCGTACCCTAGGCTCTCGCAGCCCCTGCGAATTTCGCTATGCAGTCGCGCTCGTAAGACCATAGTGATTGCCATGGAATTCGATGGAAACTCGAGTATCATATCCGGAGACCAAAAATCAGAGAAAAAATATCGATAGAATGAATCCACAATCTGGCCGCAAAGCGGATATCAAGTAGAAGGCACTTTCCATATCTTTACTTCGAAAATATGTATCATATAGTACCTTTTCAAATCACTTTCAAATATCATACTTATATAAAGTCCATTATATATAAGATTTTATTTTCAAATCAAATACCTTTCCAAAATCAAAAGTATACCAAATCACACTTATATAGACTTCAATTATATAAGATTTCACTTTTCAAATTGAGTACCTTTTCAAATCCATAGTTTTCGAATCAACATCATACTTATACAAACCAAATTTATATATAGGTTCGATAACTCCCAAATCAAGTATTTAAAATAAGGTTCTCAATTCAATTCGTTTCAATATCAATACAATTTTCAAAATCATATACACTTTCACCAAATTATTCTTCCAAATCAAATATCTTCAGTTTCAAAGTTTCCAAAATAATAGGTTTGGAGAATAATCCAAGTTTCTAAATCAATATAATTTAAGTCAAACAATTTATTCCCAAAATCAATGGTTTTCAACATCATTTTATATTTACATAAGGTCTATCTTATATCAGGATCAAAATTTTTCAAAATCAATTATGCTACATGAAGAGCCATATGGGATTGAACATCTTTGCTTTATAAAAGGTTTGAATTTAGAATAGGTTTGTATATAAAAGAGTTTGTAAAATAGTTTTGTAAATAAAATAGTTTGAAAAATAGTTTTGTAAAATAGTTTTGTATATAAAATAGTTTGTATGTAAAATAGAATAAAATAGTTTGTTTAAGAAGAATAAAAGAAAAATAGTTTTGAAAAATGGTTTTAAATTGATAGTAGTTTTTCGTAAAAGAAAAATTCCAATTAAATTACAAAGATATCCAACCCAACAACTTCAAATTTCAGCGTCAAGTATATCAATGATATTAGAATATAAGATGTACATATGTCATCATTTCGCAACATTACATTCAATCGCTCGCTTGATCACACAAGTTCGCTTTCGAACTAGTATTGTCCATTCGACTTCCCCAATGCGGATTTCAATATGGTTTCTCGACTAGAAACCATCAGTCTCCTTGCATCGCCATATACTATGATAGAGAATTCTAGAATCAAGCCCAAAATCTATATCAAATATTCGCCATCAAGAATCAAATGAAAAATACTAACACGAAATGGTGTAATTCACCTCGAACTTGAGTACTCAAACTTGGATCAAATTAATTATGCGAATAAAACAGCATACGTACAACTTATGTATCTATTCCAACTTGTTAAATATATAGTTTTATAAATATGTTACTTAGTTACAACATTTAAACTAAATTTTATTCAAAATATTTTGAAGACCAAATTTTTCAGAACATTTCAAATCTAAATTTCATATTAGAAAAATTCAAAATAGCCTTATTCATTTACTTAACAAAACAGTTTCAACTTATTTAAATCATATTACTACATACTTTAAACATACATACCAAACTTATATACTTTATACTTTTCAAAATTACTTAGCTTTGAAAAGTTAACCTTGATTTGGAGGTGCTCGAACCTTCAAAATAGTCGAAGAAATCATATTTCAATCCAAGAGTTGGAAATCACCAACAAATCAGTAAATCAATTCCAAAAGATAGGGTTATATCAAATCAAATCCAAAACTCAAGGACTGAACACCGGCTCATTTCAATTTGTTCAAATATATATACATATATCTTTCGAATATCACATCACACTTTGGAATTTGAAATCTAAATTTAGTTTCACAAGTCACCCGCATAACAAAATTACCGAAGTGGCCTCTCCCCCTCTCTGAAACTCGAAAATCAATGTCGATGATGCATTCATTCATCACCGAAATTATTTTCCAGCGACATAAGTGGGTTCTGGACTTCTATTTTCTCAAACTTCTTTTGAAATTTCTTCGAAATCACTTGAAACTCATTAAAATCATTTGAAACATTTCATATTCAGAAAATACTTTCAAATCATATTATTTTATTTCAAAATCTTAAACCAGTTCCAAAATGCCGTTCAGATTCAAAACCTTCAGTTATAAATTATTTTATATGAATCCATTTTCTTATATAGCTTTTAAAAATTCAAATCCTTCGAAACTTCAAATTCTCATTTTTAAAAGGTATATAATCCTTATCGAAACATTTCACTTTTATATATAAAATATGGTCATCCTTATCAAAATAACAATCCCGATGACACAATTCCAAAAATAAAATCAACCATAAATTTTCCAAGGGATGATTCAAGGATGGATTTCAAAACAAAACAGAGATTCAAATTTAGAGGAACCCTAATCAAATAGAATTCTGATTCAAAGATAAGCTCAAACGAAAAAAAGATACTTAAATTACCAAATAGAAGATGGATATGCCCATATAAATCGCGGGCGACCTTAACAGGGTCAACCGTGACTTCAGGAATATAATTGATGCGAAAATCTAAGGCAAATCGACCTTCGATCGACAGAGATAGAATCCAGGTATAGCGGAAGATAGATAGCATCGTAAACTGAGGATACAGAAATCTCCGGTGAATCAATGCCAATTGCAAGGGAGTTTCACCCCTTTACAAATCATTCAAAGATTGGCGGAATCACTGATCTTTATAGAGGTCATTCAAAGTGGAGTTATGCAATGCTCCAAAATTAAAAGAATACAGATAGGGGATACTGTAATGGATTTCAGAACAAGTGGGAGCATTCCAAAATTCAAAGGAATCCTAATCGATAAAAATCCAACCCAAGATTAGAGATATATAACCTTATATTAATACAAAATAATTCCCATTCAAAATTTGGAAAAAGACTCAAATTCATATCATACGAAAACAGAAGCATAAATATTCTTAGTTTGACAATTTCAGCTAAGCAGAAGATACGATAGAGTTCACTTAATGCAACCTAACATACTACTGATTTTGCCATACCCAAAATAGATTCCTATCAACAAAGAATCTAGATCAAACAAGATAGAAGTTCAAAATTTAAGAGGATCCTAATCAAAGAAATTACTAACAAGGTGGATACGAAAGGAATAAAGTTTAGAAAATTTTACTTTCAAAGCAGGAAAATTTATATCAAAATAATCTTTGAAAATTCTTTAAAATCACTTGAAAATCATTTTATACTTCGAAAATACGTTCTCTCACAAAGAAATGATTCTGAGATTGATTTCACTCATTCTAGGATATTTCTACCCTATCTCTAATGAGTTTTTGCTCCGTAGGCTAAGGTTTGCCTAAAACCAAAGCTTTGATACCAACTGTAACAACCCACTATTTTGAACCATTCAAATCGACAATAATCCATACATGTCTGACTTGAATAATTCAAAATAACATATTGTAATAAAATTTGGAGCAAATAAAATGATTCACAGAATCACAAACATAGAAATATCAGAATAACTCGCCGTGGAAATAAAATACCATAGTAGTTCATGAAGCTACTATATACAAACTCTCAACATATATATACAAAATTCTCATAGTAAAATAGATATAGTAGAAGTCAGGATACATAAATCAATAATACAGAGACAAATACAGAATAGGAACTAACTGGAAGAAGTAGACGAATAGATAGACTGATAAGCTTTAACAAAACTCTAGCTCCAAAAGGTGAATCCAAAGCTGTGATTCTCAGGCTGACCCGAGCGTAAAGTAAAACACAAACACTCGAGTCGGGACATACATACTTATACAATGTAAACCAACTCAAGTGAACTGTAAAAGAAATGCACAATAACTCAAAGGATGCTTGGAATCTCCCATCCTTTATGGATCCGTTAAACAATTAAGCAGAAATAAACGCTATCAGTGAAATGTTCATATTAAAGTAAACAAATGCAAATAACAGTGTAAATGTGACTAGAGTAGCGCAGAGCTACAGTAATCGCTCACCTCTAGCCACACTCTCAAATCAAAGGTGTGCATCCAAATAAATCACAAGGAAATAACATAACATACAGAGAAGTGTACCCGTGGTTATAGATTTCAAAATGGTTTGAAAATTCGAATTAAAATCATTCATTTAAATCATTAAAAGTGAAGTCATTATACCTTCAAATCAAATATTACATTCCAAAAATTTTAACCTTTTCTGAACTCATTTATTCACTTAAATACATTAAAACATAAAAATTCCAGCATTCACAGCATTTATAAAGTGCTGCGGTAAGTTATATTTGAAAACCATTCAATTCAGCAAAGACGGCATTTATAAACTGCTATAGTAATTCAGTTTCATTTGAAAACAAGTTAAATTCAGAAAAGACAGCATTTATAAACTGCTGTAGTAGTTCAGAGTTCAATTTAAATTTAGTTCAATTCAGCAAAGACAGAACTTGTAAACTGCTGTGATAGCCCTTAGTTAAATTTTAGCCTTTTAGTTCACTTCTGCAACTACAACACTTACATAGTGCTGCAGATTCTTATTAGTTCAGATTTTAGTTAACTTTCAGAAACGATAGCATTTCTGAAGCGCTACTAAAGACATTTCCAGATTTACAATAGAATTTCAGCAATATATAAACTTCAATTTAAACCATTTTAATTACATAAAAATCATATTTTTCCACTTTAAAATGGTCATTTAAATACCCTTTAACTTATGATTTTTGTAAAGTAAATTTCACAAATAAATATCAAATTTTCATTACTTCACTTATTAAATTCAAGTGTACAATTTTCCTATTCTTTACATTCACTTAACACTTTAATTTAATTTATCATTTCACAAATAAAACTTAATTTCCATTTTATTTTCTTTTACTTAAACTTCCATTTTTAAAACCAAATCTCATAATTCCAAGTCAAGTTAAATACCAAATTTCCATTTTTAGCATTTATTTATTTAACATTTTTAACTTATAGAAAAATCACTAACCTTTTATTAAATCATTTTAAATTCAATTTAAATCAAATTATCATAATTTACATTTTTAAAATACTTAAAAATATCCAGAAAAATATATAAAATAACCACGGGTCTGTATATTATTTTCTAACCTAAGACAAGTGATACGGATAATATATCATTTAAATGCGTAATTTACAAAACAAAAAAATACGGGTATTATCATTTCAAACCCGCAATCCTAAGTAAATAAAATAATTAAAAATCACCCAGGCCTATCATTTCAGCCCGTAATGATTTTTCCCTATTCTAAAGTCCGTTCGGGTATGTATCATTTCAACCCATAGTGATTCTATTCTACAGGGAACTTGCAGTGTGAGAAATAGAAAAAAAAAAAATAGTATAACAGAATATAACATAGCAGATGATGTGACAAGTTTATAAAGGGGTTTAACATCATATAATTTACATCACAGGCAGGTATAACATGATATAATAGTTTCTACACATTCACTTGTTGTCAATTCACAATTCTATAAGTATATATGTCGTGTGTGAAAACTCACCTCTTTAAGCTGGAGTTCGCAAAACAAACACACAAACAAAAATCCAGAAAGCACGATATAGCAAGACTTTTGATTTGAGTGGAGAGAGCCAAGATATTTAATCTTGTATACAAAATAAACAAAGCAGAATATAAATATAAATACAATACAAAAGTTTTAAATTGAAATAAAATGAAAATAGAGTTAGACAAAAGGCATAACCAAGCTTTTAATCAATTTTGCTTGCCTACAACTCAACATTGCTTGACCCTAACCTGCTTTAGGCTCGGCTATGATGGTCTTATAGGTGGATAAGGGTCGGGTTGTATCAATATGGCATGGTTACAAAGTGGAATACAAAGGGGTAGGAGTTACAAATGGAAGAAGATCAAAAGGCAAGGCTAGAGAGGAGTTTGGTCACCATCTAGGCTCGGCCTATGGGTCCATATGGCTCGGCCAGGGCTGCTACAGGTCTAGACAGAGGGGAAGGTGGTGTTCAGGGGTGGTAAACAAGCTGGTGGTGGTGGCTAAGGGGGTGGCCGTGGTCAACAATGAAGGGTATGTGAACTACAAGGCTCGGCTATGTAGTTGTTTTGGAGTTTTTGCATTGTTTTGTGTAATTTCTTCAAGAGGAGGTCACGGCCATCTATTGTCAGAGGGATGGTGATGTTTGAAGCCGTGGATGATGATGAGGAAGTGATGTGGTGGTCGGTGGTGATGGTGGTGGGTTATGGCCGAGCAAACAATGGAGAGATCTAGGCAAAAACAATGGAAAATTTAATAGAAAAAATGAAAAGAAGAAGTAGAAATGGAAGTAGCCATTACCAAAATAATTTAAGAAATGTTTTGGCCGTGAATTGTGAAATGCATGGGATGTTTTCTCACGTGAAAATGAAGTTAAAACACATGGCTAATTAATAGAAAAGGAACGGCCAAAAATGAAAAGTCTAGAAAGTGAAAAGTCAAATGTTTTAAAAGCTTTAGTCTCTTCAAATTTCCACTTCCTTTTTAATTCAACATAAACAAATAAAAATCAGTAAATAAAATAAAAGACAAACAAAAATAAAGTGAAAATGAAAATAAATAATTATTCATAGGTAAAATAAAAAGAAAATAAAAGTAAATAAAGAAAATAGCTTATTATATTGAAACTAGATTATAAATTGCAAACAAAAATACAATTAACTTTGGAAAATTATAACTACACTTTTTAAAATGTTTCAAAATAAAAAATATATATATACATAACATGTCATGTTACACTTGTAAACATAAATTAGAACATGACATGACAAATAAAATATATTTTATGTAAATTAAAATAAACAATTTTGTTAAATAACCAATTTACATACAATAGTGTAAAAAGCATAACTTTCACAATATAAATCATATTCCAATGAAACGAAAAGCAGTATACGTAAAATTTTATTTACTTTCATAAAATAAAGATAAATTTCTAAAGTACAAAATTTAATTTTTTTTAAAAATTAAAAGTCAAAGTTTGACCACATTGACAAAATTCACATTTCTGGAAAAAAATTCTATTATTCATGTTTGGAATTATAATTCTCATTAATCAAAATTTATATTTAAATAACAAAATTTATTCATAAAAAAAAGTTTTTAAATCAGGAAATTCAATTTAAAAATAATTACAAAATACAGGGTTGTTACAATATAAGTCCTCGATCGGAGAGTCGAGGCCGGAGAATATAAGTCCTCGACCAGAGAGTCGAGGCCGGAGAATATAAGTCCTCGACCGGAGAGTCGAGGCCGGAGAATATAAGTCCTCGACCGGAGAGTCGAGGCCGTAGAATTTATGTCCTCGACCGGAGAGTCGAGGCCGGAGAATATAAGTCCTCGACCGGAGAGTCAAGGCCGGAGAATTTATGTCCTCGATCGGAGAGTCGAGGCCGGAGAATATAAGTCCTTGACCTGAGAGTCGAGACCAGAGAGTATAAGTCCTCAACCTGAGAGTCGATGCCGGAGAATATAAGTCGTCGACCGAAGAGTCGAGGCTGGAATAGGATAAAGCGACCCGGCGAGGTCCCAGATTTGGATTACCGGACCCGTAGAGGTCTCGGATTTGGATATAGACCCGGAGAGGTCATGGATTTGGTTATTGGGTTTTGGGTACGGATAGATTAGAACTCCGTTGTCGGGTTCGGATGGATATGGAATTGGCTAAGGAATTGGTTATTTGATTCGGAATCGGATATTGACTCAGAATAGTCGCGTATTTGGAGAAGGATATGGCTATGGCACTTGGATAGAATAGCTTGGTAATGGATTGGATTATGGATCGGATGATATGGTTATGGATGAAATACGGACTTTGGATGTCGCATTTGAAGCGATTCAAAACACGCCTTCCTACGTAAGGCATGTTTTGGGGGGCAAATGTTACCCCGCCTTTTGGACAAGGCCGGGATATCAAAAAATTGGCTAAAAAGGATGGATATCAGGATTGGAGATCGATTGGAAACAAGGCTATGATCGATACCGTCAATATTGGACCAAGCTCCAATCAATGTGGGACCGATTGGGAATGAAAAACAAGGATAGACGAGGCTTCATATCAAATTTTAGGTCAATCAGAGTTCGTATGCTCAAGTTATGGATGGAACAATATTCATCAGAAATGGGTTCACATCGATACGTTCGTATCGATCACTGCTACATTGGTTTGGATCGATCGGTCTTCGGATCGATGCATTTCGTATCGATGCACTTTGCATCGATCAGTTGAGCTTAGGAAGGAAACAAGTTGATGGATTTGGAGTTCGTATCGATGCGCACGTATCGATTTGATGGCAAAGTATGCAATGCACTTCGTATCGATCAAGGCTGGGATCGATACGAAGAACAAAGTAATGGTTACAGGGATTTGTATGAGCATTTTGTATCGATCAATTATTGATCGATACAAAGGACACACTTAGGGATCAATACGAAGAAGGCAACAGGCGTTAACGGATGGATGGTGGTCTATGGATACGAAGGGCATGGCCTCAGATGGATACGAAGCAAGGACTTTGGCACGATACGAAGGCAGGATATAGGGATCGATACGAAGAGCTCGGCAACCGATGGATACGAAGAAATGGATCAAACCAAGGGAAACGGTCTACAAGCATGAAATATGGATCTCTGCATGATACTCGGGCCACGTCATCGATACGAAGCCTATCGATACGAATGTATGGATACAAATCCAACAGCCTATTTGCAAAATTCAATTTTGGATCGATCATAACTTGAAAACTACAAGTCCAAATGCTATGAAATTTTAACAGGAGCTTGCTTACCACCTCATGAGTGTCCGTGATCGATCGAAGCCCCATTGGACAATATTTGGATCGATACGAAATGTGCCATGGATCGATCAAGATCGATCCCTAACAACCCCAAATCGATCTGGTGAGCCCACCTACGCATGAGAAAAGGTATTCCGAGTTTGGGGCAGATATTTCCAGATCTACTCCTATAAATAGCAACTCCATGGCGGCTAAAAGGGGATCTTCTTCTTTTGGAGGCTAAACTCTGTCATTTTTATTATTGGTTTCAAAGAATTGTAATTGTAATCGATATAAAAGGAATAAAAGGATCAATTCAAAGTGGATGTAGGCCGAAGATAGCCGAACCACTATAAATCTCGTGTCTTTTCTCACTTTCTTCCATTTTAATTTGGTTATTTCTTCTTTTTTATTCTCTACATTATCTGGATCTGAGATCTATGTTTGGATATTGAGGATTTGTGTGTAAACACTGGTGCTTTCACTACTTCTGGGGTTTGTGACCAATTTTGGCGCAAACACCGTCAAAATTGGACCTAGCTTCAATCAAGGTGGGATCGATTGCGAATGATAAAAAAGGCTAGGTGAGGCTACATTTCAAATTTCAGGTCAATCGGAGTTCGTATGCTCAAGTTATGGATGGATTAATATTCATCAGAAATGGGTTCACGTCGATTCGTTCGTATCAATCACTGCTACAATGGTTTGGATCGATCAGTCTTCGGATCGATGCACTTTGCATCGATCAGTTGACTTTAGGAAGGAAACAAGTTGATGGATATGGAGTTTGTATCGATACGCAAGTATTGATTGGATGGCAAAGTATGCCAATTCACTTCGTATCAATTAAGGCTGGGATCGATACGAAGAACAAAGCAATGGTTACAGGGATTTGGATGAGTATTCGTATCGATCAATTATTGATCGATATGAAGGACACACTTCGAGATCGATACGAAGAAGGAAACATACATTAACGAATGGATGGTGGTCTATGGATACGAAGGGCATGGCCTCGGATGGATATGAAGCAAGGACTTTGGCATCGATACGAAGGCAGGATATATGGATTGATACAAAGAGCTCGGCAACCGATGGATACGAAGAAATGGGTCAAACCAAGGGAAGCGGTCTACAAGCATGAAATATGGATCTCTACATGATACTCGGGCCACGTCATCAATACGAAGCCTATCGATACGAATGTATCGATACGAATCCAACAGCCTATTTGCAAAACTCAATTTTGGATCGATCGTAACTCGAAAACTACAAGTCCAAATGCTATGAAATTTTAACAGGAGCTTGCTTACCACCTCGTGAGTGTCCGTGATCGATCGTAGCCCCATTGGACAATATTTGGATCGATATGAAATGTGCATGGATCGATCAAGATCGATCCTTAACGACCCCAAATCGATCTGGTTGGCCCACCTGCGCTTGAGAAAAGGTATTCCGAGTTTGGGGGCAGATATTTCCATATTTACTCCTATAAATTGCAACTCCATGGCGGCTAAAAGGGGATCTTCTTCTTTTGGAGGCGAAACTCTATCATTTTGGTTATTGGTTTCAAAGAATTGTAATTGTAATCGGTATAAAAGGAATAAAAGGATCAATTCAAAGTGGACATAGGCCGGAGATAGCCGAACCACTATAAATCTCATGTCTTTTCTCACTTTCTTCCATTTAATTTGGTTATTTCTTCAATTTTATTCTCTACATTATCTGGATCTGAGATCTATGTTTGGATATTGAGGATTTGTGTGTAAACGTGCTTTCACTACTTCTGGGGTTTGTAACCAATTTTGGCGCTAACAATCATTGAAATAAACTAAATGTTGTCATGTAACATGGAAGCCATGCCTCTCCACCTTCCTAGGCACACACACACCCCCAGGTCTACCTACACCACGTTAGGTAGTTGTTTAAGATATGCTTAAGTTATTTAATTAATTTTCTAAGGTTATTTAACATATTTTGTACATTTTATGTCAAACCAAGTTTTATATTTAAACTAAGTTGATTATTAACTTTAACACATTGATTATCTTATCAAATCACATATGTGCATGTGTGTGCATGTGTATATGAGTGATACAAAAATGTGGACAACGTTTTCGATGACTTTTCGAGGCCGAAAAATCAAAATTTCAAAAACCGTTTTTCAGTCACATTTTCTATTTTTATTTGAACTATTTATTTTGGTAAAAAAAATTAAAAATGATTTTAATATCATTAATTAATATTTAAAAAAATGTTTTTTTGGTTATTAAAATCCATTATTATATATTTAAAAATGATTTAAATATATTTAAATACAAAGCGATAAATTTACGGGTCGTTACACTTCCCCCCCTTAGGAGAATTTTGTCTCTGAAATTAATACACAAAAGACAATCCAAAAGGTATATATTATACCAAGAAATTCATATAACAATGCATAGCAATTATGCCATATATAATGCATTCAAACAACAAACAACTAACCTGACATTACATCAGGGTAAGTTTCGCTAATATGATCCTCAGTCTCCCAAGTAAAATCGCGGGGATCATCACTCCACTGAACCTTCACAAGCTTAAAAACCATGTTCCTCAATCTCCTTTCATCCCAATCTATAATATGAACTGGATGTTGGATTACTATCAAAATTGGTTTTATTTCCAAGTCTTCCTGAACAGACATCTCTACATTCAACGACGAATCATGAACATGTTTTCTCATGAGATACTTGAAAAACATTATGAACTTCATACAATCTCTTAGGAAAATATACTCTACAGGCCAACAATTCTATTCTCTCAAGGATTCTAAATGGTCCAATGAATCTGGGTGCTAGCTTTCCTGCTTTTTTGAATCTTACAACTCCTTTAATCGAGGAAACATTCACAAATACCAAATCCCCAATAGCAAACTCTAAAGGTGTGTTCTTTTTTGAACTAAGAAGGGCAAAAGAAATGGGCACGAGAAAGGGTAAGGGGTTGGTTTGTGAAATGGGAATGTGTTCTTTTTTGCATACGAAAGGGGCATGAAAAAGGGGCACGGGGTGTAAAATAGGGGAGAAAACGGAAAGGGGCAAACGTACCATTCATTTTGAACCGTTTGTGCGAACTGGGCTGGGGAGTGGGGGCCCGCGTCGACGCGTTGGACGCTTCGGACGCGTTCGACGCGGACCCGAACTTTAACTGCCCAGTCCGCGAAAAGAACGGTACTTAAGTCCCTTCTCCGTTGGTTGGCATAACTTTTCTATCGATCCTGGGCTTCTTTTTTCCTTTCCTTGATCATAGCCATTTTCTCTGATGCTTCTCGAATTATCTTTGGTCCAAGAACTAATCGGTCTCCAGTCTAAACCCCATGAATGTGATTTACATGGCCGTCCATATAAAGCTTCATAGGGCGCCATGCCAAAGCCAGCTTGGCAACTGTTGTTATAATAAAACTCTACCAAATGTAGATGATCTTCCCAAGAACCTCCAAAATCCAAAATACATGCTCTTAGAAGATCTTCCAAAATTCGGTTCAGCCTTTTGATTTTTCCGTCTGTCTATGGTCGATAGGCCATGCTCAAATTAAACTCTATCCCTAAAGCGGCTTGCAATGTTCCCCAAAATCAACTAGTGAAGATGGAATCTCGATCACTAACTATACTTATTGGAGTACCATGCAGTCGAACGATCTCCCTTAAATAAATCCCTACCAAAGAAGCTCGAGTTCTTGTTGACTTCACCGGAATAAAATGGGCGCTCTTTGTTAATCGATCTACAATTACCCAATTGCCTTCATTACCTCTCTCTATTCTGGGCAACCCATCGATAAATTCCGTGGATACTTGCTCCACTTCCAATTCAGTATCTCCAATGGTTGGAGCAACCCAGTAGTCTTCTGTTGGAAACTCTTGACCTGTTGATAATTTGCATACCGACTCACGAAGATCGAAACGTCTCTCTTCATCCCTTTCCACCAACAGGTATTCTTCATATTCTAAAATATTTTAGTTACTCCTAGGTGAATATATAATCTTAACCGATGGCACTCTCTCAGCACATCTTGTTTAATTCCATTAACATCAGGCATATAAATTCATCCATTCATTCTTAAAATACCTCGGGAGTCAATCTGAAAACTAGAAATAGTTCCATCTTCAACAACCTTCTTAAGCCGAGCTAAAATAGGGTCTTCTTCTTGGAAATATGCAATTCTCTCCATTAGTGCTAGCTTAACTTCCAAGTTTTCAACCGCCACAACATTCCTACTCAACGCATCTGCAACGACGTTTGTTTTCCTTGGGGTATAAAGAATCTCTAGTTAATAAGATGCTAGAAATTCCAGCCATCTTTGCTGCCTCAAGTTTAAGTCCTTTTGGATAAAAAGATACTTTAATGACTTGTGATCCATATATAACTCAAACTTTGCACCCAAAAGATGGTGCCTCCACACCTTCAATCCGAAGACAACTGCCAAAAGCTCTAGATCGTGCGTAGCGTAATTCTTCTCATGAGGTTTCAACTGTTGACTCACATACGCTATTACTTTACCATTCTGCATCAAAATTTCTCCCAATCTAGTCCTATAAGCATCCATGTAAACTATTAATCCTTCACTCCCATCTGGAATAGTTAAAACGGGAGCACTTGTCAACTTCTCCTTTAACTCATTGAATGATTGATCGAACTTGGGTGTCTAAACAAACTTAGCATCCTTCTTCGTTAGCTTTGCTAGATAAGAAGCAATCTTCGAGAAATCTTTAATGAACCTTCTATAGAAACCTACAAATTCCAAGAAACTTCTTATCTCAGTTGCACCTTTGGGTTTCTTACAATCTTGAACCACAAGTACTTTAGTTGGGTCCATTGATATGCCTTCTCCCGAAACTACGTGCCCTAGAAATCTAACTTCGGATTTCTAGAAATGGCACATAGAAAACTTTGCTTTTAAAACATGACTTCTTAAAGTATTTAGAACAACTTGAAGATGGTACTTATGCTCTTCCTCTGTTTTAGAATAAACAAGGATGTCATCAATGAAGACTAGGACAAACTTGTTAAGAAAATCCCAAAACACTATATTCATCAAATCCACAAAATAAGCGGTGCGTTAGTCAATTCGTATGGCATGACTAACCACTTGTAAAACCTACGAGGGGTACGAAAAGATGTTAAGGGTACACTCTCCACTGCTACAATTAATTGGTGAAAACCAGTGGCGAGATCCAATTGAGAAAATATCCGAGCTCCGTGGAGCTGGTCGAACATGTCGTTAATCCTAAGTAAATGATACTTATTCTTGAGAGTCCTCTTATTTAATTCTCGGTAATCTATGCATAATCTAAGAGAACTATCTTCATGATAACGAGAACTACTAGCGATCCCTAACTCGATATGCTGCGTCTAATCAAACCCTTTTGCAATAAATCAAATGTTTGCTTCTCCAATTCTCTTCTTTCCTTTGGAGCCAACCTTCAAGGAGGTTGTACAATCGGTCTAGTTCCTGGAATCAAATTAATGTGGAACTCTACTTCTCGATGTGGAGGTAAACCTTGCAGTTCTTCAAAAATATCCTTGAAATCCCGAACAATTGTATATTCCTTATCTCCTCTTTAGGTACCAACAGATACATTCTACCTACTGCATCTTTTATCACAACGATTCTTCTACTACAATCTAGGATGACATTGAACTTAGATAACCAATCCATCCCCAAAAGTAACCCAAATCCCATGAACCCAAGAACGAATAAGTCGAAAGAGAAGTGCCAATCTCGATAAGAAATAGGCACTTTCAGACAGATAGTGTCAAGATTTTTTGGACCGCCAATGGGGTTCAACACAGAAAGAGAATTACGAAGAATTACATATTTAAGATTCAGCTGGTTTATTAGTTCATATGAGATAAAACTATGGGATGCACCGGTATCAAATAACACTCTAATAAGAATATCAGAAATGGATATTATACCTTGTAACACCTACTTTCCTTTTGGGTCCATAGAAGTAGATGGTATTTCCTTATTGGTAAAAGCTTTCCACTGAGCCCCCTTCTTTGGAAATGGAAAATCATTTTTCATATGTCCATGTTTGTGGCAATTGTAGCATAATGGTAGATCAGTCTCTGGGCAACTATTTGCAAAGTGTCCCATCTTATCGCACTTATAACAGAGAATCTTATAGAAGTCAATCTGCTTTTTTGGCACAGGAGCTCCCCTTTAGGTTTCTTTCCTGACCATGTCTTCTTCCTTTTGCGTTTGAAAAACGGCTTACTAGCAACAAGTATCACCGATAAAGGTTGGGCATTGACTGCTGGTAATACTCCCTTCTGAACTCCTTGCTCAATATCAAGAGCCTCAACCCTCAAAGCCATAATGATCATATTGGTAAAGGTATCGTTGAGATGATTGGTCATTTTCCGATGAAACTCTGGTTGCATTCAGTTCACGAACATTTCATTCTTTTTGAGTGGCATATCAATCAATCCTAGTCCAAAGCGGAACAATGCATTGAACTTATGCTCATACTGTGCTAATGTCATCTCATCTTGTTTCAAATCCATAAAACTTCTGAACAACTGACTCCTCCCCACCTCTGGGATAAAATGAGCTTCAAAAACCTCTTTAAACTACGCCCAACAAAAATCTTCTTTTGGTGTATTCATCATGACCGAATCCCACCAATCCATTATTGCTTTCTGAAGCTAACGCGATGCCAACAATCTCTTTCAAGCATCTCCTAACCGAAGATCCCCGAATATCCTTTCACAAGAGCAGAGCCATGTCTGAACTCCCAAAATATCTTTAGTTCCATAGAAAGGCTTACCACATAAAGCAATGTAATTCTTGCACAAGGTCGCAAAGTTCTGAGGTGGCTGAACTTGCATCACAGCTTCTACTGTCGGCTCTACAACTGGCTCATTTCTAGGAGCTCTGCCATTTGTAGCCATGCTGGTTCCAGATCCCCTCCTTCTTCTTCCTTTTGTACTCACTTTCAATAACCTGGATAAGTGATAGGTATTATTAGAATACAATGATAGGGTCAAAGATGATAAAAGGGAAACGACAACAAAGTATCTAAAACCAGACTTTTAGGGGAGAAATAGAAACGCTCTCTCAAGATTAACTCATTCTAAGGCTCTACTCACCCTATCTCTAATCAGTTGTACCCCAATCGAGCTAAGGTGTTCGCTTAACCGAAGCTCTGATACCAATTGTGACGACCCACCTTTCTGACCCCTAGGAACGACACTTAACACATCTTCGGTGATCGAGTACCATTGCCCAAGCATTAGAAAGATGAATTGTCATGGGGTAAAAATAAAGAACAGAATAGAAAACCTCAAAATGAAACTGTAAAATAAACCATAACAGTTAATAGCATATCAGGTTACTCCATAACAGGGAGTTATAAGAATTACATGAAGTACTACAAATCAGCTTAGGTAGTTATAACATCCTACCTTTACATATGTTGTAGTAAAGTACACTTACACAAAAAAGATAATACAGTGCAATAAATAACTAAGCAGATGAAAGCCTCTTGCACGGAAGCCATCTTCAAAAGAGGCTACAAAATACCTGCTACTCTAAGACTACTCAAATAAAATGAGTACCCGAGAGTTTAGGGAAAACAAACAACTCGGGTCAAACGATATGTCTGGTATGAGTAAAACTTTTTAAACAATAGGTGTGAAATTTAACACAAACATGTGAGACCACGCCACTGAACATGGAACGGGTTTACTCCTACATAAAACAACATCCAAATGTAAAGAATGGATAAATAATTAAACACCACAAAGACTGGTTGACTCTTCCCAATGCAAATAAGGGAATAAATTTGATGGTTCGAATCAAATAAAAAAGGAAAATCTCCAAAAAAATGACTAGGAAAGTGCACCACCCTTGAAGTATACTGCTAGTAATATGCTTCTGAGAAGCTCATGTACTCCATGACACTTCTTGGAAATGTACCAGCCGGACACCACCAAACCTTACCGAGTATCCGAATACTTCACATCTAAATGCGCAAATGAATCCGATCTAGATGAGATATGAAAATACCCTAATGGGAGCAACCTTACGTAGTTGGACGTCCTTTCACTGTTTGGGTTTAGTCATTTTCCGACAAAAGGTAACAAAGCTCAACGGAGCAACAAATCATCTTAGAATGACGATAATAAAGAAGCTGAAGTAACCGATGCTGAGACCCAACTATCGAGGATATAAAACAAGTATATCGAAATTAAGTCTTGTATACTTACCAACACTCATACAATTCAAACTTGTACTATTTCTTGGTTAACAATAATACTGGAGAAGTCAAGGTAGTGTTACCTCAAAGTCATGTCCCATGATTATTCTTAAATTTCAAAATAGCGACAAGTCTACTTCTTCGATATTTAGTTCTAATTATACAAATAAATCGTTTCCATACAAGTGAATCGCTTTTATGGTAATTAATTCATTTCCATAAACAATTCAAACCTTTTCTTTTAAAAACTCGAATTCGTACTTAGCTTCATATTACAAGTATTAGCTTTAAAACACTTTGTTATAAGAGTTTACAAACTTTGAAACATCATTAAAAAGGATTTAACAACTTAAAACATCCTTATTACATTGATTAATTAACTTTAAAACTTTGTTAACTAATTAATTAATTTACTTCAGTAACCCTTAATTAAAAGGTAAATCTCCTATAAAACATCATTAATTCAATTAATTAGTAATATAATTAATTAAATAAATTAAATAATAATCAAATATCATTATTTAAAAGTGATTAATTAATTTAAAACTTTATTTAAGGAAAGATTAATTAAGGTTAAAAAGATTTATTAACCTCTAAAAGTCATTAATTAAAAAGGATTATTTAATTCTAAAAACATCATTAATTGATAAATTAAGAAATCTTAATCCATCATTATCAAAAGATTAATTAGCCTTAAACATCATTAAATAAAATGATCAATTAAATTTAAAACGTCATTAACTGAGAAATTAGTTAAATTTAAAACACATCGTTAATAAGTTAATTTGTAACAACCCTGTATTTTACAATTATTTTTAAATTGATATTTCCAGATTTAAAAAGCTTTATTTATGAAAAAGAATAAATTTTGTTATTTTAAATATAAACTTTGATTTTGATATGGATTAGAAGTCCAAATATGACTAAATAGAATAATTTTCCTAAAAGTGAATTTTGGTTAAAATAGTCAAACTTTGACTTTTAAATTTAAATTTTAAATATTTGAAATTATAAATTTTATCTTTTATTATGAAAATAGATTTAATAACATAAATACTACTTTTCGTTTCGTTGAAAACGGAGTTAAACTGCAAAAGATATGTACATTTCAATTTTGAGTATAAATTGTTTATTTTGAAATTTTGCCTACTTTAAATTGTATAAATTACTTTTTCTTTGTTTATTTTATTTTAAATATGTGCTAATATGTTATTTGATGTATATTTTGTCTTTTAATATTTTTACAAATGATAATATAATTTTTCTAAAGTCTACTGAAATTGTTTTCTAATTTTAAAGCCTAATTTCTATTTTCTTTGCTATTTTCTTAATTTAATTATATATATATTTAAAATTTATTTATTTATTTTATGCATTCACTCTTATTTGCTGTGTTTTACTTTATTTTATTCATTTTACATGTATTCAAATTAAAATAAATGTTTCCAAAGTGTATTGAGGTTATTTCTAAATTTTTAAAGCCTAGTTTGCAAATTTTAGCCATTTTCTTAATTTAAAGGCTATATAATTAAAATTTAATTATTTATTTTATATATTAATTTTTCTTTACTAAGTTTTATCTTTATTTATCAGTTTTATATGTATTTACAAATTTCTAAATTAATAATGGAAATTTGAAGAGTTTGTGACTCTTGGTTTGCCTAAGGCTCTTTGTTTTCCCGTCTCTTCGTTTTCCAACCTTTTTCATTCAATTTCTTTGGCCGACCTTAACTTTTCTTTCAGCTGCTTATTTTTCTTTTTATTTCCGTATACAAACTCTTCTCAATCACAAAAATCATGGCCATCATCATTTGCAAAGATTTTTGGGTAAAAACCTTCTTCTTTTCTATGTTTTCCTTTGTTTTCACATAATTTTGCACTTGTCCTCCTCTTCTTTGGATCGGCCAACACCACATCCACCACCTTGGCCACCTCCACCACCATCCCCTCTGACCAACACCTCCTCCAGCCCCTTCCCATGCCATAGCCTAGCCCCTATGTGATGAAGAACCACCATAGTTTTGATGCAACATCACCTAGATCTCATAGCCAAGCACATCCTCCTTCCACCACCTCTCTCCACCACCTAGGCCGACCAACCACCACCACCACCAACCTGTTTCAGACCTGAGACACCTCTGCACACCACCTACTGACCCCACCTGAGATAGCCATGTCCTCCATGACCTAGGCCGAGCCCTTTAGTTGCCTTGAATTCAATGCTTTTGCCTTGTAATATTAGATTTTTGCTTCACAAACTTGTCCACCACCTTCACTAGGTTAGGCCAACCCCTATAGGTCCACAACCAGACTTTAGAGCAAGACTTATTCATGTATTTTCCATCCATGGCTGAGCCTATGCTAGATGGAGGCAAGTGCAATTGGTTTGGATTTGATTTGTGCTTGAATGTACAAGTTATTTAAATTGTTGTGTAGTGTTTATTCATGTATATTGTATTGGTTTGTTTCATGTATTCAAGGCATTTAGGCTTGTCTCTCCCACACTCCAATCACTATCATACTCTCGTGCCTTTGTGGATCCTATGATGTGTGTGTTAGTTGTCATCTCCAGCTCAATACAGGTGAGTTATTCTCACCAGACAATATGTACCTATATAACTAGTAAATTGACACCCTGTGAATTTGTAGAAATATATTATCATGTTATATATGCCTATATTATTATCATATGATGTTCACACCTGTTATTACACCTGTTATATCACATGTTACTGTTATTTAATGTTATTATGTTATTTATATCAGTTATCACCATTGCAAGTTCCCTGTAGACTAGAATCACTATGGGTTGAAATGATACATACCCGAACGGACTTTAGAATAGGGAAAAATCGTTATGGGCTGAAATGATAGGCCTGAATGGTTTTTATTTAATTTATTTTAACTTGGGATTGCAGGTTTGAAATGATAGAACCCGTATTTTTCTTTTTAAACTACGGATTGAAATGATACATATCCGTATCACCTGACCTAGGCTAGAAAACTATATACAGGCCCGTGGTTATTTTATAAGTTGTTTTGGATATTTTTAAGTATTGTAAAAAATATAAATTTATGAAATTTGATTTAAACATATTTTGAAATATTTTGAATTAAAGAAATTATGATTTTTCTATGTGTTAAAAATGTAATAAATGAATGGTTTAACTGGATTTTTTAAATATAACTCAAGTTTGGAAATTTGGAATTTTGGTTAAAAAATGATATTTAAGTTATATAAATAAAATGGAAATTTAATTATATTTGGAAAATGGTAATTATGATAATTTGATTTAATTTGAATTTAAATGATTTATTAAAGTATTATTGATTTTTCTATGAATTTAAGTGGTTAAATAAATGAATGTTTAAAAGTGATCTTTTAAAATATAACTTGACTTGGAAATGTGAAATTTAGTTTTAATTAAAGGTTTAAGTTAATTAAATAAAATTTGAAATTTAGTTAAATTTGTGAAAAGGTAATTAAACTCTGAATTTGATTTGACAGCATTTTTGAAATGTATGTAAAAGATATTACAGCATTTTGCAAATGCTGTAGTTGTTTAAATGAACTAAAAAAGTTAATTTGAAATAAAGGCTATTATAGCACTTTGTAAGTGCTGTAGTGGTTAAACTTAACATTTAAGTTTATTTTAAATTTAATGGAAATATATTACAGCATTTAAGTGCTGTCGTTTTGTTAAATGAACTATTTTAAACTATAACTTTACGTAGCATTTGTAAGTGCTACGGAAACTGTATTTTTGTTGTTTTAATAAATTTTAATAAAAAATAATCTTTGGAAAATGATATAATTTTGGAAATTAAATGTTAAATTTCTAAAGATAATGAAGAGACATTTAAATGGTTTTAAATGAAAGAATTTGATTTTAATGTGAGTTTAAAATGGTATTTAAATTTAATAAAATGAATGGATTCAAATGGTATTTAAATGAAATATAAATGAATGATGCTTTGAATAATATTTTGATATTTTGAAATGTATATAATTGATTTTGAATTTATGAAATGTGGGATATTTAAGCTTTGAAATATACTAAAGATTGAATATTGTATTTGTGAATTAAACCTATATTTGAAATGGTTTGTTAGTAAACTGAATGTGAGTTGAAATGATGGTTTGAATTAAATTAAAATTAAAATTTGGAATTTGGGTTTAATTTAATAAATTTGTAAATATGTAGAATTAAAAGATGATTTCAAATATATGTTTTCGAAATGTTGTGATTTTCAAAGTATAATGATTTCAAATGTTTTAGTTTCAAAAGAATTATAACTTTGAAAGTATAGACTATTTGAAAGGTGAATATATGTTTGAAATGGAAATGATGTTGTTTTGAAATGAACATAGTTTTGAAATAAAAATGATTTTGATTTCAAAGTATAACTATGAAAGATATGATATTTTGATATATTAAAATGATTTGAAATGAAGTTTGTAAGATATGATATTTTGATATATTAAAATGATTTGAAATGAAGTTGAAAAGATATGATATTTTGGTATATTGAAATGATTTGAAAAGAAGTTTGAAAGGATACGATATTTTGGAATATTGAAATGATTTGGAAATGATAAATCTTTATTTTGATAAAGACATGATTTTGAAATGATATCTTATTTTGAAGTAAAGTATTGTTTTTAAAAGTTATAACCACGGGTTATAATAACGATTGGTTGGCAAAGAGACCGGGATCAGATATGGACATACTCTCTGTCGATACCGAAAACCACTTTGACAACTGTGTACGCGGTGGAGTTTCCAGAATGAAGTAGGATGGTGGCGACGATCCTAAGGTATATACGTGGACCCAACTCCCGTGAGTTGGCATAAGGTGGCTAAAACAGGAGCGATTGACGGACCAAGGAGGTCGCACCTCTGATCGGACACACTTCTTCTATACCATTCTATTAATTGTGATTGATTTGGTGGCCACCCTTGATTTGGGAGTGTTGTTCGAGGTGGGCGGTAGTGGCTGCTATGCGTCACCACTAGTCCGGATGCGTAATTGGTATATCTACCCTGGCATTGCCTAGTTGTGCCGTGTCACCTACCATATCGAGCTTTACTACGATTATGATTTTAAGATCCGACCGCGTTAAGGTTCTCCATCCCCTTAACGCTATTTTCTATATGATTATACTTTACTGATTAGACATTATTATAATAGCGAATATTACTACATAGTAGATAGTTTAACGGATCCTTAAAGAATGGGCGATCCCAAGCATTCTTTAAGTTACTTGTATCTTATTACAGTTCACTTGAGTTGGTTTATATTATATAAGTATATATTGTCTTGACTCGAGTGTTTTGTGTTTTGCGTTACGCTCGGGTCAGCCTGAGTTATTCACAGATTTGGATTTCCACCTTCTGGAGATTTGAATCGCTGGAGATTATCTGCTAGTCTTGTTCTATCTACTTCAGTTATGTTTCTTTGTTCAGCCTGTACTTGGTTATCTTATTGATACTTCTGTTGTACTCTATTTCTTCTATTGTATCTTATGTACTCTGATATATTTATATAGTAGCTTCATGAACTACTATCTCATTTACTTCCGCTGCATTATTTTACTCTGTGTCTGTGTTCTGTGATTATATTTATTTACTTCATATTCTGAGATTGGCCAAATTTTTATTTACAACGCGGTATTTTGAGCAATTCAATTCCGGCATGAGTGTCTACCTATACACTTATAATGGGTGCGAATGGTTGAAAATACCAGGTCGTTACAGTTGGTATCAGAGCTTTGGCTTTGAGGAAAAACTTAGAATGTATGGTAAATTTAGTTACAGAATCACTTTCATTCGAGCTTGAATCATTTTTCTTTTGACTCGGTTTCCTTTGAATTTTGGAACGTTCCCTACGGTTCCAAAATCCATTCTTGTCCCTCACTATTCATCATCTTTTGATTCTGGAGTATCCCATGACTCCACTTCCAATGATCTTTATAGTGAATTGGCGGTCTCGCCAATATTCTAATTTTCTTGTAAAAAGGTGAAAATCCTTTCCGATCAGCATCGATTCACTAGAGATTTATATTTATCCTTGGTTTAGATGCTAATGTCTTTTATTTTTCCAAACTCTATCTCTTGAGATCGAACGTAGATTTGTCCCAGGAAAATCCACATCGATCTTATTCTTTAACTCACGGTTAACCCGGTTAAGGTTGTCCATGGTTATCTAAGCTTACCCATCTCCCTACTTTGTTATTTAATCATCTTGTCTTTTGTTTCCAACCTACCTTCAAAACATTTTGAATTGTATTTGTAAATCTGTGATTAAGATTTTGTTTTATATTGTGTTGTTTGAGTTGTTGATGTTGATTTAGGTTTCCGATCGATTCGTCTGATCAACGCTATCGATAGGATTTCTAAAACACTTTGACAGAACAAACTGACACAATATTATATAAAAAAAAAATTGGTTAATGAAATAAATTTTGACATATAATTTATGGAACTAAATAAATTGATTTAAATTGATAAATTTGAAGTGATAATACTTGATTTATCATTTATTGTTCTACAAATGAATTTATAAATAGTTGTTTATAAATTTATTTGGGAATTGAAATGAATTTAAAACAATAAATTTAATAATTTAATTTCCGATGATTTCAAACCTTGTGTTAAAAGTTTTAAAAGGATATATTATTTAAAGTATTTCCAAGTAGAAATTTGTTTCTAAAGGATATTTATGTTTAAAAATTTAGTGCTCTTCTCTTTGTCGCTGGAAAATAATTTCGGTGATGACTGCAGCATCATCGACATTCATTTTCGAGTTTCGAAGTGAAGAGACTGTTCTGTAGTCTTGCTACATCATTGTTTTGGGGAATTTAATTAATTTGAATTTCTAAAATATGACTTGATTTATATATATATAGATATATGATTTAAACTTGATTTGGCATATTATGTATATATAATTACTTATCTCCAAAAGGTTTGAAGATATTCGAAAATTTAATTCCTAAAGTTTATCTTGAAGAATAATTTCAATTATAAAAAGAATTTTTTTTTGGATAAATGATTCAAACTTGAGATAATTGAATCGGAAAGTTTTATTTGTATAACACTCAATTTTATTCCAACATAACTTACCTAAATTACACAGAAGTTGAATATGAAATTGGATAATATACAATATAGAAAGGATTTTTTAAATAAAATTTGAGTGGTTATAATAAATGTTATACACTTAAATTTTAGTTATAAAAGATTAATAGAGGTAAATAGTGAAAAAGGAATTTAAAGAGATTTTATTTAAATAACTTAATAATCAAATTTGATTTAATATGGAACCTTAAGTCTAACCTAGGAATTTTAATAAAGGTTATTTCCTGAAATGAATATGTTGTATAATAAATAATGTATCTTTCAATAGATAAAATAAAATACATTTGAATTGGACATTTTGTAATAAAGTTTATTTAACCTGAATTCATAGTAATTGATGTCTAAATGAATAAATGTGTAAAGAAATTTGATTGTTATATTTGCTATGATAAATATTTTATTTATGAAATAGATATGTCTTGAAAAATGAATGATTATGATTTAAATAGTTAAAATGTATTTTAACATCACTAAAAATTGATAATTGAGAATTTGGTTTTCAAATGGAATTTTAAGTGTAACTTATTAAAGGAATATCTATTTGAGAAATGGGTATTTTAAATAAAGTGTTAGGTTATGTGTTAAATTAAGAGCTAACTAAAATAGTGAACTTTTAACTTAATAAACGAAGTATAGTTTAATTTGGATATTCCATTCATAAAAGTTTGTTTTAATAAGTCATAAGTTAAATGATGTCCAAATAAATATTTATGGAACTAAACTGATTTGAAATATTAATATATCTACTTAGCATTTTATAAGTGCTGCTATTTTGAAAAGACAATGTTTTGGAAATTTTTATAATTGAATGAACTTAGAAATGTTACAACTTTAAAATGAATATTATTTGACCTAGAATTAAAATGGTTTAAATGAAGTTTATTTTTTTTAAAGTGTTATGATTTTCTAAGTGTTATGTTTTTTTTTAGAAAAACATTTCCAAAGTGTTATGATTTTTAGTAGTATGATTTCCAAATGATAACATCTCTAAATTGTTATGATTTCAAAACATTATGGTTACAAATCTATTATCTTATTTTTTTTTTTCAAACTATCTTTTGTTTGTCCTTATTTCTCTTATCTTGTTACAGAATGGGAAGGCTATTGCTTATACCAGTCTGTT
The DNA here is from genome assembly GCA_030737815.1 of Allium fistulosum. Classification (NCBI taxonomy): domain Eukaryota; kingdom Viridiplantae; phylum Streptophyta; class Magnoliopsida; order Asparagales; family Amaryllidaceae; genus Allium; species Allium fistulosum. The sequence continues at coordinate 494,425,842 of CM060901.1, forward strand.
TAGAAATCTTTCTGTAATCTTTGAAAATTTTTGGTACTCATTTTAACCCTGAGCACTGTTTTTCCATTCATAGACCGTCGGTCAAGTGAAAAGTGAGATTCAGACTCTAGAGGATCTTTTTCGTGCTTATATTCTTTATTTGATCACCTCCATCTTGTTAAACTTACCTATAACAATAGTTATCAGGTGTAATTCCAATCTTCTTATCATCTTGTCTTAATTCTATTTCATTCTATCTTTTTCTGTGCTTTCCCGTACCTCGTTCCTTTTCGAGGACGAAAAGCTTTGAGTGGGGGAGAGCGTAACAACCCTGTATTTTACAATTATTTTTAAATTGATATTTCCAGATTTAAAAGCTTTATTTATGAAAAAGAATAAATTTTGTTATTATAAATATAAACTTTGATTTTGATATGGATTAGAAGTCCAAATATGACTGAATAGAATAATTTTCCTAAAAGTGAATTTTAGTTAAAATAGTCAAACTTTGACTTTTAAATTTAAATTTTAAATATTTGAAACTATAAATTTTATCTTTTATTATGAAAATAGATTTAATAACATAAATACTACTTTACGTTTCGTTGAAAACGGAGTTAAACTGCAAAAGATATGTACATTTCAATTTTGAGTATAAATTGTTTATTTTGAAATTTTGCCTATTTTAAATTGTATAAATTACTTTTTCTTTGTTATATTTTATTTTAAATATGTGCTAATATGTTATTTGATGTATATTTTGTCTTTTAATATTTTTACAAATGATAATATAATTTTTCTAAAGTCTACTGAAATTGTTTTCTAATTTTAAAGCCTAATTTCTATTTTCTTTGCTATTTTCTTAATTTAATTATATATATATTTAAAATTTATTTATTTATTTTATGCATTCACTCTTATTTGCTGTGTTTTACTTTATTTTATTCATTTTACATGTATTCAAATTAAAATAAATGTTTCCAAAGTGTATTGAGGTTATTTCTAAATTTTTAAAGCCTAGTTTGCAAATTTTAGCCATTTTCTTAATTTAAAGGCTATATAATTAAAATTTAATTATTTATTTTATATATTAATTTTTCTTTACTGAGTTTTATCTTTATTTATCAGTTTTATATGTATTTACAAATTTCTAAATTAATAATGGAAATTTGAAGAGTTTGTGACTCTTGGTTTGCCTAAGGCTCTTTGTTTTCCCGTCTCTTCGTTTTCCAACCTTTTTCATTCAATTTCTTTGGCCGACCTTAACTTTTCTTTCAGCTGCTTATTTTTCTTTTTATTTCCGTATACAAACTCTTCTCAATCACAAAAATCATGGCCATCATCATTTGCAAAGATTTTTGGGTAAAAACCTTCTTCTTTTCTATGTTTTCCTTTGTTTTCACATAATTTTGCACTTGTCCTCCTCTTCTTTGGATCGGCCAACACCACATCCACCACCTTGGCCACCTCCACCACCATCCCCTCTGACCAACACCTCCTCCAGCCCCTTCCCATGCCATAGCCTAGCCCCTATGTGATGAAGAACCACCATAGTTTTGATGCAACATCACCTAGATCTCATAGCCAAGCACATCCTCCTTCCACCACCTCTCTCCACCACCTAGGCCGACCAACCACCACCACCGCCAACCTGTTTCAGACCTGAGACACCTCTGCACACCACCTACTGACCCCACCTGAGATAGCCATGTCCTCCATGACCTAGGCCGAGCCCTTTAGTTGCCTTGAATTCAATGCTTTTGCCTTGTAATATTAGATTTTTGCTTCACAAACTTGTCCACCACCTTCACTAGGTTAGGCCAACCCCTATAGGTCCACAACCAGACTTTAGAGCAAGCCTTATTCATGTATTTTCCATCCATGGCTGAGCCTATGCTAGATGGAGGCAAGTGCAATTGGTTTGGATTTGATTTGTGCTTGAATGTACAAGTTATTTAAATTGTTGTGTAGTGTTTATTCATGTATATTGTATTGGTTTGTTTCATGTATTCAAGGCATTTAGGCTTGTCTCTCCCACACTCAAATCACTATCATACTCTCGTGCCTTTGTGGATCCTATGATGTGTGTGTTAGTTGTCATCTCCAGCTCAATACAGGTGAGTTATTCTCACCAGACAATATGTACCTATATAACTAGTAAATTGACACCCTGTGAATTTGTAGAAATATATTATCATGTTATATATGCCTATATTATTATCATATGATGTTCACACCTATTATTACAACTGTTATATCACATGTTACTGTTATTTAATGTTATTATGTTATTTATATCAGTTATCACCATTGCAAGTTCCCTGTAGACTAGAATCACTATGGGTTGAAATGATACATACCCGAACGGACTTTAGAATAGGGAAAAATCGTTATGGGCTGAAATGATAGGCCTGAATGGTTTTTATTTAATTTATTTTAACTTGGGATTGCAGGTTTGAAATGATAGAACCCGGATTTTTCTTTTTAAACTACGGATTGAAATGATACATATCCGTATCACCTGACCTAGGCTAGAAAACTATATACAGGCCCGTGGTTATTTTATAAGTTGTTTTGGATATTTTTAAGTATTGTAAAAAATATAAATTTATGAAATTTGATTTAAACATATTTTGAAATATTTTGAATTAAAGAAATTATGATTTTTCTATGTGTTAAAAATGTAATAAATGAATGGTTTAACTGGATTTTTGAAATATAACTCAAGTTTGGAAATTTGGAATTTTGGTTAAAAAATGATATTTAAGTTATATAAATAAAATGGAAATTTAATTATATTTGGAAAATGGTAATTATGATAATTTGATTTAATTTGAATTTAAATGATTTATTAAAGTATTATTGATTTTTCTATGAATTTAAGTGGTTAAATAAATGAATGTTTAAAAGTGATCTTTTAAAATATAACTTGACTTGGAAATGTGAAATTTAGTTTTAATTAAAGGTTTAAGTTAATTGTAACGACCCGTATTTTCACGGATCGAAAAGTTCGTCAAATCTGGAGTTTTAGCATTTTTGAGCCATTTCAGAATTTAGGCAAATTTTTCCTAAGTCCTAAGTCTTTTACGACTTAGCATAAGTCGTGAGTCGTATACGACTTAGGAGATAGGAGTGACCCAGGGTTTGGCGACCTAAGGAATAGACTTAAGTTGGTGAGGACTTAAGGGTTAGATCGGTTGGTAACTTAGGACGTGGAGGAAGTAAGTCGTGGGATAGGATAGGTCGTATGACCGACTTAAGAAATTGGGCGACTCAAGTAAGTGACCGACCTAGGGATTTACGACATAAGAGCTGACCGAGTTAAGTGATAAGTCGTCTATCCAGTTAAGTCATATCCTTTAAGTCGTAGCCTATAGGTTAAGTCGTAGCCTAGTTGAGTCGTGGCCGTGTTAAGGAGTGCTGTGTTAAGTCGCACATTGTTAAGTCGTAGAATGGGTTATCTCGTCTAACTAGTTAAGTCGTGGACGAGTTAAGGTATTGAGTTGTAGGATGTGTTGACTTGCTAAGTCGTAACCCAGTTAAGTTAGTAAGTCGTAGATGCATAGCTATCGTTAAGTCGTGACTAGTGGTAAGTCGCTAGGTGCGCATGAGCTTAAGTCGTAGACGACTTAAGGGAGTTAAGTCTGAAGTCGTAAGGGGTTTGGGTTTTGTTGGGTCGTAGGCGTACGCTATAAGTCGTGACCGACTTAGGAGATAGCCGTTATGTCATGAGTCGTAGGCAGGTGAGAGTTAGGTCGTAGAAGCCAGAAGTTAAGTCGAAGGGTTTAAGTCGTAAGTCGTGAACGACTCATGAAGGCAGACGAGTTAGGGATTTCAGCTATAAATAGGAGAGTTTCTCTTCATTTTTGGGATCCGGATTTTGAAGCGACGAAGTGCTGCCATTTTGAGAGCTCGACTTCTACACTTCTTCACTTCTTTTCTCCACTCTAATCTAGTGCTTCCTTTCATCCAAATCGAAGATCAAGATTGAAGATTCAAGAACTTAGATTGAAGATCTTCATCTTTTCAAGAGAGATTTCTTCGTTTGAAGCGGATTCGTGATAGATCAAGCTTGATCCCTCGCTGTCCAGATCTGAAGCGTGTTGATTTGGGTTTGTTTTGGTGATTTGGTGAGTGGTGATTATCTCTCACACGGATCCAAAGGAGTATATCGGATTGTTGGCTCGTTTTGGTGTTAGAATAGTGATTTCCATGCATTTTCTTCATCTTAAGTGTAGATCCATATAGATCCATTGTTCATGATGATGTTACATCCACTTTATCATATGTTAACCTATGCAAGTTCATTCATCAAGTTTGTAGAGATATAATTCATGTTTTCATGCTTGTTGGACTTTCAACTCTTTAATTACGAAAATGCCATTATTGTTATAATTGTCTACTTAGATCATATTTGAATGCTTGATTGCTTGGATTAATGTTTGGTTTGATTGATTGCTATGAATTAGATGATTGATGATTTGATTTAGACCGAAGACGATTCAAAAGCCAAGGGAAAGGCTCTTGAATTGGGAAAGCTGCTTGTGGCATATGTAGCGGGATGATGAAGCTCTTATGCATAGATTTGATGATGTGATGTTGAGATTAGGCTTTGCGAGGATGTGATGAAGCGAGGCAATCATGTGATGAAGACTTGGTCTAATCCAGACGGGATCATTCCAAGCATGTTGATAACTCGGTGATATGATCCGAGTTGAGGATAATGAATGGATATGGGAATAGTCGTCGAGGAGGATGACTAGGAGGCTTGGATAGCATCGTTGTTGAAGGTTCTAGCATGCTCTAAGCAAGAGTACGTTTGGGCAAATTCGATAGTCCCAACGACTAACTGTTGATGGTCGAGTACTCTGGGCAGATTCGATAGTCCTAGGCACGGGCTGCGACGACGTGCGGGAGTTATGTCTAGAACCGGGGTTTCCATTAGCCCTTGACGGACGGCTGAAAGAATGTGCCGGTCATTCAATTAACAGTGATATCGAAGCAGTGATAACAGTGATAGCCAGAGTAATGGATGTTTGGTTGTATCGTCATTCGGACTCAAGAGCGGTATTTTCTGGGTGCTTATCTGATTTAGGCCTTGGTACTTGGAAAACATCGTCCTTGACTCGAATGATCATTACTTTACTTTAAATTGTATGCTCTGCTATGTTGCTTCTGCTTAGTGTGTGTCTGGGGGCTATCACTGTAGAATGAGGTTGGAGTGGGAGGGTTGTATTCCTATTCCTTTTCCTTTATGCTCTTTTGGTATGTTGTTAGTTAATTTACTGCTCACTAAGACTGTTGTCTGACTCAAGGCTTTATGTTTTAATTCTTATTGCCTTGGGTTGTTCGTCCATTTTGGGACGGGCAGACTAGGTAGCAGGTGACAGGTGCTGTTCTTGCTTCCCGCGTTGCTGATATCGAAGACGAGCTGGAGGGTTGCATATTATCTTCTTATTATATGTACTGGATGTTCCGCTGTTTGTATTCTCTGAGTGTTATGTAATGAGGCTTGTTCTGTAGACTATTCAGATGCTTGTATTCAACTATTATGAAGTTTTATTGATGGGATTTTATTCTGTGAAGCTTCACTACATATATGTTCTATTGTATTTTGTCCATGCGCTGTGAGTAATACGATAGATTCTGTTGCTCTTAATTTACCTTGACAATCGTCCATGGTCGCCTGGCACACTTTACAGCGCATTTTCTCTAGATTCGGTGCAGGGGTCATGGGCGGTCGTCACATTAATTAAATAAAATTTGAAATTTAGTTAAATTTGTGAAAAGGTAATTAAACTCTGAATTTGATTTGACAGCATTTTTGAAATGTATGTAAAAGATATTACAGCATTTTGCAAATGCTGTAGTTGTTTAAATGAACTAAAAAAGTTAATTTGAAATAAAGGCTATTATAGCACTTTGTAAGTGCTGTAGTGGTTAAACTTAACATTTAAGTTTATTTTAAATTTAATGGAAATATATTACAGAATTTAAGTGCTGTCGTTTTGTTAAATGAACTATTTTAAACTATAACTTTACGTAGCATTTGTAAGTGCTACGGAAACTGTATTTTTGTTGTTTTAATGAATTTTAATGAAAAATAATCTTTGGAAAATGATATAATTTTGGAAATTAAATGTTAAATTTATAAAGATAATGAAGAGGCATTTAAATGGTTTTAAATGAAAGAATTTGATTTTAATGTGAGTTTAAAATGGTATTTAAATTTAATAAAATGAATGGATTCAAATGGTATTTAAATGAAATATAAATGAATGATGCTTTGAATAATATTTTGATATTTTGAAATGTATATAAATGATTTTGAATTTATGAAATGTGGGATATTTAAGCTTTGAAATATACTAAAGATTGAATATTGTATTTGTGAATTAAACCTATATTTGAAATGGTTTGTTAGTAAACTGAGTGTGAGTTGAAATGATGGTTTGAATTAAATTAAAATTAAAATTTGGAATTTGGGTTTAATTTAATAAATTTGTAAATATGTAGAATTAAAAGATGATTTCAAATATATGTTTTCGAAATGTTGTGATTTTCAAAGTATAATGATTTCAAATGTTTTAGTTTCAAAAGAATTATAACTTTGAAAGTATAGACTATTTGAAAGGTGAATATATGTTTGAAATGGAAATGATGTTGTTTTGAAATGAACATAATTTTGAAATAAAAATGATTTTGATTTCGAAGTATAACTAGAAAGATATGATATTTTGATATATTAAAATGATTTGAAATGAAGTTTGTAAGACATGATATTTTGATATATTAAAATGATTTGAAATGAAGTTGAAAAGATATGATATTTTGGTATATTGAAATGATTTGAAAAGAAGTTTGAAAGGATACGATATTTTGGAATATTGAAATGATTTGGAAATTATAAATCTTTATTTTGATAAAGACATGATTTTGAAATGATATCTTATTTTGAAGTAAAGTATTGTTTTTAAAAGTTATAACCACGGGTTATAATAACGATTGGTTGGCAAAGAGACCGGGATCGGATATGGACATACTCTCTGTCGATACCGAAAACCACTTTGACAACTGTGTAGGCGGTGGAGTTTCCAAAATGAAGTAGGATGGTGGCGACGATCCTAAGGTATATACGTGGACCCAACTCCCGTGAGTTGGCATAAGGTGGCTAAAACAGGAGCGATTGACGGACCAAGGAGGTAGCACCTCTGATCGGACACACTTCTTCGATACCATTCTATTAATTGTGATTGATTTGGTGGCCACCCTTGATTTGGGAGTGTTGTTCGAGGTGGGCGGTAGTGGCTGCTATGCGTCACCACTAGTCCGGATGCGTAATTGGTATATCTACCCTGGCATTGCCTAGTTGTGCCGTGTCACCTACCATATCGAGCTTTACTACGATTATGATTTTAAGATCCGACCGCGTTAAGGTTCTCCATCCCCTTAACGCTATTTTCTATATGATTATACTTTACTGATTAGACATTATTATAATAGCGAATATTACTACATAGTAGATAGTTTAACGGATCCTTAAAGAATGGGCGATCCCAAGCATTCTTTAAGTTACTTGTACCTTATTACAGTTCACTTGAGTTGGTTTATATTATATAAGTATATATTGTCCTGACTCGAGTGTTTTGTGTTTTGCGTTACGCTCGGGTCAACCTGAGTTATTCACAGATTTGGATTTCCACCTTCTGGAGATTTGAATCGCTGGAGAATATCTGCTAGTCTTGTTCTATCTACTTCAGTTATGTTGCTTTGTTCAGCTTGTACTTGGTTATCTTATTGATACTTCTGTTGTACTCTATTTCTTCTATTGTATCTTATGTACTCTGATATATTTATATAGTAGCTTCATGAACTACTATCTCTTTTACTTCCGCTGCATTATTTTACTCTGTGTCTGTGTTCTGTGATTATATTTATTTACTGCATATTCTGAGATTGGCCAAATTTTTATTTACAACGCGGTATTTTGAGCAATTCAATTCCGGCATGAGTGTCTACCTATACACTTATAATGGGTGCGAATGGTTGAAAATACCGGGTCGTTACATAATTAGTTATCTTTAATCCTTTTTGATTCAATAATTAATTAAATTAAATAATCATTATTAAAATATTTCATTATTTTTGAAAACATCATTAATTAAAAAATTGCTTAACTTGTAAAATAATTCCAAGCATGATAATGAAACCAAACGGTTTTGATAAAAGGTGATTTTCCGAAAGTGACGATATAGCGACTACGTTATACGGGCAATTCGGAATTCAAGCTTATGTCATTTGCAATACAACCAAACATCACATAGCAAGGGAATACGTATACATACATGATGATTTACAATAATGCAACATATATCAAGCATTTATTTACAATGGAATTAGTCTAACACTATATTTTCATATATCTAATTTTCAAAGCAACAAACTAGCACGACAACCAAATATTACAACCATACAATAAGCGTTCAAAAGCTACAAATATGAGCATGAATATAGTTTAAACTTTTTGGTTCAAAGGTGGAAGCTTCACTCACCAAAACGCTTACTAACTTAACCGAACTTGCATTATCTTCATGAATGCAACAAGATCTAAGCTCTGCTATGAAAATTGCTCAATCTGGTGGATCTTGATGGAGATTTGGGCTCAGCCTAGACCATATAGGGCTCAGCCATGGTGGATATGTGGGGTTATATGGTCTTGTTTAGTAGAGAATGGTTTTAGGAAGTGAACTAAGGAGTTTAGCTTGATTTTTATTAGTGTATTCACTAGTTTTTGACTTTGGATATAATTTTAGAAGCCATGGATATTCTTGAACATGAAGAAAGGAGAAGTGAATATGGAAAGTGAAAATGTAAAGGGAGAATATGTGGAGACGGTGGGTATTTATAGGTAAAAGAGATAAAAGGGTGAATAAAATAACCTTATCATTAAAATAAACTGAATGTTGTCATGTAACATGGAAGCCATGCCTCTCCACCACCCTAGGCACACACGCACACCCCTAGGTCCACCTACACCATGCTTTAGGTACTTGTTTAGGATATGGTTAAGTTATTTAATTAACTTCCTAAGGTTATTTAATATATTTTGTGCATTTTATGTCAAACCAAGTTTTATATTTAAACTAAGTTGATTATTAACTTTACACGGTGATTATCTTATCACATGACATATGTGCATATGTGTGCATGTGTATATGAGTGATACAAAAATGTACACAACGTTTTCGACGACTTTTCGAGGCCGAAAAGTCTAAATTTCGTAAAACATTTTTCGGTCACATTTTCTATTTTTATTTGAACTATTTATTTTGGTAAACAAAATTTAAAATGATTTTAATATCATTAACTAATATTTAAAATATGTTTATTTGGTTATTAAAATCCATTATTTAAATAGTTAAAAATGATTTAAATATTCAAATACAAAGCGATAAATTTATGGGTTGTTACAACAACTATGCAAACAACTTTGGAAACATGAAGCTGAAATGAAGGGGGGCCCACTAGACTGATCGTAGAATGCCATGTTTCCAGGTGGACCGATCGGTGCCTTTCGCTATACAATAGGAGTTGGGCCATGAAATTTTCTGGGTGACCTCGTCAACATCTTGAGATTCTGTCGACGAATTTTTAGGAAGATATTCGATCGTCTACCCCTATAAATATAGAGTTCATAGTTCATTTTAGGGATCTTTATGCTATTATTTTACTTGTACTCCATTATATTTATGGATTCCGATCTGATCCCACTTGCGCTCAGAAATTAAAGTGATCAATAAAGCAGTTTCTTCAAGGTGGACGTAGGCATTCAATGATGAACTAATATAAATCTATTTGTCATTGTTTTTTACTTGTTTTCTACTCGTTTCCTCTGTTCTAATTTAGATTTCTTCATTTAGTTCTCTACATTCATTCCATTGGGTGTTTGTGCCAACTTTTGGTGCAAATATTTTGGTGCTTTCACTGGGAACGAATTCTCAGGTTGATTGGATCTCATCATCTACTTGTGGATTCCCATATTCACGATATGGACATAGATTTGTGTCGTCAAGTTTTTGTTTCTACTTAGATTTGAAGAAGATCTAAAAGGAAGCTATTAGCCATGGCTTGAGGAAAGCCTACTACTTCCTATGCTGTTGAAGGCAATGAAGAGACCAACATTCAATAGGTGGATCAAAGCATCCAACCAGCTGCTTCCCATCCTTAGAATCTAGCTAACTATGTCACCAAAGCAGACTTTGAAGTCCTATTGAAAGAACTGATGGATAACCGTTAGTAGCTCAACCAGTAAATCCAGACTAACATTGACCTGATGAACTAGTTGAAAGATCAGCGTGGAAAGACAAGGAGGGAGCCTTCTCCGTACTCAAAATCGGAGAACTCCTCCTCATCTTACGGCTATTACAAAAAAGACATCGCAAAATGGATGCATATGCAGCTGGAACATAAGGACGGAATCAAACGATTGGCTATGCTCGATCGACACTAATCAGGGTCGAATCCCCCTAGAGGATCATCACCAAACAATTGAACCATGGAGGCAATCAGCATAAAGGTAGAGGGGTGCACATTAGAGGTGACATGATCAAACTAGGTGTTGGAGCTCAAGCGAATGTGGTTGAACTGCAGCTAAGAGACAATGATAGAACTACCGCTTGAAAAATGGATCAAGAGCAAGAGGAGACAAGGCAACATGGCGCTGCATAGAGGCATGGATTGGGTCACTCACGTGAGGTGGAACATGACTACCGCCTGGCACTAACTCTCCAAACACCAGACTTAACAGCTATGGTGAGACGGCTAGTGAAAGAAAGTCGTGGCTTGACCAATAATGATTGGGGACTCTCCAGAAGTCATACTCCATTCACCGATAGCATTCTACATGCAGAATATCTATGAAGGTTCCATATGCCTACGATGCCTGCCTATGCGAGGAAAACCAACCCCATGTAGCATCCCTTGAAGTACGAATGGCACATCCACTCCGTCCGAGCGACTGATGCAGTCAAGTGTAGGTGTTTTCCCATTTTTCTAGAAGATGTTGCGACCGTGCGATTCACCAAGCTACCACCGCGGTCAATCTCTTCATTTGATGAGTTAGGAAAGAAGTTCCTTGCACACTTCCACATGCACACGACTCGCCCCAAGGATGTAATGTCACTCTCCAACTTAGTCCAAGCACCGGGGGAATCACTTGAAGATTTTCTAGAAAGGTTTAATACAGATGTTACAGAAGTCGGTAATCTAAATGATGATGCAATATGCATGGCACTGACCAGGGGAGGGAACCTTTATTTCGAGTTTTGCAAATGGTTAGTGGGAAAGCTTCCATTTTGATTGGGCCGTTTCTTTGCAAAGGTGGTTTAATTTCTGAGGAAGAAGGAGGCAAAGCGAACCAGGAAGAGAGATGTTGCAAGCCCAAGCACCGAGGGAGTACAAAGTAATATAGCAGTGAAGTAGTCCGGTGATAGTTTCGAGAAAGTTCAAATCAATCTTTAGAATAAACCAAATACGCAGAAGAAAGTTGGTGATAGATACCATAACCGAAGATGGGATTTTGGGAGAGGGAAGTAGAGGATCCCATCATTTGATACATACATGTCGTTTAATACATTGCTAGAGAATGTTTATTTATCCACTTTTAACACTATGTAGTACAGGAAACCACCTTCGAAGGAACCTACGGAGAAGCAAAGACAATTCGGAAAGTACTGTAGATTTCATAAAAGTTATGGACATACCACAAAAGAGTGTCGCCACCTCCGTGATGTTATTGAGAAGTTAATTCGAGAAAGAAAGTTGCGAAAATTTGTTAAAGCCCCGCAGGATGGCGGGTAGGGGATATCCGACAGCAATCATGGACAAGCTCCGCCTAGTGCTAAGGAACCTCGACGGACAGGAGGGAGATTAGTTATTAATACCATTGTTTGAGGACCACATCCGGCCGACAAAAGCTGGAATGAATTAGAGCCTTATGTGAACGCTATCAGATATGTTGACATTGAATGTGGCTCAAACATGAAGGATGGTGCACCAACAAAGAAGTAACGAACTATGACAGATGATATCATATTTCGAAGTAGAGATGTGGACAAGGTGGAGGCCCCTACGATCGACCCAATAGTGATCTTGGCCATGATCAGCCCCACCTTGGTGAGATGGATTTTGATGGATTGTGGAAGTTCTGCGAATATCATTTTCAAGAAGGCATATGACCAGATGTTACTGGAAGCCAAAGATCTGAAACCGTTCAAAGCCCATATTCATGGTTTTAATGGTATTGTAACAAAATCGATAGGCTATGTCGAGCTACAAGTGGAGTTAGGAGACGGCAACCGAAGGACAGTGCGGGTGTTGCCGTTTGTTTTGATGGATGTAAACTCTCTATGCAATGCTTTTTAGAGCCGAATGGCGCTTTTTGAATTCAGGGTAGCCATCGTCCCTTGGTTTCTGACACTTAAATTCTCGATAAAGAATGGCGGGTCCTGAAGATTGACCAGCTTGAAGATTGGATCCTGAAGATTGGATCACGGTTTAGTGCAACGATGGTGAAGGAATTAGTTGGCTTTCTCCGATCGAATCTTGATGTGTTCGCTTAGACCCATTTTAACATGTGTGGGATCTCGCCGGCCGTCGTGAGCCATGCATTGAGCGTCGACCCGAGGCATGTCCTGGTGAAAACAAAAACAACGCGGCATGGATCCGGAGAGATCTGCTATAGTTAAAGAGGAGGTGGATAAACTAAAAAACAATTGGTTTATCCACGATGCCCTCTATTTGAAATGGGTATCCAATTCAGTTCTTACGAGAAAAGATAATGGAAAGTGGTGGATATGCGTCGATTAATCAAACCTGAACATGGCGTGCCCAAAAGATAGCTTTCCACTTCTGAGGATCGACCAGCTGGTAGAATTAACCGTTGGACATGAACTGCTTTCATTCATGGACGTGTACTCTGGATACAATATGATCCCGATGCTCATCCCAGACCAGGAACACACTAGCTTCATTACTAACCTCGGATTTTACTACTACATTATGATACCTTTTGGATTCAAGAACACTGGAGCTACTTACCAGAGGCTGGTCAACCAGATATTCAAGGACCAGATCGGACGATCAATGGAAGTATATGTGGACGATATGCTCATGAAGTCACAACAATCAAATGACCACATCTATGATTTGGCAAAGATGTTCAGTGTTCTCCGAAGATATGAAATGAGACTTAACCCCTTGAAATGCTCTTTCGACGTTACATTAGGGAAATTCTTTGGTTTCATTGTCAACTCTCGTGGAATTGAAGCCAATCTCGACAAGATTAAAGCGATCAGAGATATTCAAGTTCCAAAGACAATTAAGCAGGTGTAGAGCCTAAATGGAAGGTCGTCGCCCTAAGTCGATTCATCCCCAGGGCTACTGATAAGTGCAACCCTTTCTTCGACTTGATCAGAAGAGGGAAGAAGAACTTTGAATGGACACATGAGTGTAATGATGCGTTTCAAGCTCTGGTACATCATTTAGAGATACCCTACATCTTGTCCAAGCCACTAGATAATAAAGACTTGTATATTTACCTGGTAGTGTCGGTACATGCCATAAGTGCCGCACTGCTACACGAAGATGACCAGATCCAGAGTCCAGTGTATTATGTTAGCAAGCGATGGATAGGTGCTGAAAGAAACTTTCTGAAACTGGAGAAGCTGGCGTACTTTCTGATGTGCATGTAAATGTGCATATTTTTATCACCATATTTAATCTATTTAAATTAAATAAATGATCATATCGGGTATTTTAATTTGTTTTAACCAAAATCCATATTAATTCCAAATTGTCACATATTCATCTTCATCCAAGGGAAAAATGTCATTTTTGTGCATAAATTAACTTGAGAAAATTTAATTAGAAATTTCCATACTATTTTGTAGGAATTTTATTTCAATTACAAGTGGTTTCATGAAGACACATGCATGCACAAAATGAATACAAAGGAATGAAGATGGAAATAATTCAAAGTGAAGAACATGGAGGACCCCACCTACCCACATACCTTAATGTACAAATTAGAGGCTAATGCACATGCTTATGGAATTAATGGTTTCATGTACACTTAAATGATGATTAGTAGAAGCTAATGATTACTTGGCCTCCACACTTTCTCAAGGGTAATTTAGGCATTCCCCAAATTATGGATTAGGGTTTCATGCTTGTATAAATAACCTATTATGTTCATGTAACCTCTTCTACCCTCTTTAAGCCCTCTTATGGAGGCACTCTCTTCTCTTAGCTTTAGTTGAGAATAATTGTCTTTTCTTTCTTTTCATGGCTACTTAGCCATTTGTTTTTATTTTCATGTAACTTTCTTTTTCTTATGCAATTTAATTACTTGTTCATTTTACTTTCCTTGTTCATTTACTTTAATGTTGGAAGTGTAGATTTACATTCATGCATAGTAGATTAGTTTTAATTCTTGTTAATTAGCTTCTCTTTTCCATTAGCTTTCATTTTCCTTTCTTTTTGCTTTCATGTTGCTAGCTACATTTGTTAATCAAATGACAAATATGAGAGGCTAAACCCCTTCAATTTAGGGGTAATGAAGCTCTTTAATTATGTAGCTTCAACTATTTGTTAATTCATGCTCTCTTTTTGTACTTAATGATGACCAATGAAGTGTTTTATTTGTTGTTCTTGCTTTGAATTTGATAGCCTATATTGTTGACACCAAATAGGCTATGCTCAAACAATCACTAACACAAATGCCTCTTCATCAAAATATGATTATGGAAAAAGAAAGTGATTTGAAATTAAAATTTGATGGTCTATATTTCTAATCAATAGTTAATAGGCCATACTTAAAATAGATTTCATTTTCATTTTCATTGTCAAGTTTCATGAAAGTTAGTAAGTGGTTTAAGGGGTGTGTTATAGTTTGATGGCTTATGTTGGCTAATCAATAGCACAAATATGTCATACTTATGATAAGCACATCAATTAAAGCACTAATGACCATAAAAGAGAGATCATGATTTCATATGTGTTGAACTACATGATCTAGAGAGTGGATTTATTCTCTAAATTGTCACTTAACTCTTATATTTGCTTCTCTTTTCTTTTAGTTAGTTAGTTAATTCTCTAATTCTCTAGCTTAACTTTCACTTGAAATTGGTATAATTTGATTGAATTGAATTTTTAAAATCATCAATTCCCTGCGGATTGACCCGTACTTGCCACATACTTCAATAGTACGCCGTGCGCTTGCGGTTAAAATTTAATTTGAAATTTTTCGGCAAATTTCTAATCCGATAGAAATTTTGTCGTTAAACAAGTTTTTGGCGCCGTTGCCAGGGATTTGTTTTGATTTTGATTTTCTATTCTTCGAATTATTTTTGTTTGAATTTTGTGTGTTTTTATTTTGTGTGTGTTTGCATTAAAAATAAAATAATATTGTGTGTTTGTGTCTTGTTTGTTTACATTTGTTTGTGTGCATGTTATTATAGCCTTTCTATTTTCATTTGCATTTCCATATTAAAAAAAATGAGCATACACATTTAAAAAAAAATTATTTCGTTTCATTTACACTTCAATTTACATTTTCATTTCTTTGTAATTTGATTTTCGATTTACATTGCTTTCAATAAAAAAAATTGACACAGCTTCACTGTGCACAGCCCTTGTTCTTACTACTTGCTCTATTGTCTGCTCTGCCATACCAGTTCATTTCTCCACCTCCTTGCCATTGCAAGAAAAATCACCATCTCAACTCAACTCCCTATATCAATTCACATAACTTCCTTATCACATTCACATACACTTTCCAATACAACATCCTGACTTCACTTCATTTCCACTACATCTCCACCATTTACTTCCCACTGTTCTGCCACCATTTCCGACACTGCTTCCCACCAGTTGCCTGAAAACCACTTCCACATACACATCAGATAAGCCACTACATCACCATAACTTTACAAATCCAGCAGCATTCACCTCTAACTCTAACTATACACAATTTCAACCACAACCAACCTTCCCCCTTGCTGCCCATCAACCTGCACACACTTGTGCAGCCACACAACAGCCTGTCCCTTACTCAAAAACCAATACAAAAATCCAAACAATACAGCAGCCCATTTGTCGTCCTACTATTCCATGGTGTTGTGCACTGCTAAAGTAACTGCAACCTCCAGTCAACAAACCACAGTCATCATCATACCAAACCACCTCTTATAACCTCTTCAACATACAACTGTTTCACTGCTAACATCCCCTATCTTCAATCAATTTGCTATCAAGACTGTGCATTCGTCATATCTGTACAGAAACATCTACTGTACTGTCATCATATCTGCTTGGCCATCTCCAGTTCCTACAGTGCCTATAACTGCCAACCACAGTTCAAACCTACCGTTGTTCTCTGGTTCACATCAAATCCACCACAATACAAACAGTTTCAAACATAAACTGTTGTATCAATACCAAACCACAACATATTTCTGTCAAAACTCCCCTACCCGCCATACAACTTCACACCATTTCACTACCCATACATCCCACTGCCAAAAACTCCTTGACTACCATCACCAGCGACAACCAGTTCAAAACATCCACCACTGTCATTCATTTACAACCTTCACAAACTCCTCTGTCAACCTACTACATCCTTCACTTCACTGTTATCACCAGTGCCATTCGACCAACTACCAGAACAACTGCCTACAGTACTCGACTAAACTTCTCCCTTCACTATCATAAAACCAAACATCCTACCTACATCTAGAACTGCCTGCGACCTACCTCTTCCAACATTAGACTCCATCACTTCAAATACTTTCTCCAATCATTGAATACCAAAAACCAATCAATCACCAAGCCAAGAAACAGCGCGACCTCAATCCAACCCATAATATATTCAAACAAGTTTTTGGCCTCACCAATTCGCAAACCACCAACTAAACCATACCAACCTCCCCGACCTCTGCAACTACCATCAAACTTCACCAATCACAGTGCCGCACCCCAAAATCCACGATCACTTAATCCATCCCTGATTGCATAACAGACCTCTCACTGCATACAACTGCCGATATTGATTCGCAATTACCCAAAACCCAGTGTTCGAAACCAACATCAACTCCAATTCGCCAAATTAACCAGCCACTCAATCTCGAACACTCGAAAACCCTCACCGAAATCGTCATCACCAGAAGTCTCTATCCTCCTCGAGAATAACCCAAGCAAGTGGCCTAATCGCCAATAACTCCGCCACTTCATAACTCCACAATCGCAAACTACTCAACCGAAGTCGATCGAACTAGCTACCTCCGAACTCGACCTGACACCGCCGCCTCACCTAAATTGGCTCCCAGTTGATTTACATTGCCTAAAACTCTTTTGATTTACATTCACTTCCAGCAGATTTACCACCGATTCCAGTTGTTCACATTCGATTCCAGTCGAAAACCAAAATTCCATTGCCTCAAATTCTGTGTTGGGAAAGTTGAATATGGATTTTATTTCTGAAGAGTTTGTTGTTTTCGAACTTCGAAAGTATGAGAATTCTGTTTTGAGAAGTGTTTGTGCATGTGTGTCATGATAGAATTTTTGGGCCGGGATTAAATTTAGGGCTTGAGTGAAAATTTTATTTTATTGTTCTTTTGTTTCAATTTGTTTATATTTGATGTGTTGTTTATATTTATTTTGTTAAATTGTTTTTAGTGCCAAAAAAAGAGGCTTTTGCTTTGTTTTTATTTTGGTTTCATCCTTTTATAAAAAGAAAAGAATTTTTGTTGTTGTTTAAGTTCCATCGGTCCATATTTTAAAAAAATTTGTATATATCTTGTTTTTATTTTAGGTTGCCAAAGCAGATAGAAGAAGTTGCTTGCCTTGTAGCTGTTAGTCCTTGAGATGATGGTTTTGATGACAACAACCTTAGAATAAGATTATAAAATATAAATACTAACATTATAGTTTAGATATATATGTATATGCAGAATTTAACCATGCAGGTATCAAGAATGAAGACTGTACAGTATAGAGATTCAAGATATCAAGATTGAAGACTCATGAGTATCAAGAATATCAAGATTATCAAGAGTTCAAGATTTCAAGAATAAGTAATTTAATTAGGAATTTTGTTAAAACTCCTAGAAAGCACTGGCATCTTAAAATCCAATTTAGTCGTGGAATGGAATCCACTTCGAGCCCGTTAAAGGGATGGAACCCTAAATAGGATGGAACCTACGAAAAATCTAGTGGAACATTGTTTTGTATCCGCTAACTTTTATTCAAATGATTTTACAAAATTATCTTGTTTTCAAAATGATTTCAAAACCTTCCTTTTAAAAAGAATCAAAAACATCTATCCTGATTTTAAATAATTTTTGCATCAAAATAATCTTTATTTTCAAAATCAAATTATCCTTAGTTTTTAACTATTTTTAATAATAAATTTAATATTTATACTTAGATTTAAATATAAAATTATAGTAAGATTTTATATATTATTCTCTATATTTACTTATGTATTTTAACTATAGTTAAGTATATTTATAAATTTTAAAATGGTTTTAATATAAGATAGAAGTAATTTTCAAAGAAAAACAAATCACCAAAATTTCCTTTGGGATGTCGACATACCCAAGATACCCATGTCGACATAGTGGCAGTTGGTTTCAAAAATTTGAATATCAAAATAAGTGTCTATTCGCCATAACCTTTCACGAATGGACATGGCTGTTGTTCTTCTATAAATATGGGATGTTTTCAACGAATTTTATATCATATTTTTCTGGTTTTCACTCCTCTTCTTCTACATTTCTTTATATATATTCTTACCATTACTCTACCGAAATCACCATTGAATCTAACCAGATCATTTCTGGTTTGATTCTCTATCACTATCTCTATAAGACCTCAGTGCTATTCAGAGTTATAGCCTTGGAAATCAATCGAGTGAGAAAAGGTGTGATTGTAGCCTTGGAAATCAATCGAGTGAGAAAAGGTGTGATTGTAGCCTTGGAAATCAATCAAATGAGAAAAGGTGTGATTGTAGCCTAGGAAATCAATTGGGTGAACTTGTTGCCCGGGAAATCAAGTATCTCTACCCAGAAGATTGTGAATTTGGAGTGGTGTACCTCGTGGCATTGAAATCGAGGGTTGTAATTGTAAAGATTGCTTTTGAAAGGAAATCCGTACTTGTGTGCGGGACTAGATGTAGGGTAACTCCAAACCAGTATAAAATCCAGTGTGTTCTTTCCTTTACTGCTTTTACTTTATATTTGCATCTGAGTTTGAATCTGTGATCATATCTGTGTCTGAATATTGTATACATTTGTGTTCAGATTAATATAAACTCAAAAAGAATTAGTAATTCCTTAAAACACTATTCACCCCCCTCTAGTGTTTATACTAGCCTTAAGATCCGTAATCCGCATTTCTCACATTTGGTATCAGAGCAAGGTTTTCAAAGTTTCATAATCTGAATTTTGAAAAATTTCATAATGGCTACCAACACTAGTACTATTGTTACTACCAACACTAGTTCATTTGTAGAAGGTCAGTCTACTATCAGACCACCACTTTTTAATGGCAGTAACTATGCATATTGGGCATGTAGGATGAAAATATATTTACAATCTGTAAGACTAGACACTTGGAATATCACATAGTCTGAATATTTTGAACCCACAACTGATTTTGCATAGTGGACTGCTGAGCAAAAGACAGTCACACAAAATAACTCTAAAGCTATGAATATTCTATTTTGTTCACTTGATAGGAATGAATTTAATAGAGTGTTAGTTTGTAAGTCTACATATGAAATATGGAAAACTTTGCAAGTTACTCACGAAGGAACAAGCAAAGTTAAACAGACCAAAATTTCCATGCTCATAAATCAGTTTCAATTATTTAAAATGATTCCTAATGAGTCTATTTCAGATATGTATAGTATATTTCAGGATATTGTACATTGTCTCATATCTTTGGGAAAGGTATTTTCGGAAGAAGATCAAGTCAGAAAAATCTTAAATTCTCTTACTCCAGAATGGGATCAAAAGACACTTGCGATCAAAGAGGCAAATGACATCCTTAAAGATAGAAGAATTAATTGGAAATCTAATGTCGTTTGAAGTCCAAATGATCGAGAGAAGATAAAGCAAAGCATCTGAAAAGAAATCAATGGCATTCAATGCATTAACCGATGGATCAGACTCAAACAGCGATAATGATGAAGAGATAGCCTTTATGACCAAGAATTTTTGGAAATTCCTGAAATACAGAAAGATGAATAATCTCAAGAGAAACAACTATAAGAACGCTGGAAATTAGAATGTAGTGCCAAACAATATCAAATGCTTCAACTATGACGAATCAGGCCATATCAAAAGAGACTATCCGTATCCAGATAAGCAAAACCTTCCTATAAACAATGATTCCGTAAAGAAACGAAAACGTGCTTTTACTTCTACTCTAGATGACTCAGACCCGTCTTCAAGCGATGATGATCAAAAGACAGATAATTCAAATATGTGTTTCACGGCGGTTCACGACTCCAATGAATTCAGAGAAACGGACTCAGAAAAAGGTACACATTTACAATACAATTAGTTGAAATTGCATGCTTAGAATTGATTGCCTGATTGATTGATTTTGAATTGGTGTGTTGTTTGAAATTTAAAATTTTTATTTTTTATTATTATCTTATTATATTATTATTTTATTATTATTTTTATTTTTATTAGTATCATAATATTTTATGGAATATACTAATAATATTCCAGATATATATAGACATTAAAAATAATAAGTATACATATATATATATATATATATATATATATTAGAATTCTTATGAAAAATAAATTATAGAAATTCGAAGACACATGTCGACATGGTCCCTACCATGATGTCGACATGGATACAGAATTTGAAATTCAAAATTTGAATTCAAATCGTTGAATTCCCTCCACCTTTTCACTTCATTCAATTCTCTGAAAAGGCATCTTTTGACCAGAGAATATTTCCTTTGAGAATAATTTATTCACTATCTTTTATCACATCTTTTCACTTTCATTTTCAAATTCAAACTGTCTCTTCAAAACTTCAAGTTCTCTACTCTCTACTCTAATGGCTTCTTCAAGCAACCCCTCCACCATGAGAATTTCCAGAAAGATAAAAGAGCAACTCTTCAATGATCCGGAGGCCATAAAAGCATACATCAATTATGCTAACTATGGAAAAGTCCATCCTGGAAAGTTTGCTTTATTTCAAGATTTTTCTACTTATGAAATTGATTCTCTTTTTGCAAATAATCATGTTCTTAGTCTTATTGATGCTTCTCAAAATGATTTTGTTTGCTATCGAAAGTATTGACTATCCTCCTAATCCAACCAACAAAACTCTTCTCAAAAACCAAAAGACCATTGTTGAGAATCAACGGATTCTTAAACGATCCGTTAGTAAGAAGTTGGATAAAATTTCATCCAAGATGAACCAGTTTATTTCCAAAGTAAGCAAGAAGCTTGGATTATCTTCATCTTCATCATCCACTAACTAATCCTATCTTTTCATTTCATGTTGTATTAGTTTAGTTTGTTTTAATTTGAATGTTCATGTAGTTCTTTATGATTAATCATTGTATCACTCTATTATGCAATGAAATTGAATTCCTTTTTCTGTTATCTAGCTTATCTTATCTCCAGAATAAATGTTAGTATATTATATAAATATATATATATACACAATTATTCACAAAATCAAAATAAGCCATCAAAATTCACTGCACCATGTCGACATCCCCCCTATGACCACGTCGACATGTACTGGTCAGAAATGACATTTCATTTTAAATTTGAAATTTGAATAACTACCTTATGTCTATTCATTTCAAACGAATTTCTACACCTATAAATACCTATTTCTTCCAGAATTCATCACTCAATATTATTTCTTCCAGAATTCATCACTCAATATTATTTCTTATCTACTTTGTCTATCATTCTTCTCTCAGACTAAAATATGGCCAATCCAATTCATAATTTAACCAAAAATCTTGAAGAAACTCTTAATTCTTTCAAGAATATTCTTTCGTTCATTCTTCGTAACCAGCGACACTTAGAGTTGAGTCAAATGCAGATGATCAAGGAGCAAGAAAGGCATTTCGATGCAATACGATGGATGATTTCCTCCCTACACAAGGATGATAACGAAGCACATCCTCCAGTCTCTCTCACCAATGACAATGAAAATTGGGATGCCATTAAAGCAGACCCTATTTTTGGAGAAGAAGGATGGGTGGAAGTTCCTCGTAATGTTTGATTTGATTGCTTTGTTTGATTTGAATTGTTTGCTTTGTTTGATTTGATTTCATTTGTTTTGATTTGATTTGATATGGATTGATATTTGGTGTGGATTGATATTTGTTGTACAAAACATATATACATATGCATTAATAATTATATGATATTTGATTAATTATCATGTTTATCAATATAATTATCTCTTAATCTATATACTCTATTGTATAGTTTATTAATGCAGGTACTTTAGTACAAGAATGAAGGGGAGTTATATAGTTTGGAGTTAGTTTTTTTTTGTTGATGACAAAGGGGGAGAAGTATAAAATAGGATAGTTAGGCATAGATTAAGGAGGAGTTATCAGTTTTAGGGGGAGTTATTAGGATAGAAGTAATATTTTATAAACAAAGGTTGTCATCATCAAAAAGGGGGAGATTATTAGTCCTTGAGATGATGGTTTTGATGACAACAACCTTAGAATAAGATTATAAAATATAAATACTAACATTATAGTTTAGATATATATGTATATGCAGGATTTAACCATGCATGTATCAAGAATGAAGACTGTACAATATAGAGATTCAAGATATCAAGATTGAAGACTCATGAGTATCAAGAATATCAAGATTATCAAGAGTTGAAGATTTCAAGAATAAGTAATTTAATTAGGAATTTTGTTAAAACTCCTAGAAAAGCACTGGCATCTTAAAATCCAATTTAGTCGTGGAATGGAATCCACTTCAAGCCCGTTAAAGGGATGGAACCCTAAGTAGGATGGAACCTACGAAAAACTAGTGGAACATTGTTTTGTATCCGCTAACTTTTATTCAAATGATTTTACAAAATTATCTTGTTTTCAAAATCATTTCAAAACCATCCTTTTAAAAAGTATCAAAAACATCTGTCCTGATTTTAAATAATTTTAGCCTAAAAATAATCTTTATTTTCAAAATCAAATTATCCTTAGTTTTAAACTATTTTTAATAATAAATTTAATATTTATACTTAGATTTAAATATAAAATTATAGTAAAAATTTATATATTATTCTCTATATTTACTTATGTATTTTAACTATAGTTAAGTATATTTATAAATTTTAAAATGGTTTTAATATAAGATAGAAGTAATTTTCAGAGAAAAACAAATCACCAAAATTTCCTTTGGGATGTCGACATACCCAAGATACCCATGTCGACATAGTGGCAGTTGGTTTCAAATATTTGAATTTCAAAAGAAGTGTCTATCCGCCATAACCTTTCACGAATGGACATGGCTGTTATTCTTCTATAAATAGAGGATGTTTTCAACAAATTTTATATCATATTTTTCTGGTTTTCACTCCTCTTCTTCTTCCACATTTCTTTGTATATATTCTTACCATTACTCTGCCGAAATCACCATTGAATCTAACTAGTTCATTTCTGGTTTGAATCTCTATCACTATCTCAACAAGACCTCAGTGCTATTCAGAGTTATAGGCTTCTTTGTAATCAATCGAGCGAGAAAAGGTGTGATTGTAGCCTTGGAAATCAATCAAGTGAGAAAAGGTGTGATTGTAGCCTAGGAAATCAATTGGGTGAACTTGTTGCCTGGGAAATCAAGTATCTATACCCAGAGGATTGTGAATCTGGAGTGGTGTACCTCGTGGCCTTGAAATCGAGGGTTGTAATTGTAAAGATTGCTTTTGAAAGGAAATTCGTACTTGTGTGCGGGACTGGATGTAGGGTAACTCAGAATCGGTATAAAATCCGGTGTGTTCTTTCCTTTACTGCTTGTACTTTATATTTCCATCTGTGTTTGAATCTGTGATCATATCTATGTTTGAATATTGCATACATTTGTGTTCAAATTAGTATAAACTCAAAAAGAATTAGTAATTCCTTAAAACACTATTCACCGCCCTCCCTCTAGTGTTTATACTAGCCTTAAGATCCGTAATCCGCATTTCTCACAGTAGCTATGCTGCCAAAAATAAATTGCTGGCTTGATTATAAAAAAAAAATTGCTGCTTTCGTCTCTATTTTTATTTGAATGGCATTGTTGATTGCTTGCATTTGAAAAAAAATGTCAAAAACCAAAAACAAAAATCATTTGTAGTTGCATTGTCAATACACGTTTAATTTCTGCTTCGCATTTCATCTTAGATTTTTGATTAATAATAACGGTTAGACATCGATAACTTTTAATTGTATAGTGACAATTTGTCTTCTTTGAACAATTTAATTTCTCGGTGTCTAGGCTACGGGAGAGCAATAATCAATTATAAATATTACGGTGATTCGTAAATATTATACTGAATTGTTTCTCTGAAGGTACTTAAACCTTCGGCTGCATTGCTATGGTGATTCGTGGTGCACCGATAACTCCTACCCGTTACCTGGCTGAGAACTATCTTGTTGATTTAAGGCAAAGTGAGATTATAAAATTTTGAGTTAACTTAGGATAAATCATTTGTAATTAACCCGTGCATTCATTTAGTTGCATTAGTTCATGCTTATTAAAAAAAATTCAAAATCCAAAACTAAAAATTGTAAATATTCCTATTCCTTATCCTTTGAAATTTATTCCCTTTTCTTTGAAATTTCAAAAATCCAAAAAAAATTTAGAAAAACCAAAATCCAAAAAAAAAAATTTGAAAAACAAAACAAAAATCAATCTTCCTTTTGAAAATTAAATTCTATTTGTAAATATTTTTCCTTTATAAAAAAAACTCCAAAAACATTCTTGAAAATATCCGAGTTTCCCTACTTATGTGAATTTTACAATCGTTGTGGAAATCAATATAATCCATTTAATTTCACTCCAAATTCTTATGGATATTTAAACAACAACTATTGTTTAAACGATTCGAGTTTTGAACTACAAAATTTTCAAAATGACGAACAACCCTCGAATCTCGAAAATAGCATTTCATCTCTACTTGAAATCTCTACACAACAAAATCAAATGATAAATGATTTGTGTAATTCTTATTTGTGTGACAACTCAAGTCAAAATTTTCAAAATAATCCAAATTTGAATTCACTCCAAAATTCAAATGACTTTGAGTATAGCCCATTCCAATTCAATTTTGAACTCCAAAATGAATTTCAAAACCAAAACAAAAATATGATCCACTTTTCAAATAATTTTGGCAATGGAAATAATCTCGATTATGATGCGATTGATAATTTTTGTTCTCAACAAATCCCAATCGAAAATTCTCAAGATAATAATTATAAACTGGATTTTGTTGAACAAATAAACGAAATTTACGATGATCACACAGATTCGTTGTTTGAAACATATATGAAACAACGTGAAAAACGAAACCAAATCCTAATGTGTGACGATTCAAACAATAATGCATCATTTACCCAAATCGACGATTTTCAAATAACAACTTTTGAAATTGAAAATAACAATCTTAATGAAGTTGTTGAAAACACGGTAATTGAGTTGGATTTCATTTCTTTCGAGGGTGTGGAACCAAATTTAAAATTCGACCTTCCTTTTCTCGATTTTGAAAATTTAAATACAACAACTTTGGATTTTGAACTTAATATTTACGATAAAGTTGTTGATAATCCAAATAAGGAAGATGAATTCAATGAACACGATTTCTTTGGACTTTTCGAAAACGAGTTGTCGAATTCTGAAGGGGAAAATTTGAATCACCGTTTCAATTTTGAAATCAATAATTTTGAAAATTTTGTTGATGATGAGCTTAACTTTCAATTTGGTGAAAATAAACTTGAATTTCAATCAATTGTTTTACCAACCCCAAAAACAATCGAAAATAAAACAACTTGTACGATTTTCAATAAAACGTCATTCGTTTTTCCAAATCAACATTCAACTTTGAAATCTTTTACGATTTGGTTTTTCGAGCTTAAGCTGTGTCTCGTATACTTGACGAGGCAAATAAATCGGTTTTTGGAAGGCCGTTTCATTTACGCTTTGACGATATAATTTCTGATCTCGTGTAAATACCGTTCACCTTCATGTAAATATAGGTCATCTTTTTTTTTTGTTTTATTTTTTTCTCCTTTCACTTGGGTTGACTGTGGGGACACAGTCAAAATCAAGTGTGGGGGGAGACTCTTCTTCTTTTTGATTTGTCATGATTAATTTTTCATTTTTTCTTCCAAAACTATAAAAAATCAAAATTTTAAAATACAAAAAATAATAATTTATTTTAAGCATTTTGATTTATTTTTAAAGAAACACTATAGAATAAATATATGGTTTTGGTTTATTAAATTGAAATTTTTGAAAATTTATTTGTCTTAACAAAAATAAAAATAAAGTTTGATTACAAATAACGGTAGTTTAACTAGTATATAGAAAGGTTCATAGATAATTATGAATATATCCTAGTTGAAAATCTTTGTTTTAAAAAGTGGTTGATTTAAAGTAGAGGATATAACATTTTTTTGTCTTCTAAGTTAAGTGGTGCTAAGATGATTTTGCAAAACTCTCTCTCCAAAAAAAAAAGTTGAAAAAAACATATAAAAAAAACATTCGTATACATGTAAATATTTTCTATTAACACCTACGATCGATAGGTGTTCACACTTGTGTGTACACTCGCCATACTCTGTACCTTTCTCACGTAAGCCCGAAAGGCGGTGCATGATCGGTATATTTGGCCTTAGTTTATCTAAGCTAGGTGTATATATATAAAAATCCTTTTATTAATAATGCCTATAGTCGATAAGTGTTCACACTTGTGTGTTCACTCACCACGCTCTGTATTCCCCTCAGACCAGTCCGCAAGGCAGTGCATGGGTAATATATATGGCCTCAGTTTACCTGAGTTAGGCATATAAATATTGTAAATATCAATAAAATTTTCAAAAATACAAGAGAGAGTAAGCAATTGAAATCCTAGCACTATTTTTAACTTATTTGATTTGACTTGTTATTGAAAAGAAATGAATATACCACTTTGATAAACTTTGATAATCAACTAAGAATCTATTTCATAGTTACACTTTGTTATCAACTGAAACAACGAGTTAAACTATTGTCTATTGTCATGATAACTTGATTTTTATTGGAAATTTTGACGAGTAAATGACTTAAATTTTCAAGATAATAACCAAAACCAATATTTAACTAATGTGTGTTAATTTAAAAGTACATCCTTCATTGTAAATATTTTCAAAAACTCGCATTCATCTCTTTGTAAATAAATCTTGCATTTTGTAAATATTTTCATCCTGCATTTGGATTTTGTAGGTAGTATCCACTAAAAACCCTCACGTGACAACACTCGTCCTACTGGGGACACCCAGAGGTTTAACGGCTTGTTGCATACGTTCAATGCAATCGTGCTCCCTACAAAAATGGATTTATCTTAGTTTTTCCTTTATTCGAGGACGAATAAAAAGATAAGTGTGGGGGTATTTGATGTGCACGTAAATGTGCATATTTTTACCACCATATTTAATCTATTTAAATTAAATAAATGATCATATCGGGTATTTTAATTTGTTTTAACCAAAATCCATATTAATTCCAAATTGTCACGTATCCATCTTAATCCAAGGACAAAATAGTCATTTTTGTGCATAAATTAACTTGAGAAAATTTAATTAGAAATTTCCATACTATTTTGTAGGAATTTGATTTCAATTACAAGTGGTTTCATGAAGACACATGCATGCACAAAATGAATACAAAGGAATAAAGATGGAAATAATTCAAAGTGAAGAACATGGAGGAACCCACCTACCCACCTACCATAATGTACAAATTAGAGGCTAATGCACATGCTTATGGAATTAATGGCTTCATGTACACTTAAATGATGATTAGTAGAAGATAATGATTACTTGGCCTCCACACTTTCTCAAGGGTAGTTTGGGCATTCCCCAAATTATGAATTAGGGTTTCATGCTTGTATAAATAACCCATTTTGTTCATGTAACCTCTTCTACCCTCTTTATGCCCTCTTATGGAGGCACTCTCTTCTCTTAGCTTTAGTTGAGAATAATTGTCTTTTCTTTCTTTTCATGGCTACTTAGCCATTTGTTTTTATTTTCATGTAACTTTCTTTTCTTATGCAATTTTATTACTCGTTCATTTTACTTTCCTTGTTCATTTTCTTTAATGTTGGTAGTGTAGATTTACATTCATGCAAAGTAGATTAGTTTTAATTCTTGTTAATTAGCTTCTCTTTTCCATTAGCTTTCATTTTCCTTTCTTTTTGCTTTCATGTTGCTAGCTACATTTGTTAATCAAATGACAAATATAAGAGGCTAAACCCCTTCAATTTAGAGATAATGAAGCTCTCTAATTATGTAGCTTCAACTATTTGTTAATTCATGCTCTCTTTTTGTGCTTAATGATGATCAACGAAGTGTTTTATTTGTTGTTCTTGCTTTGAATTTGATAGCTTATATTGTTGACACCAAATAGACTATGCTTATACAATCACTAACACAAATGCCTCTTCATCAAAATATGATTATGGCAAAAGAAAGTGATTTGAAATTAAAATTTGATGGTCTATATTTCTAATCAATAGTTAATAGGTCATACTTAAAATAGATTTCATTTTCATTTTCATTGTCAAGTTTCATGAAAGTTAGTAAGTGGTTTAAGGGGTGTGTTATAGTTTGATGGCTTATGTTGGCTAATCAATAGCACAAATATGCCATACTTATGATAAGCACATCAATTAAAGCACTAATGACCATAAAAGAGAGATCATGAATTCATATGTGTTGAACTACATGATCTAGAGAGTGGATTTATTCGCTAAATTGTCACTTAACTCTTATATTTGCTTCTCTTTTCTTTTAGTTAGTTAGTTAATTCTCTAATTCTCTATCTTAACTTTCACTTGAAATTGGTATAATTTGATTGAATTGAATTTTTAAAATCATCAATTCCCTACGGATCGACCCGTACTCGCCACGTACTTCAATAGTACGTCGTGCGCTTGTGGTTATATTTTATTATAAAATTCGTTCGGCTATCTTCTAACTTGATAGACATTTAGCCGTCCGAACACTGCCTATTGATTGCGTCAAGAAAGCTTCGTCCTTATTTCTAGGCTCATCCCATCAATGTCTTTACTGACCAACCGTTACGACAGGTCCTACAGTGACTTGAGACGTCTAGAAGGTTACTTAAATGGAAAATCGAATTAAGCCAGTTCGATATTACTTATCTCCCTCGAAGGGCCATCCAGGGACAAGCATTAGTAGATTTCATAGCTGAATTCACCACATAGGACAACTCTCCAAAGAACAGTAGAGAACCTACCATTCAATGGAAGATGTACATAGATAGAGCATCCAATGATCGGTGTTCTAGCATCGGGGTCATACTGGTAACTCCTAAGTAACGCTGGATTTGCTACGCCCTGAAACTTGACTTCGCTGCAACGAATAATGAAGCTGAATACGAAGCCTTGATTGTTGGGCTTAAATTTGCCAAAGAATTGGGAGTAAAAGCTTTGCAAATTTTTTGTGATTCTCGGCTAGTAGTAAACCAAGTCAGGGGAGAATAACATGCCAACGGAGCACGACTTGCTCCTTACCTCAATCGGGTCCAACAGCCGCTAACTAATTTCGAGCATACGCCATTACATATATCCCTAGAGAATAGAATGAGAAAGCCGACTCACTGGCCAAGTTGGCCAGTTTCGATGGTGCATAGCAAATGGACTTGGTCTCAATTAAAGTACATAATGCTTCGAGCATTGACCAGATGTAGATTGATTAGGTCTTAGAGATGGAGCCCGAGAAGGAGTTGTGGATGACTCTGATTAAAGACAATTTGCAAAAGGGAATCCTTCCCTAATAGAGAAATGAAAAACAACAGATTCTTTGTAAAGCTTCATGATACATCCTTCGAGAAGGAGTCATGTGCAGGAAGGGTTTCTCCACCCCCTTGCTTCAGTGTATCACCAACGATGAAATCAAGCGAGTATTAAGAGAAGTTCATGAAGGAGAATGTGGCAATCACACCGGAGGGAAAACCCTGGCGAAGAAGATACTCCACTGTGGTTATTTTTGGCCAACTGTCAATCGAGAAATAGATGATTATGCTAGAAGATGCGACAAGTGCCAGATATTTGCAAAGATTCCGAGAGCCCCATCGATGAAAATCACTCAGATGGTCAATCCATGACCGTTTGCTACTTGAGATATTGACATCATCGGCTCCTTGCCGATTTCCAAAGGTGGTGCGAAGTACGCCACCATGGTAGTCGATTACTTCATAAATGGGCTGAAGCCTGAACCTTTGGCCATGATCACAATGAAGAAAGTAATCGATTTTATGGTTCAAAACATCGTCTGTTGTTTTGGTCTCCCCCGAGCAATCGTAACTGACAACGAGACCCAATTCGACAGTGCTGAATTCAAAGACTTCTGTCGTCGACACCATATTGAGAAAATGTTTGTGGCAGTTGCTCACCCTCAAGCTAATGGATAGGTCGAAGCTGTTAATAAAATCATAAAGTCCATTCTAAAGAAGCATTTGGAAAAGGCAGTGGCAAGTGGGTTGATGAACTCCCATTAGCATTATAGCCATACAGAACCACCTACAAGTCCGAGACTGGCCATACTCTATTCGCCTTTGCTTACGACTCTGAAGCCGTGATTCCCGTATAACTTGATGTCCCTTCTCATCGAGTGACTTACTACGATCCTAGAACTAACATTGATCTCCTTTTGGAATCTCTAGATATGGTTGATGAGATACGCGAAGAAGCTGACTTGAGGGCAGTTGCATACCGGCATCGAGTCGCCCAATACTGCAATGTTAAAGCCCAACCAAGGACCTTTGAAATTAGCGATTTTGTCCTGAAATGGATCAATCCTAGCCCCGAAAACATGGGTCTAAGATGGGAAGGACCATATGTCATCAATTAGAAGCTTGGAGATGGAACTTTCAAGCTAACGACAGTTGATGGCATCACACTCCTCAATGCCTGGAATAGCGAGCATTGACGATGCTATTTCACTTAGTTTTGTTTCATTCAGTTGTATATTATTTAGAATTTTCTTTTGCATTTAAATTCAAAGCCATGTAATAAGACAGACTCTATCACTTCTTTTTTAGTTTGTAATAAAATCTAAAGTTTGCTCCATATCTATGAATTATTTGTGCATAATATTATAATTATGGTATGCGACCAACTTATATCTACATATGCCTAATATAAATCGACAAGTACCTGGACTTTGGTGCCAACCAAGTAATCTGGTCCATAATCGAATCAAACAAAATGAACATGACTCGACCATTCATCCATTAACTCTCGCATGCAATCCGATGGGCTGAGTATAAAACAGAGAATGAGTGTGACTCGAACATCCATTAACGAACTCCATCTCCCGATTCGATGGGAAAAATGTAAAATAAAAGTGGTAGTGATATGACCGACCACTCTTCCACTTTTACCCAAGACTTGGTGGTGAGTGAACTAATCAAAGAAAATGTTATTCGATCGTTTCCCAGAACACCTTTAGTCCCAAGAGTGTAGGCTGGATTATGAACATTAAACGGGTGTGATTGACTGCCCATCGGCTTACTCTGATCCCCAGAGTGTAGATAAGAGTAGAAACAAAATGAATGAGTGCGATTCGACTATTCATTCTCCAACTCCGGCTTGAACCAGATAGGAGTATAAACTCATCATGGATGGGACCCGACTGTCCACGAACTAACTCCGCCAACCCAATACTGGGGCAGGAGTATATTCGCTTAACCGCTGAACACGACAACGTAACACTATGGCTCATGCCTCATGTATGATACGAATTAAGGCCACAACCAAAAAAAGGCCTTGAGATGGATTTGCCGAATTGATGTACAAAGCAATGGGCGACTGAAAGAATTG
The DNA here is from genome assembly GCA_030737815.1 of Allium fistulosum. Classification (NCBI taxonomy): domain Eukaryota; kingdom Viridiplantae; phylum Streptophyta; class Magnoliopsida; order Asparagales; family Amaryllidaceae; genus Allium; species Allium fistulosum. The sequence goes on from CM060901.1 coordinate 494,457,987, forward strand.
TAACTTAAATGACTAGCGATGGATAACGAGCACATTGAATGGAAAATGTAATAGCTCAAACACTTAAGCAAGTTTCATAAAAAAGCTGAATAGAAATGAAAGAGTTTTTATTCACTTATTAAAACTTGGAAACTAAGTACAAGTTTATTTCATAAACTGAAAGCCAAAAGCTAGGGTCGTACTTGTACAATTGCGACCAACAAAAATAAACTAACTACCTACCTACACACTACCTAAGCTGATTCGACGGCTATTTCCCATGTTTTTTGAGCTTCTTCGGGGTGTTCTTCAGGGTGGACTGTCTAGAGCTACCACCTCGTCCTCTCCTCTTCGACTCTCTTTTTCCCTTGCCACCCTTAGGAGAAATGCTTTCAGAGACAGGAGCAGAAATAGTCTCACTTTGGGATACAGAAGGGTCAACCTCCTTAGGAGTGACACCACCCGGCAATATAACTTGAAGTGGAGTAATATCCACTTCAGCACTCTACTTCTTGACTTGCAAATCCAGCTCCTCTTTTCCAATGCGCTCCTTCATGCTATGTTTACCAGTGTGCTCAAAGGCATGGGTCACTACAACGACCTATGTTTCATCCTGGCCATGTTGGTCATCAGTCTTTTCCTCATTCAGAGCATTTATGACTTCAGCATCTGGCCCAGTAGTCTAAATAGGTTGATCACTAGGAGCCACCTGTACAGTAAAGGCCACAGTGGACCCAATGGTCCACGCATGCTGTCCCAGGATAACATCATCATTGGGAGCATAGACAGATGCAGACAGACCTACAATTTCATGAAGACCAATGGGTAAGCCCATGACTATCGAGCACGAGATGTAAACCTTCTCGAACGTCGGAGAAGTAAGAGATATACCATCACCAGATTGGCCTTCAGTCGTAGCTGGAGTGTCGCCTTCCAAAATCGAAGACAACCTAAAAGGTTTGTACATCCCTGGATGATCTGGATCGTAGCCTGCATCCTTTTCTGGGGCATGAGAAATTGAAATACCGATTGCTTGAGTAGTATGAGAGTCTTAGGAACCAGATCTCGAGGCTTCACCATCATCTTTCCCCTTCTCGGTAGCCGCTAGATCACCGAGTCAACCGAGCCGAGCAACCCTGAGTTCATCGGGCTCTTCATCACACAAGATTTTGTGCATGCACTGCACTTCATCTACTTCAGCACCACCAAGGAATTTCTTCTTTAGATCTTCAATATGGTCCCATGCTTTGACAAACGACTTGAGATACCCCTCTCCAAGGAAGTGGAGGTTGTGGTTCATGAGGACGCATGCATTCTAATATATCAGCAACGGATCAAACTCGTTCTTTATCTCTATCCGACCAGCCTCCCTAGCCTATTCTTTGAGGGCCTCTATATGTGCAAGTTGTCCGTCAGCCTCTATTTTAGTTTCAGGAGCCTTAAAGGTCCCCTCGCAATATCATTGAGACTCTACCCGAGCCTCAAGTTTCTCTTGTTTTTCCTTCCAAGCTCCTCCTCAAGTCGTTTAGTACGAAGGGCCAAAGCATCATTGTATTTTTTCAGCACATCCTTCTCCTTCTGCATTTCAAGGGCTAGAGTGCCACTATGATGAACGGCAGTGTCCAGTTCAACTTGGTGCACTTTCATTAAACGCTCGATAGCTTCAGAAGACTCGTTCGCTTTTTTCTCAGCATCGACCAGCTTTGTACACAACTGCTTGACCTCCTCGTCCAAGTGCTTAATGATGTCTTTGTCGTGGATCACAATAAGAGTTAAGTGATCAATTTTTTGTTTTCTTTCCATCGACACCTCAGAAATCCTCCCGACTATAAGAAGCATCGTGTTGTGGTGGATGTAGAGGCCATTAACATAAGCAAGTGCTTTCTCCTTGGCATATGGAGGAATCGGATGCATAGGAGGAACGAACATGAACTCATCAAAATACAACTTAGGAAATGTGGCCTTAAGCTCAACCTTCTTCTCAGTAGTAGTGGCATCGAGAGTTATTAGGGCTAAGAGGGCCCGTTTGTCATGCTTGCAGTATGAAGTATTAAGACCTATTGCGCCAGACTGGCATTTTGAAGAACGATAGATGTTGAAAGAACCCAAATGTTGCTCGGGCGCAGTAACCGAAGTAGGAACATGAGGAAATGGCTTGCTACTACTATATATAGTAGGATGTTGGCCGAAACCCTTGTGCTAAGAAGATTGAGATTTTGACTTATGCCTAGATGATGAGTCATTCGATTGGTAGCTTCAGTCATGGTCTTTTCTTCCTTCATGACCTTCTCTATGTCGACTAGGGTTCAGATCTCGACTAGGCCCAAAATAAGAAGGCTGAAAGTATGTTGATCTCTTAAAGTGATCATAGTTGTGGGGGCATCCCATCGATCCTACAACCAAAATGAAAGTGTATAAGAATCACCGAAGTTAAAGGTGGATAAGTGTCATGCGGTGCAGTGCACATGATCGTGAGTGTCCTAGCATTCCCCCAACGGACCAGTTACTAGAGCTTTGCTAGCTAGAGTAATCTCTCCCACGCTAGTTGGAGGAACATCAATGCCAAATTGAATTGGAGATTCGGAACCCATCAGGCATAAATTGGCAAAATCATAGTTTCGAACATCACCTGGAATTGGGATATCTAACAGCTCCTCAAATAAATTTTCTGGAGGCAGAGAGCTAGGTTGATCTATAGAAGCAGAGGTTGACTTGGATTTCTTGGAGACCTGCCATCTGCGAAGCTTATAAACGAGCCTTTTTCTTCTTCTCATCTCTAAGGTAGGGAGCTGCGGGTCTTGGGAGGATCCGACCACGGTCTCATGACTTGAGCTCACATCGTCACGGCCAGGCTCATTAGCATCGCCCCTTACCACGCCTTCTTCGACGACATCCTGAGCTCCCTCAACTGGGGGCACGATAGGATCAACTTCATCACCTCCCTACTTAAGGGTACCCCTTCTTTCTACCACTTCACCCTCAATGTTCCTTGGTAACCTAGGTTCCACGACCCTCTTTTAGTAAGCCGAAGATAAAAAGGTGCTCGTCGGTAAGAAGAGATCTGATGTCCCTATCTGCCATCAGTATATCTTTGAGCATTGAAACTGCCTCTAAATATCTACTATCATTGAGTCGTGGATGGCTGCTTGCAATTTTCAAAAAAAAAACTACTTAGTTCAGGATACGACTTGAATAAAAGCACTTAAAGTTGAGTTTGAAGTAACACTTACATCCTGCCAACCACTGTCCTGCAAAACCAGGTGGGTAGCGCACATAGAATGATTCATTCTTAAAAGTGCTTAGTTTGTTCCAAGCGCCAGTTACGACCTAGTAGTTAGTTACTGACTCGAGGATAGTATACAAGAGGCTTCCCTTTCGCCCCTTGAGATTGTAAATGAATCTGAAGCCTTCTGTACTCGGCTCATAATATAAGAATTCGAGGAATATCATATACATGCAATGTAGAAATGCATAGCTGTTCGGATGCAACTGAGGCGGTGCCAATCTTAAATAATGTAACATTTTCTGAATGAATGGATTGAAAGGTGGAACGCAACCTGCCCAGCACATAAACTTGTTGTGTGTAGTATAACCCTCTTGGTGCAAGAGAGATATATCATTTCGAGACGAGACTCGCACATCCTCGTATGGAATCTTGTGTTTAATGCACCATCTGCAGAGAGAGACCTCATCGACCCTTGAAGCCACTGAATCCTCCGAATCATTTAAAAATATGGCATCTTCTAAAGTGTCAGGAGTTGGCTCGATTTCTACTTCTAAGTTCGAAGGAATTTTGGCACCTATTGAGAACTTTTGGGCTGTTCAACTTGAGGGCCTGGAGAGTTTCGAGTGGATATTGATACAGAGCTTGACTCAGTGTCGGGATTGTCATAAGAAGAAGTTGGTTCGGACCCCACAGTAGTCAAATTCTCCAAGCGTCTGGAACCCATAGCTATCAAACTTAACAGATACTCATTGTCATAGAAATTAACTTGTTCCCCCCATTTAAAGTGTAAATTAGTGCGGTGTGGTGCAGTGTTGTGCAACGCAGTGATAAACAGTTCAAAATTAAAAAGACAGCTATGACGAGACTCTAGGATTCGACTTGACTGACTGTCATCACTAACTATCTCAATCGGTTTTCACATCGATGGTTGTGGATTTCACATAAGCTTCGAGATGAGTTATCGACGTAATGAAGTATGATCTTTGCATTATATTATTTAAGTCCATGTGACAGGCTAGTTCTAGTTCAAGTTTGAAATCTTATGCAAATGTCAACGTTCAAAAATGTTCATGTTCGAGTTTGTTTTATGTGTTCATGCCCCTATGGAAGGGTTTAGGTTCATTCATGCATACAAGTTTGTGTAATCAAGTCCTAAAGCTCAAGTGTGCTCAAACAAGACTAAAAATTACCTAAGTCTCCCTAGGTAGAGGGATCGAACCCGATCCCTCACATAGGCAGGCCTTAGGCCATTTTGAACTCCATATGCCAATATCCAATCCCCTGAATCCAATCACACCGATCCCTCCATTTCAACAATCAACCGATCCTACCATGCTAATATTTCATCTCTACATCATTGACTGATCCCTCCACTTGTAACTACTCCCTTCCATCTTCTCCATGCAACCGATCCTGCCCTTTAATTCGTCACCAACATGCCAGTGGCGATCTACCATGCCAAACTACAAGACTTCGCAACTCCATCTAATTCGTCTTCTCTGATCCGACACTGACCTTCACTTCCACCTATGAGCATGAATCCAATTGTCTTGTCATGCTATCTCACTCCAAATCCTTTACAACCAGTTCAAACCCACCTATGTATGCAAAACAGAACGCAAGCGAGAACCAAAAGACGTATCGAGTCAACCGCCAAGCAATTAAAGGGTGATTTGGGCCTAGGGAGGGAGCGGTCTTGTCCTAGTTCTGGGGATGGAAAGACTTGTTTGGATGTAGGAGCTTGGTCTTAAACAGCAGCAAGGGTAGGGAAGAAAGAATGATCAGATCGTCGGCTAACTAAAGAGGATTGGTTTGATTTCTTGTGTATGAGCTTGCTAATAACGGATGCAAGAGAAGAGTGGGGATCAGTTAAATTGTTGAAGTAAATGAAACAAGTGAAGAAGATAAATCTAAGTGGTTAGCACATATACTATACGTGGGCCGAACCCACAAGCTTGAAATTGGCAAGGTCCATATAAGTAGAGGGATCAGGTCCGATCCCCCACCTAGGGGATTCATACCGATCCCTTACCATTAATATATATATATATAGCAACACAAATATATTCGAAGTATGTGGAATTGGCAATGACCCGTATGCGTGTGAACGTGTTTGGGAGCCGATGATAAAATATGTACATAAACATGCATACACCCTCAACATTCGATTTCTTAAATCGATAGAGATTGAATTCTCACTTCGATTTCACAGAAAAGAAGTCACTGCCGATAGCCAAGGCCTACTAATTTAATCAGCAAGCTCAATGGACCTTGCCAAGAGTCGCATCAAATGGAGAGAGATATGACTCTTCGAAAAGACAACTCGATGAAAGGATAACAACTGTTCAGAGAGCTGAGTGGAATCCTTTCCATCAACTCTAACTTGCTTCGATTCAAAGCACGTCATGTTCAAAACAAGACATACTTTGGAGGGAAAGTGGTATCCGACCTTTTGACCCGACTATATCCAGACCGATTGGACAAGTTAGACTCGATGATAGATAAGGAGCCCAGAGAGGTGATCATGGAGTCCAGAGATCAAGCACAAACAACAATATAAAGCAACGATCAAGCGAGACCAAGAGATAGACTCACCAGAATATTTTAAGTATGAACTAGCACCTCCTCTAGGCAAGGGATTGGTACCTATCGCTTCCCCTAGGCAGGGGATCAGATCGCACCATAGTGGTCATGAACAATATCAACCACTAGTTCAATTCAATGGAAATCGATCGATATCTCCAAAATCATGAAGATGCCTATGCAAACAACTTTAGAAACATGAAGCTGACATAGAGGGGGACCAACCAGACCGATCGTAGCATGCTACGTATCCTAGAGGACCGATTGATGCTGATTGCTATATAGTGGGAATTGGGCCATGAAATTTTCTGGGTGACCTCGTCTACTTCTGTAGATTCTATCGACGAATTTTCAAGAAGATATTCGATCGTCCATTTTAGGGATCTTTACGCTGTTATTTCACTTTTAATCCATTATATTTAAAGATTCTGATCTGATCACTTTTGTACTAAGAAATTCTAGTGATTAATAAAGTCGTTTCATCAAAGTGGACATAGCCATTCAATGCCGAACCACTATAAATCCGTTTGTCATTGTTTTTTACTTATTTTATGTTCATTTCGTCTGTTCTTTTAGATTTCTCCATTTATTTCTCTACATTCATTCTATTGGGTGTTTGTGCCAACTTTTGGTGCAAACAAATATCTTGCTTGCTTTTAATTAATGACAAGTGGAAAAGACATGAATAAATGAGAGAGCTCTTGGAGGTAGTCAATTTTAATAGTATAGTATAGTCTCGGTGTATCAATACAACCGACCAATACAACATCCAAAACACACATATTTCCAAGCTTTGATATTAGTTGGGCTTTGTGCATCAACAATGCGAATCAGTGTGATGGATCAATTCTCGAACTCCAACTATGGGATGATTTTCGACAAGTATATCGATCCAAGCAAACTTCCAAAACAAAAATCCACAACCGTAAATTAAGTCCAAATGTCCGTGAGCATCAGTCCATATGACGCAAGGGTAGACGATATCACCTTCATGTTCCAAATCCAAAACTCTAGACTTTGGCATATATAATCACAAGCCAGGCGTGGTGACATTTTTAACTCAGGTGAAGTCAGCAAGCATCACTTTCAAGAAGCGGTAGTAGTAAGTACTTTCACGCAAGAGGCTATTCAACTAAATGATGAGCAATGTAGCAATTATGATTAGCAAGCTCTTAAGACTAGGCATGAACTTCTAGATCGAATCGGCAGCTTGATGTGGCAGAGTTTGTCTTGAAGGCTCTTAGGTGAAGGCGACGTGAGTTTCCGAGAGTGAAAGCTAAGTGTTGGCGGCATGTATTATTTGGCTGTGGGATTTTTTTAGTGATATCGATTTTGAGTAGGTCGATTTGTTGAGGAAGAAATATAAAACGGGATCAAGGTTTTTGTTGAAAAATATACAGGGAAAGTCACGTGAAGAAAAGAAAAAAATTAGTTTCTTATGTAATTTGTTTTGCTTTCGTTTTTTGTTTTGTTAATTGAAATCTAGATTTTGGTTTATGAGCTAGTAGTATAGTTCTGGGATTCTAATCTTAGGGTATTGAGTTCGGGCATTTTTATTGGACATAGGATTAGTATATTCATGTTAGCAGGGAGTGCGAGTTTACAAGTGTTGTAAATGTTCGAATGTATATTTCTAGTAGTAACTTTAGGAGCAATAGTAGGAACTAAAGGGTTAGTGGCTAAAGTTGGGTATATCTGTGTGTTATTTATTTTTTGCATTTACGTTTCCGCATTATTTATCTATTTATCTATGAAATATTTTAAATACCATATTTACCCCTTCTATGGTATATTGTATGAAAGTAACACCAAAAGTTACCTAAAATCATGAAGGATTAAATCTTAAAAGTCACTCCTCCCTGTGATATATAATGATGTGTCAATAAGAAATAATCAGACCTTGTTAGACAAAGTATGATTGATGATGAGTGAAGTTGGGTTAATTTCTTTCTGTAAGGATATTTGCTTAAGAGTAAGTACATTAGTTAAATTTGATATCATCCAAAATAAAGTTTATGAGATCAAAAGGATAACATCATAAACTTTAGTTGTTGAAATTAATATAATAGATTCATCATTCAATGTGCTTAATTTAATCCGTATTTTAATCACAAAATTATCACCCAGTATGATTTTGAGTTTTGGTACAAACATGTTGAAGTAGAAATTCTTAATAATGATTTAGAATAGACTATTTTCATACAATAATGAAAGTATCTCGAAGCCAGTAGGAGGGATACTGAGTTTGTGGGTTTCAGATGCAATCCAGGAACTAACATGAAACTATCATTCGACGAGCATTTGATAGAGAAATCAAATAGTTTGATATTCAATCAAAATGCAGAGGAAGCGTGTTTCTAAAAGAAAGAATATTAAAAGTTACTAAAATATTTCTAAACTATAAGTAAGTAATATTAGAACCGGGCCAGTCGGAAGTGGATGAAATATATGGATTTCAAAATAAATTCTATTTGGATCTATTGGGCCTATGAAGTCTTAAGAGATTTTAGTTCCAATCTAAATGGTGTTTTAAATAAAATTCTTTATTTTATTTAGTTCGATTAAAAGAGTTTGAATTTGATATAATTTAAATGTACAAGTGTATCAAATACACACATTTGTGTAATGGTTACCCACTAAAGTTAATTTGAGAAGTAAAACTTTTGTTTCCTCCTCTAAAAACAATGCAATCAATTAAGGGAAGAAATGGCTTTAATTGGAGAGAGAAACCTTTCATTTCTCTCTCTCTTTGATTAGATTAATGATTCATTAAATGTCATTGATAATCAATTTAAAAAAAGCATGAAATGTTAGTATATCCAAATTACAAATATTGTGCAAGTGCAACATATAAGAAGTGTGCATAATTAATGATTCCTTTTATATGTATGCCTGTGTTGTCCATACATACATAAATACATATATACAGTATAAAATAATTAAATCAATTTTTTAATTCAAGACAAAGAATAATATATGTATTCAATTAATTTTTTGTTTGATACACACACACACACATTCGATCAAAATAAAAATCCCTGATCAAATTGTTAACTTAAAATAAAAGTTTTAAGATTTAATAGAAAAGTCCATGTGTAAATCTTAAAATGAATTAACTTTTATTATAATGTAAATATTGACCAAAGTTGTTTCAAAATAACTTATAATAGTGTATTCAACTCCCAAACATGTAACATAAAATTTAAATCAAATAATCAAAACAATTCAAAACAAAATATTGTTCAAACAATAATTTCTAAAATAGAAAAGAATTAGACAACCAAGGCACGTATAAATTCATGGTGATAGAATCTAAATGTAAACTAAAAATACAATATGAACAAAATAGAATTCATGGTAATAGAATGAAACCTTTCCTCTTTACAAAGTTAGATATATGTAATAAATTACATAATTGCCCCTAGGACATACTCCTACTATATTAATCTCCCACTTGCACTTAGGATCAATTATAAAATCAAATTCCAACTTCTTCGATCGGTATCTCAAAACTAATCGTGTTAGGTTTTTAGTGAACAGGTATGTCTTTTTGTTTTAATCATCATTTCTATCAATTAACTCTCTCCAATGCTGATAAAATTCCTTTATCATGTGGGATTATTTGGAGTATGTCCATCAGCTTCTAATAAGTTCTAGGTTCTTTTACGAACCATATCGCAACATTGTATCAGGTAACAATGTAATGGGATTCTCAACATTTGGAATCACTCCTTGCTCAGTTATACATTTGTGCATTTACTTATACTTTTTATATTTCAATTCCATTGGTTGAATTGGCCATTACTATTTGTCTGAAAAGTTCCAACTTAAAGTTCTTAACTTAATTTTGCACATGAATATAGGATGGACATACTATACTCGATTTCATTAATGAAATTCGAGTCTGCACACTGCTTTATAAGGATGTCGTTGTTTCTATAAACAATTCTCTAGTATTTCGTAAATACTCGAGAACACTTTAAATTTTTATTAAGTGATCTTAATTTGGTTTTGTTACTTTCTCCAAGTATCAAATACATAAGTGAAGTGTGATATTGTAGACAATACAACATGTATGGTAATTCATACTGCCAATGCATAAGGAACCCATCTTACATGCTACATATTAAATAATTTTAATATCATGTCTAAGTATATCATTTGGAAAAATCCCATCATCCTTTTATACAAAATTATAAAAGATGTAATTTACAAATCCAATATCGAGCACTAAAAAATAAAACTACAACTGATTTTAACATAAGTATATCATTAACAATTAATAGTATGTTGTTTACTTATAATAAGAAATATATCTACATACCTTTTAATGTTCTTTCTCGTAGACATACGCTTCCTCTCCATTTTGATTGAAAATCAAACTATTTGATATTTCCACCAAAACACTTGTTCAACTTTGATGCTTGTCGAACAATAATTTATATCCGCTCTTGATCATATCTGGAAACCTAAAAGCTTAATATCGCTCCCACTAACTTTGAGGTGCAAATAGTCTATTTTAAATCATTATTTAGGATTTTCTGTCTCAACGCTTATGTACCAAAACACAAAGTCATAAATAATGACAAATTTGTGAGTAAAATCTGAATTAACTAGAGCATGATGAATGATGAATCTATTACGCTAATATCAACAATTGAAATTTACGATATTATTTTTATCAATGTGGCTCACTTTATTCCAACTGCATTTGTCTTCTTTTTGATGACACTTTTGCAGCTGATGGATCATATCATTTCGTGTACCAATATCAAAATCATATTTTGATAATGTACTTGCAATCCATTTCTAAATCGTGCATCATATCATATCGTAGAGTCAATACTCTTAATGGTTTAATTGACAATCGAGGATTATCTATTCTTAACATTGATAAGAAACTCACCATTTCTCTTCAATGCACAAGAATACTTATTTTAATGCATTGTGTTCATTTTAGGTTTGGTTAGTTTCATTTCATCCCTCATAAATAGTTTTATCCTTGAATCATATCCAAATCCTTTTTACTAGTAATAATTTCTAAAAGAAATTCCTTCGCTATGAAGTTGGTATTTCTTAAAACAATAGTCGTTCCTCGGTGCAATGGAATAGATATTCATAAACACTTTATGAATTGCCTTATATATATAGCTAATTTAGTTTACAATACTTCTGTTTAAGACATAAATTAGTCATCCAATGACAGTCGTTCCTAAACTCCTTTTGAGGCGATTCTTACAAGATCCCTCATGAACAATTATTACGTGCAGTCTTTCAACTCTCACAAACTACCAACTCCTTAGCCTAGGATATGTTGTGGTTTCTTATAAACCCTTATCTTGTATGATTTTGTAAACTATTAATTAGATGAAATTAATTTTAACCTTGTGTACCACTCTTATGTACACGATCTTATAGAAAGAAATTAACTCAACTTCACTCACAATTAATCGTTCTTTGTTAAATAAAGTTTGATTACTCCTTATCGGTATATCATTATGTATTATAGGGAGGAATAACTCTTGGGATCGAATCTATATTCATTTTAGGTACGTTTGTAACTCTTTTCAATATACTTACCCATTCGATCAAATTGAATCATTTTGTTGCTTGTTATTTCATTTACTTCCATTTTATATTCTATGAATTTATCATAGACATGCTCCATATGTATTAAATACATATATGTGTATGCTTGTGATTATTCATCATTGAATAAAAGGAAGTGCATGGATACATTTTGGTATTAATAGACTTGCGATTATATATATATATATGTGTGTGTGTGTGTGTGTGTGTATGTATGTATGTATGTATTAATCTGAATAGTTCTTCAACTCTACTGACGCTCCCACTGAATGGATGTTTTTCCCTTAATTGTCAGAGATATAGTTAACCAGTATCATATGATTCGTAATCATATAATAAAATTATTTTTCGAAACTATGGCTTAGTCTACAATTCCAAAATAATTGTAAATAATTTTAGATACTTTAGAACTTTCCAATGCATCACTTTTGTTATGAAAAAATACCACATTATAGTTTTATTTAATAACACATATTCAAAATATTCATATTGAAATAAAGTTATGCCTATTTTTAATCCATAACGGAAAAAGCTATTATTTCCTAAATAATGTTCGATATCTTTAACAAAAACAAATTTCGCAACTTGGTGCAATCAATATGTGTTATATGGCATGCTCGCGTTCGCACTATTTCTGCCATTACTAAAACAACGTATGAAATACGAAGCTTCATTCAACCACTTAATATAGGCTATTTATTTCATTTACTATAACTGGTTTACAATCGAGAATTTTCAGATTAGGTATACTAAATTCAAAGAAATGAATATCATAGAAAATATTTTTCTATGTTAAAATACTTTTGGAATAGAAATCATACTTTTTATTCCAATGTTAAGTATTTAATATTGTTTTACAATTCCTGCTTTTGAAATTCTTTATGAAAACCCTAAGAAAAACATTACGTATGAGAGAAGATATAACCTAAGACACTGTGGGGATTACGTTTATTAAAACCCTAAGAAAAACATTGAAATCATTTGATATCTCTAGTAGGTGTTAGGACTCACTTTCCTTGAGATTCTGACCTTAAGGAATATCAACAAATCATACCCCATAAGTGATGGATAACACTTTATTGATTATATCAAATACAACTCCTAACCAGTGGTCTTTGTCCTAATCTCATCTCGACCTTAAGGAATATCAACAAATCAAAAGTCATTACTCGCTCATACCTATCATTTCGCGATGGCCTAAGTATAATGCACGTACTTTAAGGAATATAAAAAAATACGTGCATGTATCTTACCTCATCTAGTCAATATACTAATAGTGCTACACATAACAATTCTAGCTTGAGAAATATCAACAACTAGAGAGCATGCAAGCAATCTAGTAATATATAAATAGTGAAGGACAGCATTATGTTAAAGATTCATAATGTAACAATCTGCCTTTCTTACACTTAAAGACGATAATTAATACATCCTTGGTATTCATGCACCGATCATTGAAGTGTCTGAAAAACATGTCATTTAGGGTAAAGAGAAAGAAGGCAGAGCATAATCTCACATCGTGGCGAGAAATATATAATATACAAAAAATATTTACAAAAAGAAATCATTTTTATTTATATACAACATCAGAGTACACTATCCTATTATTAGCCTGGACAGTTATAACATCCTGTCTTTACAATTGTTGATAAATACCGACAAGAACAAAACAAAACAAAACAGTGGAAGAATATAAGGTATGTGAATACATCTTGGAGAATCTAGCTCGTCTCTGGAAAGCTCCAAGAAAACTAGCTAAATCTGAAAAATATGCTCGAGCTAACCCAAGCATTATAAGAAAAATAACGCCCAGACCAGTCTATTAAAACCAGCATAATAAACTCAAATCATAAGGAATTTTATTTATTATAACTTGTAAAATCCTTTAAAATCAAAGGTATCTCGTAAGACCATGCCGCACATAAATATGGATGAGTTTTTACCTTACGATAACCAAAATACTTTCTATAGAATTTCCAATGATATTATATTAGTATCTAGGATACAAATACATATTAATAATAGCCGAAAATTTTACATTATTAAATTCCAACATAATAGGTATACAATCAAGTCTGAAGGTTCGTATTGGAAAATGTATTCCAACTATGAAAGGGTAAGGGTCTACCCACCGAATCCATACACCACTAGATAAAATGTACAGGAGATTACAACCCGTTACACCTCTGCTACTCAAGACCGGCCCTGCCCCTTACCGGATAGCGCCGAATATGATCTTCCCATGGTTGATATACAACCATAATGGCCCCCGAAGCATACATAAATATCGACTCTAGATATGGGATGATCATACCCTAATGGGAGAGACCAACATAACCCTACACCACGTCCCTACTTTAGTTATTTCTAGTGGATGAGGCTTGAGGCTACGAATACCTTTTATATAGCAAAACATCTTGGAATGCTAACACTGCCCTCCAGGCAGAAATGCAATGCCAACATTCATCCATACAAGTTTGTTCTAGGTCTGAATGAAACCGACGACACTACCTCTACTACATCCATTTTGGAAATACCCTTAGGATTAGTAGCAAGTAGCCCTTGCACTTCAAAACCTTCAACTTTAATTAACTTCAAGATGTCTTTAGTTCGAAACGCTTGAGTTGGATCGAAGTGGTTTTTGGATAAATTATACTTATCCGATCCCGATCTCTTTGAAACAACATTCGATAGTTCCAGTAAACGCCCCGATTCTTTTGGAAATAAACAGATAATAGATAAGAGCGGAAGATCACCTCATAATCGTTGAGTGAACGGATTTCCTTATCGTTTGTCCTAGGAGAACCAAATAAGATTTATACCACAGTACAACATCATCGTAGATGGCTATGCCATATAACTAACATGTTTCTCCAAGATATTTCAAGAGTTATATTTTGGTTCAGATTTGATAGTCGGTTATCTAACTATCAAATAAATAGACAACCAACAATCCAGAGATTTAATTTCCCATAGCAACCATTAAGCCTCAAAATAAATCTTTCATTTATTTAAATCCCTTTCCAAGATATTTATCAAAATATTCATATACTTATCTCACTGGCATAATTATATTCACAAAACATTGTGAAAGATTTCTTATGTGACAACCTGCCACTCATTCTACAGAATGACGAATCATTAATAAGAAAGAAAGGGGTGAGAAATAGAAAAGAAGAGAAAGAGAAAGAAAACAACACAAATACTCACAGCGGAAACGAACAAAATATAATATATCACATAACTATTACATAGTATCATATACAACACTTATCAGAGTTACACAGATTACACATCATATACTAGACAGTTAAAAACATCTGTCTAGTTATTACAACTCAATACAAAACAAAGATCTAAACAAGATCAACACAGCGGAAACTACTATCTATATCTACAACGCTGAAGCCTCCTGCTCCATTGCTCCTCCACAATTCGTCAAGGCTAACCTGAATCCCTTGGCTACTCGTAAAAATTTGAGTATCCAAGAGTTTATAAAACAGAAATAAACAACTTGGGTCAGACATGGGTCTGGTGTGAGTAACAGGTTAAATTTGTTTAACTTCAAAACCTTTTGAAAGAAAAGGTATCACGTAAGACTCCCCACAAATAAACATGGGTAAGTTTTTACCTTACGCTAACCAAAACATTTGATAGGAAATTCGATTGTATTATAATAGGGTCTAGGGTTTTCAAATAAATATGAAATAGCTGAAATTGTTACATTATTAAATTCCAGCATACTAGCCACAAAGTGGGTTATACAATCAAGTCCGTTGGCACTTATTGGATTTTGGATTCCATACAATGGCAGGGCTACCGGGGTACCGCCCATCACAGTACGTGGCCTAGATCACCGTACCGAGGATCACTCCCAATCCCCTGCAACACAAGGTCGGAACATCCCTTACTGGATAATTCCCGCACAAGATACCTCACGGTTGGGATCAACAACCGCACCACTAAGTCGAAAATAGAAAGGGACATCTAGACAGAGGTAACCTTGTCCTACTTGGGTGCTACCCACTAACCTTGCTGCACCTCCCCTGTTTTAGCCATTCCCGGTTTGTGAGGCTTGAGGTCACGATTACCTTAGAAAAGAACACATCACTTAGAATGCTCATCGTCCACCTGACGATGTTCTGAAAGCATTCAATCCATACAAGTTCGTTCCGGGTTCGAACGAAACCGAAGGCATTATCTTGTTACACTCGTTTTGGAATCACCCTCAGAGTTAACGACAATAACCCTTGCACTCTGAATCTTCATCTTCACTTGATTCACGACCTATCGTTAATTTGGATCGATGTGGTATTCGGGTCTGCAGACCTGGAAATCCGGTATACGGAAACCCGATCCCGGTCTCATCGAAATCCAAAGCGTATCTTTTAAGGCCAAGTTGTTTTAAAGATTAAAACAATCCAATTTATTATCTTTATACACATAGAAAGATAATTCACAACAGATAATCAACATTATCAGATAATCCATACAATTCAACTAACATCCATATCACACAGCATATATCTCATCAGAGATATCAATCAAAGTCAAGTATCCAATACTAACACCCATTCATAAGTAATGATTTATATCATCTTAATTTAAATTGAATTAAATTAATTACTTCATTTTATAAATCCTTCTTACTTAACCATTAATTAATTACAATCAATTAATTAATTATCCTCTAATAATTCATTTCAATTAATGATGCAGGCCAAGTACTAAGTCGTCACCGACTTAAGGAGAATGAAGCTATAAGTCGCGACCGACTTAACATGATGGAAATAAGTCGTGACCGACTTAACAAAGTTCAAGGCATGAGTCGTGACCGACTCAAGGAAGCAGAAGACATAAGTGTAAGTCGTGACCGACTTAACATGATGGGGGACTTAAGTCGTGACTGACTTAAGAGAGTGGAAGACATAACTCGTGAAGGGGTACGGGTTATCAAAGAACGTAAGGCGCCAAGACGACCTACCGAATTACTCAGAGAGAAGGCAACGCAAACTGTTGAAGTAATGGGTCGTAAACAACTTAACAAGTCAAACGATAAGTCGGAACCGAGTTACGACTTAGTTAAGTCGTACCATCTTAAGTTGCAGAGGCCTGAGCCGTTGATTCCTCTGCCGAGTTAATCTGGACCGCTATTCTTAAGTCGTTACTAGTTGAGTCGTGTAGAGCTGTTAAGTCGGCAATGACTTAAGCGGGTCTGTTTGTAGTTCTGTTTGTAAGTCGGTATGTTGTAAGTCGGCAACGACTTAAGGAGTTGTCTGTTGAATTTTCTGTCATAAGTCGGTTGTAATACACATGTATGTTGAGTCGCGTCATTTATAAGTCGTATGTCGTCTGTATTCATAAGTCGTTCTGTTTGAAGGCAAGTGTTGTAACGGTTGTGCCTTAAGTCGTCACCAAGTTAGGCTGAGTCTTAGGTCGTAAGTCGGTTGCCGACTTAGGAGTTAGAGAATTTTTGTTATTTTGTAAAACGCCTATAAATAGGCCGGGTCTCTCATTTGTAAAAGGTTGTTGATTTTTGAATAAAATTCTCTTTGATTGCTTTGTGCTTTCATTCCAAATTGGTAGTTGAGTGTAATCTCCTATCTCCTCTTTCGGATAATCGAGTGCGCTCGATTCAACGATTGTAGAAGCCGATTCGCGGAATCAAGTGCGCTTGATCAACGCTTGAAGAATTGAAGATCTTTGAACCCGGTATCGTGCGCGATCAACGAGTTCGAGATAGCTAGAGTTCGGTATCTTCGGATCAACGAATTCGGGCAATTCAGCATTCATCAATCCATCGACTGCTACTTTCACCGATCTACATTGTTTTGAATTATCCGCTGCGCTAGTTTTTGGTATCAGAGCTTGTTCTAGCCAATCATAGCTAGATCGAGACTTGGAGCCTAATCATTTGAAGAGATTTGAAGTTTGAAGAGAAGACGAGTGCTTGAAGTGTTAAACCGTGGCCGTGAGGAAGAAGAATCATCATTATCAAAGATTGAAGTTCGGATTTGCATTGGAGGCCGAAACTTTGTCCATCGTGTTCATCGCGATTTGCTACAAAGTGGAAGTGTTCGATCCGTTTCCTTTTGGATCAAAATCCGGAAAGTGTTTGAATTTGAAGTGTTGAAGAATTTGTGAAGTTTTCAAGTATGCCGCCAAGAAGAGCTAATCGCCACCAAAACGTAGAAGCTTTGTATCGAAGAGAAGAAGCTGATGAGATGGAACAAAGAATCAATGAGAATTTTAGTGAAAAGCTTAACGAAGGAATTGGCCGGTTAGAGAGGCTTATGACGGAGATGAATCAAAATCGGAGAAGGGTTTCACCAGAATCTAACCATGGGGGTAGTAGAGTCTCGCCACATTCCAATCGAGACAGAAGTGTTGAAAATGATCAAAGGCGTGGGAGGAACGTGAATGATCGTGAACGGAGGAACGTTGATAGAAGGGATGAAGGTGGAAGGCGTAATGGTAGTAGAGATGTTGGTGGTCAGAATCGACATCGTTATGCATCTGATTTTGAAGAGGAGTATGATGGTGGTAGTGTTCAAGGAAGAGGTCAAGGCAGAAACTATTTTGAGTATGATCACAAGTGGGAATCGGGGATGAAGACAGAAATTCCTGAATTCAAAGGTGGTATGCAAGCGGAGGAGTTTCTAGATTGGGTGGCTAATGTTGAGGAAATTTTTGACTTTAAAGAAGTTCCAGAAAATCGTAGAGTAAAGTTGGTTGCTACGAGGCTGAGGGGTAGAGCTTTGGCATGGTGGCAGCAAACCAAGCTTACACGTGAACGTATGGGGAAGACAAAAGTTGAATCTTGGGAGAAGATGAAGAAATTGATGAAAGCAACGTTCTTACCTTACAATTATCAATCTTTGATGTATCAACGTTTGCAGAACTTGAGGCAGGGCACAAAGACAGTTAATGACTATGCTGATGAATTCTATCAACTTATTGCCAGGAATGATATTATGGAGACGGAAGAGCAGTTGACATCTAGATTCATTGGGGGATTGAGAATGCAGATTCAGGATATGGTGAATATGTTCGATCCAAGATCTGTAGCGGAAGCACATCAGAAAGCGTTGGCTTGGGAGAAGCAGGGTAGACGAGGAGGTGGTGTGTTTACTAATTCCAGCAATCAAATGAAGGGTGTTAGTGGGGGTTCTAACATTTCTAAACCTATCAGTAGACCAGTGGTGAAGGAGGTTGAGAAGGCGAAAGTTAACAATGGTTTCAAATGTTACAATTGTCAGGAGTTGGGTCATAAAAGCAGTGAATGTCCAAAGCCAAAGAAGAGAACCATGATTGCAGAAGTTGACGATGAGGATGTTGATGGAGATTGTTCTAATCCAGCTGAGGAGGATGAGCAGGATATTGCGTCAGGAGATGAAGGTTGTAACCTAATGCTGAGGAGATCGTGTTTAACCCCGAAACAGGAAGAAGCTAGTTGGTTAAGGAGTAATATCTTTCAGGCAACGTGTACTATTCTGGGGAAGGTGTGTAAGTTTGTGATTGACGCAGGAAGCTGTGATAATATTATTTCAACCGAAGCTGTGACAAAGTTGAAATTGAAGACAGAGAAACATCTGAGTCCATACAAGTTAGCATGGTTGAGAAAAGGAGGAGAAGTGAAAGTGGATAGACGAGTTCGTGTACCATTCTCTATTGGGAAGAAATACAAAGACGAAATATGGTGTGATGTAGTAGAGATGGATGTTTGTCATTTATTATTGGGAAGACCATGGCAGTATGATCGAGCAGTACTACATGACGGTCGGACCAATAGCTACAGTTTTATGTTTAAAGGCACGAAGATTATCTTAGTTCCGAAGAAGAGATCACAAGAAGAAAGTAAGTCAGAAGAAATCGAAGAGCTGAAAACTTTATTATCTTTGAAGGAGTTTGTTAAGGAAGTTGAGGAAGAACCAGAAGTATTCTTGTTGATTGGACGAGAAAGCAGTGAAGAGGTTGAAATTCCAGAAGAAGTTAAACCAGTTTTGAAAGAATTCGACGATGTATTTCCAGAGGAATTACCAACGGAGTTGCCACCGTTGAGGGATATACAACATCAGATAGATCTTGTTCTAGGTGCTGTATTGCCACACAGACCACATTATCGAATGAGCCCGAAGGAACATGAAGAGTTGCGAAGGCAAGTAGAGGAATTGCTTGAGCAGGGACGTGTGCAGGAGAGTCTGAGTCCTTGTGCTGTACCAGCTTTATTGGTACCCAAGAAGGATGGGACGTGGAGGATGTGCACTGACAGTCGAGCATTGAATAAGATCACTGTGAGATATAGATTTCCAATGCCAAGGTTGGATGACTTGTTAGATCAAATAAGTGGAGCTACTATCTTTTCGAAGATTGATTTGAAGAGTGGATATCATCAAATTCGTATCAGACCAGGAGATGAGTGGAAGACTGCTTTTAAAACCAGGGAGGGTCTATACGAATGGTTAGTCATGCCATTTGGTTTATCCAATGCACCAAGTACTTTCATGAGGGTGATGAATCAGATTTTTCGACCGTTCATTGGGAAATTCGTGGTGGTGTATTTCGATGATATTCTTATTTACAGTGTGAGTCCATAGGAACATTTGAATCATCTTAGAGAAGTGCTGATGGTATTGCGACAAGAACAATTCTATGCTGCAACGAAGAAGTGCGTGTTCATGACGCATAGCGTGTTATTTCCGGGGTATGTTGTTTCAGAGAAAGGAATACAGGTTGACCAAAGTAAAGTTGAGGCGATCAGAAATTGGCCGCAGCCCAAGACGATAACGGAAGTTCGTAGTTTTCACGGGTTGGCTTCATTTTATCGGAGGTTTATTCCACACTTTAGTAGTGTGATGGCGCCTGTTACAGATTGCATGAAAGGTAAACAGTTTGCATGGACGGAGGAAGCTGGGATTGCTTTTGGGAAGATCAAGAAGTTGCTGACATCTGCACCAATTCTTGTATTACCAGATTTTCAGTTGGTGTTTGAACTACACACTGATGCATCCAAGGTTGGGATTGGAGGGGTGCTGAGTCAGAAGGGGCGTCCTATTGCATATTTCAGTGAGAAGTTTTCAGGAGCGAAGATAAGATACAGTACCTACGATGTGGAGTTTTATGCTGTTGTGCAGTCTATTAAACACTGGAGACATTATCTATTTCAGAAAGAATTTGTTCTATATACTGATCATGAAGCATTGAAGCATTTGCAAGGGCAAGACAAGATTTCAGCGAGACATGCATCGTGGATTGCATATCTGCAACAGTTTACTTTTGTTGTGAAACACAAGTCAGGGGTGACAAATCGTGTGGCTGATGCTTTGAGTAGGAGGAGTCATTTGTTGACTACGCTAAAGGTTGAAGTGACGGGGTTTGAAATATTGCCAGAGTTATTCACTGATGATCCTTACTTTGCAAAATTTGTTGAAAAAGTCAAGGAGGGAGAGACGGATGATTTCGTGATGGTAGATGGTTTTCTTTTCAAAGGAAATCGATTGTGCATTCCGGAGGGTAGTTTGAGAATGAAGATTATCAAGGAGTTACATGAAGAAGGACATGTTGGAAGAGACCATACTTTACAGTTGATTTCACAGTCCTACTTTTGGCCATCAATGAGGAAAGAAGTGGAGAGGTTTGTTGAGCGTTGTCATATCTGTCAAGTTTCGAAAGGAACTGCGACTAATGCGGGTTTATATATGCCGTTACCGGTACCCACTAAACCATGGGTTGATGTGAGTATGGACTTTGTGTTGGGGTTGCCGAGAACGCAGCGTGGTAATGATTCCATTTATGTGGTGGTTGATCGATTTTCGAAAATGGCACATTTTATTGCTTGTAAGAAGACGGCAGATGCTGTTCATGTTGCTCAGTTGTTTTTCAGGGAGATCTATCGACTTCATGGATTGCCAGAATCTATTGTGTCGGATAGAGATACTCGATTTCTGAGTCATTTTTGGTTGAGTTTGTGGAAAATGGTGGGAACAAAGCTGAAGTTCAGTAGTGCTTATCATCCGCAAACTGATGGACAAACAGAGGTGGTTAATAGATCATTGGGAAACTTGTTGAGGTGTCTTGTTCAAGATAATCTGAAGAGTTGGGATGTGAAGTTATGCCAGGCAGAATTTGCCCATAATCATGCTGTGAATCGAAGTACTAGGTTCAGTCCATTTCAGATAGTATATTCGAGCTTACCGAAGGGACCGTTGGACTTAACGGTTGTGCCACAATCAAAGAAGACAATTAAGAAAGCTGCTGATTTTGTTGAAGGGCTGACGGAGTGTCATAAAATCGTTCAAGAACGATTGGAGAAAGCAAATGAGAAGTATAAACAGTCTGCAGATTTGAAACGACGAAATGTTGAATTTCATGAAGGCGATTTGGTTTATGCAGTATTAACGAAAGATCGTTTTCCAGTGGGTGCTTACAACAAGTTGAAAGCCAGGAAAATTGGTCCGGTGGAAGTTGTGAAACGAATTAATGAAAATGCTTATAAATTGAAGCTGCCAGATGATGTGTATACATCCGACGTATTCAATGTGAAGCATCTCGTACCATATCATGGGGATGAGAGTGTTACGGGGGAAGAAAGTGCAAATTCGAGGACGAATTTTTCTCAACCTGGGGAGGATGATGCAGGCCAAGTACTAAGTCGTCACCGACTTAAGGAGAATGAAGCTATAAGTCGCGACCGACTTAACATGATGGAAATAAGTCGTGACCGACTTAACAAAGTTCAAGGCATGAGTCGTGACCGACTCAAGGAAGCAGAAGACATAAGTGTAAGTCGTGACCGACTTAACATGATGGGGGACTTAAGTCGTGACCGACTTAAGAGAGTGGAAGACATAACTCGTGAAGGGGTACGGGTTATCAAAGAACGTAAGGCGCCAAGACGACCTACCGAATTACTCAGAGAGAAGGCAACGCAAACTGTTGAAGTAATGGGTCGTAAACAACTTAACAAGTCAAACGATAAGTCGGAACCGAGTTACGACTTAGTTAAGTCGTACCATCTTAAGTTGCAGAGGCCAGAGCCGTTGATTCCTCTGCCGAGTTAATCTGGACCGCTATTCTTAAGTCGTTACTAGTTGAGTCGTGTAGAGCTGTTAAGTCGGCAATGACTTAAGCGGGTCTGTTTGTAGTTCTGTTTGTAAGTCGGTATGTTGTAAGTCGGCAACGACTTAAGGAGTTGTCTGTTGAATTTTCTGTCATAAGTCGGTTGTAATACACATGTATGTTGAGTCGCGTCATTTATAAGTCGTATGTCGTCTGTATTCATAAGTCGTTCTGTTTGAAGGCAAGTGTTGTAACGGTTGTGCCTTAAGTCGTCACCGAGTTAGGCTGAGTCTTAGGTCGTAAGTCGGTTGCCGACTTAGGAGTTAGAGAATTTTTGTTATTTTGTAAAACGCCTATAAATAGGCCGGGTCTCTCATTTGTAAAAGGTTGTTGATTTTTGAATAAAATTCTCTTTGATTGCTTTGTGCTTTCATTCCAAATTGGTAGTTGAGTGTAATCTCCTATCTCCTCTTTCGGATAATCGAGTGCGCTCGATTCAACGATTGTAGAAGCCGATTCGCGGAATCAAGTGCGCTTGATCAACGCTTGAAGAATTGAAGATCTTTGAACCCGGTATCGTGCGCGATCAACGAGTTCGAGATAGCTAGAGTTCGGTATCTTCGGATCAACGAATTCGGGCAATTCAGCATTCATCAATCCATCGACTGCTACTTTCACCGATCTACATTGTTTTGAATTATCCGCTGCGCCAATTAATCATCTTGATTAATTATCTTTTGATTACATTCAAGTAATTTATTCTCAATTAATTACTTAAATTAATTATCCTTAACCACTTATTGTAATTAACCTTTAATTACATCATTAATTAATTAACTAAAATTAATTAACTTAATCAACTATAATTAATTACATTAATCCTTAATTAATTACATTGATTAATTACTTCATTTATTAATTATTACTTAATTAACCAATCTTAATTACATCATTAATTATATTAATTAATGATCCTTAATTACAACTTAATTATTAATTACTTAATTAAATTAATTACATTAAGTAATTAATCTTTAATTAAACAACATTTATTAATCACTCTTGATTAATCTCATCTAGTAATTAACTCCCCTTAATTACTTTCACTAACTAAATTAATTACTTCCTTAATTAATTTCTTAATTAATCCCTTGATTAATTATTCAAAGTAATTAACTCAAATTACTTCTATTAATAAAATCATTTATTCAACTAATTACTTCCAGTAATTATCTTATTGTTTTCTTTCCTAAATAATCTTACCTTAATAATTACATTAAGTAATTATTATCAAATCATCTCTTGATTATTCTAAATTAATTAAACTTAATTAATTAACTTAAACTAAATCAAATTAACTTCAATTAATTACAATAAGTAATTAATTCTTAATTACTTCCATTAAGTAATTCCATTTAAAACAAATTCTATAATTGATTATCTTTAAATTAATTAATCTAATTAATTATTAAAATTAATTCCATAAATTAATTATTTAATAATCCATAGTTAATGACCTCATTAACTATTATTTAATTACTTTCCTTAAGTAATTAACTTATATTAATATTATTAATTCTAAATTAATAAATCTTAATAACCAATTTATTAATCTCTAATTACTAAATTAATTAAGTATTAATCCATAACTTAATTAATATTTAATTACTTTTTAATTAATTCCTAACCATTAATTAATACTCTAATTTATAATTCCTAACTACAAATTAATCATCCCTAATTAATTTATCTTAATCATAAATAAATTAGTTTAAACCTTTAATTACCTATTTAATTAATCCAAATGATTAATTAATCAAATAATTTAATTATCTATTAAATCTCCTAATAAATTAAATAAACACAAGTCTTTAATTATTTTAAGATAAACTTTATTCTTATTGATAAACAAGTTATCATTTACCATTCATATTTGAAACATCCATTTCAAATCTACTTTTAAATTTCATTTTAAATTCTGTATTTAAAATGAATTCCAATTTATTTTTAACTAAGTTTTTAAAACCAATTTAAAAACCTTTACTTATTAAAAATCTTATATTTTATAAAAGAAATTTAAGAAGAGTTTAAACCAATTTCCTTTTTATTTTTAAACATTTAATTAAATCTAACTATCATTTAAAACCTATTTAAAACATATAAATTTATAACTTATTTATTTCAAATCTTTAAGATTCAAAACCAACTTGAATCTATGTGGTTAAACTTTGATTTGAATTCTAGTTTAAAATTTACAAATTTAAAACCAGTTTAAAGTTTTAAAAACCAGACAGTTTATATAACCTGTCAACCCAAAAGTACTCGAGTCCAACCTAATCTGCTTCGAGTCGCACATCAAAATCCCCGAGACTCCCACGAACAAACCCGAGAAAACTTGCATTTGCCTTCTCCAGTAAACAGACTTCACCCAGATACCTTTCTGATCTCGTGCACGTGCACGGTCACCTACGGCAACTCCGGTCATCGACGACATCTTCCATCAGTCCACGTTCATCCACATACTAGAAAACGATCATCCTATCTTCGATTCATTCATCAAATCAAAATCGAACCTAAAAATCAAAAACCTGGAACAGAACCATCACCACTGACCAAACCTGGCACATCGCTCGTGCTCGCGATTCCGACCACCTTCATCTTCCATACTCCAGCGAAAGCTTCCTCCAACTACCATCTACCAGTACGCAAACAATGGTTGAACTCGATCAACCGGGGGGACCACACTAGAGCAAAAGCAGTGACCCAATAAAACTAGGGTTAAAATCTTAGATCCTAAATCATTTCTGCCTTACTTCTTTAAAAATCCTCCTGACAATTTTCCTATCATCCATGATCATTCCACTATCCCTAGTGAAGAATTCAACATACCAATCCATCTAGATCAGCCGAATTACCCAAAATCCCCTTTTTAGTTCATCACAGAACTGCACTCTTATTACCAAACTAAGAATTATGATTTTAATGTTAAAAATCATGTTATAGCTTATATATTCAATACATATACTTGAATTTATAAATTACCAAGTTTAAGTTTTACTTTGTTTTGACATGCATTGATATTTTAGGCTTCCAGAGACACTCAGATTTCAATTTGCCTTAACTAAAAATTTAAACCTTAGTTTTATGATAAAACAAACTTATTTTGTTTTAAAACTTAAGTCTATCAGAGATCAGATAAGGAGATAGGGATTTATATCAAGAATCTGAGCTTAAAGAAGATATAAAACAGGGATATCATACAAAACAGACATGCACATATATATATCAATACATCCATATATATATATATATATATATATATATATATATATATATATATCTATAGAAACTCACATATAGATATACACAAGAACATACTTCTTTCAGAATTAACATGCAAACAGGTTCTTATATTTAAGTTCTAAGAATGTTACTCACCTGATTTGTATGAACAGAGGCAGTTTCTTTAATTTTGAAAAGCTTTTGAAATTTTAAACTGTTTTGAACTTTAACTTGAATGCCTCTTGATTTAAAACTTGAATTGTTGAATCTTTAAATTGCTTTAAATCTACATGCAAGTTGGCTTCCAGTTTTGAAAAGAATGCAGCAGGCTTGAGATGATTTCAGGATTGCTTCCAGATTTAAGAAATGAATGTAGACAAAAGACTTTGATTTTGAAATGTAAATTTGGTTACAGATTGATGAATTTGGTTTGAGGAAGATGCTCACTGATTTTCTTTTGAAGTGTAGAAATGAATTAAGGCTGAGGATTTTATATTTGCAATGGAAATGAGATTATAGGGATTGATTTCTCTAGTTGAAGAAGATTTGCAGGCTTTTGTTTTTGGATTGAGGTATTTGATTCTCTGATTTGTTTCAGATTTTAATTAGAGGAAAGGCTGAGTTTTTCTTGTTTTGAAAATGAAGATTAGAAAGAAAATGAAGTAAAGAGATAAAATGTTTATATACATGTATATTTATGATTTATAAAAATAGAAGAAAAAGAAAATAAAAAGACACTTGTCACATAGATTAATTCATTACTTAACACATGTTAAAACAAGGCATTAGATAAAGACACATGTCTTATAAGTATTTATTCATAATTCTATTTATTTTAAAAGTAATTAAAAAGCCCTTTTCTTATTTATTTAATCACTTATCTATATATATATATATCTTTTTAAAGAGAAACCAAAAACTAATTATATTTTATAAATATAAGTTTATACAAATATTATAATATCCAACAATTTAAATATTTATTCTTTTGAACTTCAAAACTTAAATTCAAATTCAAATTAAATTAAATCTAAATTTCCAATTTGCCCAAAGCTTCTATTTACAATATATACAAATAAATATGTATATATTCAAATAGAAAATATCTTATTAACTTTTTAAAAGATAAAATCATCAATTAATACTAATTTAATCAGATTTTTAAATTAATTTCAAATCTTATTATCAAAGATCATCAATATCAATTTAATTGTTTAACAGATTATTAAATTGATATTGTTAAAATTTCCGGGATATTACATTCCTTCCCCCTTAAAATAATTTCGTCCCCGAAATTTAAACAAAGGTGATTTAATAATCTTATTAAAGATTTAAATTTAAAACTCAAGCATATACTATCATCCATATGCTAACAACCATAGCAACCAAATCATCCAATCAATCAAATTCTAACTATCTAGACTAAATTCTAGATAAAATACCTTGAGTTTCCCCAAGTATATATATATATACCGGGATACTCGCTCTACAAACAATCTAAACATTCAATACTACTAAGCTATAGATCTCCTACACATCTAGATCTACAGAGCTAAACAGAATATCAGACTACAGACAAGTCTGACTCAACTACCAAATCTTCTGAACTGCTGATTCCAAAACCAAAGATAGATCAAACACGTACTCCCTCAGAGATACGTAAAATACAATGAATTCCAGTTATCCAAACTGACAATTCAATTCAGAAGTCCAAATACTTATCCAAATCAAAACACAGACGAGATCCAAACATAACTCTACTTCACAACATCAGTAGATTCCAAACTTACTTCTAGAAATAAGGTTCACGGATCCATACAGAAAACTCGGATACTCCAGCAAAACTTGAGTTGCTTCGCCAATCCATCTCTAGGAAACATCCTTCCACTAGACTGAACCATCGGTATCACTCCTGGAATCCAGTCGATAAGAAAACTCAACCTTCAGATGCGGACAAACTTCTGACTTCTCTGTAGACATCCAGAAAAACTCTGACAACCCAAGAGAACACTCAGACAATCGCAAGTCACTTTTGCGATCAACCCATCCTAATTCCAACAGACTGTTCTCTCTTTACCAATCAGAACAGCTTACTCTTATTTATCCAATTTATCGAAGAAATGGATCCACTCTGCTGCTTCTGAACTTCACTTCTAGAAAAACTGCTTATCCAGAAAACTTCCTGCCATCACAGAATACTCGGAGCTGCACTGTTGACACTGATGCTCTCATCCAAAGCTCTTCGAGAAACTCGGACTCCAAACCAAAGCAGAAACTTCATGCTGAACTCAGCCACAATACCAAAGCATACACACTTCCTTAAACTTGTTCCAAAGAAAAACATCTTCGGAAACATCCATAGTCACTGCATCTCATCATACAGCTACTATTACCTGAGGTATCAAGGTACCATCACTCACTTCTGCCTCATCGACAGATCCAACTCTACTCATCCACACTTCAAAGATAAGCTCCGAACCATTACAGTTTCCTTCGGAGATCGATGAAATCCTTCACCACAGCAAAGCTTACTCGAGACGGTATTGGGTTTACAGTCTCGATATATACTTCCAACCTCAAACATTCAAACTCCAACTATTTGTAATTGTGTTACACACACTACCACCTTATCTACCTTTATAACTTATATTGGAAAACCCGAACAGGTAACCCAATAAATAGGTAGAAATACATAAATATATATATTTAAAATGATATATTTTTTTTATATAGAAATTATTTCTGGGTAAAATTATTTCATCTACCTCTTTAAAACAATATTGTGTCCGTTGGCCTGGTTCAAGTGTTTAGAGATCCCTATCAATAACGTTAGCTACTCGTATTGACCAGAATCCATATACCACTCAACCGATCAATTAACACAATATAAAACCATTTTTATATAACTAACAATTACGCGCTCTCGTATATATATATACTCAGACTCAAATAGGTTGCTACAGATCCTATCTCTAATGAACAATCCTTCTGAACCTAGGTATTCACTCAACCTAGTGCTCTGATATTCACTTAACCAAAAGCTTAGGCATTCGCTCAACCTATGCTCTGATATTCACTTAACCAAAAGCTTAGGCATTCGCTCAACCTATGCTCTGATATTCACTTAACCAAAAGCTTAGGCATTCGCTCAACCTATGCTCTGATACCACTGTGACAACCCGCCACTCATTCTACAGAATGACGAATCATTAATAAGAAAGAAAGGGGTGAGAAATAGAAAAGAAGAGAAAGAGAAAGAAAACAACACAAATACTCACAGCGGAAACGAACAAAATATAATATATCACATAACTATTACATAGTATCATATACAACACTTATCAGAGTTAGGCTTTTCAACCTTCAGCAACGGTTCACGACCGGTAGGCTTTTCAACCATCCCAGCCCCGCTGTGGCTTACAATGATACCTCGGGTTTGCTTTTACGGCCACCCTCTCGAGTCGCAACCAACCCCAAAAGGCCTTATACTACCCCCGGGGACATGTAGGGGTAAGAGTCTCCCGTTCGCTACCTAACGCAAAGCGAGAACCCCCTATCACGCTGTAATGTAGCAAACCCGATCCCGGTCTCATCGAAATCCAAAGCGTATCTTTTAAGGCCAAGTTGTTTTAAAGATTAAAACAATCCAATTTATTATCTTTATACACATAGAAAGATAATTCACAACAGATAATCAACATTATCAGATAATCCATACAATTCAACTAACATCCATATCACACAGCATATATCTCATCAGAGATATCAATCAAAGTCAAGTATCCAATACTAACACCCATTCATAAGTAATGATTTATATCATCTTAATTTAAATTGAATTAAATTAATTACTTCATTTTATAAATCCTTCTTACTTAACCATTAATTAATTACAATCAATTAATTAATTATCCTCTAATAATTCATTTCAATTAATCATCTTGATTAATTATCTTTTGATTACATTCAAGTAATTTATTCTCAATTAATTACTTAAATTAATTATCCTTAACCACTTATTGTAATTAACCTTTAATTACATCATTAATTAATTAACTAAAATTAATTAACTTAATCAACTATAATTAATTACATTAATCCTTAATTAATTACATTGATTAATTACTTCATTTATTAATTATTACTTAATTAACCAATCTTAATTACATCATTAATTATATTAATTAATGATCCTTAATTACAACTTAATTATTAATTACTTAATTAAATTAATTACATTAAGTAATTAATCTTTAATTAAACAACATTTATTAATCACTCTTGATTAATCTCATCTAGTAATTAACTCCCCTTAATTACTTTCACTAACTAAATTAATTACTTCCTTAATTAATTTCTTAATTAATCCCTTGATTAATTATTCAAAGTAATTAACTCAAATTACTTCTATTAATAAAATCATTTATTCAACTAATTACTTCCAGTAATTATCTTATTATTTTCTTTCCTAAATAATCTTACCTTAATAATTACATTAAGTAATTATTATCAAATCATCTCTTGATTATTCTAAATTAATTAAACTTAATTAATTAACTTAAACTAAATCAAATTAACTTCAATTAATTACAATAAGTAATTAATTCTTAATTACTTCCATTAAGTAATTCCATTTAAAACAAATTCTATAATTGATTATCTTTAAATTAATTAATCTAATTAATTATTAAAATTAATTCCATAAATTAATTATTTAATAATCCATAGTTAATGACCTCATTAACTATTATTTAATTACTTTCCTTAAGTAATTAACTTATATTAATATTATTAATTCTAAATTAATAAATCTTAATAACTAATTTATTAATCTCTAATTACTAAATTAATTAAGTATTAATCCATAACTTAATTAATATTTAATTACTTTTTAATTAATTTCTAACCATTATTAATACTCTAATTTATAATTCCTAACTACAAATTAATCATCCCTAATTAATTTATCTTAATCATAAATAAATTAGTTTAAACCTTTAATTACCTATTTAATTAATCCAAATGATTAATTAATCAAATAATTTAATTATCTATTAAATCTCCTAACAAATTAAATAAACACAAGTCTTTAATTATTTTAAGATAAACTTTATTCTTATTGATAAACAAGTTATCATTTACCATTCATATTTGAAACATCCATTTCAAATCTACTTTTAAATTTCATTTTAAATTCTGTATTTAAAATGAATTCCAATTTATTTTTAACTAAGTTTTTAAAACCAATTTAAAAACCTTTACTTATTAAAAATCTTATATTTTATAAAAGAAATTTAAGAAGAGTTTAAACCAATTTCCTTTTTATTTTTAAACATTTAATTAAATCTAATTATCATTTAAAACCTATTTAAAACATATAAATTTATAACTTATTTATTTCAAATCTTTAAGATTCAAAACCAACTTGAATCTATGTGGTTAAACTTTGATTTGAATTCTAGTTTAAAATTTACAAATTTAAAACCAGTTTAAAGTTTTAAAAACCAGACAGTTTATATAACCTGTCAACCCAAAAGTACTCGAGTCCAACCTAATCTGCTTCGAGTCGCACATCAAAATCCCCGAGACTCCCACGAACAAACCCGAGAAAACTTGCATTTGCCTTCTCCAGTAAACAGACTTCACCCAGATACCTTTCCGATCTCGTGCACGTGCACGGTCACCTACGGCAACTCCGGTCATCGACGACATCTTCCATCAGTCCACGTTCATCCACATACTAGAAAACGATCATCCTATCTTCGATTCATTCATCAAATCAAAATCGAACCTAAAAATAAAAAACCTGGAACAGAACCATCACCACTGACCAAACCTGGCACATCGCTCGTGCTCGCGATTCCGACCACCTTCATCTTTCATACTCCGGCGAAAGCTTCCTCCAACTACCATCTACCAGTACGCAAACAATGGTTGAACAATGTTAAAAATCATGTTATAGCTTATATATTCAATACATATACTTGAATTTATAAATTACCAAGTTTAAGTTTTACTTTGTTTTGACATGCATTGATATTTTAGGCTTCCAGAGACACTCAGATTTCAATTTGCCTTAACTAAAAATTTAAACCTTAGTTTTATGATAAAACAAACTTATTTTGTTTTAAAACTTAAGTCTATCAGAGATCAGATAAGGAGATAGGGATTTATATCAAGAATCTGAGCTTAAAGAAGATATAAAATAGGGATATCATACAAAACAGACATGCACATATATATATCAATACATCCACATATATATATATATATATCTATAGAAACTCACATATAGATATACACAAGAACATACTTCTTTCAGAATTAACATGCAAACAGGTTCTTATATTTAAGTTCTAAGAATGTTACTCACCTGATTTGTATGAACAGAGGCAGTTTCTTTAATTTTGAAAAGCTTTTGAAATTTTAAACTGTTTTGAACTTTAACTTGAATGCCTCTTGATTTAAAACTTGAATTGTTGAATCTTTAAATTGCTTTAAATCTACATGCAAGTTGGCTTCCAGTTTTGAAAAGAATGCAGCAGGCTTGAGATGATTTCAGGATTGCTTCCAGATTTAAGAAATGAATGTAGACAAAAGACTTTGATTTTGAAATGTAAATTTGGTTACAGATTGATGAATTTGGTTTGAGGAAGATGCTCACTGATTTTCTTTTGAAGTGTAGAAATGAATTAAGGCTGAGGATTTTATATTTGCAATGGAAATGAGATTATAGGGATTGATTTCTCTAGTTGAAGAAGATTTGCAGGCTTTTGTTTTTGGATTGAGGTATTTGATTCTCTGATTTGTTTCAGATTTTAATTAGAGGAAAGACTGAGTTTTTCTTGTTTTGAAAATGAAGATTAGAAAGAAAATGAAGTAAAGAGATAAAATGTTTATATACATGTATATTTATGATTTATAAAAATAAAAGAAAAAGTAAATAAAAAGACACTTGTCACATAGATTAATTCATTACTTAACACATGTTAAAACAAGGCATTAGATAAAGACACATGTCTTATAAGTATTTATTCATAATTCTATTTATTTTAAAAGTAATTAAAAAGCCCTTTTCTTATTTATTTAATCACTTATCTATATATATATATCTTTTTAAAGAGAAACCAAAAACTAATTATATTTTATAAATATAAGTTTATACAAATATTATAATATCCAACAATTTAAATATTTATTCTTTTGAACTTCAAAACTTAAATTCAAATTCAAATTAAATTAAATCTAAATTTCCAATTTGCCCAAAGCTTCTATTTACAATATATACAAATAAATATGTATATATTCAAATAGAAAATATCTTATTAACTTTTTAAAAGATAAAATCATCAATTAATACTAATTTAATCAGATTATTAAATTAATTTCAAATCTTATTATCAAAGATCATCAATATCAATTTAATTGTTTAACAGATTATTAAATTGATATTGTTAAAATTTCCGGGATATTACATCTTATTTCAAAATTATATTAAAAAGGATCAAAAAATGTTATTTAAAATAGAGACAAGGATAACCCTAAACAATATTCCTTCGGTGTTAAGTGTGGAACGGATGTTCCATACCACCTGGATTAAGAGGCTCAGTTAAGGGAAATCCAAATCTCAAATTCTTTTATAAATTTCTTCAATAAATCCTTTTAATAAATCTCTTTCATTTATGAAATCTCCTTTATTTGAAATCCAAATCCATTTATAAAACTCTTTATAAATTTCCAAGTTTGTTTACAAATATCTTTTATAAATATCAAAACCATATATATAACTCTTTATAGATCTCCAAAATCATTTATAAAACTTGTTTTATAAATATCTAAAACCATTTATAAAATTTCTTTATAAATATTCGAAATCATTTTTAAAATTCTTTCCCAAATTTAGAGACCTATTTTCAATTTATAAAACACCTTTTATAAACTTTCCTTATTTAAAACAAAACTTCTTAAATAAAATTTTAAATCAATAAAGTTTCCTAGATAAAACCAATTATTTAAAACACCTTAAAATAAACAAGCTATTATTTTTAAAACATTGTCCATTCAATTTTATCTTTAAACCACATTTACATAATAATGATTTTAAACAATCATTTAAAAAATATATAAAATAACATCAAAACACCTTTAAATATCTTAAAATGGGATAAGCTTTAAACTATTATCAAAAGGATAAAATGAAGTATTTGATTTCATAAAAATCAAAAGGAGGCTTAGTGACCACAATGTTTCTTATTAAATTGAGTTTGACTTTCCCATTTATATCATGGGTGTTTACATAACAATCAGATATGTAAAGGGCAATCAATCAATGTATAGGTAAATATCCAAGTTACCAGAATAGCAGAACTGAGTTTATATTCTGCTTATTAGATGACAAACACAAACTATTCAGTGAAGTATAGCAGAACTTGCAAAACAGATGTCAATACAATTTAATTAATAGAATAGTGATTTATTCTACTAAACACATGTCATTGGGTTTCATGTTTCAATTAGGATTAATTAGGTAATTGATAAAGAAATCTCTTGGATTAAAACATTCTTTAAAAGATAGCTTGCTTTAAACAAAAATCGACTTTCGAAAATAAGTGATTTCAAATAAAAACCTTTAATCAGTAATTAAATAACAATTAACCATTTTCTTACCAATGATTGAACATTTAATTAATCATTAAAGAATAATTTACTTTAAATAAATAATTAAATAATAATTAGCCTCTCAACTAAGTAATTAACTATTAATTAATCTTAATTAATAATTAAATAGTACTTAAACCTCAATTTGTAACTAAATTCTACTTTAATCCTTAAATAAATAATTAAATAATAAACTAAACCTTCATTTAAGAATAATTAAATCTTAATTAAGTCTTAATTAAATTTTAACTTAATCAGTAATTAATTAAATATTTAAATCCTTTCTTGAATAATAATTTAATAATAATTAACTTTTAAGTATTAATTTAATAATAATTAATTATTAAATAAATTCTTAAATAACAATTAATCTTCAATTAATTAACTAAGTATAAATAACTTAATTTATTTAAGTACTAATTTCCTTTATTAACTACTGATTAAGTACTAATTACCTTAATTTGTTACTAATCACTTTTATTAAATTTATTAATTAACAAATCATTAAATAAATATATAAATAAATAATAATTACTTTTTAATTACTTATTATTAGTTAGAAAACACTTTTCTAAAAGATCTTAAGTGAAATCATTTTTTAGATTTGCAAAACTAGTTCGTTTTACGAACCGCATTTATAGCGACTATCGCTATACGACCCGTAATTTTCAAAACTTAAAATTTCATTTCTAAGTCTTTAAAACCTTAAAAAACTTAATCACTTTGTAAACATAAAGGCATGTTTTTGAAAAACTAAACAAGTTTTTCAAACTTAAGAACATTTTGCAATTTTTAAAACAAAAGATCAAGGATTTTATACAAGGGATTCCATGTCGCTTTAAAACTAGTAAGATGCTAACTTTCTTAGCATACAATTATGTATTCATGTCCATAACATACATGATCACATCACAACCACATCACAAACATGTAAACATGCTATAACCATAATATTAGCAAGGTTAAAACTTGCAAACTAACATGACTATTTAACTTTCTATATTCAAACTATATGTCAACCTAACCAAGCACATATAATTACATCCAAGCGTCATTGTAATCCAAGCACAATACATACATACAACCAAACATATATTTTTACCCAAACACAACATCATTTTTACAACAAATTAATCATAACACAACATCATTTTTACAACAAATTAATCATAACACAACATCACTTTTACAACAAATTAATCATACATACATACATATACATACATACATACATATATATATATATAGAAAAACTTAGTTAAAGAGTGAAAATTTACTTACCTATAGTTATCCAAAATGATCTGAACCTACACTAACCCAAGCAACCACCCTATATCTTTGCTTTCCTTGTGGAAAAATTGGTTTTTTATGACCTTAATGGCCAAAGAATTTTCGACCAAGAATAATTAAGAGGGTGTGGGTGAGTTTTTGGTTAAGTGGAGTTGTATAAGAAGAAGTACGAAGTGATTTTAAACAAGTTTTAAAAAGATTTAAGGTAGAAATTTTTTATTTCTAAATTTTATTTAAAAGGCATGGAGCCATTAACACAGAATTGAAGCTTTGAAAAGGAGATAACAAAAGTTGGAATGAGAAATAAAAATGAAATGAGAATGGGAGAAAGAAGAATAAAAACTTCTATATAAAATGAGATATTGAAATTACTAAATTACCCTTATGGACTACCCACCACTAAATGAATGCCACTTCATCACCTATGTTTCCCGTCTCCCTTCTTTAATTCAAAAATTCAT
The DNA here is from genome assembly GCA_030737815.1 of Allium fistulosum. Classification (NCBI taxonomy): domain Eukaryota; kingdom Viridiplantae; phylum Streptophyta; class Magnoliopsida; order Asparagales; family Amaryllidaceae; genus Allium; species Allium fistulosum. The sequence continues at coordinate 494,494,113 of CM060901.1, forward strand.
GCCCCCCATGCTTCATGAAGACACAACATGCATTAAACACCATTGTACTTGAGTTGCCAAAATGTCATTTCATGTTTAAAAACTTTTTTAATTATATTTTGTTTTTCCATAAGTTGTCACATCACCTTGTATGTTTATGTATATATGTATACACATGTATAATATAATTCTAACTTATTTTAAAATATATGTATATATATATACTTTAGGGTGTAGAACACATCCAATAACTTTTAGCCGATGAAAAGTTGAAAATTTCGGAAAATAAATTCTGGTCACATTTTCAATTTTTCTTCAAACTAAATATTTTTTTAGACTAAATTTGAAATTTATTTCACCATCATTATTTATTATTCAAAAGATTTTTATTTTAATTATAAAATCCATAATTTGAATATTTATAATTAATTAAATTTTCACAAATCAAAGCGGTGAAATTCTGGGTTGTTACACTCTCTCCCCCTTAAAAGAATTTCGTCCTCGAAATTTTACCACAACCCTAATCTAGAAAAACTTACCACTATTCATCAACCCGTATGTTGTACTTAGATCGTTTCTATGCAAAATTTGATTTGATCTCTCACTCGAATACATATCTTTTATTTTCAAACTAGTATCGCTCACCCGACTTCCTAGTGCGGACTCTGATCAGGCTTCTTAATTAGAAACCTCTATTCCTTACATAGCAATAAACTATGATAGAAACTTTTTTTATTTCCATATTAAAAACTCTCACCAAGTGTTTGTCGTCAAAAATTGAGGGATAAATTCTTATTCGGAATGGTGTGGAACACCTTAAGTCATGTACTCGAATCATGGATTGAGAATTATGTGGGAAGTGAAAATGATATGCGTATGACTTACGTACTCATTTAAAAGTTCTTATTTACCCAACAACTTTTTACCCTCCCACAATTTATTATGAAATCATTCCGTAGAAATTACAACACAGGTTCGAACATTTTAAATGATACAAGTTATTTATGAAACCTTTCATAAAATAATTTTAAATTTATTACTTGTATAATACTCTCCTACATCCTAAGAGCATATAGAAAAAACATTGGATTTTTAATTCTATTCACTTTTAACTATTCAGATGTAGGCCCAAATAATTGGTTCTTATAACTGAGTCGACCAATTCAACTTCTTTACCCAATCGGTTTGGTAAGAAGCTAAGAAGAGTAGGATGTTGGTATCCAAACTCCATCCTAGTATCTACTTTTTCTTAGACACTTTAAGGTAAAAATGTTTATTAACCGACCCAATAACATCCAATAATCTTTTGCATCCAAGATGTTAAAATCAAAAGGCACATTTTAATAAAACCAAGTCTATTTAACCTTATTGTTATATTAATTTTAATTTAACTTTATTGAATTATCCACTCTTTAATCAAAATACCTTATTATTTTTGAAACTTAGGAGCCAAATACCCAGGTTTTATTTCAAATTTTTTTGAAATGACACTTTATTTTTTTAGCCCTTAGAAAATATACATATAGTCCGAGTAACTTCAAAATAATATCAAAGAACTGGGTACTACCAAATAGTTATATCCCCTTTCTAAGAAGGGTAATACTCAAGAAAAGTGTTTACCATCCAAACACATCTCTTTCCCATTTTTAGTCACTCGAACTAGTTAATTATAAAAATAGTTCCTATTTTCAAATCCCTATTTTAAAACAATATTACAAACATTTCTAGCTAAATAATTTCAACAAAATATTTAATTTTGATTTTTTTTGGATTCATTTGGATTCAAACTCATCCTGATGGTAAAATGATAAAGAGAATTTACTAAGTGCACTACAACGTTCGCCTATACAAACATTCGATCATCACTTAGAAGATTATTCAATCATCACAAAACAAATTGAGACTCATTTCCCAAACCAAAGAAAATAAAACACATCTTTCGATAAAATTTTCTTTTCAAGGTATTTATACTTTAAAGTAATTTTAGGTAAAATTATTACTACTTTTCCAAAAATCATTTGAAAAGTTTATCAAAGTAACCGGGATTTAAATTCTTTGAAAATCCATCTTATTGTTAAAATTTATTTTATAAACCTGATTTATAAAATAAAATTTTATAAAATTATCTAAAATATTTCTTTTAATAAACACCTTATATTATACCCAATTTTAACCCAACATTATCAACGATCACCTTATAGTCAAATTGTGAAACTTAATTCACAAGGTGTTCATTTAAACGTTCCCACAAATTCCTATATACCCAACCTATACTTTACTAAGGAAAATTTCTTATGAACCACTCAACAATAGTTAATGCACAAACTGGACGAGCATAACTAAAAAAACCCTATATAATAATTAAATGTTATCAACTCCTAGCAGCAATCACATCATATATAACTGTACTTTAATTTTGAAAATCATTCCTTTATATATATAAAATATTCCTAGGTAAAATTATCATTAACCAGATTTTAAAACAATACTATGTTGATTTGTCTAGTTTAAGTGTTTAGAAACCCCTATCGACACCATGGTGCCCCACGTCTCAACTAGAATCCATAAACCACTCAATCAATAAATCAATACAATATAAAATATTTTTATAGCATTAACAAATACACACTCAATATATACACTCACACTCATTTTAGGGTCTCACGTATACTATCTTAAATGAGTCGACCCCACCAAAGCCAATGTGTTTGCTCAATATAAGCTATGATACCAAGTGTAACGATATGCCTTTCTTCACCTAAAGACGACACTTAATACATCCTTTGTAACAACCCTGTATTTTACAAATATTTTTAAATTGATTTTTTTCAGAGTCAAAAGCTTTATTTATGAAAAAGAATAAATTTTGTTATTTTAAATATAAACTTTGACTTTGATGTGGATTAGAATTCCAAATATGACTAAATTTAATATTTCCTAAAAATGTGAATTTTGGTCAATAGTCAAACTTTGACTTTTAAGTTTAAATTTTAAATAGTTTGAAATTATAAATTTTATCTTTTATTATGAAAATAGATTTAATAACATGAATACTGCTTTTCGTTTCATTGAAAACGGAGTTAAAATGTAAAAGTTATGCACATTTCAATTTTTAGTATAATTTGTTTATTTGTGCAATTTTGCCTATTTTAAATTTTATAAATCATCTTTTCTTTCTTATATTTTGTTTTAATATGTGTTAATATGTTATTTTATGTATATTTTTGTCTTTATATATTTTTAAAATGATAATAGAATTTTTCCAAAATTTACTGTATTTATTTTTCATTTTTAAAGGCTGTTTTCCTATTTTCTGCTATTTTCTTCATTAAAAATTATATGTAAATTAAATTTTAAATATTTATTTTGTGAATATATTTTTACTTTATGTTATTATTTATGTTTAAAAATATATTACAAGCTCATATGAATTTTCTAAAGTTTATACCATTTATTTTCAAAATTTCTAGGCTAGATGACAATTTTTGCTATTTTCTTGATTTAATTATTTATATTTAATATTTAGTTATTTATTTTTTTGTTTATTTACTAAATTTTCGTATTTTATCTGAGTTTATATTTATATTTCAGTTATATAAAATTAAATAAAATAAGTGGAAATTTGAAAGGACTTAAGTTGTAAATTGTGTGACTTTTCATTAACCAAACCCTTCATTTTTCCATAACGGCTCATTTATTCTTTTGTAACCGTGTATTCCTTATTGTTTCACGTGAAAGACTTTCCTTCCATTCACAATTCATGGCCAAAAACATTTCTGAAGTTGTTTGGGTAATGGCTTCATCTTCTCTACCTTTCACTTCTTCATTTCCTATTAAATTTTCTATTGTTTTGCTTGATTCTTCCATAGCTTTGCTCGGCTAAACCCTCCACCATCTCCACCATAGCCTCAACCACCATCCCCTACCACTCTTCCTTGGCATCATCTCCAGCCATCATTTCAGATTCACCCATGGCCATGACCTCTCCTTGAAGCTAGCACCACAAAACAATGTCAAAAACCCCATAAACAACTACATAGCTAAGCCTACCTTTATCTACCCTTCATCCACCACCAAGGCCACCACCTTGAGCCACCACCACCACCTTGCTACCACCTCTACTCACCACCTAAACTACTGTCCAGACCTAAACCATGCAAGGACCTAGCCCCACTTGCCTTTGGATGAGCCAAAAATGCACCAAAACTCCACTTATTTTGCCTTAACCCTTTATCTTATTCATATGTAACTCCTACCATTATCATCTCTTTGTTGCCATGCTATTTTGATGCCATAACCTGAGATTATGTCCAGCTATGGCTGAGAAAAAGATCCCCTTGGTCAAGCTCTTGAATGGTTAAAGAAAGGTCGAATCACTTTGCCCTTTGTTGCTTTTTATTTCAAGTCATTTCGATATTGTTTTGTGTTACATATTTATGTATACATTGTCTTGTTTTGTTTATATGTATACAAGGCAATTATATTTGGCTCTCCACTCTCAAATCATATTCATGTTGTCGTGCCTTCAAAGAATCTGTGTTGTGTGTTTGGTCGTCATCTCCAGCTTAAACAAGTGAGTTATTCTCACTAGACAATATGTACCTATATAACTAGTAAATTGACACCCTGCGAATCTGTAGAAATATATTATCATGTTATATATGCTTATATTATTATCATATGATGTTCACACCTGTTATTACACCTGTTATATCATATGTTACTATTATTTAATGTTATTCTGTTATTTATATCAGTTATCACACTGCAAGTTCCCTGTAGACTAGAATCACTATGGGTTGAAATAATACATACCCGAACGGACTTTAGAATAGGGAAAAATCGTTATGGGCTGAAATGATAGGCCTGAATGATTTTTATTTATTTATTTTAACTTGGGATTGCGGGTTTGAAATGATAAAACCCGGGTTTTTCTTTTTTTTTAAACTGCGGATTGAAATGATACATATCCGTATCACTTGACCTAGGTTAGAAAATTATATATACAGGCCCGTGGTTATTTTATAAAGTGTTTTGGATATTTTTAAGTATTTTTAAAAATATAAATTTATGAAATTTTATTTAAATAGATTTTGAAATGTTTTAAAATAAAGAAATTATGATTTTTCTATGAGTTAAAAATGTAATTAATGAATGGTTAAATTGGATTATTGAAATATAACTTATGTTTGGAATTTGGAATTTTGGTTAAAAATGATATTTAAGTTATATAAATAAAAATGAAAATTTAATTATATTTGGAAAATGGTAAAATATGATAATTTGATTAAATTTGAATTTAAGTGATTTATTAAAGTATTATTGATTTTTCTATGAATTTAAGTGGTTAAATAAATGAATGTTTAAAAGTGATCTTTTAAAATATAACTTGACTAGGAAATGTGAAATTTGATTTTAATTAAAGGTTTAAGTTAATTAAATGAAATTGGAAATTTAGTTAAATTGTGAAATGGTAATTTAAATTTGAAGTGTTAAGTTTATTTGTTGAAATGTGAAGAATTGGACACTTTTACACTAAAATTTATTAAGTAAATTGTTGAAAATTGGATTTGATTATAAGAAATTTATTGTGAAAAGATATATGTTAAATGATATGTAAATGAACATTTTAAATGTTAAAATATGATTTTAAAAATGTCTATGTGTTTTAAATTGAAGTTATTTAATTGCTGGAAATAAACTAACACCTGAAATTAACTTTTAATAGCATTCAGAAATGCTATAGATTCTGTTTTGAACTAAAATTGTGTAAAAAAGAGCTATTACAGCATTTCTGGTGTTAACTCCCTTTTAGCAACGACTTACGAGTTAAAAAGCCTAAAACCAGTGTACTCAACGACTTACGACTTAGTTGCTGAAAAGGAATCTACGGTTTGAACGACTTACGACCTACCGGGTTAGGGAGCTACGACCTAAGAGAGTCTACGACCCAACTATCTCAAGAGCTTCGCGACCTAGCAGCTTGCGACCTAAAGGAACTTCGCGACCTAGCAGTGTTGCGACCTAAAGAAGCTTGCGACCTAAAGGAGCTTGCAACCTAACTACTTAAGATGTGTGCCGACCTAGAAGCCAACCGACTTAACAAATGGCCGACTTAAGATTACGAGTTAACTCTGCTCCGACCTAACAATACCGAGCTATGAAATGCTCCGAATTAAGAAGACTTTGCGACTTAACAGTTTACGACTTAGTGATTTAAAAGAGTCAACGACCTAATTGCTAAAGGGACCTACGAGTTAGCAGGCCTACGACTTAAGAGCTTCATGACTCAACGAGACAAGCTTCTTACGACTCAAGAGGCCTTACGACTTAAAGGCTCTACGACTCATGAGGCCTTACGACTTAAAGGCTCTACGACTCATGAGGTCTTACGACTCATGAGGCCTTACGACTTAAAGGCTCTACGACTCATGAGGTCTTACGACTCATGAGGTCTTATGACTTAAAGGCTCTACGACTCATGAGGTCTTACGACTCAAGAGGCCTTACGACTTAAAGCCCGTGCTTATGCTACCTTTATCTGGTAAGTCGGCTACGAGTTAGCACTTGTCTTCAACTGAGCCACAAGAAGAACCCAGTATGGCGCCCATGAGTTATCTTAAGTCGGCTACGAGTTATTGCTTACCTTAAGTCGGTCACGTCTCATGACTTAGCCAATTTTCTGTCCAGAATGCAGAGCTGCTCCTATAAATACCCCATCACTTCCAACATGAAGGGGACTTTTGGCAAATCATTTCTTCAAGCGTCGTTACTCTGTCGAAGTCTCCATTCAACCAGCAATCAAAGATCCTCAAACATTTAAGACGCTACAACAATCTTCAAGAGATAATTCCCTACATCCAACATGGATTCATCGAATTTCATCGACGAAGATTGAGCTAGTAGTCAAGATTGTTTCTTTTGATCAAGTTGTACTGTTTTGATAAGAGATTTGTATCGATTTGTAACCGAATTCAGTAATAAAGAGATTCAAAGTGGACGTAGGCTTAATCTCAAGCCGAACCACTATAAATTGCTGTCTTTCACTGCTTTTTCTGCCAGTTTACTGCTTAAATTCCGTTCCCGTCCAACGGGTGGTGCTTTCACGATTCTATTACACACACCGGGTGTTAGCGTTCACTTTTTACCGTTAACATTTTGGTGCTTTCACTGAGAACCCAACTCAAGCGATCATCCACCATTGCTTCGAAAAGATTCATAAAAAGAACCTCTCTTAAAAACCAGATCCGAAATAATGGCTCCTGGAAGAAGAGGTAGACCTATCAGATCCGGAAATGCTCACGAAGGGACTTCCGCTTCCCCAACAACAGACCAAGCAACTCCAACCGTTGGAGTCACCAGGGCTGAATTGGATGATGCAGTTTCTGGATTATACCAACATATTGAAACCCAAAACGCTTTGATGATGGATAGGTTAACTGCTCTGCTTGGGGCAAATCGTCAACCAGAAAACCATCAAACTACTCTTCCTGAAATGCCACCTTTCCAGACTGATGGTTCTATGCCGCAACAAACTTGTCATGAACATATGCCCGGGCAAACTTCCGAGGGAAGAACTGATGCTTGTCCGGAGGTGTCTTTGAACAATAAAGAATACCTGTCCGAAATGGTTAGCCGCATCATGAAAGAGAGCATGCAAAGGGAAGAGGATGAGAACGACTGGGGATTTGCACCAAGCAGAACTCCGTTTACTGAAAGGATCCTGAAAGCGGAGTTTCCAAGGAAATTTGCACCTCCTACTATCCAAGCCTATAGGGGAACCAGTGACCCTAATCATTTCCTCTACAAGTACGATTGGCATATGACCGGTGCAAGAGCATCAGACGAGATCAAGTGTCGGTACTTTCCAGTATACCTGGAAGGTGTGGCTTTACTTTGGTTTACAAAGCTCCCAGTTCGGTGTGTAGATAAGTTCTCCGACTTAACGCAAAAGTTCAAAGAACAGTTCAGATTGTATGCTTCAAAAGATAAGGATATAATGTCACTGTCTAACCTTGAACAAGCGCCCGGAGAATCAATCAAATCTTTCTTGAGCCGTTTCAATATAGCTTTAGTCGAAGTAGAAAATGCGGAGCCACACATGATCCTGACTTATTTGATGCGAGCCATTGATAAATCGAGTAAATTTGGAATATGGCTAAAGATGAAGGAACCGAACTCACTTGATAAATTTTATAAAAAGGCCGACGAGTTCATTCGCCTTGAAAGCCATTCTACGACATCGAAAGTGGTTGCTGCCCAAACTAATAATAACAATGTCCCAACTAATAAAAGAGAATCTGAAAGTCAGAAAAGGGAGAATGAAGGAGGAAAGAGCCAGGGAAATGAAAAGAAACCTCGCCGCTTTAATCCTTCGGATTATACTCCTTTAACTGATACACCAAGAAATATCTTTTTTGCAACAAAGGATGTTGTCAGGTATCCTAAGCCACCTGAGATGACGAGAGGTGCAAAGCGTAATGGGAAATTCTGCCAATTTCACAATCAACCTGGCCATGACACTGACCAATGTCGCCAATTAAAGAATGTGATTGAAGAATTGCTGGAGCAGGGTAAACTCCAACAATACGTTAAGAGAAGCGGAGTCGCTCCAACCTCATCCACTCGGGAGCAACAACGTCCTACCCATCAATCCGATTCTCCCAACAACACTGCAGTGCGAGATTCAGAAAAGCTTGTCATTAATGTTGTCACAGGAGGTCCATACCCAGCAAGCAGAAGTTGGGATGACTACTAATTACCCACAAAACTGCAGCTGGGGCATCTCTCACTTTCTCTGGCGTAAAAATCCAAAAGCTATGAATCAAGCACAAATGGAAATCCAGCTTGGAGATTCAGAAACAACAATCACTAGCATCCATTTTTTGCTTAACAGCGTTGCTTAAATTTGTAAAAGAATGGTGATGGATGTGTAACTTCTGCATTGTAAACCGCTGAGAAATCAGCATGACTGAATAATGAAAAACTATGCATTCTATGTTTTCTATTATAAAATGCATGTTATATTTCGATGTGTAAATACTCTAAATGTATTGCTAAAAAGTAGATCTAATATTGCAGGTCATTAAAGCAAAGCTCACCCATCGCAAAGCTAAGAGAGCCTTACAAATCATTTATTAAAGCAAATTTCAAGCAACAAAAATTCCAAACTCAAATCCCATACAAAAGGAACTTCACATAAAAAGTTGACGGCTCCACTGTGTCAAGCCCTCGTTAACTGGTTGCGATCGTTGATATAAAAAGGCATCCAACCAAGTAACTTGCGTTTACTCTGTGGAGTCATTCAACGGTGAAGTCTACTTCTTCGGATAAAGCAGTTTACTTGCAAAAGAAAGGAAGACGCGCTTGGAAACGATGATAAAGGATCGCAGATTGGCAGATGATGATACAACATGAGCGGACAAACATGGAAGCAGCCAAAGGGAGGTATGCCTCTCAACAGGAAAGCCGGTAGATCCACTAAAGGGACACCTTCCCAAGCAGAAGGAATAAGACCCTCGCTAACTGATTGTGATGCATCCGATCAGGCAGCTTGTGTCCATCCCGTGGATCTACTTGCCCCTAAGACGCAACCTTCCTGGCACACCAACCAAAGCCCTCTGACGAGGCACGCCAGTAAATGGGAGTGCTTTCCTCAATCAAAAAGATTGGTAGGACCACCGAAGGGGCACCTTGTTAATTGATTGCGATGGTTTGTACAAACAAACATCCAATCAAGCAACTTACGCCTGTCCCGTGGACCCCTCCGACCATGAGAAAGTAACTTCCAGGCAATCAAAAGCCCTTTTCGGAGGCACAAGCCCTCTTCGGAGGCACAAGCCATCTTCGGAGGCAAAAGCCCTTTTCGGAGGCACATTTCACCCGTGTAGAAGTGCAAAATGCTTCTCTTCAGAGACCCACTTCACCAGTGATGAAATACTAAAAAGCCCTTTTCGGAGGCACATTTCACCCGTGTAGAAGTGCAAAATGCTTCTCTTCGGAGACCCACTTCACCAGAGCTGAAATGCCAAAATTGCTTCTCTTCGGAGACCAAAAATGCTTCTCTTCGGAGACCAAAAATTGCTTCTCTTCGGAGACCAAAAATGCTTCTCTTCGGAGACCAAAAATTGCTTCTCTTCGGAGACCAAAACTGCTTCTCTTCGGAGACCAAAACTGCTTCTCTTCGGAGACCAAAACTGCTTCTCTTCGGAGACCAAAACTGCTTCTCTTCGGAGACCAAAACTGCTTCTCTTCGGAGACCAAAACTGCTTCTCTTCGGAGACCAAAACTGCTTCTCTTCAGAGACCAAAAGACCTCTTCAGAGGCGTACTTCACATTGCTTGAAGTACCAAAAATAAACCCTTTACTGGGGCACAAAATCAAAACCTTCTACAGAAGCTCATTTCACTGTGCAGGAAAATTCACTTTTAAACAAATAAAAGTGATCATTCCCAAAAGTTGAAGTGTTCTTCAGGAAGAAAGAGAAAGTAAAAACTTCTCTAAAAACGAGATATACTCAATTAAAAGCGGAATGATTCCTTCCTCAAAAGTGGAATAGTTATTCTCAAATATAAGAGTATCAGTCTTATAAAAGCGAGTAATATTGCAATGCACTTGTGGTATGGGGGCAACATTATACAATTCAGTTACATTAATAAAAGTAATATACAAGCGACACACCACAAGTTCATTGCAATATCGCATAAAGAAGATGTGGAATAAATGCGTTCTTGAAACACAGACAAAAGTTTGTACAAGTAAAAAGAATCGTTTACTCTACACTTCAAATGAAAAATAGATATATTCCTACATACATAAGAATTTGTACAAGTAAAATAGTCATTTTATTCAATACTATGGAAACTTTTTACATTGTGCAGATTACAAAAAGGAGCGGAGACCGGTATCCGCACAATCTTCGGTCAATTCATGCAAAAAGCAGAAAAGACAAAATCAAACTCATTTCTCCTTCTTCCCACCGTTGGAGCCTTTACCCGGCCTGGTAATTAGTTTCGTAGGCCGTATCGGAGAAGAAGGAGAAAGAGACTCAACCGGATCGATCTCTACTTCATCCCCAGCAGCAGAAGAACTTTTCTTTCCTTTCTTCGAAGCCACACGTTTCCCCTTCTTCTTGGAAGAAGACTCACTCCCTGGAGCAAGAAATGTAGAAAGCTTTGTGTCGTAGTCAAAAGACCGCTCCGGGGTCTTCTCACTATCTTCCAGATCTTCTGCTTTCTGTTCCTCGGAAGCAGATGGTTCGTCCAAACCTTGAAGGGCTGCTATCGGTTCTTCCTGTGAAGCTGGTTGAGAAGCAGGAAGAGGAGTAATTTGAGAAGGAGGAGGAGCGGCAGCTGAAGAAGGAAGAATTGGTGTAGTTTCCGGCACGTCTGCTGCATAATAAAGGAAATCAAAATCAGTATTCTCCGAGAAAAAAGAAGACCGTGAATCGTCAAAGTTACCTGGAGAAGCCGGTTTAGCGAGATCAATCTCAAATTCCCGAGCTTGGAAGTCCTTCATTGCCTCTTCTTCTGTAGGAGTGGTCACAACTGGATGTGAAGGATGAGAGCTGGAATCCATAATGTTTGCATCAGCCGAAGTGGAAGTATGAACAGGGACAGTTAAAAGAGCTTCCTCTTTTGAAAGCTCTCCTCCTAGTGATTCAGCCCATGCTTTAGCAAGCTGCTCCTTCCCTCTAACAAGAGCGGCACAAGCCTCATCATCAAGATAGCGAGCCTCAAACTTCGCTTCCTCAAATTTTGCTTCATCATAGCCGGCACCTTTAAACATATCAAGTGCGGCTTCCCACACTTCAGCCAGAGTGATTTCATAATCTAGACCCAGAAAAGCAAGGCTCCCACGACCCAGAACGCAGTGTAAATAAAAGTTGAATAAGGTAGAACTGATGTTTGCTTTCGTTGCCTCATGTGATTGCTCAGCCGCTTCTTTTTCGGCAATGGCAGCAACCCTACCAGTAATAGCCTCATCACGAGCTGTCTCAGCTTTAGCGAGTCGAGACTTTAGTAACTCAATCTCCACGTTCTGGGAGGTGACTTTTTCCCGTAGTTCGGCGTTTTCTGTGCGATACTTCTCATTAACGTGCTGTTCGGCGGCAAGCTTCATTTCTACATCTCTTTGTGCAGCATGCGCATCCCGCACTTGCTTCTGAAAGACTTCTTCTTTTTGAGTATATGATGAAGAAGAAGAAGCGAGATTTTCCTTAAGCTGTTTAACTTCAGACGCAAGCTTTGCATTGTCGTCTGCAATGCTCGTCATCTCCGCATCATGCTGCTTACGCCATTTGTCCCATTCTGATTTATCGTTCTCCATGGTCATCATCGCTTCGAGGTTAAAATGGTTGACCCTTTGAAGTTCATCAACCAACTTCTGCCATCCAGACATTCTTTCAATATCAAGCTTGACAGCATCGACATTTCTCAGCATTGCCTGCTTATCAATGGGAACCAAATCTAAGTCAAAACGGACTCCTCTTAGACACCAATTCGGAAATCGGCTCTGAAGCGTTGGAGGGCCGTCTTTAACTTGATATTGTGGCCTGTTGATGATGGTTTGAATATCAGATTCCTTTAGAGGAGGAGAACCGGCCGGAATGTCAGAAGAAATGGGAGCGTTAGTCTTCTCAGAAATAGTAGACGCGTCACTTGGCTTAGACCGTTTGCTCGATTCATCAGTAATATGAGTCTTCCCTTTGTCATCATAAGACTTTCTCTTATGAGAATCATAAGTTCTGTAAGAAGAATCATATCGATCAGAATCTCTTCTTCTCTGTCGCTGCTCATAATCCCATTTTTCTTGAGCCTTCCTTTGTGCCCGTTCCTCATCGGTCTCTCTCTGGTCACCAAGATATTTCCTGAAGTCGTAGGATCCACGGCCTCCATGGCGCTGAAATGAGTCATAATATGAGCCGGAGCGTCCCATCGGAGAATCTGAAAAACGGAAAATAAGTAAAGCTTAGAAATTTCCAGGGAGAAAGAGTAAATGCTTATAAGTGCAGAAAAATCCTAAGTGTGTGTGGCGTGTGAGCTATGCGCGTCGGACTACAAACCACTTTTTTGTGTGGAAATGATGACGGCTTGTATAGAAGGCGTTGTGGTTTGTTGCAAGGAAGAAGTTGCTTCAATAACAGGAGAGATCACTTTAGAAACATCATCTTTAAAGAGCTCCTGAGAGGTTATCATAATGTCGCTCAGACTGTCAAAAGTATCATCGCCATGATGCACGGGAGGATTATCTTTTTCAACTTCCACCTCAGCCGTCTTTTCAAGAATGTGAAGACTTTCCTCCTCTTCAATAACCGGGGCTAGTGCTAACTTACTGGACGATCCAGCAATGTCGGTAGGAGTAGAACACTTTACCAATGAAGTCTCAGCGGTAAGTTCTTGCGGTAAAGGTTCTTTAGCAGGAACAGGGGCATCTGACTCCTCAGCAGGAGAATCAGGGACTTCATGTGGCTGAGTGGAACGGGAAGGATGTAAGAGTCCAAATTCGTGGAGGAACTCATCTCTCAATAGAAATTGAACACTCCTCTCCTCGACCGGCACGGCCATAAGCCTCTCGAAGGTAGTTTTGTGACGAGTTTCCCTAGAGGGGGGAGGGAGCGCTGAAATAGTAGAAAAAGAAGTTAACATTTGACAATTTGGACTTCGAAGAATTTTAGAAAACACAGGGAAAAGATAGATAGTCTTACTTCCCACTCTCCAAATGGCGTAAAATCCCGGGGGACAGCGAACAAAGAAAAACTGGCTTAGAAACCCAGGAACGCTTTCAGGAAGACCAATAATCAATTTACGGTTCCTGGCACTCCTTACAACTGTGATAGAGGGATGGTCTTTGTTCTTTGTAAATGAGCACAGGAAGCAAATTTCTCCAAAACTGGGAAAAAGGTCCAGCATTCTCCTAAAAAGCACACACAGTCCCAGCAGGATGGCGTAGCCATTAGGATGTAGTTGAAAAGGGGATATAGATAATCGAAGGAGAAGTTCTCGAAGACAGTCATTAAACGGGGGAATCGCTCCACTCAAGCACATTTGGCGGTTCACTGCGACAAAGCCGTGGGGCGGCCTATCAGCAGTGTCATTTACTCCAGGGAGCAAAGCGTCAGATTCAGCGATGCCAAACTGGGTGCATAGTTGACGGAAGACTTTATGACTCAGAGTGGTAGGAGTCCTTTCCGGGGGATCATTCAGTGGGGTAGCAATTGGAAAAGCTTCTCCAGCTGGTTCCAAGTCTTCTTGATGAGATGCCATTCTACACAATCAGCTGAATGTTCAAAAGTGAAGGTGCACGTTTCCTAAAAGTGTGAAGTGCTGTGCAAAACTAATGAAAACAAGAAAAAACAAGTATAACTGGAATTAAACTAACTGACAATCAGTCGATTACGAGATTTCAAAACTTCTTAATACTCAAGTGTAGTGTTAATGCAGACAAATCAGTTTTAGTTTACCATTACGATTTTGCTTTAATATTTCACTTGAGTTGGTTATTGTGTAGCATTTCACTCATACAGTTCATTTAATTTAATTTTCTCTTTATCAACTAATCTGTCATTCGATGTGGGCAGTCAGTGGCAGTATATTCGTCCCAGTATTCTGTGAATGTTGTGTTAAGCAGGTTATTAGCATTAAAGTCAAGACAGTGTGAGAGTTAACACGACACAGTTCAAATTCAAGAGTTCAGCCAACTTCTGTGCAAAATCATCTAAGTCTTAAGTCGTTAAACGACCTATCATAAGTCGGGGCTTTTAGGTCGTATTAGGCGAGTCAAGATGTTCAAGGCATGTTCTCTTAAGTCAGATCATTCAAGTCCAAGAATTCGAAGTCACAGAGTTCAAGTTATTAAGTCGTTCGGATGGATTCGCGAGTTACGAGTTAAGGGCTATCTCATCCACGACCTAGTCATTCAGATGTGCTCGCAAGTTAAATCCTTAAGTGCTAACTCGTCCACGACCTAAGGGCAAGCTACGAGTTAAGTTAAGCCATCAGTCTATTAAGGAGTGCTGCATAAGAAAGGTCTCAAGGCAATGAAAAATTGTCAAGTCTTAGGTCGTTACCGACCTACGACCTACTTTAGGTCGTATATGATTTAGGACTTGTCTCAAGATTTCTATTCAGAACGCGAAGGCCTTAAGTCGTTCGTCTTCTCCCCAATACATCAATTCGCTAACTCCTTAACCCATTAACGCATTAGCTTCTCCTCCAACCAAGACTCTCGTTCCCTCAGCGCATTTAATCATCCCGAAATCACCATAAACCCGGTCTAATGTCATTCCATCTCAAACCACGAATCAATCAAACTGAAATGCTGCTGTCCATCGTCTTGTTCTAACCGACTACCCAAAACCAGGACAAGCCGTCTCAAACCCATCAGTAATCAATTGAAACAAGGATTGCAGAGAAGTACGGCATGAGAAAAGGGGGGCGATGGTGAAAATGGGATTCGTAATTGGGTGATAATCGAGGAATGAATAGCAATCGAATCCACTTACGCAATACGAAATCGAAGATGTCTGGCGATCGAGTAAATGAGTTTGTCTGAGAAGAACTTGAATGCTTGCAAATGACGGAATGAAACAGGTGAAGGAGAAGAAGGAACGACCTAAGCTATTTATGCCCTGGAACAGTGAAAGGTGAATCGACACATCCGACTTACGACTTATACTAAGTCGTTCGCGACCTACGACTCATCTTAAGTCAATCGCGATCTAGCGCACTCATCGAAAAGCGAGCTAAGGAAATCGAAGCACACGACTTACGACTTAAGACGTATACTTCGAGGGGGTTTTTGATGGCCCCGTCTTGGTTCCACCAGAAAATGTTATCAAGGCAGGGAATGATGTCTGGGGAGATTACTTGGTTGGTTTTTTTCTTGATAAGCCTTTATCATACATGACTGTAATCTCGCATCTTAAAAGGATATGGAAACTTAAAGGCTCGATCAAAGTTAAATCGGATGGATTTCTGTTCCTATTCAATCTGTCTTGCGATGAAGATAGAAGGAAGATAATTGAGTCTGATCCAATTATAATGAGGAACAAAATATTCATTGTTAAGCAATGGGATCAAACAGTTGGTAATACTTGTAGCACAATAAGATCTGTACCTGTGTGGGTTAAATTACACAACATCCCTCTTTATGCGTGGTCTCATCTCGGAATTAATTGGATTGCCTCTCGTGTTGGTTCATTCATGTGTATGGATGCACAAACTGAAAAGTTGGAGAGGATAGGATATGCAAAATGTATGGTGGAAGTCACACCATCTGATGAACTCCTGAGTGATTTTCCTGTAAGATTAATGGATGGCTAAACGCATATTGTCAAAGTTGAATATCTATGGAAACCTGAGATATGTACCTTCTGTAAAGAATTTGGGCACAAGACACAGGAATGCTTGAAAATGGAACTTAACAACCAAGCAAAGGCAGATAAAAATCAAAAAGGAAATAATGAAAGCATGGGGAAGGATTTAATGCACAGCAAGGTTCTAAAGAATGTAAAACATAAGCAAGAATGGAAAAAGGTCGACAACAAAGGATCAAAAACATTTTTAGACAAAGAAAAAAATATAATATCAGAACCAATGGCAGAAAA
Organism: Allium fistulosum; assembly: GCA_030737815.1. NCBI lineage: Eukaryota > Viridiplantae > Streptophyta > Magnoliopsida > Asparagales > Amaryllidaceae > Allium > Allium fistulosum. The sequence goes on from CM060901.1 coordinate 494,510,698, forward strand.
GACAGGTAATAAATGTGATGGGGTGGGGAACAATTTATTGAAGGCTACAACTACCAGCAGTTTGAATAAAGAGAGTGCACTAAATTCAATGGTAGGGGGAGTTACAGTCACAAACAGATACAATGTGTTGATGGATGAGAATTTATCTGATGAATGCCATGAATATTGTAACAATGCAGTAGGAAATGGAAACTGTGACAAGAATTTTCAGATGGAGGAGGGAGAAATACAGGGAGTCAAGCATAGTGATACTGTTTTTAATGAACTGGACCCAGCATCAAGTAATATACAGAATGAAACACAGGATCTTGAATGCAACAAATCCAAAGGAGAATCACACCAAACACTAAATAGTCTTGAAGAATATAATAACATGCCTGATTCAGTCAATAACTTTGGAGATATTACCTTACTTTCCAGGAATGAGATTCCCATGCATGAAAATAGCAGAAACTCAGCAAATTTATCAAAGATTGATGAAACAATGTTCAGAAATGCACTGGAAAGTGATATTCTTGCATTGTGCATGAATGAATCGGTAGATAACATCAGTCTACCTTACACCTTCACTGGTGCCCTACCGGGATGGAAATCAATCCCATCTTCTCCTACCAAGTCACAATCTCCTATTGTTTTATGTCTGGATAGTGAGAAAAGAACAAGACATAAAAAACAAGACAAAGCACCAAGAAGCATTGAACCCAGAGTCTCTCCTGCAACCAGGAGCATGAAAAATATCATCCACCAATCTTTAAAGTATTCCAAATGATGCACAACTTTGCCATTTGGAATATAAGAGGAGCCCACTCCTCTGTTAAGCTAGATCAAGTTAAGAACCTCATTTTCCAGCATAAACTCTCTCTTTTTGCCATTCTTGAAACCAAACTGAATGAAACCCTAACAGTGAAAGCAGCGAACCACATCGAACCATCTTGGACATTGCACCATAACCTTGTCCAAGCTTCTTATGGTCGCATTATGGTGATTCATGATCCCACTGTCATGACCCTTAACCCTATACTCAGCACTGATCAAGTTATGCATTTCCAAGCTAAAATGATCAATACTCAAATCTCATTCTATCTTTCCATTGTTTATGCTCATAATTCTCTGAATTCAAGAAAACCCTTCCTTGATCTTCTTCCTGCCTTCAGGCAAAATTCCCACCCCTGGCTTGTCTTTGGGGATTTCAATTGCTGCTACAAGTTAAATGACAAGCATGGTGGTTCACCCCTTTTACCCAAAGACATATTTCCCCTCAACAAAGCCATTGATGACTCTGGTCTCCTCCCTATTACCTCCTTTGGAGCTGCTTTCACATGGAATAATAGGAGTAGGACTGGTTCTAGAATTTTCTCAAACATTGACCACTCTTTTGCCAATCTCAAAGCTTTAACCACTTGGCCTACCATGTCAACTCTTATTCCAAACCCTGTCCTCTCTGACCATTCCCCTCTAGTTTTCTCCATGGGTCAGAGGATATTAAAAGGAAAAAAAGGCTTCAAATTTTATAATACTTGGGTCAATGATCCTGAGTATGCTAATATAATCAATAATTCCTGGTCAAAAAATTTTTTTGGTAATCCTATGTACATTCTTTGCAGGAAATCAAAAGCAACCAAAGATGCATTAAGAACGTGGGCAAAGAAAAAATTTGGCAATGGTTCTCTTCTTTCAAATCAGCTCAGGCAAAAACTTGATGAAGCTCAGGACTTAATGATGAATCAACCTAATGATGCTGCTGCTGCTGAGAATGAAAGAATTCTCTTTGATCAACTAAATGAAGCTCTAATAACTGAAGGCAACATGAGGAGACAGCAACTAAGGCAGAAATGGGCTCAAGAAGGGGACTATAACACTGCTTATTTTCATGCAGCGACGAAGATCAAACATGCCAGGGAACAGATCACTCACATTTACGATGATTTTGGTACCCTACATTCTACACCAGCTGGTGTTGACCATGCCATTTTACAGTATTACAAAACATTGCTGGGTAACAAGGATGATTTTATACCTTTGTTTGATGATCTTGACCATGTGCATCTGCCCAAGCTTAACCTTCACGAAGTTAACAGTCTCATTATCAAGGTTACAGACAAAGAAATTAAAGACACCCTTTTCTCCATGAACAAGCACTCATGTGGGGGTCCGGATGGTTTTAACCTACATTTCTACATCCATAGCTGGGAAACCATCAAGGATGATTTCCTTAAAGCAGTCCACAATTTTTTTAATAAATCAAAACTGCTATCTGAGGTAAATGCAACAAATTTAGTGCTCATTCCTAAAATGCAACATCCTACTGCTGTTGATTCTTTCAGACCCATATCGTGTTGTAATGTGATTTACAAATGCATCTCAAAGATTTTGGCCTCCAGACTGGTTTTTGTTCTTTCTAGAATCATCTCTAAGAATCAGTCTGCTTTCCTACCAAACAGAAACATCACTGATAACATTTTACTTACTCATGAGATTCTGAAAGGTTACGGACGTGCCCATGCATCAAAGAATGCTATGTTGCAACTGGATTTGAAGAAAGCTTTTGACAGTATTCACTGGAGTTCTATTGTGAGAATTATGGCTCTTATGGGATTTCCTAAGGTTTATGTAGCTTGGATTTATGTTTGTATATCTTCCCCCACATTCTCAATCAAATACAATGGTTCTACTTCTGGATTTTTCAAGAGTAAGCAGGGGATCAGGCAGGGAGACCCCATCTCCTCTTATCTGTTCATACTTGTTATGGAAGTCCTGACTGTCATGCTAAACAGAAATTATGAGAACAATGTTATCTTGTATCACTCTAAATGTAAATCACCTATTATCACCTCACTGCTCTTTGCTGATGACATTTTGTTATTCACTAAACCTGATAAACGGTCTTTGGATAATATCAAGGCTACTCTTCACAGTTTCTATCTTATGACTGGCCTCCAACTCAATTTTAATAAATCCCATATTCATTTCTCTGGATTATCATCTGAGCAAGCTACCTCATTAACTGTATCCTCTGGTATCCAAGCTATGAACAATAACATGACCTATTTGGGAATCCCACTGTGCTCCTCTAGAATCTCAACTGCTAATTGCTTGCCTTTGTATGATAAGATCTGCAGCAAAATGAGGTGTTGGGCAAATCGATTTCTCTCTCAAGCTGGAAGACTGGTACTTATCAAATCTGTTATATCTTCCATGATGGTGTATTGGTGCAGGGTCTTTATTCTTCCCAATAAACTCGTGAATATGGTGAGAACTGCTATGCTAAGATTCTTCTGGACTGGCTCCATCCATTCGAAAAATTTCATTCCCTGCTCTTTTTCCATCATGGAGCAGCAGAAACAAAATGGTGGGCTTGGAATTCCTAACTTGCTCAGGTGGAATAGAGCTGCCATTAGCTCTGTGCTAAATGATTTGATAGCTAATAGAGATTCTTTATGGGTTAGGTGGACCAAAATTCACAACTTGGGAAGTAGGAATTTCTGGACTATGACAGTCCCACCAAATTGCAGCTGGACTTGGAGGTGCTTGCTGAATTTAAGGCCCTCATTTTCCTTGTTTGTCAAAGTGATGATCTCTCCTATGAGCACTGCCAATTTCTGGGCTGTTCCATGGATGTCAGATGGCCTTATTCTTGGCAAAATCTTTTCCCCACAGCAGATAATTCAGTCTGGTATTAGTGCCAATGCTAAAGCTGCTGACTTCATTCATGATGGTAAGATCCTATTGCCTTATTCCAGCAACCAGGTTATCAGAGCAGTATGGAACAACTTTCAGGGCAAAACTTATCAATTCAGCAATTCTGATGATATTCAATGGAAAGGAAAGCAGCACTCTATATCCTTAGTATACAAACTTCTTGACAATGCTCCTGTTAATGCTGCAATAAAATGGCACAAGGTAATTTGGACATTGAATTCTACTGCCAGAGACAACTTAATGCTGTGGAAGGTCATAAATAAAGCTCTTCTGACCAAAGACAAACTTCTGAATTATGGGATGATGGTTGACCACATTTGTGTCATATGCAACATGCACACTGAAACCGTGGACCATTTGTTTTTTGACTGCAGTGTGCTAAGAGGACTATGGACCACTCTGTTGAGTAGTATGAACCAGAATCACAATCTTGGTCTAACTACTTTTGATTGGGATCTGATTGCCAAAGCTACCAAATGGAGGAAAAAGGATAGATTTGTGCAATTCTTTTTAATCAAAAGGTACATGACATTGATATGGGATGAAAGAAATCTGAGAATTTTTGAGAACAAATCAAGGAACATAAATATGCTATGGAATGCTTTGAAGGCTAGCATCAAGATTGGGATGAGGGAGAGTAAATTTGATTTCAGTAATTACTTCTCTTCTAACTGGCCGTAGCTCATGTCTTCCTTGTAATCTTCTTTGTTCCTTCCCCTTTTTTTCTTATGTGTTGTTGCTCCCTTGTTCTTTCTTCTTTGTTTTTTTGTGTTCTGTCTGGTGACTTGAGTCTGTTCTAGTCACCTATGTTTTTTTGTTCTTGTCCCTGTTTCTTCTTTTTTCTTTTCAGCAATAAACTGGTAGGGGACCAGCCAACCCCGCTTGCCTTGCAAAAAAAAAAAAAAAGCCTAAAACCTGTGTACTCAACGACTTACGACTTAGTTGCTGAAAAGGAATCTACGGCTTGAACGACTTACGACCTACCGGGTTAGGGAGCTACGACCTAAGAGAGTCTACGACCCAACTATCTCAAGAGCTTCGCGACCTAGCAGCTTGCGACCTAAAGGAACTTCGCGACCTAGCAGTGTTGCGACCTAAAGAAGCTTGCGACCTAAAGGAGCTTGCGACCTAACTACTTAAGATGTGTGCCGACCTAGAAGCCAACCGACTTAACAAATGGCCGACTTAAGATTACGAGTTAACTCTGCTCCGACCTAACAATACCGAGCTATGAAATGCTCCGAATTAAGAAGACTTTGCGACTTAACAGTTTACGACTTAGTGATTTAAAAGAGTCAACGACCTAATTGCTAAAGGGACCTACGAGTTAGCAGGCCTACGACTTAAGAGCTTCATGACTCAACGAGACAAGCTTCTTACGACTCAAGAGGCCTTACGACTTAAAGGCTCTACAACTCATGAGGCCTTACGACTTAAAGGCTCTACGACTCATGAGGTCTTACGACTCATGAGGCCTTACGACTTAAAGGCTCTACGACTCATGAGGTCTTATGACTCATGAGGTCTTACGACTTAAAGGCTCTACGACTCATGAGGTCTTACGACTCAAGAGGCCTTACGACTTAAAGCCCGTGCTTATGCTACCTTTATCTGGTAAGTCGGCTACGAGTTAGCACTTGTCTTCAACTGAGCCACAAGAAGAACCCAGTATGGCGCCCATGAGTTATCTTAAGTCGGCTACGAGTTATTGCTTACCTTAAGTCGGTCACGACTCATGACTTAGCCAATTTTCTATCCAGAATTCAGAGCTGCTCCTATAAATACCCCATCACTTCCAACATGAAGGGGACTTTTGGCAAATCATTTCTTCAAGCGCCGTTACTCTATCGAAATCTCCATTCAACCAGCAAACAAAGATCCTCAAACATTCAAGATGCTACAACAATCTTCAAGAGATAATTCCCTACATCCAACATGGATTCATCGAATTTCATCGACGAAGATTGAGCTAGTAGTCAAGATTGTTTCTTTTGATCAAGTTGTACTGTTTTGATAAGAGATTTGTATCGATTTGTAACCGAATTCAGTAATAAAGAGATTCAAAGTGGACGTAGGCTTAATCTCAAGCCGAACCACTATAAATTGCTGTCTTTTACTGCTTTTTCTGCCAGTTTACTGCTTAAATTCCGTTCCCGTCCAACGGGTGGTGCTTTCACGATTCTATTACACACACCGGGTGTTAGCGTTCACTTTTTACCGTTAACATCTGGAATGTTGTAGTTGTTGTAGTTGAACTTATAGGCTAATATTGAACTCAGGCCTATTATAGCATTCTCTGGAAATGCTATAATGGTCTGCAGTCTTTGCTGAAACCAAATTTAACCCTTGTTTTGAAATCTGAACTACCGCAGCACTTCTGAAATGCTGTCTTTTCTGTTTTTAACTATAATTCAACTAAAACTGAGTTTTAACAGCAGTTTTAAGTGCTGTCTTTGCTGAATTAAAAATGTTTTCAAATATAACTTATAGCAGTTGTTTTTAAATGCTGTGAAATGCTGAAATTTTAATAATTAGGGTTTTTTACTTAGTAAACGAACTCAGAATGGTTTGAAACTTTGGAAATTGAATACTTGATTTGAAAATATAATAATTACAGTTTTAAAAGGTTTAAATGAATTATTTTGATTGGAATATAAACTATTTAAAGGTGATTTGAAATGATAGTAAATGAACGATATCTTTGAATTTAAAAGGTATTTAAAGTAGAATATTTGGATTTGAACTGATAGGATATTTTTTTTTATTAAAATGATTTGAAATGAAGTTTTGTAAGGATATGATATTTTATTTTATTAAAATGATTTGAAATGAAGTTTTGTAAGGATATGATATTTTATTATATTAAAATGATTTGAAATGACGTTTTGAAATGATATGAAAATTTAAATATATGGAAATGGTTTGGAATTGATTTGATCTTTATTTTGATAAAGATATGGTTTGAAATGATATTTTATTTTTAAGTAAAGTATTGTTTTTAAAAGTTATAACCACGGGTTATAATAACGTGGGGTTGTTAAAGAGACCGGGATCGGATATGGACATACTCTCTGTCTTACCGAAAACCACTTTGGCAACTGTGTACGCGGTGGAGATTCTAGAATGAAGTAGGATGGTGGCGACGTTCTTAAGGTATGTTACGTGGACCCAACTCCCGTGAGTTGGCATAAGGTGGCTAAAACAGGAGCGATCTCGGACCAGTGAGGTAGCACCTCTTCTCGGACACATTTCTTCGATATTATACTCTTACTTATGATTGATTAGATGGCCATCCTCCGATTTGGGAGTGTTGTTCGAGGTGGAACGGTAGTGGCTGCTATGCGTATCCATCAGTCCGTGTGTGTAATTGGTATATCTACCCTGGCATTGCCTAGTTGTGCCGTGTCACCTACCATATCGAGCTTTACTACGATTATGATTTTAAGATCCGACCACGTTAAGGTTCTCCATCCCCTTAACGCTATTTTCTATATGATTATACTTTACTTATTTAGACACTATTATAATATCGAATATTACTACATAGTAGATAGTTTGACGGATCCTTAGAGGATGGGCGGTCCCAAGCATCTTCTAAGTTACTTGTACCTTTATTACAGTTCACTTGAGTTGGTTTACATTATATAAGTATATATTGTCCTGACTCGAGTGTTTTGTGTTTTGCTTTACGCTCGGGTCAGCCTGAGTTATTCACAGATTTGGATTTCCACTCTCTTGGAGATTTGAATCGCTGGAGATTATCTGCTTGTCATGTCCTATCTATTTCAATTCCGTTGCTCTACTCAGCTTGTACTTGGTTATTTTATTGAGACTTTTGTTGTACTCTATTTCTTCTGTTGTATCTTATGTAACTCTAACATATTTAGATAGTAGCTTCATGAACTACTATTTCTTTTACTTCCGCTGCATTATTTTACTCTGTGTCTGTGATCTGAGATTATATTTATTTACTGTATATTCTGAGATTTGCCAAATTTTAATTACAACGCGGTATTTTGAGCAATTCAACTCCGGCATGAGTGTCTACCTATACACTTATAATGCATGCGAATGGTTGAAAATATCGGGTCGTTACATCCTTGGTATTCGTGTGCCGATCATTAAAGTGTTCGAAAGACAGGTCATTTAGGGTAAAGAGAAAGAAGACAGAATAAAATCTCACATGGTGACGAGAAATATATAATATACACAAAATATTTACATAACGAAATCATCTTTATTTATACACAACATTAGAGTACACTATCCTATTATCATCCTGGACAGTTATAATAGCCTGTTCTTACAATTGCTGATAAAACAGACAAGAAAAAACAAAACGGAATAGCGAAAGAATATAAGGTACATGAATACGTTTTGGAGAATCTAGCTCACCTCCTGAAAGCTCCCAAGAATCCAACTAAATCTAGAAAAATGCTCGGGTTGACCCGAGCATTATAAGAAAAATAATGCCTGGATCAGTTTGGTAAAACCAGCGTGAGAAACTCAAATCACGAGGAATTTTATTTCTTATAACTTGGAAAATCCTTTAAAATCAAAAGTATCTCGTAAGACAATGCCGCATATAAACACGGAAAGGTTTTTACCTTACGATAACCAAAACACTTTCTATAGAAAATCCAGTGATATTATAATAATGTCTAGGATACAAATACATATTAATCAAAACCAAAATTGTTACATTATTAAATTCCAGCATAATAGGTATACAATCAAGTCCGAAGGTTCGTATTGGAAAATGGATCCCAACTATAAAAGGGTAAGGGTCTACCCACCGAATCCGTACGCCACTAGATAAAATGTACGAGAGGGTACAACCCGTTGCACCTCTGCTGCTCAGGACCAGCCCCACTCCTTACTGGATACCGCCAAATATGATCACCCTATGGTTGATAAACAACCATATTGGCCCCCAAAGCATACACAAAAATCGACTCTAGATATGGGATGATCATACCCCAATGGGAGCGACCCTCAAAGCCCTGCTGCACGTCCCTGCTTTAGTCATTTCCCGGTTGATGAGGCTTGAGACTATGATTACCTTTTATATAGCAAACCATCTTGGAATGCTAACATTGCCCTCTAGGCAGAAATGCAATGCCAGCATTCATCCGTACAAGTTTGTTCCAAGTCTGAACGAAACCGAAGGCACTACCTCCACTACATCCATTTAGGAATCACCCTCAAGATTAGTGGCAAGTACCCTTGAACTTCAAAAGCTCCATCTTCAAACATCTTCAAGATGTCTTCATTTTGAAACGTTTGAGTTGGAACGAAGTGGTTTTCGGATAATTTATACTTGAGCGATCTCGGTCGCTTCGAAATAACATTCGATAGTTCTAGTAAACACAACCCCGATTCTTTTGGAAATAAACAGACAATAGATAAGAGCAGAGATCACCTTGTAACTGTTGAGTGAAAGAATTTTCTTATCATTTGTCCTAGGAGAACAAAATAAGATTTATACGTACAGTTAAGCATTATCGAAGATGACTGTGCTATATAACTCACGTGTTTCTCCTAAATATTTCCAGAACTATATTTTTGTCTAGATTTGATAGTCGGTTATTTAACTATTAAATAAACAAGCTGTAACAACCCGACTTTCTCTCCATAGAAAGTCGGATCGCTAATAAGAAAGAAAGGGATAGAAAGAGAAAAGAAGAGAAAGAAAGAACTAAACACATCAGAAATCTCACAGCGGAACGAGAAATATATTATCACATAAGATATTACATAGTATCATATACATCAGAGTACACAATTTATACATCACAGAATAGACAGTTATAAACTTCTGTCTATTATACAACACAAGTACACCAGTACAATACAGACTAATACAAACACAGCGGAAACTCTATATATCTACTCGCTGAAGCCTCCTGCTTCACAGCTCCTCCAGAATTCGTCAAGATTATCCTGAATCCCTTGACTACTCAATACAATATTGAGTACCCAAGAGTTTAATAAAACAGAAAATAAACACTTGGGTCAGACATGGGTCTGGTGTGAGTAAACGGTTAGATTGCTTAACTTTGAAAACCTTTGAAAACAAAAGTATCACGTAAGACTTCCCACAAATAAACATGGGTAAGTTTTTACCTTATGCTAACTAAAACATTTGGTAGGAAATCCGATTGTATTATAATAGGGTCTAGGGTTTTCAAGTAAAATACAGAAATAGCTGAAATGCTTACATCTCACATTCCAACATAGTTGGGCACAACTAATACGTACGGCACTTATTGGAGTTTGGATTCCATACAATGGCAGGGCTACTGGGGTACCGCCCGTCACAGTACGTGGCCTAGATCACCGTACCGAGGATCACTCCCAATCCCCTGCAACACAAGGTCGGAACATCCCTTACTGGATAATTCCCGCACAAGATACCTCACGGTTGGGATCAGCAACCGCACCACTAAGTCGAAAATAGAAAGGGACATCTAGACAGAGGTAACCTTGTCCTACTTGGGTGCTACCCACTAACCTTGCTGCACCTCCCCTGTTTTAGCCATTCCCGGTTTGTGAGGCTTGAGGTCACGATTACCTTAGAAAAGAACACATCACTTAGAATGCTCATCGTCCACCTGACGATGTTCTGAAAGCATTCAATCCATACAAGTTCGTTCCGGGTTCGAACGAAACCGAAGGCATTATCTCGTTACACTCGTTTTGGAATCACCCTCAGAGTTAACGACAATAACCCTTGCACTCTGAATCTTCATCTTCACTTGATTCACGACCTATCGTTAATTTGGATCGATGTGGTATTCGGGTCTGCAGACCTGGAAATCCGGTATACGGAAACCCGATCCCGGTCTCATCGAAATCCAAAACGTATCTTTTAAGGCCAAGTTGTTTTAAAGTTAAAACAATTCAATTATATTATCTATATACACAAAGATAGATAATTTACAATAGATAATCTACACTATTATCACAAATAGATAATTCACATTATCATTCAACCAAACATTCATATCACAGATCAGCACATATCTCATCAGAGATATCAAACAATGCAAAGCATTCAACAGTATCCATAAGCAATGATTTATTAATCATCATTCTATAATTAATTTAAAGTGAATTAAAATAATTACTTCATCTTTAATTAATTTATAGTAAATTAAATTAATTACATCATTTTATATATCTTGCTTACTTAACCATTAATTCATCACAATTTAATTAATTAATCATCCTCTAATTATTCATTTCAATTAATCATCCTTGATTAATTATCTTTTAATTACATTTAAGTAATTAGCCTTTAATTAATTTCACAAATTAATTATCCTTAATCAAATATAGTAATTAACCTTTAATTACTTCATTAATTAATTAACTATAATTAATTACATTAATCTTTAATTAATTACATTAATTAATTACTTTATAATCACTTATTATTGATTAATTAATCTTAATTAATCACACTTTAATTACATCATTAATTATATTGATTAATAATCCTTAATTACTCTTAATTAATTATTCTCTTTTAATTAACAAGTAATTAATCACATTATTAATTAACCTTAAATCCTTTTATTAATTAATCATTAATTAAATAATTTAAACCTTTAATAAATTTTATTAATTAATTCTTTAATTAATAACACAAGTGATTAACTCTTAATCATTTCCACCTTAATTACCTTCCTAAAGTAATTATCCTTTACTTAATTACCTTCAGTAATTAATTACTTAATTACTTCACCAAGTAATTACACTTAATTAACTCCAAAGTGATTATCTTTAATAAATCATAAATTAATTACTTAATTAATTATTTAACTTAATCATTTAAATTTAATTAAATGATTTCTTAACTTCTTATAAAAAAAATTAATTAAGAAAACATTATCTAAATCAAATCATTTATATTAACCAATAACTTTTCAATGGCTAATAATTTAATTATCTTTACAAATTTAATTATCTTTAATTAAATCAAAATTCTAAATTACTAAAGATAATCCTTATCTCAATTGATTTCTAAATCTTAATTATTTAACTTATTTAAAAATAAAACACTTTAGAAATCAATCATAATTTAAAATAATATAAACATGCTAATTATAACTTTTTTTTAAATCTTTGAACTTCCCAAAGTTATTTAAATAAATTTAATACAAACTTATTATTTAAAATCTACTTATTTATTTTTAAACTTTTATATTTCCAAATACCAGAACTTTGTTTAAAACTTAACTTTAAACAAATTTAGTTTTATAATTAAACTTGTTCATGCTTTAAATTTTAAAAACCCAGGTATGATTTGCTTTAAAATTCCAAAACCTGGTTACTTGAAAACTTGTATTTACTTTGCTTTTAAACTCGAAAACATTTGTAAATCAAACTCTCAGTTTTTAAAAACCCAGAACAACCCGAGTAAAATCCCACAAAAACACGCGTCTTCCCCGAGTCCTCCTGCAACCTCACCTGCTTCGAGTCGTCATGCAAAACAACACGAGACCGTCCCGAGTTGCCTTCGTCTTCCCCAATGCAATCGAACCAGACACCCCAAACGTGCACACGTGCACGTGCACAGCTCCACAACCAATTCCGATCGACGACGAACCCATCTGCTCATCCACGATGATCTCCAGAATTGATTCGAACAACCTAATATACCAAATTATTATTTTTTTTTTCAAAATCGAGCTTCAAGTGCAACCCAGAATCAAACCCACGTCGTCAAAACTCGTTCGCCATGGTGCTCACGATCATCAGAGAACATGCCCCTTCGACCAGAACAATTTCCCCCATCCACGCAGCGATTCCCCCAGTCGCGATCGACTGAAATGCGGTGACGACGACGCGAATACCACTAGCCAAATTGCAGGACTAAAACCCTAGTTTGATCCAAACCATTATCCACAATGAATTAAAAATTCATTTCATATTTTTCCTATGATCAGTAATCATCCCAGCCCCTCCATGCCAAATCTCAATCTTCGAAAGCTAGCCGATCACCAGAAATTTACAAAAATCCACTCTCCATTCAACCCACCAAAACTTCCTTAATTCACCACTAAAATTTCTGATTTTCGTTTTAAAAATCATCATTTTCGAAATGATTTTAAATGATATAATTCAATATGGAATTCATACAAGTTGGAAATTTGATAAATTTGGATTTGCACTGTTGTTCCATCTTTCAGATAGTTACCCCTTCATATTAACTTGGAAATATATTTTTAAAATCTAGCTATGGTAATTTTAAACATGTTTTATTTTGACATCATTAGCTAAAAATGATCAGAGTAAGTGAGGTTAAATTTTTAGCTAAGTTACAACCTGTAAATTTTAAAACAGAGGCCTTATTCCCTGTTACTAGACATATGCACAGAATGTTCATGCATACGGCACATTACACAACCATACTAGCATAATTTTATCCATAACTTCCCAGATCAAATGTAAACCAACAAAATTCAACAGATTCAAGGTCAAATAACTCGACCAATTTGTTTTAAACCTAAAGCTTTAAAGTGTTTAAATGAAAAGTTTTGAACTTTTTGATTATTTTTAAACCTCTGTAAATCAGAGAAGCACAAATATCAGACATGTAGATCCAAATGCATTCATATCTACAGATTTAATACTACTATCTACACATGCCTCTACATACATAAACACATGCAACCATCATCTATATAAATTTGTCACAAACATTTAAAACACATCACAGATTTTTAAAACTGTTTTTAAATTTAGATGTTTACTCACCAGGAATTAAACAGAGAGCAGTTCTTTTAAGTTGAAATCTGGAACTTGAATTGCTCAGGTTTGAAATAGTTGCTTGTTGATTTATTGTACTTGAAGAATTTGAAATTGAAACTTGCATCTTCGTTTGAAGTTGAGTTGATCTTCATTATGGTTTGCAGATTCCAGATTGAAGATGAAATCAGGTGGTTGAATTTTTGATTTTACTTTCTTTTGATTTTTGGTTTTCAGCTTTTAGTTTTTAAGAAGAAAAGAATTTGAGACAGTAAGTTCAACGATTTTGAACTGAAATCAAATGGCCAGGTTTCTTCTACATTTAATTAAATTTTAGAGAAAATAAAATTTTGCCACTTGTTTTATTACAAATTAGACAAATGTACATTCATGGTTTACATTTCTTACAAATGTTAAAACAAGTATAATTATGTCTAAACCCTTATTACAAAAGTATTTATGTTATATTAATTATGTAAATATAGATTTATATAAATTCATGTTTTATTTATTTATTTACAAACTATTTAGTTTAAGTACCTACATTTTATTATTTATGAAATGAATTTAATTAACTTATGTTATATTTATTTATTTTTACAAACCTTCTAAATTCAAAAGATATTTAAAATGAAAGTTTATTTTAAACCTTAACATATAAATTTATAAACCATTTTTAGTTTAATACTTTTTAAAAGAAAACAAGATAAAATAAATCTTTTATTAAATCTTATTTAAACTATCATACTTTAGAAATAATTATCTTATATTTTGAAAATAATGGAATTAATCTAAACTAAACTTTGAAAAATATTAATTTTAAAACAAAGCTTTAAATCATACTTCATACATATATAAATTACCAAATTAAATTAAAATTATAAAGAAAATTTATCAATCCAATTAAATTATCAATACTGATTATTAAATTTATATTGCTCAAAATCCCGGGATATCACATATGGTTGTGTAATGTGCCGTATGCATGAACATTCTGTGCATATGTCTAGTAACAGGGAATAAGGCCTCTGTTTTAAAATTTACAGGTTATAACTTAGCTAAAAATTTAACCTCACTTACTCTGATCATTTTTAGCTAATGATGTCAAAATAAAACATGTTTAAAATTACCATAGCTAGATTTTAAAAATATATTTCCAAGTTAATATGAAGGGGTAACTATCTGAAAGATGGAACAACAGTGCAAATCCAAATTTATCAAATTTCCAACTTGTATGAATTCCATATTGAATTATATCATTTAAAATCATTTCGAAAATGATGATTTTTAAAACGAAAATCAGAAATTTTAGTGGTGAATTAAGGAAGTTTTGGTGGGTTGAATGGAGAGTGGATTTTTGTAAATTTCTGGTGATCGGCTAGCTTTCGAAGATTGAGATTTGGCATGGAGGGGCTGGGATGATTACTGATCATAGGAAAAATATGAAATGAATTTTTAATTCATTGTGGATAATGGTTTGGATCAAACTAGGGTTTTAGTCCTGCAATTTGGCTAGTGGTATTCGCGTCGTCGTCACCGCATTTCAGTCGATCGCGACTGGGGGAATCGCTGCGTGGATGGGGGAAATTGTTCTGGTCGAAGGGGCATGTTCTCTGATGATCGTGAGCACCATGGCGAACGAGTTTTGACGACGTGGGTTTGATTCTGGGTTGCACTTGAAGCTCGATTTTGAAAAAAAAAATAATAATTTGGTATATTAGGTTGTTCGAATCAATTCTGGAGATCATCGTGGATGAGCAGATGGGTTCGTCGTCGATCGGAATTGGTTGTGGAGCTGTGCACGTGCACGTGTGCACGTTTGGGGTGTCTGGTTCGATTGCATTGGGGAAGACGAAGGCAACTCGGGACGGTCTCGTGTTGTTTTGCATGACGACTCGAAGCAGGTGAGGTTGCAGGAGGACTCGGGGAAGACGCGTGTTTTTGTGGGATTTTACTCGGGTTGTTCTGGGTTTTTAAAAACTGAGAGTTTGATTTACAAATGTTTTCGAGTTTAAAAGCAAAGTAAATACAAGTTTTCAAGTAACCAGGTTTTGGAATTTTAAAGCAAATCATACCTGGGTTTTTAAAATTTAAAGCATGAACAAGTTTAATTATAAAACTAAATTTGTTTAAAGTTAAGTTTTAAACAAAGTTCTGGTATTTGGAAATATAAAAGTTTAAAAATAAATAAGTAGATTTTAAATAATAAGTTTGTATTAAATTTATTTAAATAACTTTGGGAAGTTCAAAGATTTAAAAAAAAGTTATAATTAGCATGTTTATATTATTTTAAATTATGATTGATTTCTAAAGTGTTTTATTTTTAAATAAGTTAAATAATTAAGATTTAGAAATCAATTGAGATAAGGATTATCTTTAGTAATTTAGAATTTTGATTTAATTAAAGATAATTAAATTTGTAAAGATAATTAAATTATTAGCCATTGAAAAGTTATTGGTTAATATAAATGATTTGATTTAGATAATGTTTTCTTAATTAATTTTTTTTATAAGAAGTTAAGAAATCATTTAATTAAATTTAAATGATTAAGTTAAATAATTAATTAAGTAATTAATTTATGATTTATTAAAGATAATCACTTTGGAGTTAATTAAGTGTAATTACTTGGTGAAGTAATTAAGTAATTAATTACTGAAGGTAATTAAGTAAAGGATAATTACTTTAGGAAGGTAATTAAGGTGGAAATGATTAAGAGTTAATCACTTGTGTTATTAATTAAAGAATTAATTAATAAAATTTATTAAAGGTTTAAATTATTTAATTAATGATTAATTAATAAAAGGATTTAAGGTTAATTAATAATGTGATTAATTACTTGTTAATTAAAAGAGAATAATTAATTAAGAGTAATTAAGGATTATTAATCAATATAATTAATGATGTAATTAAAGTGTGATTAATTAAGATTAATTAATCAATAATAAGTGATTATAAAGTAATTAATTAATGTAATTAATTAAAGATTAATGTAATTAATTATAGTTAATTAATTAATGAAGTAATTAAAGGTTAATTACTATATTTGATTAAGGATAATTAATTTGTGAAATTAATTAAAGGCTAATTACTTAAATGTAATTAAAAGATAATTAATCAAGGATGATTAATTGAAATGAATAATTAGAGGATGATTAATTAATTAAATTGTGATGAATTAATGGTTAAGTAAGCAAGATTTATATAATGATGTAATTAATTTAATTTACTATAAATTAATTAAAGATGAAGTAATTATTTTAATTCACTTTAAATTAATTATAGAATGATGATTAATAAATCATTGCTTATGGATACTGTTGAATGCTTTGCATTGTTTGATATCTCTGATGAGATATGTGCTGATCTGTGATATGAATGTTTGGTTGAATGATAATGTGAATTATCTATTTGTGATAATAGTGTAGATTATCTATTGTAAATTATCTATCTTTGTGTATATAGATAATATAATTGAATTGTTTTAACTTTAAAACAACTTGGCCTTAAAAGATACGTTTTGGATTTCGATGAGACCGGGATCGGGTTTCCGTATACCGGATTTCCAGGTCTGGAGACCCGAATACCACATCGATCCAAATTAACGATAGGTCGTGAATCAAGTGAAGATGAAGATTCAGAGTGCAAGGGTTATTGTCGTTAACTCTGAGGGTGATTCCAAAACGAGTGTAACGAGATAATGCCTTCGGTTTCGTTCGAACCCGGAACGAACTTGTATGGATTGAATGCTTTCAGAACATCGTCAGGTGGACGATGAGCATTCTAAGTGATGTGTTCTTTTCTAAGGTAATCGTGACCTCAAGCCTCACAAACCGGGAATGGCTAAAACAGGGGAGGTGCAGCAAGGTTAGTGGGTAGCACCCAAGTAGGACAAGGTTACCTCTGTCTAGATGAACCTTTCTATTTTCGACTTAGTGGTGCGGTTGCTGATCCCAACCGTGAGGTATCTTGTGCGGGAATTA
Source organism: Allium fistulosum (assembly GCA_030737815.1). Lineage (NCBI taxonomy): Eukaryota > Viridiplantae > Streptophyta > Magnoliopsida > Asparagales > Amaryllidaceae > Allium > Allium fistulosum. The sequence goes on from CM060901.1 coordinate 494,528,134, forward strand.
TCCAGTAAGGGATGTTCCGACCTTGTGTTGCAGGGGATTGGGAGTGATCCTCGGTACGGTGATCTAGGCCACGTACTGTGACGGGCGGTACCCCAGTAGCCCTGCCATTGTATGGAATCCAAACTCCAATAAGTGCCGTACGTATTAGTTGTGCCCAACTATGTTGGAATGTGAGATGTAAGCATTTCAGCTATTTCTGTATTTTACTTGAAAACCCTAGACCCTATTATAATACAATCGGATTTCCTATCAAATGTTTTAGTTAGCATAAGGTAAAAACTTACCCATGTTTATTTGTGGGAAGTCTTACGTGATACTTTTGTTTTCAAAGGTTTTCAAAGTTAAGCAATCTAACCGTTTACTCACACCAGACCCATGTCTGACCCAAGTGTTTATTTTCTGTTTTATTAAACTCTTGGGTACTCAATATTGTATTGAGTAGTCAAGGGATTCAGGATAATCTTGACGAATTCTGGAGGAGCTGTGAAGCAGGAGGCTTCAGCGAGTAGATATATAGAGTTTCCGCTGTGTTTGTATTAGTCTGTATTGTACTGGTGTACTTGTGTTGTATAATAGACAGAAGTTTATAACTGTCTATTCTGTGATGTATAAATTGTGTACTCTGATGTATATGATACTATGTAATATCTTATGTGATAATATATTTCTCGTTCCGCTGTGAGATTTCTGATGTGTTTAGTTCTTTCTTTCTCTTCTTTTCTCTTTCTATCCCTTTCTTTCTTATTAGCGATCCGACTTTCTATGGAGAGAAAGTCGGGTTGTTACAGTTGGTATCAGAGCAGTAGGTTGAGTGAATACCTAGGCTCTGAAGTGGTGTCTATCTTGAGAGCGCGTAATTGTTAGTTATATAAAAATGGTTTTATATTGTGTTAATTGATCGGTTGAGTGGTATATGGATTCTGGTCAATACGAGTAGCTAACGTTATTGATAGGGATCTCTAAACACTTGAACCAGGCCAACGGACACAATATTGTTTTAAAGAGGTAAATGAAATAATTTTACCCAGAAATAATTTCTATATAAAAAGTATCATTTTAATGTATATGGTATTTGTAATGATTGGTTGAGATGATAATAATTTATCATCTAGGATTAGGAGTATGAGTGTTGAGGTTGGAAGTGTATCTGTCGAGACTGTAGACCCAATACCGTCTCGAGTAAGCTTTGCTGTGGTGAAGGATTTCATCGATCTCCGAAGGAAACTGTAATGGTTCGGAGTTTATCTTTGAAGTTTGGATGAGTAAAGTTGGATCTGTCGATGAGGCAGAAGTGAGTGATGGTACCTTGATACCTTAGGTAATAGTAGCTGTATGATGAGATACAGTGACGATGGATGTTCCCGAAGATGTTTTCTTTGGAACAAGATTAAGGAAGTGTGAATGCTTCGGTGTTGTGGCTGAGTTCAGCATGAAGTTTCTGCTTTGGTTTGGAGTCCGAGTTTTCTCGAAGAGCTTTGGATAAGAGCATCAGTGTCAGCAGTGCAGCTCGGAGTGTTCTGTGATGGCAGGAAGTTTTCTGGATGAGCAGTTTTTCTGGAAGTGAAGTTCAGAAGCAGCAGAGTGGATCCATTTCTTAGATGGATTGGATAAATAAGTGTAAGCTGTTCTGATTTTTAATTTTTAAAAGAGAGAACAGTCTGTTGGAATTAGGATGGGTTGATCGCAAAAGTGACTTGCGATTGTCTGAGTGTTCTATTGGGTTGTCAGAGTTTTTCTGGATGTCTTCAGAGAAGTCAGGAGTTGTCCGCATCTGAAGGTTGAGTTTTCTTATCGACTTGGATTCCAGGAGTAGTACCGGTAGTTCAGTCTAGTTGAAGGATGATTCCTAGAGATGGAGTTGGTGAAGCAACTCAAGTTTGATGGAGTATCTGAGTTTTCTTTATGGATCAGTGAACCTTATTTCTGGAATGAGTTGTCCAGTCTGTGCTTGTGTCCTACCTCAGATCAGAGTTGAGCAGCGAAAGCAGTTTGGAGTGTATCTCTGGATGGGAGAAGTAAGTTTGGAATCTACTGATGTTGTGAAGTAGAGTTATGTTTGGATCTCGTCTGTGTTCTGATTTGGATAAGAAATTAGTCTACTTGGTTGAATTGTCAGTTTGGATAACTGGAATTCATTGAGTTTTACGTATCTCTGAGGGAATACGTATTTGATCTATCTCTGGTTTTAGAATCTGCAGTTTTGGGAAGTTTGGTAGTTGAGTCAGACTCGTCTGTAGTCTGATATTCTGTTTAGTTCTGTAGATCTAGATGAGTAGGAGATCTATAGCTTAGTAGTTTAGATTGTTTGTAGAGCGAGTATCCCGGTATATATATATATATATACTTGGGGAAACTCGAGGTATTTTATCTAGAATTTAGTCTAGATAATTAAAAAAAAATTTTGATTGGATGATTTGGTTGCTATGGTTGTTAGCATATGGATGATAGTAGATGCCTGTGTTTTGAATTTAAAATCTTTAATAAGATTATTAAATTAACTTTGTTTTTAATTTCGGGGACGAAATTATTTTAAGGGGGGAGGAATGTGATATCCCGGGATTTTGAGCAATATAAATTTAATAATCAGTATTGATAATTTAATTGGATTGATAAATTTTCTTTATAATTTTAATTTAATTTGGTAATTTATATATGTATGAAGTATGATTTAAAGCTTTGTTTTAAAATTAATATTTTTCAAAGTTTAGTTTAGATTAATTCCATTATTTTCAAAATATAAGATAATTATTTCTAAAGTATGATAGTTTAAATAAGATTTAATAAAAGATTTATTTTATCTTGTTTTCTTTTAAAAAGTATTAAACTAAAAATGGTTTATAAATTTATATGTTAAGGTTTAAAATAAACTTTCATTTTAAATATCTTTTGAATTTAGAAGGTTTGTAAAAATAAATAAATATAACATAAGTTAATTAAATTCATTTCATAAATAATAAAATGTAGGTACTTAAACTAAATAGTTTGTAAATAAATAAATAAAACATGAATTTATATAAATCTATATTTACATAATTAATATAACATAAATACTTTTGTAATAAGGGTTTAGACATAATTATACTTGTTTTAACATTTGTAAGAAATGTAAACCATGAATGTACATTTGTCTAATTTGTAATAAAACAAGTGGCAAAATTTTATTTTCTCTAAAATTTAATTAAATGTAGAAGAAACCTGGCCATTTGATTTCAGTTCAAAATCGTTGAACTTACTGTCTCAAATTCTTTTCTTCTTAAAAACTAAAAGCTGAAAACCAAAAATCAAAAGAAAGTAAAATCATAAATTCAACCACCTGATTTCATCTTCAATCTGGAATCTGCAAACCATAATGAAGATCAACTCAACTTCAAACGAAGATGCAAGTTTCAATTTCAAATTCTTCAAGTACAATAAATCAACAAGCAACTATTTCAAACCTGAGCAATTCAAGTTCCAGATTTCAACTTAAAAGAACTGCTCTCTGTTTAATTCCTGGTGAGTAAACATCTAAATTTAAAAACAGTTTTAAAAATCTGTGATGTGTTTTAAATGTTTGTGACAAATTTATATAGATGATGGTTGCATGTGTTTATGTATGTAGAGGCATGTGTAGATAGTAGTATTAAATCTGTAGATATGAATGCATTTGGATCTACATGTCTGATATTTGTGCTTCTCTGATTTACAGAGGTTTAAAAATAATCAAAAAGTTCAAAACTTTTCATTTAAACACTTTAAAGCTTTAGGTTTAAAACAAATTGGTCGAGTTATTTGACCTTGAATCTGTTGAATTTTGTTGGTTTACATTTGATCTGGGAAGTTATGGATAAAATTATGCTAGTATGGTTGTGTAATGTGCCGTATGCATGAACATTCTGTGCATATGTCTAGTAACAGGGAATAAGGCCTCTGTTTTAAAATTTACAGGTTATAACTTAGCTAAAAATTTAACCTCACTTACTCTGATCATTTTTAGCTAATGATGTCAAAATAAAACATGTTTAAAATTACCATAGCTAGATTTTAAAAATATATTTCCAAGTTAATATGAAGGGGTAACTATCTGAAAGATGGAACAACAGTGCAAATCCAAATTTATCAAATTTCCAACTTGTATGAATTCCATATTGAATTATATCATTTAAAATCATTTCGAAAATGATGATTTTTAAAACGAAAATCAGAAATTTTAGTGGTGAATTAAGGAAGTTTTGGTGGGTTGAATGGAGAGTGGATTTTTGTAAATTTCTGGTGATCGGCTAGCTTTCGAAGATTGAGATTTGGCATGGAGGGGCTGGGATGATTACTGATCATAGGAAAAATATGAAATGAATTTTTAATTCATTGTGGATAATGGTTTGGATCAAACTAGGGTTTTAGTCCTGCAATTTGGCTAGTGGTATTCGCGTGGCATTCGCGTCGTCGTCACCGCATTTCAGTCGATCGCGACTGGGGGAATCGCTGCGTGGATGGGGGAAATTGTTCTGGTCGAAGGGGCATGTTCTCTGATGATCATGAGCACCATGGCGAACGAGTTTTGACGACGTGGGTTTGATTCTGGGTTGCACTTGAAGCTCGATTTTGAAAAAAAAAATAATAATTTGGTATATTAGGTTGTTCGAATCAATTCTGGAGATCATCGTGGATGAGCAGATGGGTTCGTCGTCGATCGGAATTGGTTGTGGAGCTGTGCACGTGCACGTGTGCACGTTTGGGGTGTCTGGTTCGATTGCATTGGGGAAGACGAAGGCAACTCGGGACGGTCTCGTGTTGTTTTGCATGACGACTCGAAGCAGGTGAGGTTGCAGGAGGACTCGGGGAAGACGCGTGTTTTTGTGGGATTTTACTCGGGTTGTTCTGGGTTTTTAGAAACTGAGAGTTTGATTTACAAATGTTTTCGAGTTTAAAAGCAAAGTAAATACAAGTTTTCAAGTAACCAGGTTTTGGAATTTTAAAGCAAATCATACCTGGGTTTTTAAAATTTAAAGCATGAACAAGTTTAATTATAAAACTAAATTTGTTTAAAGTTAAGTTTTAAACAAAGTTCTGGTATTTGGAAATATAAAAGTTTAAAAATAAATAAGTAGATTTTAAATAATAAGTTTGTATTAAATTTATTTAAATAACTTTGGGAAGTTCAAAGATTTAAAAAAAAGTTATAATTAGCATGTTTATATTATTTTAAATTATGATTGATTTCTAAAGTGTTTTATTTTTAAATAAGTTAAATAATTAAGATTTAGAAATCAATTGAGATAAGGATTATCTTTAGTAATTTAGAATTTTGATTTAATTAAAGATAATTAAATTTGTAAAGATAATTAAATTATTAGCCATTGAAAAGTTATTGGTTAATATAAATGATTTGATTTAGATAATGTTTTCTTAATTAATTTTTTTTATAAGAAGTTAAGAAATCATTTAATTAAATTTAAATGATTAAGTTAAATAATTAATTAAGTAATTAATTTATGATTTATTAAAGATAATCACTTTGGAGTTAATTAAGTGTAATTACTTGGTGAAGTAATTAAGTAATTAATTACTGAAGGTAATTAAGTAAAGGATAATTACTTTAGGAAGGTAATTAAGGTGGAAATGATTAAGAGTTAATCACTTGTGTTATTAATTAAAGAATTAATTAATAAAATTTATTAAAGGTTTAAATTATTTAATTAATGATTAATTAATAAAAGGATTTAAGGTTAATTAATAATGTGATTAATTACTTGTTAATTAAAAGAGAATAATTAATTAAGAGTAATTAAGGATTATTAATCAATATAATTAATGATGTAATTAAAGTGTGATTAATTAAGATTAATTAATCAATAATAAGTGATTATAAAGTAATTAATTAATGTAATTAATTAAAGATTAATGTAATTAATTATAGTTAATTAATTAATGAAGTAATTAAAGGTTAATTACTATATTTGATTAAGGATAATTAATTTGTGAAATTAATTAAAGGCTAATTACTTAAATGTAATTAAAAGATAATTAATCAAGGATGATTAATTGAAATGAATAATTAGAGGATGATTAATTAATTAAATTGTGATGAATTAATGGTTAAGTAAGCAAGATTTATATAATGATGTAATTAATTTAATTTACTATAAATTAATTAAAGATGAAGTAATTATTTTAATTCACTTTAAATTAATTATAGAATGATGATTAATAAATCATTGCTTATGGATACTGTTGAATGCTTTGCATTGTTTGATATCTCTGATGAGATATGTGCTGATCTGTGATATGAATGTTTGGTTGAATGATAATGTGAATTATCTATTTGTGATAATAGTGTAGATTATCTATTGTAAATTATCTATCTTTGTGTATATAGATAATATAATTGAATTGTTTTAACTTTAAAACAACTTGGCCTTAAAAGATACGTTTTGGATTTCGATGAGACCGGGATCGGGTTTCCGTATACCGGATTTCCAGGTCTGGAGACCCGAATACCACATCGATCCAAATTAACGATAGGTCGTGAATCAAGTGAAGATGAAGATTCAAAGTGCAAGGGTTATTGTCGTTAACTCTGAGGGTGATTCCAAAACGAGTGTAACGAGATAATGCCTTCGGTTTCGTTCGAACCCGGAACGAACTTGTATGGATTGAATGCTTTCAGAACATCGTCAGGTGGACGATGAGCATTCTAAGTGATGTGTTCTTTTCTAAGGTAATCGTGACCTCAAGCCTCACAAACCGGGAATGGCTAAAACAGGGGAGGTGCAGCAAGGTTAGTGGGTAGCACCCAAGTAGGACAAGGTTACCTCTGTCTAGATGTCCCTTTCTATTTTCGACTTAGTGGTGCGGTTGCTGATCCCAACCGTGAGGTATCTTGTGCGGGAATTATCCAGTAAGGGATGTTCCGACCTTGTGTTGCAGGGGATTGGGAGTGATCCTCGGTACGGTGATCTAGGCCACGTACTGTGACGGGCGGTACCCCAGTAGCCCTGCCATTGTATGGAATCCAAACTCCAATAAGTGCCGTACGTATTAGTTGTGCCCAACTATGTTGGAATGTGAGATGTAAGCATTTCAGCTATTTCTGTATTTTACTTGAAAACCCTAGACCCTATTATAATACAATCGGATTTCCTATCAAATGTTTTAGTTAGCATAAGGTAAAAACTTACCCATGTTTATTTGTGGGAAGTCTTACGTGATACTTTTGTTTTCAAAGGTTTTCAAAGTTAAGCAATCTAACCGTTTACTCACACCAGACCCATGTCTGACCCAAGTGTTTATTTTCTGTTTTATTAAACTCTTGGGTACTCAATATTGTATTGAGTAGTCAAGGGATTCAGGATAATCTTGACGAATTCTGGAGGAGCTGTGAAGCAGGAGGCTTCAGCGAGTAGATATATAGAGTTTCCGCTGTGTTTGTATTAGTCTGTATTGTACTGGTGTACTTGTGTTGTATAATAGACAGAAGTTTATAACTGTCTATTCTGTGATGTATAAATTGTGTACTCTGATGTATATGATACTATGTAATATCTTATGTGATAATATATTTCTCGTTCCGCTGTGAGATTTCTGATGTGTTTAGTTCTTTCTTTCTCTTCTTTTCTCTTTCTATCCCTTTCTTTCTTATTAGCGATCCGACTTTCTATGGAGAGAAAGTCGGGTTGTTACACAAGCAACCAACGGTCCAAAGAATTTATTAACCATAGCAACCACTACGCCTCAAAATAAATCTTTCATTTATTTAAATCTCTTTCCAAGATATTTATCAAAATATTTATATACTTATATCACTGGCATAAGTATATTCACAAAACATTATGAAAGATTTCTTATTTCAAAATCATATTAAAAGGATCAAAACAAGTGTTATTTAAAATAGAGATAAGGATAACCCCAAACACTATTCCTTCGGTGTTAAGTGTGCAACGATGTTCCATACCACCTTGATTAAGAAGGTCAATTAAGGGAAAACCAAATCTCAAGTTCTTTTATAAATTTCTTCAACAAATCCTTTGAATAAATCTCTTTCATTTATGAAATCTCCTTTATTTAAATTCCAAATCCATTTATAAGACTCTTTATAAATTTTCAAGTTTATTTACAAAACACATTTATAAATATCAAAACCATATATATAACTCTTTATAAATCTCCAAAATCGTTTATAAAACTTCTTTTATAAATATCCAAAACCATTTATAAAACTTCTTTATAAATATTCGAAATCATTTATAAAACTCTTTCCCAAATTTCAAGATCTCTTTTTAATGTATAAAACTCCTTTTATAAACTTTCCTTAGTTAAAACAAAAATTCTTAAATAAACTTTTAAATCAATAAAGTTCCCTTGATAAAACCGATTATTTAAAACACCTTAAAATAAACAAGTTATTATTTTTAAAACATTCTCCGTTTAATTTTATCTTTAAAACACATTAATAAAATATGATTTCAAACAATCATTTAAAAAAAAAAATTACTTCAAAACAGCTTTAAATAAAATAATTGCTAAATCCATCTTTAAATATCTTAAAATGGAATAAGCTTTAAACCATTATCAAAACGATAAAATGAAGAATTTGATTTCAAAAATATCAAAAAGAGGTTTAGTGACCACAATGGTTTTTATTTAATTGAGTTTAACTTTCCAAGTTATATCATGGGTATTTATATAAAACTCAGATATGTAAAGAAAATCAGCCAATCACAATCAATCCACATATAGGTAAATGTCCAAGTTACCAAAATAGCAGAACTGGGTTTAAATTATGCTTTAAAATGTCAAACACAATCTATTGAGTGAATTATAGCAGAACTTGTTAAACAAATGTCAATATAATTTAATTAATAGAACCGTGATTTATTCTGCTAAACATATGTCATTGGTTTCATTTTTCAATTAAGATTACTTAAAGGTAATTGATAAAGAAATCCCTTGGATTAAAACATTCCTTGGATTAACACATTCTTTAAAAGATAGCTTGCTTTAAACAAAAATTGACTTTCGAAAATAAGCGATGTCAAATCAAAACCTTTATTCAGTAATTAAATAACTATTAACCCTTTTCTTAGTAATGATTGAATATTTAATTAATTATTAAACAATAATTAACTTTAAATAAATAGTCAAGTAATAATTATCCTCTTAAATAAGTAATTAACTATTAATTAATCTTAATTAATAATTAAATAATACTTAAACCTCAATTTGTAATTAAATTATAGTTTAATCCTTAAATAAATAATTAAATAATAAATTAAACCTTTATTTAAGAATAATTAAATCTTAATTAAGTCTTAATTAAATCTAAACGTAATTAGTAATTAATTAAATGTTTAAACCTACTCTTAAATAATAATTTAATAATAATTAACCTTTAAGTACTAATTTTATAATAATTAATTCATAAATTAATTCTTAAATAATAATTAATGTTTAATTAATTAGCTAGTTATAAATAACTTACTAGATTTATAATTGAGTACTAATTTCCTTTATTAACTAATAATTAAGTACTAATTATCTTACATAATTAATTAATTAAGTAGTAATCACTTTTATTAAATTAATTAATTAAAAAAAATAATTAATAATTACATTTTAATTACTTAATATAATTTAGAAAACACATTTCTAAAATACCTTAAGTAAAACCCCATTTTAGATTTGCAAAACTAGTTCGTTTTATGAACCGTACTTACAGCGACTATCGCTATACGACCTGTAATTTTCAAAACATGAAATTTCATTTCTAAGTCTTTAAAACTTTAACTTTTGGAAACTTAATCACTTTGTAAACATAAATACATGTTTTCTAAACAAGTTTTTCAAACTTGAAAACATTTTGCAAATTTTAAAACAAAAGGTCATGGATTTTTACAAGGGATTCCATGTCGCTTTAAAACTAGTAAGATGCTAACTTTCTTTGCATACAATTATGTATTCATGTCCACAACATGCATGATCACATCACAACCACATCACAAACATGTAAACATGCTATAACCATATATATATATATATATATATATATATATATATATATATATATATATATATATAAGCAAGGTTAAAACTTGCAAACTAACATGACTATTTAACTTTCCATATTCGAAACTATATGTCAACCTAAACAAGCACGTATAATTACATCCAAGCATCATTATAATCCAAGACAATACATACGTACAACCCGACATATATTTTTACCCAAACACAACGTCATTTTTATAGCAAGTTAGGCACACACACACACACACACACACACACACACACATATATATATATATATATATAAACTTGGTTAAAGAGTGGAACTTTACTCACCTAAAGTTATCCAAAACGATCCGAACCTACACTAACTCAAGCAACCACCCTAGATCCTTGCTTTGCTTATGGAAAAATTATATTTTGAAGACCTTAAGGGCCAAAGCATTTTCGACCAAGAATGATTCAAAGGGCATGGGTGAGTTTTTGGTTAAAAGAAGTTGTATAACCGAATATAGCGAAAATAGCGGGGCTTAAAGCAGAAAGGCTATATTTGGGGCTACATAGAGAAATCGTAGCGGTAGAAATCCGCTATGAGATATAGCAGGGTTTTAGTAGGGTAATAGCGGGGCATTAACTACATAGATAAGAAGAAGTAAGAAGTTATTTTAAACAAGTTTAAAAAAAAATTAAGGTAAAAAAATTTTATTTTTAAATTTTTTAAAAGCCATGGAAGCCATTAACATGGAATTGAAGCTTTGAAAAGGAGATAAAAAAAAGTTGGAATGAGAAATAAAAACAAAATGAGAATAGGAAAAAGGAGAAAAAAAACTTTTATTTAAAATGAGATATTGGAATTACTAAATTACCCTTAAGGACACTACTCTCCACTAAATGAATGCCACTTCATCACCTATGTTTCCCCCCTCCCTTCTTTAATTCGAAATTTCATGTCCCCCCATGCTTAGTGAAGACCCAACATGCATTAAACATCGTAGTATTTGAGTTGCCAAAATGTCATCTCTTGTTTAAACACTTTTTTAATTATATTTCATTTTTCCATAAATTATCACATCACCTTGTATGCTTATGTATATATGTATACACATGTATAATATAATTCTAACTTGTTTGAAAATGTATGTATATATATACTCTAGGGTTTACAACGTTTTCGACAACTTTTAGCTGATGAAAAGTCAAAAAATTCGGAAAACGAATTCCGGTCATATTTTCGATTTTTCATCAAACTAAATATTTTTGTAGACTAAATTTGAAAACTATTTCACCATTATTATTTATTATTCAAAAGAGTTTTATTTTAATCATAAAATCAATTATTTGAATATTTAAAATTAATTAAATACTCGCAAACCAAAGCGGTGAAATTCTGGGTCGTTACACATAATCTTTAATATATTATATTAAGTGATATCGACTTATGGAATAATCTATTTTTTGTGAAATACCCTTGTGATTCGAGTGTTAAACACATCAGAAATTACGGTATATGTAGATTTACGTATGTATTTATTCCTTAATTCTATTTGGGTATCTTTATTGTTCCACATTTGATTTGTACATTCATATTATATTAGTTTAATTGTTATTTAATTTTTATATTTTGTTAACTTATATAATAAATTTATGTATAAAACTATTTTAATTAAATCTTAATTAATTAATTAATTAATTAATTAGTTAACTCTTTTATTAATTTTATATTATTATTCCAATAAAACTTTTATTTTGGACAAGTATACTATAATCTTTACATTATATACTATAACCTTATAGTAATACATATATATATCATATATATGTATATATGTATGTATCTTTAATTTAATTAATTAAACTTTAATTAAATTATTTAATTAAACACTTTTAATTAAATTACATTAATTTCAAAAGCCATTTTATATATACGTACATGTATATTTATACTACTTAAACATTTTAAGATAATATAACATATATTGATATATATATATATATATAATGCAGGCACACACACACATATTAAATTAACTTATTTAATTTATTTATTTTATTACTCTTATTAATAAATTATTTTTCAAAATTAATATTTAAATTTTAAATTTTCAAACACTTTGAAAATTTTATTATCTTTTCAAACATTTTGTAAACTTATGTTATATTATAAATTTATAGTAAACATGTTTCTTTTTAAATTTAAATTTAAAATCCAAAAACTTTACTTTAGCTTTCAAAACAATTTTGAAAATTAACTCAAGGCCCAATTAAAATTGGACTTTTCTATTAGGAGTAACCTTACTTATCTTTTAGACTAGGGCGGTAACCGGGTAGGATACGGTACTTGATTACCCAATTCCAATCCTAGATAAGACCTTTTTAAACACCGTACAAAGTGGACAATATTAATTAGTTAGCATTAACATGAATAATTTATACCATATAGACTATTAGGCTCTGATACCATTGTTACTCCAACCCAAACTCCTTTGGGATGACATAACTAGGTACCTAATGAGCAAGTTTTACATGTGGCATTTCGACTAGCACAACCATCACAGAACATGTATGGGTAAGAGACAACGCTCCATCACATATCACAATGTGACGCAGCGGATATTTCAAAAACAATGTAGATCGTTGAATGTAGTAATCGGTGGATTGGAAGATACTGAAATGCCCAAATTCGTTGATCCGAAGATACCGAATTCTAGCTATCCCGAACTCGTTGATCGCGCACGATACCGGGTTCAAAGATCTTCAATTCTTCAAGCGTTGATCAAGCGCACTTGATTCCACGAATCGGCTTCTACAATCGTTGAATCGAGCGCACTCGATTATCCGAAAGAGGAGATAGGAGATTACACTCAACTACCAATTTGGAATGAAAGCACAAAGCAATCAAAGAGAATTTTATTCAAAAATCAACAACCTTTTACAAATGACCATACATGCCTATTTATAGGCTACAACTCAACACAACAGAAAATTTCAAAAATTTTACAAGTACTTAGGTCGTGAGCGACCTACGACCTATAATGGTTCGACCTAAGAATATACGCGACTTAGCATAGGTCGGTAGCGACCTAACATCAAACAGTTACAACACACTGACTTGACGACTTAACAGAGTACACAAGACACAAGCTTCCATCAGCGGCAGAGATTAACTCGGTAGAAGAATCAACGTCCACAAGCTTCAGCGACTTAAAAATATGCGGCATTCCAGATCAATGACTTAAGGAAATCGATGGCATCTAGAGCTTTGCGACCTAAGAATGAACGGCATCCTTTCGTTTGCGACCTAACAGAAGCGGCTTCAGAAATTCTTCGCGACCTAAGGCCTCGCGACCTAAGTCTCCACGACCCAAGACTTTGCGACCTAACTTAGCTCGTTCCGTTTTCTTGCGACCTATCATAGGTCGTGATTTGTTAGGTCGTAGCACCTTCTCAGCTCGTTCCAGCGACCTATCTCCTTGTTTTAACTCGGCATCCCCAAACCCGTTAGGTCGTAGTTCTTTCCCTGGTGATATGTTAAGTCGTTCCCACGACCTATACCTTAACTCGTTAGCTCGTATGCGACCTAAAAACAAGTTAGGTCGTTCCAGTATCTCGTTAGGTCGTAGACAACCCAGAACCTTCTCCTTAGGTCGTAAACTCGAGTTAACTCCTTCCCCTGGTCTCCAGTTAAGTCGTAGCTCCTGCTCACATGCTTCCTTAGGTCGAAGACGACCTATAGTTACTTCTTTAAGTCGTGTGCGACTTAGTCCCTTAAGTCGCTTAAGTCGTGTACGACTTAGACCTTCATCCTGAGCTGCATCATCCTCCCCAGGTTGAGAAAAATTCGACCTCGAATTTGCACTTTCTGCATTCACCACAACAAACTCATCCCCATGATATGGTACGAGATGCTTAACATTGAATACGTCAGACGTATACACATCATCTGGCAGCTTCAATTTATAAGCATTTTCATTGATTCGTTTCACAACTTCCACCGGACCAATTTTCCTGGCTTTCAATTTGTTATAAGCGCCTACTGGAAAACAATCTTTTGTTAACACTGCATAAACCATATCTCCTTCATTAAACTCAACATTTCGTCGTTTCAAATCTGCAGAACGTTTATACTTCTCATTCGCTTTCTCCAATCGTTCCTGAACGATTTTATGACATTCCGTCAACCCCTCGACAAAATCAGCGGCTTTCTTAATTGTCCCCTTCGAGTGTGAAATTACCGTTAAATCCAACGGCCCCTTTGGTAAGCTCGAATAAACAATCTGGAATGGACTGAACCCAGTACTTCGATTTGCAGCATGATTATGAGCAAACTCTGCCTGGCATAACTTCACATCCCAACTCTTCAAATTGTCCTGTACAAGACATCTCAACAAATTTCCCAATGATCTGTTAACCACCTCTGTCTGTCCATCCGTTTGCGGATGATAAGAGCTGCTAAAGTTCAACTTCGTACCCACCATCTTCCACAAACTTAGCCAAAAATGACTCAAAAATCTAGTATCTCTATCTGACACAATAGATTCTCGCAATCCGTGAAGTCGATAGATCTCCTTGAAAAACAATTGAGCAACATGAACAGCATCCACCGTCTTCTTACAAGCAATAAAATGTGCCATTTTCGAAAATCTGTCAACCACCACATAAATGGAATCATTACCACGCTGTGTCCTCGGTAATCCCAACACGAAGTCCATACTCACATCAACCCATGGTTTAATTGGTACAGGTAACGGCATATATAACCCAGCATTAGTTGTAGTTCCTTTCGAAACCTGACAGATATGACATCGCTCCACAAATCTCTCCACCTCTTTCCACATCGATGGCCAAAAGTAGGACTGTGAAATCAACTGTAAGGTACGGTCTCTCCCAACATGTCCCTCTTCGTGTAACTCCTTGATAATCTTCATTCTCAGACTACCCTCCGGTATGCACAATCGATTTCCTTTAAAAAGAAAACCATCAACCATCATAAACTCATCAGTCTTCCCTTCATTGTTCCTTTCAACAAATTTCTTAAAATAAGAGTCTTCTGCAATCTGCTCCGGCAATAACTCAAAACCAGTCACTTCAACTTTCATTGTCGTCAACAAATGATTCCTCCTACTCAAAGCATCAGCCACTCGATTCGTCACCCCTGACTTGTGTTTAACAACGAAAGTAAACTGTTGCAGATATGCAATCCACGACGCATGTCTCGCTGAAATCTTGTCTTGCCCTTGCAAATGCTTCAATGCTTCATGATCAGTATACAGAACAAACTCTTTTTGAAATAGATAATGTCTCCAGTATTTAATAGATTGCACAACAGCATAGAATTCCACATCATACGTATTGTATCTCATCTTCGCTCCTGACAACTTCTCACTGAAGTAAGCAATCGGACGCCCCTTCTGACTCAACACGCCTCCAATCCCAACCTTTGACGCATCAGTGTGTAGCTCAAACAACAACTGAAAATCTGGTAATACTAGAATTGGTGCAGTCGTCAGCAACTCCTTGATCTTTCCAAAAGCATCCCCTGCTTCCTCTGTCCATGCAAACTGTTTACCCTTCATACAATCCGTAACAGGCGCCATCACACTACTACAGTGTGGAATAAACCTTCGATAAAATGAAGCCAACCCGTGAAAACTACGAACTTCCGTTATCGTCTTGGGCTGTGGCCAATCTCTAATCGCTTCAACTTTACTTTGGTCAACCTGTATTCCTTCTTCCGACACAACATACCCCAGAAATAAAACGCTATGCGTCATGAACACGCCTTTCTTCGTTGCAGCATAAAATTGCTCTTGTCGCAAAACCATCAGTACTTCCCTCAGATGATTCAAATGTTCCTCAGGACTTCCACTAAATATCAGAATATCATCGAAATACACCACCACAAACTTCCCAATGAATGGTCGAAAAATCTGGTTCATCACCCTCATGAATGTACTTGGTGCATTTGATAAGCCAAATGGCATAACCAACCATTCGTATAGACCCTCCCTGGTTTTAAAAGCAGTCTTCCACTCATCACCTGGTCTGATACGAATTTGATGATATCCGCTCTTCAAATCAATCTTCGAAAATATAGTAGCTCCGCTTATTTGATCTAGTAAATCATCCAACCTTGGCATTGGAAATCTATATCTCACAGTAATCTTATTCAATGCTCGACTGTCAGTGCACATCCTCCACGTCCCATCCTTCTTGGGTACCAATAAAGCTGGTACAGTACAAGGACTCAGACTCTCCTGCACACGCCCCTGCTCAAGCAATTCCTCTACCTGCCTCCGCAACTCTTCATGTTCCTTCGGACTCATTCGATAATGTGGTCTGTGTGGCAACACAGCACCTGGAACAAGATCTATCTGATGTTGTATATCCCTCAACGGTGGCAATTCCGTTGGTAACTCCTCTGGAAATACATCGTCAAATTCTTTCAAAACTGGTTTAACTTCTTCTGGTATTTCAACCTCTTCACTGCTTTCTCGCCCAATCAACAAAAACGCTTCAGGCTCTTCCTCAACCTCCTTAACAAACTCTTTCAAAAATAATAAAGTTTTCAGCTCTTCAATCTCTTCTGACTTACTTTCTCCTTGTGATCTCTTCTTCGGAACTAGGATAATTTTCATGCCTTCAAACATAAAACTGTAGCTATTGGTCCGACCGTCATGTTGTACTGCTCGATCATACTGCCATGGTCTTCCCAATAATAAATGACAAACATCCATCTCTACGACATCACACCAGATCTCGTCTTTGTATTTCTTCCCGATAGAGAATGGAACACGAACTCGTCTATCCACTTTCACTTCTCCTCCTTTCCTCAACCATGCTAACTTATATGGACTCGGATGTTTCTCTGTCTTCAATTTCAACTTTGTCACAGCCTCGGTTGAAATAATATTATCACAGCTTCCTACGTCAATCACAAACTTACACACCTTCCCCAGAATAGTACATGTTGACTGAAAAATATTACTTCTCAACCAACTAGCTTCCTCCTGCTTCGGTGTTAAACACGATCTCCTCAGCATTAGATTACAACCTTCATCTCCTGACGCAATATCCTGTTCATCTTCCTCAACTGGACTAGAACACTCCCCTTCAACATCCTCATCTTCAACTTCTACAATCATGGTTCGTTTCTTCGGCTTTGGACACTCACTGCTTTTATGACCCAATTCCTGACAATTGTAACATTTGAAACCATTGTTAACCCTTGCCTTCTCAGCCTCCTTCACCACCAGTTTACTGATAGGTTTAGACACATTAGAACTTCCACTAACACCCTTCATTTGATTGTTGGAACTAGTAAACACACCACCTCCTCGTCGTCCCTGCTTCTCCCAAGCCAACGCTTTCTAATGTGCTTCCGCTACAGATCTAGGATCGAACATGTTAACCATATCCTGAATCTGCATTCTCAACCCCCAATGAATCTAGATGTCAGCTGCTCTTCCGTTTCCATAATATCATTCCTTGCAATAAGTTGATAGAATTCATCAGCATAGTCGTTAACTGTCTTCGTGCCCTGCCTCAAGTTCTGCAAACGTTGATACATCAAAGATTGATAATTGTATGGTAAGAACGTTGCTTTCATCAATTTCTTCATCTTCTCCCAAGATTCAACTTTTGACTTTCCCATCCGATCATGTGTAAGTTTGGTCTGCTGCCACCATGCCAAAGCTCTACCCCTCAACCTCGTAGCAACCAACTTCACTCTACGATGTTCTGGAACTTCTTTAAAGTCAAAAATCTCTTCAACATTAGCCACCCAATCTAAAAATTCCTCCGCTTGCATACCACCTTTGAATTCAGGAATTTCAGTCTTCATCCCCGACTCCCACTTGTGATCATACTCAGAGTAATTTCTTCCTTGTCCTCGTCCTTGTCCTCGAACACTACCACCATCATATTCTTCTTCAAAATCAGATGTATATCGTTGTCTATCTCGTCCACCCACATCTCTACTACCATCACGCCTACCACCATCATCCCTTCTATCTACATTCCTCCGTTCACGATCATTCACGTTCCTCCCACGCCTTTGATCATCATCAACACTTCTTTCTCGATTGGAATGTGGCGAGACTCTACTACCCCCATGGTAAGATTCAGGTGAAACCCTTCTCCGATTTTGATTCATCTCCGTCATAAGCTTCTCTAACCGGCCAATTCCTTCGTTAAGCTTTTCACTAAAGTTCTCATTGATTCTTTGCTCCATCTCATCAGCTTCTTCTCTTCGATACAAAGCTTCTACGTTTTGGTGGCGATTAGCTCTTCTTGGCGGCATACTTGAAATCTTCCAAACACTTCAACACTTCAAAATTCAAACACTTTTTGGACTTTGATCCAAAATGAAACGGATCGAAAACTTCCACTTTGTAGCAAATCGCGATGAACACGATGGACAAAGTTTCGGCCTCCAATTCAAATCCGATCAAACAACTTCGAACAATGATGAACACTTCTTCTCCAAATCACAATTCTCGGCTAGACAATGCAATGATGATCGGTCTACACTCTCCTTAGCTCGGCTTCCTCACTTCAAGCTCGGCTAACACTTGATGCTTCAAACTTCAAACAAATCGGCTCCAAGACTCGATTTAGCTATGATTGGCTAAAACAAGCTCTGATACCAAAACTGACGTAGTGGATATTACAAAAACAATGTAGATCGTTGAATGTAGTAATCGGTGGATTGGAAGATACTGAAATGCCCAAATTCGTTGATCCGAAGATACCAAATTCTAGTTATCCCGAACTCGTTGATCGCGCACGATACCGGGTTCAAAGATCTTCAATTCTTCAAGCGTTGATCAAGCGCACTTGATTCCGCGAATCGGCTTCTACAATCGTTGAATCGAGCGCACTCGATTATCCGAAAGAGGAGATAGGAGATTACACTCAACTACCAATTTGGAATGAAAGCACAAAGCAATCAAAGAGAATTTTATTCAAAAATCAACAACCTTTTACAAATGACCATACATGCCTATTTATAGGCTACAACTCAACACAACAGAAAATTTCAAATTTTTTACAAGTACTTAGGTCGTGAGCGACCTACGACCTATAATGGTTCGACCTAAGAATATACGCGACTTAGCATAGGTCGGTAGCGACCTAACATCAAACAGTTACAACACACTGACTTGACGACTTAACAGTGTACACAAGACAAAAGCTTCCATCAGCGGCAGAGATTAACTCGGTAGAAGAATCAACGTCCACAAGCTTCAGCGACTTAAAAATATGCGGCATTCCAGATCAATGACTTAAGGAAATCGATGGCATCCAGAGCTTTGCGACCTAAGAATGAACGGCATCCTTTCATTTGCGACCTAACAGAAGCGGCTTCAGAAATTCTTCGCGACCTAAGGCCTCGCGACCTAAGTCTCCACGACCGAAGACTTTGCGACCTAACTTAGCTCGTTCCGTTTTCTTGCGACCTATCATAGGTCGTGATTTGTTAGGTCGTAGCACCTTCTCAGCTCGTTCCAGCGACCTATCTCCTTGTTTTAACTCGGCATCCCCAAACCCGTTAGGTCGTAGTTCTTTCCCTGGTGATATGTTAAGTCGTTCCCATGACCTATACCTTAACTCGTTAGCTCGTATGCGACCTAAAAACAAGTTAGGTCGTTCCAGTATCTCGTTAGGTCGTAGACAACCTAGAACCTTCTCCTTAGGTCGTAAACTCGAGTTAACTCCTTCCCCTGGTCTCCAGTTAAGTCGTAGCTCCTGCTCACATGCTTCCTTAGGTCGAAGACGACCTATAGTTACTTCTTTAAGTCGTGTGCGACTTAGTCCCTTAAGTCGCTTAAGTCGTGTACGACTTAGACCTTCATCCTGAGCTGCATCACAATGTGAGAACCCCTATCATGCTAGTTGTTGGGATCAAACCTGGGAAAATGTACTAGGTGAATGCCTCAACCTACTTTGCTCTGATACCATTGTTATAAATGAGCCAGTCGAAAGCAGGTGGTTTTTGTAGATTTCAAAAAAAATTCTATTTGGATCTATTGGGTATAACGACCCGCAAATCCATACCCTTTGAATCGACAATAAACCACACATGTCGGACCCAAAAGTACAGAATGACTGAAGGTCATGGAAAAGAAGAGAGAGTGTGAGAAGAAAGAAAGAAGAAGAGATAGAAGAAATAGAAACAACACAAAGAATCTCACAAATCATAGCAGAACAATATATAATAGATAAATACAGATCTTTATACAAAAAGGAACTATAACTGTTAATATACATACAATCATCAGATTACAACAGTCAACATAGCAATCTGGATAGTTATAATAACTTGTCCTCACAAGTACTGAATATACAGTTTAACACACATAGCGGAAAATAACCAAGTACATGTAATACGCCTGAAATCCTTCAGCTCATCTCCTGAGCTCCATAGCATCCTAACCTGGATCTGCAATACTCGATCTGACCCGAGCATTACAATAAAATAACACCCGAGTCAGTCTGGGAAACCAACGTGAGAAAACACACTCAATTTGAATTATTACTGTTATCAAAATCCTTTGAAAACAAAGGTATCTCGTAAGACCACGTCACACATAAATACAGCGGGTTTTTACCTTATGATAACCAAAACATTTTTTTAATATAAAAATCCTGTGATAATATAATAGTCTCTAAGTACAAATACTTATTAAAATAGCTGAAATTGTTACATTAATTAAATTCCAGCATACTAGGCTCTACAATCAAAACCAAAAAGGCTCGTATTGGAGAATGGATTCCATACTATGACCAGGTAAGGAACTACTTCTGATGGGTACATTTCTAGATCAATGCACCCGGGTTTGACAAAAACTTCTTGTACCCTGCCACAATGAATCAGCCTACCACTTGACTAGTAGTACCGAATATGTCATCATCCCAGTCTTCCTACCTTAATCGAGATCTCTCATGCACAACAAAATCCATAAATATACGGTAATCTAGAAAGATGATGACATACCCTAATGGGAGTGACCCATTTAGCCCTACTGCATGCCCTGTTTTAGTCATTTTTCGGTTGACGAGGCATGAGGCTACATTTACCTTTATGAATAGCAATCCCACTTGGAATGCTAACACTACCTTCCAGGCAACAATGCAATGATAGCATTCATCCATACAAGTTGTTCTGGGTCTGAACAAACCAATCTCTTCTAAGATCACCGACTTCATTATCCTCAAGATTTCACAGTTCGTAATGCTGAAATCAGATCGAAGTGTTTTCGAATAATCAAATCCAATCCCGTTCTCTTCAAAACGATCAACGAATTTGGCCAGATTCGATAGTCCGTTATTTAACTAACAAATTACAAACATAAGCAGTCACTAGGTCCAATTTTATAAATCTTTCGAACATTTATTTCAAAATATCCTTACAAAGATATAAATCACTTTCGGTATTTCAACGTTTGAATACAATTTCAAATACTTATATCCATAACAAGATATTCTCAAATCATACCAACACTTAGAAATATTTCCGAATTCAATTTATAACACTTAGAAAAATATTTCTATATAATTCATTTCACACTTAAAATATTTTCCAAAACCCTCTTTTCAATACTTAGGAGAATATTTATAGGCAGATTCTCCAAAATCATTTTAATATCAAACTTAGGAAATATTTCATTACTTATCTCATAAATTTCCGAAATTATTTATAAATTTCATTTTACAATTTCCGAAACCGATTATACTCTTTTATAAACCCAACCAACAATTTATAACTTCTTTTATGAATTTAGATTCATTTTCGAAGTTCCCATATTTCAACATTTTGGAAATTCCATTTTCTCCCAAAATCCCTTATAAGATTCCTCTTATCAAAATAATATCCGTTAAATAAACCCCGTTTACAAATCTTAAGAGGATTTATAAATAAATTTCAATCATTTCAAAACTCTATATATATGATAAGTAATTTTAAAGAATAATAATTTATTTTTTTGAAAACACGTTTAAGTAATTATTTAAAATATCAAAACACTTTAAATAAACATCGTTAACTCATTTCCAATTCATTTTTAAATAAAACTAATCGATTTACAAAGCTTATTATAAAATTAGAATTTATCCAATTAATATTGGATATTTGAAAAATCCACTATTAGAAATATTTCGATACTAAAACTTCTTTAACTATATAGTTTAATAAACAAAAATTCCATTTTAAAACAAACTTAATTTCTCGACAAAAATCTATTTTTAAATCCAATATTACTAATTTAAATTTATAAATCCCTCTCGATTCATACCACATCGATTACTTTTCAATTTCATAACCATTCTCACATTTCAAAAATAGAATCCACTATTTTTCCAAAAACCGATTTCCATATCTCGATATAAATTCACACAATGAATTTATGTTTCCAATTTATCAACTGATAATCATTTCCTCTTATTTATAAACATCATTTATAAGTTATAAACTCATTTGGGTCTCACTTATATATAAAAATAATCTCATTTATAAAATTTCATTTATGAATCCATTCCTTTATAAATCCCATTTATTTTCCAAATCTATTTTTAATATCGATTTCAACTCCTTCTCCATAAATCTAGAAATATCACTTAAAAATCCATTGTTAAAAGTCCCTTATATAAATTATTTTTAGATCTCTAATTAAACATTTTACGAATAGTTAAGCACAAACCCAAAATCAAATCATTGTTTTATCCAAACTAATTTCCTTTAAAATAATCCAAATTTCGATATAAATTTTTTTATATCCAAAATCTCCTTTTAATTCCTTCAAATCCAAAATAATATTTATGGTATTTAAAATACCAAAATTAAGGCTAGTGCTACTATAGCATCCAATAAATCAAATCACACAACAATCCATAACAGATTATTCAATCACATCACATATCACCATATATGAAAAACAATCAATATATTCGAGTAATCTAGTTAGATCCCTCCAACCTGTTTCCCTACAACCACAGATGTTATATAACATAATATAATAATAATAATAATCCCGGTTCGAGGTGGGATATCGCAATAAAAAGGGTCATCCCCTATTATGCAGGGCGCAAAGAGTCTCATCCGCTCCAGCGGCGGGAATTATATCCAACTAATAATATATATACTAATATATATAATATAACATCCAACTAGTAATAATTTATAAATTCATCCAATCAACCAATAATTAATTTTTAACATTATAAATTAACACCAGTTATCCAAAATGAGTGAGATTTACTCACCTTGATTTTTAGATTCGCCAAACGTTCCGTTCTGAATTAAAATCAACAAGCGTTTAATTTGAAATCCAAATTCCTGCTAGCTTCAATCAACACCAATCCAATTCCTATGCATAGAATCCGCTGACACGAACCCAAAGCAACTTGTATCGTACAAAACGGAGTACGTACGAGAAAGTTATGGATTTTTAAAGATTCGATAATTAAATTTTTTAATTAAATTTAATAATTAAAATTTGAAAAAAAATATAACCTTCCTCTTCATCACGTTTGTTACCCAAGCAAACTCACGTGCGTTCGAAACCCAAGACGCACGCCTCGTCCATCGCCACTCCTCCTACGTGCGGCCGGAGATCGATCAGACACCTCCAAACGACACGCCGGAGCTTGCTCGACCACCCAACCGAGACCGGTCCCCCATCATGCTATCGTTGCCTCGTATTTCGTGCATGAACGCGCGACGAACGCAGCCATATCTGGCCCCCTACGCGAAGAATTTGACGATCACGACCATATGGATGTGGAGATCTCGACGTGCTCTTCTAATCTCTATTTGGAAGTTTTTGATAATAGTTTACGGATTGAGAGAGATCGAGGGAAGAAGATACGAAAATTCTAGGCCATTGAAATTATAAGTGGCGGCTATGACCTTATGCTCTAGGGTTTTGAGACATGGGTTGCTTATATAGTCATTTACGAAACATTATTCACCCGAAATATTTCCAAACTCCAAACAAAGCATGACGCCTGGCATTCATAATGTTTTACCCCTATTCCGAACACAATGGAATATATATCGAGAGCCAATTCCATCATATTTGGTAGATAGGTTTTCAAATCAAATTATTTTAATTAAATTTACTTAAATAAATTTCTACGCGTTTTAGCTTCGCACGACCAAACCGTAAGTCTGATTTACATGAAATATGAAATCCTTTAATAATACATTATTATGGATCCAATGGAACTGGTTTCGTCGAATTCCGATACTGTGCCCCGGATTGCTATTTTAACGCGTCGATTAAATCGACGATTTTCAAAATCGACGAAATTACTTGGATTCTCAATTTAAAAACTTACTAACTCAATTCTAATTCAAATAGAATTTACATTCACATTAGAAATCGTTTCGATTCATATTCACTTCATCTTTCAATTATTTGCACTATTCCTGTATTACGATGATCGCTATATTCGAAATTAAACTCTATTACTCGAATTTAGCAATAATTCCATATTCAAAATCAATTTATATTGCAAATTCAATATTTAAAACCATTTAAATATTCAAAATTAAATGTCGAAAAAATCCAGGTAGTTACATTCCTCCCCCCTTAAAAGAATTTCGTCCTCGAAATTGCTAAGGTAGGACGAATGCTCTAAACCCACTTAGTTAACTTGCTATTTCACTTTCCTAATTCCTTTAGTTCAATTCAAACAACTAATTTCCCTTCTTTAAATCAAAACCCTTTACTTCAATTTCAATTCGAAAACAAATCTTAGTTATCAAAAATTTCCAATTTTCAAAATTTTTCTAACACCCTAAATTTTCAAAAAAAAAAGGTAGATTCTCCGTTGTACGGAGAGCCTTTTGCAATATGACAAATGTGATAAAATGATATACATCGGCTCTCATGGCCGAAAAACGCAATATATATATATATATCAATATTTTTATTTTTCACGCGCTAAATTCGTAAGCATGCCTTATTTTAGCTTTATTAAGTGAGCTCACTCAATTTATATGCAATCGCGCAACCAAAATATAGCCAAATGGTCGTTTTGTACCTGTACTTACTCAAATAAAACCCATAAGTACCAACAACATTAAATTTAACAACATTTCATTTATTTAACTAGTTAAACATGCCATTTGCATAAACCAAACATGTTCTCTATGCATTTATAAGCAATTACGAGGTTTAACATGAAATTATCCACTTTTAATCGATTTATATACCTTTTATTTGATTTTTAATATTCCACAGGAAATTTATTTGCATTCAATACATATTTGCACACATTATATTCATATCCATTTCAAATTGATTCTAAATCAATTTATTCACTTTCCATTAAATCACAAAATGTTGTTTTCTCCCATTTACTTCAAACAACAAATTTTTTTTCCATGCAAATTTGGTGATATTCATTTAATAAAATAACCACTTAAGCTTATAGCTATTTTAAATTGATCTAAATCAATTTATCAACTTTCTATTTATTCACATTCAATATATTCACAAAATCTTGTTCGCTCAATTTTATATTCAACAACAATCAAATCCATGCCAATTTATTTATGAATCATTTTATAAATTAGTTACTTAAGTTGAATTTCATTCTTATCAATAAAATTCATGACCATATTCAAATTACACTTAAATTGAATTCACTTATAACTTAAGCCACCACCATTTCAAACTATTTATATTTTACTCGACAACATTTCAAGATATACCTAACTTGCTACACATAAGTCGAATTCCACTTATAACTCAAGTTCCACATCCCATTTCAATCCATAATTCATTTTGCTTAACTAAGTTGAGTCTCATTTCTATATTCAATTAACTAATTAATTTATCTAATTGGTTCACTTCCATTTCATAATTCAAAATTTGATTTTTATTTCAAAAATCACTTTAATTGGGTTGGCTTGAGTTCACTTGATTTTATAATTCAAAATTGGATTTCCATTTCTTCACTAAAATATCAAACCATTTATATTTTGGTCCTACCATTCCACCTTTTCAATTTATAAGTTGCACAACCTATTTTTCACATTTTCATAAATCCTTTACTTGAGTTGTGTGACGACCCAGAATTTTGGATGTTAGAAATCATAATATTTAATTGATTTTAATATTTAAAAGTTAGTTTGTGACTTGAATTTCAACTATCACATTATTTGGAAATTTAATTATTGGATTTAATTACTGGAAATTGGGTTAAATGTTGAATCTGGAGTGTTAAGCTTGTTAAAAATAATTTGAAGGCTTATAAAATTTATATTAATAATACTGAAGGTGATAG
Organism: Allium fistulosum; assembly: GCA_030737815.1. Lineage (NCBI taxonomy): Eukaryota > Viridiplantae > Streptophyta > Magnoliopsida > Asparagales > Amaryllidaceae > Allium > Allium fistulosum. The sequence continues at coordinate 494,554,408 of CM060901.1, forward strand.
AACTTTTAAAATTGAATTTAAAGGTGTTTTGTTAAGTTTTGAAATTTTATCGTTTAAATTGATATTTAAAAATAGCCTTCCGAGGCATAGTCTCGGAATTCGACGAAACCAGTTCAATTGGATCTGTAATATTGTATTATTATCGGATTTCAATTTTCGTAGTGATTGGAGTTGTTGTGTGAGCGTACGAGATATAAACGCGCTGAAATTTATATCGAATTTAATATAATAACTAAGTCCAAAAAGCTATCTTCTCCATACGATCGAATTTGGACTCGAAACCTTTTCCATTTCGTTCGGAATAGGGGTTTAACATTTCAAATGCCTGGCGGCATGCCTCGTTAGTAGGTCGAGATTTTGAGTTGCATAATTCGAGACGATTTCAATTTAAAATTTAAATATATATATACATCTGGTCAAAATTCCATTCACATCAGCTGTTTTTATTTCACCTCAAGTCACTGTACATAAGCAAGCTCTACACGCCATCGTTCATTCTTTCACTTTGTTAAGAACGTGGCCAATACGAGAAAAGAGAAAATAAGGATAAAATAAAACGCGAGCCTCCTTCTATAAATGTCCCGAATCCTCTTTTCTCCCTTCCAAATCGAACACAGAAAATGAAATTCAATATAATGGCCAAAGGAAAGAAATCGCCTTCGTTCTTTTCCCTCATTCCCAAATAAATTCGCGAGTCCCTCTCCCTTACTCTTGAAAATCGAAAAATAAATGGATCCATCACAGGCGCCGTGTGGCCTCCGGCTGAGAGGGGGCGAAGCACGTTTGATTTTGGGAAGACTCGATTCACTATCGAGCTGCGGTGGTCACGTTGTTGAGGAAGGGCATGTCGAGGTTTGGTTGTTCGTCGCGATGGTCACGCAATGGATGGTGGTTAGCGGCGATGTGAATGGCGGTGCAGGGGAGTCGCGACATGGGATGCTCGCAAGTCGTGGTCAACATGAGGCGTGGTAGCTATGTAGATTGTTCGGTAAGGTTATTTGTTTTTTTTAAATTTATATCTGTTTTTATATGGAAAAAAAGAGGGGATATTCATAGCGAAGTATACAATATATATATATATATATAACTGTGAAAATATAACAGTGAACTTAAGGGGTACTTAACACTGTGGGTCGAACAATGCTATAACTCTGCTTTTAATTTTACTAAATATATATATATATATATATATATGTAACCCAGTATTTGATTTTCACAGTCATGTGCAAAACCATTCTGTTTTTATTTAAAAATATATATAAGTTAGAAAGAACTTTTATTTTCATTGGGATTTAGTAAATATATATACGTTAACAGTGATTATATATATATAGATCAGATTTTGGGAAATGGAAATTTTAAAATGGGTATGGAGTTTATATAAAAAAAATAAAAAATCAACTAGCTTACTTTAAAACAATGATGGAGATTAAATTGTTTTAATAAACTTAACTAATTTATTTTAGTTACTAAAAGACTTTTAAAGGGGGAATTTTTAGTTAAATTAAATAGTTAGTTAATTAAATTTTAAAATGGTAATTAATTGTTCGAATTTTTCGAATATTGATAAACTGTATAAATATTTATACAAGGTCAAAAATCGTGAAAACAAGCTGGAAGGGAAATGGATTGCAAAACAAAAGCAAAGGTGAGATCTTCTCACTCAATCGGAATAATTAAAATTTAAATTATTGATTAATTGTTTGGATGTGATATTATATATGATAGTATATATATATATTAGAGTAATTGATTTCCCACATTATATAGCGGATGAGACCCTATGCGCCGCATAATAGCGGATGATATTTTATAAACCCATATACCGTGATATTCCACCTCAAAGTGGAATTGGTATTGTGCTAACATCTGTGGATGCAGGGAAACAGGTTGGAGGGATCCAACTGGATTCCTCAAATTTATTTAGATTATTTTATTATTCTGTGATATGATATATTTGGTGATCTGTGATAGATTACATTAGTAATTGGAATATTGGATGCTATGGTCTGATTGAATATACCTTTCGATATACTGAGTTATCAAAATATATAAAATTGGAATTTTGAAAAAAATAAAAAAATAAAAGAGATAATGTTAAGTAAATAATTATTGGAATTTGGATAAATTAGAGAATAAAATGGAAAAGTGATTTCTAAAATTCCAATGAATAAATTCTACGTATGGGAATAGAGATTTTCGAGTAAACGAAAATAAATGAATTTTTAAAACCTAAGTGATGTTAAATAAAGGAATAATAGATCATTTAAAAAAAAAGATTCAAAATTTTAAATTGTTAAGGAAGAAGTAAAGGAAGGAACTTGAAATAATACAAAATTTGTTGTTTCAAGTTAAATAAGATTTTAAAACCTAATTAAGAAGTTAAGTCTGGAATTAATAAAAGTAACAGATTTTAAAATAAAATTGGATAAGTAAAGGGATTTATTATAAATGGAATAAATTTTGAAAATCAATTTGGGAATTGGTTAAGTACTTGAAACTGGGATTTTAAAAGGAAGTTGAGACCATGAGATTTATAAACTGGGTTTATAAAAGTGAAGTAATATATCAGTGGATATTTGGAAGAATAAATTCACGGTGGAAATTTATTAAATAAATGGGTAAATTTGTTTAAAAATAAATAGTGATTTATTTTTAAAGATGTAAATGAGAAGTGTATTTCCCTGGATAGCCAAGTACGTTTCCAAAGTAAACTTTTAAGTATAAGCTAAAAGTTTTAAAGTTGATTTAAAATATGTTTTAGAAAATTTATTATTCTTAAATGTTTAAATTTTAAAGTAAGTATTTTTCAAATTTATTTTAATAGTAATTATTTAAAGATGGTTTGGTATTATGTTTTAAATGATAAAAATCTAGTTTTATATTTTATTAAGTAGCTTTATTTTGAATATTCTTAAAGTATATATCTTTGAATAAAGTATTAAAGTAGTTTTAATTTAAATGTTTTGTTTAAAGTATATTTTGTAATATAGTGTTTTAAATTATTTTAAAAATCTAAGTGTTTTTACTTGGTGATTTCAATGGAAATAGAAAATATTTGGGAAATTTATTCCGTGAGAGGAAGATGGTTTGAAACTGTTTTCAAAGGATTGAAAATGGAAATATATCTTGCGCAGATATTTTGAGGTTAATAAATAATTTGGAAATTATTTATTGTTTGATGGATGTTTGTGAATGTTAATTGATAGTTAAATAACCGACTATCAATATTGGCTAATGCGCTGATTGTTTCGAAGAGACCGGGATCGAGATTAATTTCTTGAAAACCACTTCGATCCGGTTTGTACGTTTTCGTGGGGAAACGAGTTTGAATCGAAGATGGTACAGTGAAGTGCAAGGGCTCGTCGCTACTAATCCTGAGGGTGATTCCAAAATGGATGTAGTAGGAATAGTGCCTTCGGTTCCATTCGAACCCGGGACGGACTTGTATGGATGAATGCTTTCGGAACATCGTCAGGTGGACGATGGGCATTCTAAGCGAAATGTTCTAAAAAGATAAAGCTTAGCCTCGAGCCTCATCAACTGGGAATGACTGAAAATCAGGGGTTATGCCGCAAGGCTATGTGGGTAGCGCCCATTTGGGTGAGGTCATCCCTGTCTAGATGTCCCTTTTTATTTCGGCTGTGTGGGCGGTTGCTGATCCCAACCGTGGGGTGATCTTACTTGGAATTACCCTTAGGTAATTCCGGTCTTGTGTTGTAGGGGATCGGGCGTGGTCCTCGGTACGCTGATCTAGACCAGGTATTGTGACAGGTGGTACCCCAGTGCCTAGTCATTCGTTGGAAATCCATTCTCCCTACGCGCCTGTACGGTTTTGATTATGCCCAACTATTGCTGAAACGTGAGATGCAAGCATTTCAGCTAGATTCTATTTTACTTTCTATAGACATTATTATAATATCAGACGGATTTGATAAAAAGTGTTTTAGCTATCGTAAGGTAAAAACCCGACATGTTTATTTATGGCGTGGTCTTACGAGATGCTTTTGATTTCAAAGGGTTTTGAAACTGTAATAATCAAATTGAGTGTGATTTTCTCACGTTGGTATTCCAGACTGACTCGGGTGTTATTTAACTATAATGCTCGGGTCAGACCGAGTATTATAGGATACAGGTTATGATGCTGTGGAGCTCAGGAGACGAGCTGGATGGCGAGACGTATCACACGTATATGATGTATATTCCACTGTGTTGTGTATGTTGTGTATTCTGTGTGGGGCAAGATATTATAACTGTCCTGAATTATGATGTTGATTGTATTATACTTTAATTCTGTACTCTGATGATGTAATATATAAATAGATGTTTTTTCTTTTGTGTAAAGATCATTTATTATCTATTATATTTTATTCCGCTGTGATGGTTAGATTCTGATGTTGTCTTCTATTTTCTTCTTCTACCTCTTCTTCTTTAATCTTGATGGTTCGCATTTCCGTTCTTCTTGAGTTGATTTGATGGAGATTAATGTCAATTCAAGGGGGGCTGTTACAGTGGTATCAGAGCGAGGTTTAGCGATATCCTTGGCTCTAGTGGGGATTACTCATAGAATAGAGTCTGTAGTACTCTAGAATGAGTTTGAGTGTATTAATAGATATGATCGCGTATTTGTTAGTGAATATAAAATGGTTTTATATTGTGTCGATTGGTTTGTTGAGTGGTTTATGGATTCTGGTCAATACGAGTAATTAACGTTATTGATAGGGATCTCTAAACACTTGAATAGAACAATTCGACACAGTATTGTTTTAAAGGGGTAAATGAAATAATTTTACCCAAATTATTTTTGTATATGAAAGAAATAATTTTTAGTAATTATTATATATATGGTTGCTTGGTTGTTAGAAAATGATAATATTAAATTATTATCACTAAAAATGGAAATTGAATAAGGAATTGGAATTTATAACCAAAGGTTAAGAAATAAATACATATACAACTGGAATTTGTAAATGTAAACTATAAATGTGATTTATAATTTGAAATAGAATTCCAGAGAAATATTCGAAAATAAAATGAGATAAAATTTCTAGAGTAATGTTTGAATATGAATTGGATGGATTTGGAATTTGAAATTTTGGAAAGAAATAAATTCCTTTGAGTTGAAAACGGTTTTCATAGGCTTTGGAGAAGTGATGGTGATAGTATTTGATAAATATTTTGCATTGGATTTGAAATCTGGAGAGATTTGAAATTAAAATATTTGAATCGTTTTTAAGAGATAAAAGCATTTAACTCTCTTTCGGTCGCTGGAAAATAACTTCGGTGATGACTGCAGCATCATCGATGTTCATTTTCGAGTTTTTAGGAGAGGAATTGCTGCCAATTTGTTTTAAATTGGAATTGTTTGCAAAACTGAGTTTGACTTTGAAATTCAAAGAGATAATTGAATTTACCGAAGGATATTGGATATAATCGATTTCAAAAATATTTTTGAAATATGAGAAATTGTTTATAATACTCTGGAGTTGGCTTGAAATTGTTATAGAATATATATGGGTTGATAATTCATAAAATTTTGGATATGTTAGAATAAAATTTAACTTATGAAGAATTGAATAAAAATATATACTTGACTAAAATAAATGTATAATCCCGAGTTAAAAAGTAAAATGTGAACGGGATTGATTGTAAATGGATTTAATTGGAAATGAAGATGAACTTAAGTTGTTAACTTAAGTAAATTGTTAAATATTTGTTAGTGAGCTTTATGAAATGGTTTTGAATTGAACCTGTTTGAATAATGAAATGGAATGTGAGTAAATAGATAAAATTTAAAATGCAATGAAAATGAGAATGTATGGTTTGTGAATAAATTTATAATGGAATGAAACTTGTATAAATTGAGTTGGAATCAATTTGAAATGGTCATCGGCTTAAGTGGTTATTTACTTGGATTAATATCATCGAATTACATAGAATAAATCGTCATTTGACGTAAATGGAAGTAAATAAAATTCTATGACATGGTAGAAGTAAATAAAATTGATTTTTGGAATCAACTGAAATAAATGTGAGTTGTTTGGATTAAAAATGAATTGAATTTAAGTAATTGAGTTGTAAACTATTTAATTTGAATGAAGTTGTATATGAATTGGTTGTAAATAATTAAAATTAAGGTCAGGACCCTATACGTTGCTTATAAATATTGTTTAACCGGCAATGCTTATAGAAACTCGCATGTTTACTAGTTAAATATGTAAAATGTTGTTAAGATACATGATTTTGGCACTTATATATTTAAATTGAGTAAGTACAGGTTCAGGGAAGCCGTTTGGCTGGATTGGGTCATGCGAAATGCTAAAATAAATAACCGCTTTGCTTAAAATGGTAAATAAGGTACGCCTACGCAATAAAAATAGGAAATATGAACTGTTTTTGTTTTTCCGACCGTGTGGGTCGATGTATATATATTTATATCTCTTGTCAAATTGCAAAAGCTCCTCCATACAAAGGAGACTCTGCCAAAATTTTCCGGAAATTTTGGGAGTTAGAAATTTTTTTGGAATTTTTGAAAATTTTCAGTAACGACAAATGATATCAAATTTGAATTTGAGATAAGGTAAATTGTATTCAAATGGAATTGTGAAGGCAAAGTGAATAGAAATAGATATAAACTTTAGTAGTGAAAATAAATATAAGAAATATTTATATTGGACTTAAGAAATGAATGGTGAAGTTCTTAAGTAAATTGGTATTGGGAATATACTAAGTAATTTTGGAATGGAGAAATATACTTAGTGAATAACAATCAAAATAAAGGTGAATGAAAAGAAAATTGATATAGATGATAATCAATTGGAATTAATACGTAGGATGTACGTATATTATTTTATTTGCATAACGATTTGATCCAGATTCGAGCATAGATTTTCGAGATAGTTATACCGATCCGAGTTAGGATTTTTCACTCGATTTTCGACGGTGAACCCTGGATATGGGATTTTGATTGATTCTGGAAATTCACTATCATAGTTTGTGACTATGCAAGGAAAATGACGGTTTCTGATCAAGAAACCAGATCTGAGTCCGCACTAGGAAGTCGGGTGGACGATACTAGTTCAGAAATGAAATTGTGTGATCGTGAGAGCGATCAGATTTGGTATTGCGTACGGATGATATATGTGCATCGTACGGGCTTAAGTAAAGTAGATATTGAAAATTTTGTAAAGAAATGTGTAAAGCAACTTTGAATGTTGTAAATGAACATTATTGCTAAGTAGGATATTCAAGTGTTTAAAAGCAAAAAGGAAATTAGGATTTTTGATTTCAAAACATAAATTGAAATTTTCTCGGAAAAAGGTAAGTATTTAAATTTCTGTATGAAATTTGATTGGGTTTTTGATCTAGCCACTTGGCGTTTTGTTTTCTTTTGAAATCTAGGGGCCCGTAGAGGCATTTTGTAGTTGTACCGAGCTAGCCGCGCAAAGGAGACGCTAGCAAAAATTTTCGGAAATTTAGAGAGTTAGAAAAATTTGAGAAATTTTGATAATTTAAATTTTGAATTTAAATTTAAATTTGAATTGTTAAGTAAGTAATATTGTTTGGGACTTATGGATAAGCTTAGGAAGTTAGTAAGAGGAATAATATGTCTTTGATAAAAAGATTTGTTTGGGCAAGTTGTTAAAAACTATTTGGGTTGAGAAAATAGTTAATGGGTTATGGATCATTCTTCTTAACTAGCAATTTTGGGGACGAAATTCTTTTAAGGGGGGAGGAATGTGACGACCCGGAACTTTGGATGTTAGAAATCAGAATATTTAATTGATTTTAATATTTAAAAGTTAGTTTGTGACTTGAATTTCAACTATCACATTATTTGGAAATTTAGTTATTGGATTTAATTACTGGAAATTGGGTTAAATGTTGAATCTGGAGTGTTAAGCTTGTTAAAGATAATTTGAAGGCTTATAAAATTTATATTAATAGTATTGAAGGTGATAGAACTTTTAAAATTGAATTTATAGGTGTTTTGTTAAGTTTTGAAATTTTATCATTTAAATTGATATTTAAAAATAGCCTTCCGAGGCACAGTCTCGGAATTCGACGAAACCCGTTCCATTGGATCCGTAATATTGTATTATTATCGGATTTCAATTTTCGTAGTGATTGGAGTTGTTGTGTGAGCGTACGAGATATAAACGCGCTGAAATTTATATCGAATTTAATATAATAACTGAGTCCAAAAAGCTATCTTCTCCATACGATCGAATTTTGACTCGAAACCTTTTCCATTGCGTTCGGAATAGTGGTATAACATTTTAAATGACTGGCGGCATGCCTTGTTAGTAGGTCAAGATTTTGAGTTGCGTAATTCGAGACGATTTAAATTTAAAATTTAAATATATATATATATATATACATCTGGTCAAAATTCCATTCACATCAGCTGTTTTTATTTCACCTCAAGTCACTGTACATAAGCAAGCTCTGCACGCCATCGTTCATTCTTTCACTTCGTTAAGAACGCGGCCAATACGAGAAAAGATAAAATAAGGATAAAATATAACGCGAGCCTCCTTCTATAAAAATCCTGAATCCTCTTTTCTCCCTTCCAAATCGAACACAGAAAATGAAATTCAATATAATGGCCAAAGGAAAGGAATCGCCTTCGTTCTTTTCCCCCATTCCCAAATAAATTTGCGAGCCCCTCTCCCTTACTCTTGAAAATCGAAAAATAAATGGGTCTATCGCAGGCGTCGTGTGGCCTCCGGCCGAGAGGAGGGCGAAGCACGTTCGATTTTGGGAAGACTCGATTCACTATCGAGCTGCGGTAGTCATGCTGTCGAGGAAGGGCATGTCGAGGTTTGGTTGTTCGTCGCGATGGTCACGCAATGGATGGTGGTTAGAGGCGATGTGAATGGCGGTGCACGGGAGTCGCGGGATGGGATGCTCGCAAGTCGTGGTCAACACGAGGCGTGGTAGCTGTGTAGATTGTTCAGTAAGGTTATTTTTTTTTTAATTTAAAATTCATATCTGTTTTATATGGAAAAAAAAGAGGGGATATTCACAGTGAAGTATACGATATATATATATATATATAACTGTGAAAATATAACAGTGAACTCAAGGGGTACTTAAAACTGTGGGTCGAACAATGCTATAACTCTGCTTTTAATTTTACTAAATATATATATATGTAACCCAGTATTTGATTTTCACAGTCAGATGCAAAACCATTCTGTTTTTATTTAAAAATATATATAAGTTAGAAAGAACTTTTATTTTCATTGGGATTTAGTAAATATATATATGTTAATAGTGATTATATATATATAGATCAGATTTTGGGAAATGGAAATTTTAAAATGGTTATGGAGTTTATATAAAAAAAATAAAAAATCAACTAGCTTACTTTAAAACAATGATGGAGATTAAATTGTTTTAATAAACTTTACTAATTTATTTTAGTTACTAAAAGACTTTTAAAGGGGGAATTTTTAGTTAAATTAAATAGTTAGTTAATTAAATTTTAAAATGGTAATTAATTGTTCGAATTTTTCGAATATTGATAAACTTTATAAATATTTATACAAGGTCAAAAATCGTGTAAACAAGCTGGAAGGGAAATGGATTGCGAAACAAAAGCAAAGGTGAGATCTTCTCACTCAATCGGAATAATTAGAATTTAAATTATTGATTGATTGTTTGGATGTGATATTATATATGATAGTGTGTATATATATATATATATTAGAGTAACTGATTTCCCGCATTATATAGCGGATGAGACCCTATGCGCCGCATAATAGCGGATGATATTTTATAAACCCATATACCGCGATATTCCACCTCGAAGTGGAATTGGTATTGTACTAACATCTGTGGATGCAGGGAAATAGGTTAGAGGGATCCAACTGGATTCCTTAAATTTATTTAGATTAATTTATTATTCTGTGATATGATATACTTGGTGATCTGTGATAGATTACATTGGTAATTGGAATATTGGATGCTATAGTCTTATTGAATATACCTTTCGGTATAATGAGTTATCAAAATATATTAAATTGGAATTTTGAAAAAAATAAAAAAATAAAATAGAGAATGTTAAGTAAATAATTATTGGAATTTGGATAAATTAGAGAATAAAATGGAAAAGTGATTTCTAAAATTCCAATAAATAAATTCTAAGTATGGGAAAGGAGAGTTTTGAATAAACGAAAATAAATGAATTTTTAAAACCTAAGTGATGTAAATTAAAGGAATAATAGATAATTTCAAAAAAAAATTCAAAATTTTAAATTGTTAAGGAAGAAGTAAAGGAAGGAACTTGAAATAATACGAAATTTGTAGTTTCAAGTTAAGTAAGATTTTAAAACCTAATTAAGAAGTTTAGTCTGGAATTAATAAAAGTAACGGATTTTAAAATAAAATTGGATAAGTAAAGGGATTTATTTTAAATGGAGTAAATTTTGAAAATCAATTTGGGAATTGGTTAAGTACTTGAAACTGGGATTTTAAAAGGAAGTTGAGACCATGAGATTTATAAACTGGGTTTATAAAAGTGAAGTAATATATCAGTGGATATTTGGAAGAATAAATTCACGGTGGAAATTTATTAAAGAAATGGGTAAAGTGGTTTAAAAATAAATAGTGATTTATTGTTAAAGATGTAAATGAGAAGTGTATTTCCCTGGATAGCCAAGTACGTTTCCAAAGTAAACTTTTAAGTATAAGCTAAAAGTTTTAAAGTTGATTTAAAATATGTTTTAGAAAATTTATTATTCTTAAATGTTTAAATTTTAAAGCAAGTATTTTTCAAATTTATTTTAATAGTAATTATTTAAAGATGGTTTGCTATTATGTTTTAAATGATAAAAATCTAGTTTTATATTTTATTAAGTAGCTTTATTTTGAATATTCTTAAAGTATATATCTTTGAATAAAGTATTAAAGTAGTTTTAATTTAAATGTTTTTTTAAAGTATATTTTGTAATATAGTGTTTTAAATTGTTTTAAAAATCTAAGTGTTTTTACTTGGTGATTTCAGTGGAAATAGAAAATATTTGGGAAATTTATTCCGTGAGAGGAAGATGGTTTGAAACTGTTTTCAAAGGGTTGAAAATGGAAATATATCTTGCGAAGATATTTTGAGGTTAATAAATAATTTGGAAATTATTTATTGTTTGATGGATGTTTGTGTTAATTGATAGTTAAATAACCGACTATCAATATTGGCCAATGCGCTGATCGTTTCGAAGTGACCGAGATCGAGATTAATTTCTTGAAAACCACTTCGATCCGGTTTGTACGTTTTCGTGGGGAAACGAGTTTGAATCGAAGATGGTATAGTGAAGTGCAAGGGCTAGTCGCTACTAATCCCGAGGGTGATTCCAAAATGGATGTAGTAGGAATAGTGCCTTCGGTTCCGTTCGAACCCGGGACGGATTTGTATGGATGAATGCTTTCAGAACATCGTCAGGTGGACGATGGGCATTCTAAGCGTAATGTTGAAAAAAGGTAACGCTTAGCCTCGAGCCTCATCAACCGGGAATGACTGAAAATCAGGGGTTATGCAGCAAGGCTATGTGGGTAGCGCCTATTAGGGTGAGGTCATCCCTATCTAAATGTCCCTTTTTATTTCGGCTGTGTGGGCGGTTGCTGATCCCAACCGCGGGGTGATCTTACTCGGAATTACCCTTAGGTAATTCCGGTCTTGTGTTGCAGGGGATCGGGCGTGGTCCTCGGTACGTTGATCTAGACCAGGTACTGTGACAGGTGGTACCCCAGTGCCTAGTCATTCGTTGGAAATCCATTCTCCCTACGCGCCTGTACGGTTTTGATTGTGCCCAACTATTGCTGAAACGTGAGATGCAAGCATTTCAGCTAGATTCTATTTTACTTTCTATAGACACTATTATAATATCAGACGGATTTGATAAAAAGTGTTTTAGCTATCGTAAGGTAAAAACCCGACATGTTTATTTATGGCGTGGTCTTACGAGTTACTTTTGATTTCAAAGGGTTTTGAAACTATAATAATCAAATTGAGTGTGATTTTCTCAAGTTGGTATTCCAGACTGACTCGGGTGTTATTTAACTATAATGCTCGGGTCAGACCGAGTATTATAGGATACAAGTTATGATGTTGTGGAGCTCAGGAGACGAGCTGGATGGAGAGATGTATCACACGTATATGATGTATATTCCGTTGTGTTGTGTATGTTGTGTATTCTGTATGGGGCAAGATATTATAACTGTCCTGAATTGTGATGTTGATTGTATTATACTCTGATTCTGTACTCTGATGATGTAATATATAAACAGATGTATTTTCTTTTGTGTAAAGATCATTTATTATCTATTATATTTTATTCCGATGCAATGGTTAGATTCTGATGTTGTCTTCTATTTTCTTCATCTACCTCTTCTTCTTTAATCCTGATGGTTCGCATTTCCGTTCTTCTTGAGTTGATTTGATGGAGATTAATGTCAATTCAAGGGGTATGGGTTTGCGGGCTGTTACAAGTTGATTCCATTTCAAAATTTATAACTTATAGTTATATATCCATTTTACAACTCAGATTTTATATTCAATTCAATTTTGATATGTGTTCAAATCCAATCCAGTTTTATTTAACTTATCTTAAGTTAAATTCTAATCCATACAATTTCCTTTTATACATTCAATTTATTTAACTTGCATAAGTTAAATTTTAATATTCATATTGAATTTCACAATTCTAGTTTATAAGTTCAAAACTTATTTTTCGAAGGTTTCATAAAACATTCAAATAAATATTCCAAAATTCAAACACCCGGTTTCATTTCAAATCATTTTGAAATCTCATATATAAATATATATTCCTTTTTTCATATCAAAACTTACTTTTGGAATTTTTAAATCAAAACCTGATTTTACCAAAACAATTCTAAAGCCAAATAATCACAGTAGCAATCCATCACTTAGAAACTCAAAAATAAACATCGATGATGTCGCAATCATCATCGGAATTATTTTCCAGCGACTGAAGTGAGTTCAGTGCTATATCACCTTCAAAATCCATTTAAAACCATTTTTTTCAAAAATTATTTTCAAAATAATACCATTTTTATTTTCACAACACTTCGAAAAAATATTTTCCAAACCTTCCGGGATTTTAATCTCCAAATTTTGGTTTTGAATCCATTTTTATTTCTAATTCATGTGCATAAATCATTCTTATACAATCTCTATTTAGTTATATATAACCATTTCAATTTTATAATCTTGTTTGGATTATGATAATAACAACCAAACACTCCAACGTACTACAATAATTTCATAAAATTAAGTCTTTCATATCAAAATATAGTTTGGGTAAAATTATTTCATTTACCCGCTTCAAAACAATACTGTGTCAGTTTACCTGGTTCAAGTGTTAAAAAATTCCTATCGATTTCGTGGCATCCCACTATTCGACCAGAATTCATAAGCACTCAATTGATGAATCAACAGAATAAAAAAAATTTAAATTCATTAACAAATACGTGCTCATATCTATTAATACATTCAAACTTATTCTAGGATACTACTGACCCTATCTCTAATGAGTAATTCCCACCAAAGCCTAGGTGTTCGCTCAACCTAAGCTCTGATACCAAGTGTGATGAACCACAAATCCGTACCCGTTGAATCAACAATAAACCATACATGTCCGACCCAAAAGTACAGAATGACGGAAGGTCATGGAAAAGAAGAGGGAGGGTGAGAAGAAAGAAAGAAGAAGAGATAGAAGAAATAGAAAAAATACATAGAATCTCACAAATCGCAACGGAACAATATATAATAGATAAATACAGATCTTTATACAAAAAGGAACTGTAACTTTTAATATACATACAATCATCAGAGTACAACAATCAACATAGCAATCTGGATAGTTATAATAACTTGTCCTCACAAGTACTGTATAAACAGTTTAACACACACAGCGGAAAAGTACCAGGTACGTGCACCTGAAATCCTCTAGCTCATCTCCCGAGCTACATAGCATCATAACCTGGATCTGCAATACTCGGTCTGACCTGAGCATTATAATAAAATAACACCCGAGTCAGTCTGGAAAACCAGCGTGAGAAAACACACTCAATTTGAATTATTACCGTTATCTAAATCCTTTGAAAACCACGTTATCTCGTAAGACCACGTCACACATAAATACGACGGGGTTCTGCCTTAGGATAACCAAAACATTTTTTTAATATAAAAATCATATGATATTATAATAGTGTCTAAGTACAAATATTTATTAAAATAGCTGAAATTGTTACATTAATTAAATTTCAGCATACTAGGCTCTACAATCAAAACCGTGAAGGCTCATGTTAGAGAATGGATTTCGTACTATGACCAGGTAAGGAACTACCTCTAATGGGTACATTTCTAGATCAATGCACCCGGGTCTAACAAGAACATCTTGTACCCTGCCACATAGAACCGACCTACCACCTGACTAGTAGTACCGAATATGTCATTATCCCGGTCATCCAAACTTAATCGAGATCTCTCACGCACAACCAAATCCATAAATATAGGGTAATCTAGAAAGATGATGACATGCCCTAATGGGAGCGACCCACTTAGCCCTGTTGCATGCCCTGTTTTAGTCATTTCCCGGTTGACGAGGCTTAAGGCTATACCTTTTTGAATAGCAATCCCACTTCGAATGCTAACACTGGCTTCCAAGCAACAATGCAATGATAGCATTCATCCATACAAATAGTTCTGGGTTTGTACAAACCAATCTCTTCAAAGATCACCGTGTCCATTATCCTCAAGATTTCACAATTCGTAACGCTCAAATAGGATCGAAGTGGTTTTTGGATAATCAAATCAGATCCCGGTCTCTTCGAAACGATCCATGAATTTGGCCAGATTTGATAGTCGGTTATTTAACTATCAAATTACACACAAAAGCAATTACTAGGCCCAATTTTATAAATCATTCAAACATTTATTTCAAAATATCCTTATAAAGATATAAATCTCTTTTAGTATTTCAACATTTGAAAACAAATTCAAATACTTATATCCATAACAGGATATTCTCAAATCATACCAACACATAGAAATATTTTTGAATTCAATTTATAACACTTAGAAAAATATTTCTATATCATTCATTTCACAATTAAAATATTTTCCAAAACTCTCTTTTCAATACTTAGGAGAATATTTATAGGCAGATTCTCCAAAATCATTTTAATATCAAACTTAGAAAATATTTCATCACTTATCTCATAAATTTCCGAAATTATTTATAAATTTCATTTTACAATTTCCAAAACCGATTATACTCTTTTATAGACCTAACCAACAATTTATAACTTCTTTTATGAATTCGGATTCATTTTCGAAGTTTCCATATTTCAACATTTTGGAAATTCCATTTTCTCCCAAAATCCCTTATAAGATTCCTCTTATCAAAATCATATCCGTTAAATAAACCCGTTTACAAATCTTGAGAGGATTTATAAATAAATTTCAATCATTTCAAAACTCTATATATATGATAAGTATTTTTAAAGAATAATATTTTTTTTTTGAAAACACGTTTTAGTAATTATTTGAAATATCAAAACACTTTAAATAAACATCGATAACTCATTTCCAATTCATTTTTAAATAAAACTTATCGATTTACAAAGCTTATTATAAAAATTAAATATATTCCAATTAATATTAGATATTTGAAAAATTCACTTTTCGAAATATTTCGATACTAAAATAGCTTTAACTATATAATTTATAAAAAAATTCCATTTTAAACAAACTTAATTTCTCAACAAAAATCTATTTTTAAATCCAATATTACCAATTCCAATTTATAAATCCCTCTCGATTCATATCACATCGATTACTTTTCAATTTCATAACCATTCTCACATTTCAGAAATAGAATCCACTATTTTTCAAAAACCGATTTCCATATTTCAATATAAGTTCACACTGTGAATTTATATTTCCAATTTATCAACTGATAATCATTTCCCCTTATTTATAAACATCGTTTATATTTTTATAAACTCATTTGGGTTTCACTTGTTTATAAAAATAATCTTATTTATAAAATTTCATTTATGAATCCATTCCTTTATAAATCCCATTTATTTTCCAAATCTATTTTTAATATCGATTTCAACTCCTTCTCTATAAATCCAGAAATATCACTTAAAATCCATTTTTAAAAGTACCTTATATAAATTATTTTTAAATCTCTAATTAAAACATTTTACGAGTAGTTAAGTATAAACCCAAAATCAAATCATTGTTTTATCCAAATCAATTTCCTTTAAAATAATCCAAATTTCGATATAAATATTTTTATATCCAAAATCTCCTTTTAATTCCTTCAAATCCAAAAATAATATTTATGGTATTTAAGATACAAAAATTAAGGCCAGTGCTACTATAGCATCCAATAAATCAAATCACACAACAATCCATAACAGATTATTCAATCACATCATAAATCGCCATATACGAAAAACAATCAATATATTCAAGGAATCCAGTTGGATCCCTCCAACCTGTTTCCCTGCAATCGCGGATGTTATATAACATAAAGTAAAAATAATCCCGGTTCAGGTGGGATATCGCAATAAAAAGGGTCATCCGCTTTTATGCGGAGCGCATAGTGTCTCATCCGCTCCAATGGCGGGAAATATATCCAACTACTAATATATACACTAATATATATAATATAACATCCAACTGATAATAATTTATAAATTCATCCAATCAACCAATAGTTAATTTTTAACATTATAAATTAAAACCAATTATCCAAAATGAGTGAGATTTACTCACCTTGATTTTTAGATTTGCCAAATGTTCCATTCTGAATTAAAATTATCAAGCGTTTATTTTAAATCCAAATTCCTGTTAGCTCCAATCGACTCCAATCCAATTCCTATGCGAAGAATCTGCTAACACAACCCAATGCAACTTGTTTCATCCAAAACGGACCTCGTACGAGAAAGTTATGGATTTTTAAACATTCGATAGTTAAAAAATTTAATTAACTTTAATAAATATAATTTTAAAAAAGTATAACCTTCCTCTTCATCACGTTCATTACCCAGGCAAACTCAGGCGTGTTCAAAACCCAAAACGCACACCTCGTCCATCGCTGCTCCTCCTACGTGCGGCCGGAGATCGATCAGACACCTCCAAACGACACGCCGGAGCTTGGTCGAACACCCAGCCGAGACCGGTCCCCCATCGTGCTGTCATTGCCTCATATTTCGCGCATGAACGTGCGACGATCGCGGTCAGATACGGCCCCCTACGTTATGAATTTGACGATCATGATTGTATGGATGTGGAGATCTCGACGTGCTTCGATTCTCTAGTTGGAAGTTTTTTATAATAGTTTATGGATTAAGAGAGATCGAGGGAAGAGGATTCGAATTCTAGGCCATTGAAATTATAAGTGCCGTCTGTGACCTTATGCTTTAGGGTTTTGAGACAGGTTGCTTATATAGCCATTTACGAAACACTATTCACCCGAAATATTTCCGAACTCCAAACGAAGCATGCCGCCCGGCGTTCATAATGTTTTACCCCTATTCTGAATACAATGGAATATATATCGGTTTTCGAATCAAATTATTTTAATTAAATTTAATTAATTAAATAGCTACGCGTTTCAGCTTCGCAAGGCCAAACCGTAAGTCCGATTGACACGAAATTTGAAATCCTGTAATAATACATTATTACGGATCCAATGGAACTGGTTTCGTTAAATTCCAAGACTGTGCCACAGATTGCTATTTTAACGCGTCGATTAAATCGACGATTTCCAAAATCGACGATATTACTTGGAATCTCAGTTTTGAAAACTTACTAACTCAATTCTAATTCAAATAGAATTTACATTCACATTAGAAATTGTTACAATTCATATTCACTTCAACTTTCAATTATTTGCACTATTCCCATATTACGATGATCGCTATATTCGAAATTAAACTCTATTACTCGAATTCAGCAATAATTCCATATTCAAATTTAATTTATATTCCAAATCCAATATTTAAAATCATTTTAATATTCAAATTATATGTCGGAAAAATCCAGGTCGTTACATTCCTCCCCCCTTAAAAGAATTTCGTCCCCGAAATTGCTAAGGTAAGACGAATGCTCTAAACTCATTACTTTTCAAAACCCACTTAGTTAACTTGCTATTTTACTTTCCTAATTCCTTTAGTTCAATTCAAACAACTGATTTCCATTCTTTAAATCAAAACCTTTTACATTAATTACAATTCGAAAACAAATCTTAATTAACAAAAATTTCCAAAAATTTTCAAAAATTTTCTAACACCCTAAATTTCCAAAAAAATTTGGTCGAGTCTCCCTTGTACGGAGAGCCTTTTGTAATATGACAAATGTGATAAAAAGATATACATCGGCTCTCATGGCCGGAAAACGCAATATATATCAATATTCTTATTTTTCGCGCACTAAATTCGTAAGCGTACCTTATTTTAGCGTTATTATGCGAGCTCACTCAATTTATATGCAAATCACGCAACCAAAATATAGTCAAATGGTCTTCTTGTACCTGTACTTACTCAAATAAAACCCATAAGTACCAAAAAAAATTGAAATTTAACAACATTCCTTTTATTTAACTAGTTAAACATGCCATTTGCAGTAACCAAACATGTTCTCTATGCATTTATAAGCAATTACGAGGTTTTAGCATGAAATTATCCACTTTCAATCAGTTTATATACCTTTTATTCGATTTCTAATATTCCACAATCCATTTATTTGCATTCAACACATATTTGCACACATTATATTCATATCCATTTCAAATTGATTCTAAATCAATTTATTCACTTTCCATTTAATCACAAAATTTTGTTTTCTCCCGTTTCTTTCAAACAACAAATTATTTTTTCCCATGGAAATTTTGTGATATTCATTTAATAAAATAAACACTTAAGCTTATAGCTATTTTAAATTGATTCTAAATCTATTTATCAACTTTTTTTTATTAATTCACATTCAATCTATTTAGAAAATCTTGTTCGCTCAATTTTATATTCAACAACAATCCAATCCATGCCAATTTATTTATGAATCATTTTATAAATTAGTTACTTAAGTTGAATTTCATTCTTATCAATAATATTCCCAACCATATTCAAATTACACTTAAATTGAATTCACTTATAACTTAAGCCACCACCATTTCAAACTATTTCTATTTTATTCGACAACATTTCAAGATATACCTAACTTGCCACACATAAGTCGAATTCCATTTATAACTCAAGTTCCACATCCCATTTCAATCCACAATTCATTTTTCTTAACCAAGTTGAGTCTCATTTCTATATTCAATTAACTAATTAATTTATCTAATTGGTTCACTTCCATTTCATAATTCAGAATCTGATTTTTATTTCAAAAATCACTTCAATTCGGTTGGCTTTAGTTCACTTGATTTTATATTTCAAAATTGGATTTCCATTTCTTCACCAAAATATCAAACCATTTTTATTTTGGTCTTACCATTCCACTTTTTCAATTTATAAGTTACACAACCTATTTTTTCACATTTTCATAAATCCTTTACTTGAGTTGATTCCATTTCAAAATTTATACCTTATAGTTATATATCCATTTTACAACTCAATTTTATATTCAATTCAATTTTGATATGGGTTTAAATCCAATCCAAATTTATTTAACTTATCTTAAGTTAAATTCCAATCCATATAATATCCATTTATACATTCAATTTATTTAACTTGCATAAGTTAAATTTTAATTTTCATATTGAAATTCACAATTCCAGGTTATAAGTTCAAAACTTATTTTTTGGAGGTTTCATAAAACATTCAAATGAATATTCCAAAATTCAAACACCCGGTTTCATTTCAAATCATTTTGAAATCTCATATATAAATATATATTCCTTTCTGTATATCAAATCTTACTTTTGGAATTTTTAAATCAAAGCCCGAATTTACCAAAATGATTCTGAAGCCAAATAATCACAGTAGCATTCCGTCACTTTGAAACTCGAAAATGAACACCGATGATGTCGCGATCATCATCAGAATTATTTTTCCGCGACTTAAGTGAGTTCAGTTCTATATCAACTTCAAAATCCATTTAAAACCATTTTTATCCAAAAATATTTTCAAAATAATACCATTTTTATTTTCACAACACTTCGAAAAATATTTTCCAAACCTTCCGAGATTTTAATCTCCAAATTTTGGTTTTTAATCCATTTTTATTTATAATTCATGTGCGTAAATCATTCTTATACAATCTCTATTTGGTTATATATAACCATTTCGATTTTATAATTTTGTTTGGATTATGAGAATAACAACCAATCACTCCAACATACTACAATAATTTCAAAAAATTATTTCTTTCATATCAAAATACAGTTTGCGTAAAATTATTTCATTTACCAGCTTCAAAACAATACTGTGTCGGTTTACTTGGTTTAAGTGTTTAAACATTCCTATCGATTTCGTGGCGTCCCACTATTCGACCAGAATTCATAGCCACTCAATAGATAAATCAACACAATATAAAACAATTTATATTCATTAAGAAATACACGCTCATATCTATTAATACACTCAAACTTATTCTAGGGTACTACTGACACTATCTCTAATGAGTAATTCCCACCAAAGCCTAGGTGTTCGCACGACCTAAGCTCTAATACCAAGTGTGACGACCCACAAATCCATACCCTTTGAATCGACAATAAACCACACATGTCAGACCCAAAAGTACAGAATGACGGAAGGTCGTGGAAAAGAAGAGAGAGAGGGTGAAAAGAAAGAAAGAAGAAGAGATAAAAGAAATAGAAACAACACATAGAATCTCACAAATCGCAGCGGAACAATATATAATAGATAAATACAGATCTTTATACAAAAAGGAACTGTAACTGTTAATATACATACAATCATCAGTGTATAACGGTAAACATAGCAATCTGGATAGTTATAATAACATGTCCTCAAAAGTCTGAATATACAATTTAATACACACAACGGAAAATAACCAAGTATGTGTAATACGCCTGAAATCCTCCAGCTCGTCTCCTAAGCTCCATAGCATCCTAATATGGATCTACAGTACTCGTTCTGACCCGAGCATTATAATAAAATAACACCCGAGTCACTCTAGAGTACCAGCGTGCGAAAACACACTCAATTTGAATTATTACTGTTATCAAAATCCTTTGAAAACAAAGGTATCTCGTAAGACCACGTCACACATAAATATGATGGGTTTTTACCTTACGATAACCAAAACATTTTTTTAGTACAAAAATCCTATGATATTATAACAGTGTCTAAGTACAAATACTTATAAAAATAGCTGAAATTGTTAAAATAATTAAATTCCAGCATACTAGGCTCTACAATCAAAACCGTAAAGGCTCGTATTGGAGAATGGATTCCATACTATGACCAGGTAAGAAACTACCTCTGATGGGTACATTTTTAGATCAATGCACCTGGGTTTGACAAGAACATCTTGTACCCAGCCACACATAACCGGCCTACCACTTGACTAGTAGTACCGAATATGTCAACATCCCGATCTTCCAACCTTAATCGAGATCTCTCATGCACAACCAAATCCATAAATATAGGGTAATCTAGAAAGATGATGACATACCCTAATGGAAGCGACCCACTTAGCCATACTGCATGCCCTGTTTTAGTCAATTCCCGGTTGACGAGGATTGAGGCTATGTTTACCTTTTTGAATAGCAATCCCACTTGGAATGCTAACACTGCCTTCCAAGCAACAATGCAATGATAGCATTCATCCATACAAGTTGTTCTGGGTCTGAACAAACCAATCTCTTCTAAGATCACCGACTTTATTATCCTCAAGATTTCACAATTCGTAACGCTGAAATCAGATCGAAGTGTTTTCGGATAATCAAATCCAATCCCGGTCTCTTCAAAACGATCAACGAATTTGGCCAGATTTGATAGTCCGTTATTTAACTACCAAATTACACACATAAGCAGTCACTAGGTCCAATTTTATAAATCTTTCAAACATTTATTTCAAAATATCCTTACAAAGATATAAATCACTTTCGGTATTTCAACGTTTGAATACAATTTCAAATACTTATGTACATAACAGGATATTCTCAAATCATACCAACACTTAGAAATATTTCCGAATTCAATTTATAACACATAGAAAAATAATTCTATATAATTCATTTCACACTTAAAATATTTTCCAAAACCCTCTTTTCAATACTTAGGAGAATATTTATAGGCAGATTCTCCAAAATCATTTTAATATCAAACTTAGGAAATATTTCATAACTTATCTAATAGATTTCCAAAATTATTTATAAATTTATTTTTACAATTTCAAAAACCGATTATACTCTTTTATAAACCCAACCAACAATTTATAATTTCTATTATGAATTCGGATTCATTTTCGAAGTTCCCATATTTCCACATTTTGGAAATTCCATTTTCTCCCAAAATCCCTTATAAGATTCCTCTTATCAAAATCATATCCATTAAATAAACCCCTTTTACAATTCTCGAGAGGATTTATAAATAAATTTCAATCATTTCAAAACTCTCTATATATAATAAGAATTTTTAAAGAATAATAATTTATTTTTTGAAAACACGTTTAAGTAATTATTTAGAATATCAAAACACTTTAAATAAACATCGATAACTCTTTTCTAATTCATTTTTAAATAAAACTAAATGATTGAAAAAGCTTATTATAAAAATTGTAATTTATTCCAATTAATATTAGATATTTGAAAATCCAGTTTTCGAAATATTTCGATACTAAAACAGCTTTAACTGTATAGTTTAACAAATAAAAATTCCATTTTAAAACAAACTTAATTTCTCGAGAAAAATATATTTTGAAATCCAATTTTACCAATTTCAATTTATAAATTCCTCTCGATTCATATCACATCGATTACGTTTCAATTTCATAACCATTCTAACATTTCAAAAATAGAATTCACTATTTTTCCAAAAACCGATTTCCATATCCCGATATAAATTCACACTGTGAATTTATATTTCCAATTTATTAACTGATAATCATTTCCCCTTATTTATAAACATCGTTTATAACTTTATAAACTCATTTGGGTTTCACTTGTTTATAAAAGTAATCTAAAATTTCATTTATGAATCCATTCCTTTATAAATCCCATTTATTTTCCAAATCTATTTTTAATATCGATTGCAACTCCTTCTCCATAAATCTAGAAATATCACTTAAAAACCATTATTACAAGTCCCTTATATAAATTATTTTTAAAACTCTAATTAAAACATTTTACGAATAGTTAAGTACAAACCCAAAATCAAATCATTGTTTTATCCAAATCAATTTCCTTTAAAATAATCCAAATTTGGATATAAATTTTTTAATATCCAAAATCTCCTTTTAATTCCTTCAAATCCAAAAATAATATTTATGGTATTTAAAACACCAAAACTAAGGCCAGTGCTACTATAGCATCCAATAAATCAAATCACACAACAATCCATAACAGATTATTCAATCACATCATATATCACTATATATGAAAAACAATCAATATATTTGAGAAATCCAATTGGATTCCTCCAACCTGTATCCTGCAACCATAGATGTTATATAACATAAAATAATAATAATCCTGCTTCGAGGCGGGATATCGCAATAAAAAGGGTCATCCGTATTATGCGGAGCGCATAGTGTCTCATCCGCTCCAACGATGGGAAATATATCCAACTACTAATATATATACTAATATATATAATATAACATCCAACTAGTAATAATTTATAAATTCATCCAATCAACCAATAATTAATTTTTAACATTATGTTATCCAAAATGAGTTAGATTTACTCACCTTGATTTTTAGATTCGCCAAACGTTCCGTTTTGAATTAAAATTAATAAGTGTTTAATTTTAAATCCAAATTCCTGCTAGCTCCAATCGACTCCAATCCAATTCCTATGCGTAGAATCTGTTGACACGAACCCAATGCAACTTGTTTCGTGCAAAACGGACCTCGTACGAGAAAGTTATGGATTTTTAAACATTCGATAATTAAAAAATTTAATTAACTTTAATAAATATAATTTAAATAAAAATATAACCTTCCTCTTCATCACGTTCGTTACATAGGCAAACTCATGCACATTCGAAAACCAAAATGCATGCACGCCTCGTCCATTGCCGCTCCTCCTATGTGCGGCCGGAGATCGATTAGACACCTCCAAACGACACGCCAGAGCTTGCTCAACCACCCAGCCGAGACCGGTCCCCCATTGTGCTGTCGTTTCCTCATATGTCACCCACGAACGCGTGACAAACGTGGCCAGGTCTGGCCCCTTACGCGATGAATTTGATGATCACGACTGTATGGATGTGGAGATCTTGACCTGCTCTTCGATTCTCTAGTTGGATGTTTTTGATAATAGTTTATGGATTGAGAGAGATCGAGGGAAGAAGATTCGAAAATTCTAGGCCATTGAAATTATAAGTGGCGGCTGTGACCTTATGCTCTAGGGTTTTGAGACATGGTTGCTTATATAGCCATTTACGAAACACTATTCACCCTAAATATTTCCAAACTCCAAACAAAGCATGCCGCTTGGCGTTCATAATGTTTTACCCCTATTTCGAACACAATGGAATATATATCGGGAGCGAATTCCATCGTATTTGGAAGATAGGTTTTCAAATCAAATTATTTTAATTAAATTTACTTAAATAAATTTCTATGCGTTTTAGCTTCGCACGACCAAACCGTAAGTGTGATTGACATGAAATTTGAAATCCTATAATAATACATTATTACGGATCCAATAGAATTGGTTTCATCGAATTCCGAGACTGTGCACCGAATTGGTATTTTAACGCGTCGATTAAATCGACGATTTCCAAAATCGACGAAATTACTTGGAATCTCAATTTTAAAAACTTACTAACTTAATTCTAATTCAAATAGAATTTACATTCATATTAAAAATCATTTCGATTCATATTCACTTCAACTTTCAATTATTTGCACTATTCCCGTATTACGATGATCGCTATATTCGAAATTAAACTCTATTACTCAAATTCAGCAATAATTCCATATTCAAAATCAATTTATATTCCAAATCCAATATTTAAAACCACTTAAATATTCAAAATTAAATGTTGGAAAAATCTGGGTCGTTACATTGGGCATATGAAGTTTAAAGAGATTTTAGATCAAATCTGAAAGGTGTTTTAATTAAAATCCTTTATTCAATTTAATTAGATTGAAAGAGTTTGAATTTGATATAAATTTAAATGTTTGAGCGTATCAAATACATCCATATGTGTAATAGTTGCTCATTAAAGTTAATTTTAGAAGTAAACCTTTTGTTTCCTTCTCTAAAATCTATGCAATCAATTAAGGGACTAAGTACCTTTAATTAGGGAGAGAAACCGTTAATTCCTCTCTCTCTTTGTGATTAGATTAATTATTCATTAAATGTCATTGATGATCAATTTAAATGTAAATGAAATGTAAGTGTATCCAAATGTACTCATAGTGTATATCATGCATGTACAATATATAAAAAGTGGCATAATTAATGATTCCCTTTATATATGCCTTTATTGTCCCTTTTTCAAATAAAACAGCGTTTGTGTTATATATATATATATATATATATATATAAACACACATATATACAAACACTAAATTTGATTTTGGTTGTTTGACAAGCTTTAAAGCAAAGCAAAGAACTTAAAACTAGTTTTAATTAACGGATAGTCTTAAACCAAAATTGTAATTTCCATAAAAGTCCATTTTGTTGTAACATTTAAATTTAAAACTACTTTAATACTTTATTCAAAGATATATATTTTAAGAATATTTAAAATAAAGCTACTTAATAAAATATAAAACTAGATTCTTTTATCATTTAAAACATAATACCAAACCATCTTTAAATAATTAATATTAAAATAGATTTGAAAAAATACTTACTTTAAAGTTTAACCAATTAAAAATAATAGATTTTCCAAAACATACTTTAAATCAACTTTTAAACCTTTAGCTTATACTTAAAGTTTACTTTGGAAACGTACTTGGCTATTCAAGGAAATACACTTCTCTTCACATCTTTTAAAAATAAATCAACATTTATTTTTAAACCAATTCATATCCCTTTATAAATTCCCGCCTTGAATTTATATTTTCAAATATCCACTAATACTTTATTTTACTTTATAAACCCAGTTTATAAATTCCAAAATCTCACTTCTCTTTAAAATTTCAAATACTTAAATCAATTTACAATTGATTTCCAATTCTAAGTAATTAACTTATCAATTATTAATAAGTTTAAATTTACCATTTATAAATTAAGTTAAGTCTCGTCTGTGACTTTAATAATATATCAACCACTTCACTAAGCGATTTAAAATTATGATTTAAAATAGTTTAAAATTTCGGGATCGTTACAAACTTCATGAAAACAGAACAAACTTAAAGGTGTCTGATAAATCTCAAACCAACACTTGAAAACGAACGAAAAATCACAGGATTCAAATACTAATACGTTAGAGGTATGAATTAGATGTGAGAAATGAAATTCCTCACTTTTTTCGATTCGTGCTACTCGTGAAAAAGGTGAGGAATTTCATTTCTCACATCTAATTCATACCTCTAGCATATTAGTATTTGAATCCTTTGATTTTTCGTTCGTTTTCAAGTGTTGGTTTGAGATTTATCAGACACCTTTAAGTTTGTTCTGTTTTCATGAAGTTTGTAACGATCCCGAAATTTTAAACTATTTTAAATTGAATTAAGAACACATACATATATGTATACTCATATATATATATGTATGCATGTATATATATGCACGTATATATATATAATAATTGAACCAATATTTTAAATTCAAAACAAAGTATAATATATATATATATATATTCAATTAATTTGTTGTTTAAAATATATATACACATTCAATTAAAACCAAATCTTGGATCTAATTATTAACTTAAAATAAAATATGATTTAATAGAAAAGTAAATATGTAAACTTTAAAATGAATTAACTTTCATTTTAGTGTAAATAATGACCAAAGTTGTTTCAAAATAACTTGTAACAGTGTATTTAATTCCCAAACATGTACCATAAAATTTAAATCAATTAATCAAAATATTTCAAAAGAAAATATTTTTCAAACAATAATTTCTAAAACAAAAAAGATTTATATAACCATGGTAATAGACTTTAAATCTAAACTAAACATACAATATGAATAAAACAAAAAAGGTGATGGATCTGTTAATAATAACATAAACAACATAAACTATTAGGGAATGAAGAACATGTGTAGATCTGAGATGAATCAAAATAATAGACATGCTTTTAAATGAGATAAAGGGGTTTTGATTCACATGTTTAAAATTTATAAATTAAACATACATATGAATCATTCAAATCCAAACATATGAATGATAAAACATATAAATAAATAAATAAATAAATTAGAGAATCGCCTTAGGATGTTGCCTATAAACCATTCCTTAAATGATGATATCTCCTTAAATCTTCAAGATCCACACCTAATCCTAACAAGAGATGGATGAACCACTTCTGTCTCATTTTATTTTATGTTTTTTTGCTTTGGAATTATAAGGTTTTTGGATATCTTTATTTTTGTTTTCTACCATGGAAGGTTCGAAGTAGAGAAGAGAAAAAAATGAATGAGAAAGAATGAATTATCTATAGGAAATGAATTAGTGGATTTGTTATAATTAAAAGAATGAAACCTTTTCCATTATTTAATTAAACTTCCTTAATTAATTCCCTTGATTATCTCTCTCTCAACTCATCTATGTTCACATGGTATGGATGAAATCAAATGACATAAATTTCCATAAATTATTTTATGTAATTATCTTTTATTTCAACCCGTTTAAAATTACATCAATATCGTATATCGATGCGCGCAAATATAATTTTTATAAATGCATTCAAATAATCATAAATAACTCCCAAACATCTACTAAATTGAATAATAACTAATATTTCTTAAATATTAATTAATCTAATTAATTTACAACATTTTAATTAAATCGTGTGGTTTTTTGAAGAATTCATCATTATGGTTATGCGACTCAAATGTTTAAATTCAGTCAGCGATTAATATTGAATAATTTGAATATTAACGTTCATAAGTCACCTTAGCTAGTGGTGTGACATCAATTTATCGTTTACACATCTTTTGTTAAAATCTAGTTTATTTATCATAAGCGGTACCGGGTAGTAACGAATATTTACACTAATTCTCTTTGTTAAAACTATAGCACATTAGGACTTATAGAATTTGGTTTTGGTCAAAATTCTATGATCATCAACGTTCAACTTCGTAATTCCAAACACAAAATCCTTGGTCCAATGATAACAATTATTAATAACCGTACTTCTATGGCCAGATACTTTGATTTTGAGTTGACTACAATTGACCATGATACTAACCCCATGTAACCAAGGAGACGAATTTTCTATTGAATAGTGTTTCACTTCCAATGTTTCAACTTAGACCCAAATATTATAGTTCAATGGATGCATTTCCATAATTTAACTATAATCAAATTTGTGACAACCTACACCTCCTAACACACCGATCCAAAGTCAAATGTGACTTTCAGACGTCCGTCGAGGCCAAGAAGTATGAGCTATTGGGTTATTATTAAACATTTCGGAGATTAAAGATATAACGATAAAATCTAAGGCATACTACACTTTCAGATCTCATAACGGAAGGTAGAAAAATATAAATATAGGAAATAGTCATCTTAGAAAATATTCATAAAGATACCAAAGTTTTAAAACATTGCTCGTCTGTCCATGCACAAATCTCCAGGCCTATCAACTACTGCCATGTATTCCTATAGTGGCGAAAAAAGAACGAGAAGGCCAGACACAAGTCTAGTGAATGAGTTATATCATTAATATATGATGATCAGATGCAATTGAATTTAGTGACACTCTATATGACCTAGAATGTCCTACAAGTGTTCGAGAATTACTTGTTTTCTCTATTTAAGAGGTTTAGCTCAATATACACCTACACGAACGACTCATGCAAACTTATACTTAGAGTCAAACAACTAATTGAACCCCAAGACAACTAATGATCAGCTAATAGCTACCTGACCTATTCCACATAGGTTTCCTTACAATTTTCAACCATGGGGATATGTCCCCACAACTATGACCACACATAACTATTCCAGAATAGGTTTCCCCACAATTCCACCATGGGACTACATTTACCACATTACGACTACACGTACCTTGGTTACGCATCGTGGGGGAACTTGAGACGCCGACTCGCCAAAGTGTCTCATCATCGTTGCATCCATGTCCACCTCTTAATGGTAACATAACGCCTCTTATAGCATCGCACTAGGATCCATCAACAAAACAGTACCACGCTGTGCCCATGAATGCTAAGGAACTCCGGTTAGTGCCAAGCCACACACTCCATCATGAATCGTCGACATTGTTGTAGATCCATCATACCATTGGCCTACCTAAACCGTAACCGCATGATGTCGATTGGTCGACCCCTTGCCTTGGAGCGGTCGACCGCTACTGTAACGACCCACCATTTTAGACCGTTTAAATCGACAATAAACCACACATGTCAACTCAAACCATTCAAAAGGGAGGATAGTTAATGGGGTAAATAAGAAAATAAGAGAAAAGAAAGAAAAACAAAACTCAGAATCTCACAGCGGAATGACAAAATACAATAATCAAATAAACAGTTCATGAAGCTGTTTTACAAATAACATTTGATTACACTTTTACAATACAGATCAGAGTCATACATACACAGGAATAAATAGATAATGCAGTGGAACAACATGATGTAATGGAATAAATATACTAAATTGTAATAATTTACCAAATCTTCGTCTTCGTCCTCCAAAAATAAGGTCTTCAACACTGAAATGCTCAGGCTGACCCGAGCGTAATGAAAAGACAAAACACTCGAGTCAGAACTAAAATATCTTATGTAAGTTAAATCAAAATAAGTAAATATGAGCGTGACGGCTTCAGAGATGTTTACGAGATTTTACATCTCCTATCCAGTGTCTAATATGCTTGCAATAACTTAAGAGATGTTCGGGATTCATCTCCTAAGGATCTGTTAAACTATCTACATATGTAATACAATACGTTATTATAATATGTCTACAGTAAAGTAAAGTATTAAAATAGCGTTAAGACATTACCCATATCCCCCTTAACACATTTTTATAAATGTCGTAGTTTATACAGTACTGTAATTCCTCCGTAAACTGGAGGGCTATCAGAGGGCACTCCATAGTGTATGACACAAACCAAACTCGTAGTGGGCTCGATCAGGATAAATATGACAAGGCACACGAGGAAATGCCCAAGGTAGGATACTACCGTTTTGCAGAATAGGGCTGGTGGTAACGCATAGCAGCTACTACTGCCCACCTCGAGACACACTCCCATAATCAAATCAAAGGGTGGCCACCAAATCAAATAACAAAGTAATAGGTATGTTTTCGAAGAAGGATGCTCGATAGGGGGAGCGACCCTAGTTGGCCCAGGTATAGCTCATGTTTTAGTCATTTTAATTATGACCCGAAAGTCAAGACTATCCATCATCGTTCTCTTACTTCATTCCAGTAGCATTCGCCAAACCATCCTACTACATTCTGGATTCTCCACCACATGCACAGTTGTTAAAGTGGTTTTCGGTATTGGCAGATGCAATGACCCTCTCTTTTCTACCTTCATTTTGTAAGGATTTTTTTTTACAAAGTGATATATATATATCATATATTAACAAACATCTTTCCCCAGGGTCATTTTTTTTTTCTTTTTCCAATAAACAAACTTTATCCAGGATCAAAAGTTTTACTAATATAGATATATCAGTGCAACCACAAGGATATGCACACACATATGAAGATGCATGTGCCCCTCTTGTTAGATCAGGTTATGGAAAACAAGAGGTTATATTGATTGATTAAATTTAATCAATCCCCACATAGCTAAATTTCGTTTATGTAATAAAATTGTTTGTTCAAATAGGTAACAACATGATTTTTGTTCTTTGATAGCTTGCTGTATCCTCTATGAAATATGATCCATAGAACCCAGATAATTATGTTATGATTATCTGTAAAATTAATAGTAGAGTTTCTGTGCTTTGAAAATGATATAAGCTTCTATCATTTCTTATGTTTGCTTTCCTATAAATCTACCTTATATGCAAACTCATATCTGGGGTATTTTTAAATGAATTATCATATTCCAGAGGCTTGATTCCTTGATGCCATGATACTAAGCTAAATGAAATGCAATCCAGGTATAGACAATGGCATGATGTAAATGGCAATTCTGAAAACATGCAGACTCCTAATTCTCTTACCACATGCCTTTATGTTCTGGATACATTTTTCACTAAGTAAGATTATCTATGTTGATCTTCAAGACTCAACTGTTTCTATTTTTTTCAATCCTTAAAATTATTCATAGACTTCAAGATTTGACTAATATATTTATAAAATGTAATTCTACTATTTGCTTACATTCTTACTCAGTTTACTTACAAAATTATAGATAAAACCTTTCAACCTTCCAG
The DNA here is from genome assembly GCA_030737815.1 of Allium fistulosum. Lineage (NCBI taxonomy): Eukaryota > Viridiplantae > Streptophyta > Magnoliopsida > Asparagales > Amaryllidaceae > Allium > Allium fistulosum. The sequence continues at coordinate 494,586,115 of CM060901.1, forward strand.
ATAATGAAACTCAGATAATTTAAATTCCAGTTACAAGTTAAATTCTTAACAAAATATTTAACCAAATATCCAACATCACTCAGTACTTGCTACAATGGAAATTTCAAAATATCAGTACATGCAGATTTCATCTTTTAAGCTCTTATCTATCTAATTCTAGCATGTTATAATCTTCTTCTCAATGCTTTGCTTCTACTCCTACCTAGAGGCTGCTGTTCCTGAAAAAGCATTTGAAGCTGCCTCATTTTAAATGAGACACCCCAGATGCCATTAGCACACTAGGGTCAGACACATGTCTGGTATGAGAAAATTCACAAAAGCAATTAATTAATTAAGTTAAAATTGAATTAAGTACATATACATAAAGTTCTGCCTTTTGAAAACAAGTAATACTTGTGTGCATGTTCTGTGTCATTGTGCATGTGTACACTTTAATCTTTCTTTCCAGAGATTTTGTATAGATATGGCACATACACTCAGGCATACAATAAAAAATCAAATAATCATTCCTACCAAACAGAAAATAACCAATATGAGTTAAATCATTCATTCTTTCCTCATATTTCATTTCTGGGAAAACTCTAGTTTATCATCATATCAAATATTCTCCCCTTGATATATTTATCTACCCTGGTCTCATCTGCAATTTTATGAATCAATGGACACACTGTAATGAACTAATTCACTCCATTACACAAAGATCTCAAGACTTGAACAAGCCATGTGTTAACTTGTATTACTCAAGAACACAAGTCATTCCTGTAGTAATCTTGACCCCATTTCCTAATCAAGTTCTTAGGTACTTTCTCTTTTTAGATTTTTCAGGGCAAACCCAATCAGTGAGTCACTTTACAAAAACAAGCATTCATCTCATAGCATTCCTCATCATTCTCATAAACAAACAAAGGTAATCAAGCAATTTAAGTATTGGTACTTACTAAAACATGTTCTTGCAATTTTAAGGAGATATAGATAACTAACATTGGTTTATGGCTCTATGGGAAGATTTTATTGCAAACATATGTGCTTTAGTTAACTCAGATTTACCAAGCTTCCTAAATCACAAAATCTATTTGATGGGTGGGTATTGTAACGACCCGACTTTCCAGACCCGGAAAACCGAACCATTTTAGTTAAGAAGAAGAGGTAGAAGAAGAAAAATAGAAAACAAAATAAGAATCTAACCATCGCAGCGGAATAAAATATAATATATATTAACAGATCTTTACACAAATCAAAACTATATCAGTTTTATATAATATAGCATCAGAGTATACACCAGAGAACACATAACATACAACTGGACAATAACCATATCATGTCCTCAATACAACAGAGTACAACAATCAACACAGCGGAATATATATATATATATATAAACAAGTACGGGAGATACGTCTCGCCATCCAGCTCATCTCCTGAGCTCCACAACATCATATCCTGTAACCTATAATACTCGGTCTGACCCGAGCATCATATAAAACAATACCCGAGTCAGTCTGGAAAACCAGCGTGAGAAAATCACACTCAAATTGATTATTAAAGTTTCAAAATCCTTTGAAAACAAAAGCATCTCGTAAGACCACGCCACAAATAAACATGTCGGGTTTTTACCTTACGATAGCTAAAACACTTTTTATCAAAATCCTCTGATATTATAATAGTGTCTATTCACAAGTACTTATTAAAATAGCTGAAATTGTTACATGATTAAATTCCAGCATACTAGGTATACAAACAAATACCGTACAAGGCACGTAGGGAGAATGGATTTCCAACGAATGACTAGGCACTGGGGTACCACCTGTCACAATACGTGGCCTAGATCACAGTACCGAGGAGTACGCCCGTTCCCCTGCAACACAAGACCGGAATCACCTATGGGCAATTCCGAATATGATCACCCCACGGTTGGGATCAGCAACCGCACCACTAAGCCGAAATAAAAAGGGACATCTAGACAGGGATGACCATACTCTCCAGTGGGCGCTACCCACGAAGCCTTGCTGCATAACCCCTGATTTTCAGTCATTCCCGGTTGATGAGGCTCGAGGCTAAACGATACCTTTATAGCACATATCCCTTAGAATGCCCATCGTCCACCTGACGATGTCACGAAAGCATTCGTCCATACAAGTCCGTCCCGGGTTCGAACGGAACCGAAGGCACTATTCCTACTACATCCATTTTGGAAATATCCTCAGGATTAGTAGCGACTAGCCCTTGCACTTCACAGCTCCATCTTCGACTCCGAACACGTTACACGAAACGTACAAACCGGATCGAAGTGGTATTCGAGTCTCCAGACCTAGAATCCCGGTATACGGAAACTCGATCCCGGTCTCTTCGAAACGATCAGCGCATTTGGCCAATATTGATAGTCGGTGATTTAACTACCAATTAACATTCACAAGCAACCATCACACAATAAATAATTTCCCACATTATTTATTAACCTCAAATATCTTCGCAAGATATATTTCCAAATTTTCAAAGTTCATTTGAAAACAATTTCAAAACAGTTTCCTCTTACGGAATACATTTCCCAAATATTTATTTCCTCTGAAACACCAAGTACCAAATACTTTTAGATTTAAAAATAATAATTTAAAAACACTTTATTATAAATATACTTTATAATATTGAAATTTAAAAACTACTTAAATTCCTTATCAAAATATATACTTAAGGAATATTTAAAATGAAACCACTTTATAAATATAAACTAACTTTCTCTTTTTAAAACATAATACCAAATCACTTTTATATAATTACTACAATAATAGATTTTTGAAAATACTTACTTTAAAAAGTTAACATTAAAAATAATCAATTTTCTAAAACATGCTTTTTAAAACATATTAAAACTTTTAACTTATATTTAAAACTACCTTGAAAAACGTACTTGGCTATCCAGAGAAATACACTTCTCATTCCCATCCTTTAAAAATAAATCAACATTTATTTTTAAACAAATTCATATCCCTTTATAAATTCCCACCTTGAATTTATATTTTCTAATATCCACTGATATTCCATTTCACTTTATAAACCCAGTTTATCTCTCCAAAATCTCATTTCTCTTTAAATTTCAAATCCCAAAGTATTTAAATCAATTAACAATTTATTCTCCAATTTAATTTACTTTGAAATAAATTTCCTTACTTAATCCATTTATTTTCAAATTCATTAACTTCCAGATTTTATTTCTCATTATGATTTAAAATCTTTAAACTGGAACACAAGTTTCAGATTTTACCAAATTCCTTCTTTCTTTTTAATTACATTTAAACATTGAATTAAAATAAATTATTTATTCTTTTAAATAATATCACATAAGTTTTTAAATTCAATATTTCTCGGTTTATTCAAAATTCTCCTTTTCCATATTTATTAGAATTTTGGGAATCACTGTTATTCTTAATCAGATTTATTCTCAAATTTATTCCAAACTCTTTATAATTATTTTACTTAAAAATTTACCCTTTTATTTCTTTTCAAAAATTCCATTCTAGAGATTTTGATAACTCAGCATATCCAAATCAGTCCAACCAAACCATAACATCCAATTATCCATATAATTCATCACAGGATATCAAAAATCATATCACAGAATATTTAAACAAAATTAAATATTTTGAGGAATCCAGTTGGATCCCTCCAACCTGTTTCCCTGCATCCACAGATGTTAGCACAATACCAATTTCACTTCAAAGTGGAATATCGCGGTATATGGGTTTTAATATAAAATTATCCGCTATTATGCGGCGCATAGGGTCTCATCCGCTATATAAATGCGGGAATATCAACAACTCAAATATATACATATGCCAATATGTATATATTGGTATATACTACTATATATATCACATCAAATCAAATCAATCATCCAATAAATTATTTAAATTTAACCATTTAAATTTAAATTTAACTGAGTGAGATTAACTCACCTTATTCCATTTGCATTCCACTTCCAATATTGCCTTGGTTTCTTGATTTTTAACCCTGAATAATCATTAGACGTCTTGTTAATATTCGAACTAATTGAACCATTAATTCCGTTTAATTTTAAACAACCAATTACTAAATTTTAAACTAATAGTTTAAATTTTAACTTAATTTCCTTTATATCTACATATACTAGAATAACCTATATATATCTATATATTTAAATATCTACTTGTTTATAAATCTTACAACATTTCAAAAACCCTATTATATTTAAACTGTATATGTATGTATTTCATTATAAAAACAAAAAATAAAATAATTTACTTACTGTAATTTCATTATCGAAATTGAAAAACAATACCTCACAACGTGCTTTAGTTTGAACCAAACTCCCCATCAACCCACGCGTGAACAATCGAGGCCGAACCCCTCCCCTCGAGAGAACATCTCCCCATCACAGAAACCCTACCCAAAAATCGCGATCTGTCTCGCCTACCAGAACAACTCGACATCGCGGTAGGCCTTCTACCTGCCGCAACCCAGCACGTAGCCCCTACCCCTCCATACGAACGCGACCCCAGATGCGTCGCCCTACTTCCATCGACGAGCTACTCACTCGCGACCTCGACCAACCATGCGGCGCCCTCGAAACGACGAAGCGCGAGCTTCTAATTAGCAGGGGCAATATAAGGAGACTGTAGCAGGACTTCGAATCAGCAGTAGAAATATCGCGTAGGAGGCAAGGAAGAGCTGACGATGGCTGATGGCATAGCCGAGTACGCAGCGATGCTTATTTCGAAGGCGTTGATTTGATTTGTAAACGAATTTGAATTCGTTCTGTCCTTTTGAAGGAGATGAAAAAAACGAAATCTGGTTTTAATTTGAGAGGAAAGGAGGATAGGAAGAATATCGGCCTTCATTTATTTTAGAGATCGAACTGATTTTTTTTTTTCTCTGGCTTTGCTTCGTTCGATCTGCTATGAATAACTGAAGAGGGGACGAGAACGAGATAACATATCGGCTGGGAAGCTTCACGAGTACGCGTTGGGAAAAATATCTCTGACTATTGTACTATAAATTTTAAATTATATTATAACACTTCAAACCGTCTCGTTGCATAATGCGAAATCCCGAACCCCAAACCAGACATTCCAACAGACGTTTACAGGGTTTTACCCGCATTTTGAACACGATGGAACGCGTTTCAGAGGCTAATTTGATCGTATACGCGAATTACTGAAGAAAACGATCAATTTCGAATTAAATCAATTCAAACAATTTGAAGCGTTTTGAGCTGCCAGGGTCAAACGACAACTCCGATTGCTATGAGGATTGAAATCCGATAATAACTAACTATTACGGATCAATAGAACTGGTTTCGTCAAATTCCGAGACTGTCCCTCGGAAGGCTATTTTTAAATTAAGTTTAAACAGTATATTTTTAAAACTTAACAAATTACTTCCAATTTCAGTTTCAACACTTTTACTATCTTCAGTACTATCAATATGAATTTTTCGAGCTTCCGAAATATTTTTAAGTAGCTTAGAATGCCAGATTTACTATTTTATCCAACTTCAAATAAATTTAATTTAATTATTAAATTACTCAATAAACAGCAATATTTGAAATTTAAGTTTATAATTAACCTCTGAATATTTAAAATTAATTAAATATTCCAATTTCAAATGCACAAAAATTCCGGGTCGTCATAGGTATTGTATATTTTCTTTGAATCAGGAGTGTCAGCACATAGGCAAGCCTATTGCACTCCTAATTCCTTTTCATTTTAAGCCTCAGCACATATACATATGTATATTGCAGCCCATATGCTTATCAGTCCTTCTGGTTTGAGCCAAAACCAACACTACTTGCTTATATTCAACATTTTATTTTTTGGGTATTTATTTATATTTCTATCCAATATCATATCAGAAAGAGATCTGGGTTTTTAAATTACTTATTCATGCATACTGATCATATTAAGAATATTCACAGAATAAAACAATCAGAACAACCATCAAGCATTAAAGCATTCTTAATTTCTAAAAAAAACAATCACATACTCTTTTGAGAAAAATTAATTTATAACAGGCTGCCTTCTTTAGGACTTAGTGCCTTAAGTTTTTGAGTGAGTTTTCTCACCTAGCTCTCTCCTTTGCTTCCTTAATTAATTGATAACTTCTGCTCTAGCCTCAAGCTCTTTTCCTTCACTTGCCTTATGTTTTTATATGGTGTTTTTTTTTCAAAGTTCTTTTTGAGAAGGAGAGGAGGCTGCTGCTTATAAATATACAGAGTTCTCCTTAGGGTTTTGGGTATTGGCTAAAGCCATTTTTGCCCACCAGAAAATCATGTTATCTGCATTTTATTTGAACCCAAGATTCTACCCTCCCCGGCTTAATTTGGTGAAGAGAAAATTGGTTATCTACTTTGGTTATTTTCAAAAATCTTGCTTTTCCATACAATTCTTTTTCTCTTGTCTATTTGCATGCTAAATGTGTGATCTGATTTCCAGCAATATTATATACATATTTCTTTCTTTCTTAATTCAGCCCATACAAAATACATTTTTGTTTTCCTCCCATTTTCTATTTTTAGCCTTTACTTTATTATCTGGTGTTTTTCTTCTTATTTACCCACCAGAGAAAAACATATTTGTGTGTCTCTTATTACTAGTTTAAATTCTAATACTTAGTTAGTATACTTACATATATGTTTTACAGACAATAACTTATATCCATATATACATCTATATTATTTTATACTGATACATATATGCACATGTATACTTAGTTATATTTCTGCATATAGCACATTTGAGGGTTTTCTTTCTTTATCAGTAAATATATATATATATATATACATTTTCCATGCATAGCATCATGTACCCATTCATAGTATACAGTGATCTAGCTTTACTCATGTGTATTTTCTGTGCACAAAGGCACATCATTTTATTATACTACATCAAGCTATCTCATCTTTCCCTTAAACATGATTTTATAAACTGCTTAAAAAAATTATTTTAATCTTATTTGTATTTTTTTTCAAGATAAATTCCTAAAATCTTGGGTCATTACAGCAGAGAGTATTACAATATCTGACCCCGGTCTGTTTAACAACCAAATGCTTATTTCACATCGGTTGGTTCTTTTACAATTCCAAAACCGATTCATAATTGATATCAAAATATCATACTCACTTCAAAATCATATCACTTTCGAAATCCTATTCACTTTCAAAATCATTATTCACTTTAAACAATATTCAGTTTCAAAATAAGAACCACAAAATAGGTTAAAAAATAATACCAAAATATTCGCATTTAAATAAATTAAATCTAAATCATAACATTTCCAACTTTAAACAGTTTGAATATTAAAAATAGTTTATATATATTAGAATAGTTATACACTAAAAATAGTATAGATATTAAAATATATATATTAAAAGATGTTTATAAATTTAAAATAATGTATATTAAAATAGTTTATACTTTAAAAATAGGTTATAGATTAAAATAGTTTATATATTAGAAATAGTTTATATATGAAAATAGGTTATATGTTAAAAATAGTTAATGTATTAAAATTTATTAATATATTAAAATGGTTTATATGAGAAAAATAGTTTATATATTAAAAGAGTTTGTATATTAAAAGAGTTTATATCAAAAATAGTTTCAAATTAGAATTGTTTCTTCAAATTTCACAAATTAATTGAAATCAACTTTAGTTCCAAAAATTCAATTTAAATCAATCTCAGTTCAACGATTTCACTTCAAAAGACTAAAGGTTTCATTTCTAATTCTCATTAAAAACCATTTCAATTTATATCGATTTCAAATCCATGTTCGAACTACAAATTTAAACCACTTCAAATTCAATAGGTTTCAAAGTTTAAATATTCAAATGTTTACAATAACTCGATTTTGATAAATTTCATTTATATTTCAAAATTCAACTTTAAGATTTAAATTTAAATTTTTTAAACAATTCATTTAAACCAACTTCAATTTCAACATTTTAAAGCTTGGATTTTCAAAATAATTTAGTTCATATAAATCTAATTTTATTTCATAATATCATTTAACTGGATTCAAAATTTAAGGATTTAAAATCATTTAATTTAACCAATCCAGTGTCCGTATATAATTTTCTACCCTATGGTCAAGTGATACAGATATATATCATTTCAACCCACAATAAATTTAAATTTACGGATATATATCATTTCAACCCGTAATCCCGAGTAAAATTCAAAATCTATAAAATCGCTCGAGTTTATCATTTCAACCCATAACGATTTTTCCCTAATCTATAAGACCATTCGGGTATGTATCATTTCAACCCATACTGATTTTCCTAACAATAACTAAGGGAACTTGTAGTGTGATAACAACATATAAAATAGAAATAACATCAGATCATCCAAAATGTCAACAATTAAACATCCATCATAATCATCATTCAAATCAACCAATAAATCACAACAAATAAACTGGTTATCATTATTAGGTATTTAACTGGCAATTAATTTCAATATTAATTTAAATGGCAATTTAATTCAGTATAAATTCAAATTAAATTTGAATGATAATTTAAATATACCAAATAGCAATCAATCAATTTCTAATCACATCATAAATTTAATTTAACCAACATAAGATGGTTTAGTATTTGTGAGTGGGTTAAAACACTCACCTTAGCTTTTTAGTCGATTTAAAATCCAAACAAAGTCCAAAATTTTAACAGTCTTAGAATCTAACCAAACTAGTTCCATATCGTCCGGAATTTCGATACAATTGCGACAGAGAAAACCGCGTCCAAATCTGTAATGACCCATAAATTTTGATTGGTTTTAATAACGTATTTAACTGAATTTTGTGAAAATTTTAAATAATTGAATTTTGAAATAAAAATTTATTATTTGGAATACGTCAATTTAAACATAGCATGTGGCGCCCCACCTCTATACTCATGCTAGCCAAGGACACTACTGGGTAATGCCGTCGACTAGCGCGAAGAATAAGGCTGTTGAGGAGTGACCATCTGTGTAATTCCTTTGTGCAAGTACCGATATGTCAGAAAATATAACTTACATTTCATTTCAAGAGGAAATCCGACATATCAAATACAGACTCGAAGCTACCACACAGTGGCTAAGTGGACCTCGGAAACAAACGTAGAAATAAACATAACACAAATCAGTCACAGACATTCATATCACAAAGGCGGAATAAGATATGAATATATCACATGAAAGTGTACATCAAAATAGTGGTCATATAAGATCCACTACATCACAATGAATAGATACAAGTGCGAGACAAAAGAATAATTATACATCAAGGAGTCTATATCTCAAATGTATAATAACAAAAACTACTAATCTAAAGTAGTTAGCCAAAAATCAGATGATAATCCTGGATAGGAAGTCAAGCAGAAGCACCAGAAATACCTCGGTCTGACCCGAGTATTATTTAAGAAGAAAATAATAACCCGATTAGTCTAGCTATAAATATCAGATAAAATGAGATAGGATAAGAGATGTGACCAAAAATGTATGATAACAAAGAAATGCCATATTGTGTCAAGTATGCATCAAATAACAATCAAAAATCATACCATATCTCGAATCATCTCAGAACACCAAAAAGAATCACATTCTTTAAATAATTCACCAAAGCACAAATATTGACAAAACATATCAGTGCTAATCCACGAAAATTGGTGAAACACAATCTCTATAAATCACGACCAGAAATCTAAAAAGGGGGAAGGCCTATCACAAACGGGAGCTCAAAAACTCACCAACACGTGTATCACAAACGGAACGCTATTCCATGGGTCGCTAACCCAATAAATGAACCGAACATCGACGCACCCTAAAAGATACGACTCATGCACAGATTCGGTCGTGGTACAGTTCCCCACACGGATAAATGAGCCGAACATCGACGCACCCTAAAAGATACGACTCATGCACAGACTCATTGAGCCGATTGCTCCACGAATGGTCCGAAGACCACGGGTCGCTACCCCGCCAAATTTGAGCCGAAGCTCCCCAAATGGGTTTTAATCCCCATACCAACAAAGAGACATCGCTCAATCGCTAGTCTAAATCACAAAATGATCATCAATGATCGACAAGTGTAAATTACACTAAGCAAGTAAATATAAGAGTTTAGCTTCATGTCCCATAACCACTAGCTTAACTCAAATATTTACGAACAGATTGTAGACTTCCACTCGAAAATAAGTGTAAATTACACTAAGCTAGTAATATAAGAGTTTAGCTTCATGTCCCATAACCACTAGCTTAACTCAAATATTTACGAACAGATTGTAGATTCCCACTCGAAAATTATCACAAGAGTTCAATCGAACAAGTCCAAGAATTAACCGGTGAAGTAAACACAAGCGTTTCATACCACTTGTTTTGCTTAGCCGTTTAATTAGATTTTCTCATACGAATGAGGTAAAGGTTTGTATATACTAATAGATTAGAAGACGGTTTTATAAACGAGCTTTGTATTAAAAATAGAGTTGAAATCATCTTTGTAAAAGAGTTTAAATATTTACTACTAGTATAGAAACCTTTGTATTTTAAAGTGACAAATCATAGAAATGATTGTAGAAATAATCAATCACCAAAATCCACATACGAAGACGTGAATCAAATCCAAAGAAATCGATACAGAATCCATCAAAATGGATATTCTCAGCAAAATCCCGAAATAAAAGTCATCAAAATCGATAACAAATGATAACAACAAATCGGATTATCATGAAATGATTAACATTTGGAATCTCAAGCAAAATAATCAAATGGGGCTGAAGCAAGCAGGTCAGTCGACTGAACCAGGTGGTCAGTCGACTGACACAGGGATACGAATTTCGTATCCCCAGGGTCAGTCGATTGACACAGATGGTCAGTCGACTAATACAGACCCAGGCAATTTCCTGGGTCTGGTTCAGTCGACTGAACCTGCTTCTAAGCAATTTTGATATTCTGGTTCAGTCGACTGAACCCCTGGTTCAGTTGACTGAACCTGCTTCAGAAGCACATTCAGCCTAGCCCTCTTGGGGGCAAATCCGATAACACAGATGAAAGCGAACGAACGAGAAACTTCGACTGAGGATTTACGCCAAACGACAACCCAGCCTTATATGGCCCTCTGAAAGGCCCCACTAATGTGTTCAAACATCCATAAAAAGGATTTTCACAAAATTGAACTTAAAAACCAAAAATTGGAATATTCACCAAATCAATCCAAATCAACATCAAATGAACATGTAAAGATGCTAGGAATTCACACCTAACAATCAAAGATAGTTATAGACATAGATGAGAGATAAAAATCTCACCTTTGAACCCAAAAATGATGAATGAGAAGCTTAATCACAAAGGAAAGATCAACACTCTTCACTTTAATCCAAGTAGCTTGAATCTAAGCTCAAAAGAAGAATATTCCCTAAGTTAGGTTTAGGAAATTTCTGAAATTGAAGAGAGAATGAGTTGGAGAAGATGAAGAGGATGCTTACCTAAGCTTCTCTTTGAATTTGGAGCAAGAAATGGAGCTTGCAAAGGAAACTAGGGTTTTGAATTTCTATTTCCAATCTTTTTCCCCCATTATTCTCAAAATCTTGAAAGTGTTAGGAAAATGAGAGTGAATGAAGAGAAGAGGGATGAGTTAGGGTATTTAGATGGTTAGTGGGCTGAAACCCAAACCCAAAGCCCAAGTGAAAAATAGCAAAATTCAACTTACTCCAAACATATCGATGCTTATACTCAAAAAGGTCGCAAAAGCCATTTTGGACTCAATGGAAGAGATCTCGAGTCCTAATTTGACTGTTTGCAAAAAGTAGCTTTTCGGACTTTAATCCAACTAACGATGCTACATTTAAATAAAATATTTAAATGTACAATCGTAAAATATGCGGGTTGTTACAGACTCCCCTCCTTAAAGAAATTGCGTCCTCGCAATAATTAAGAGGAAAACAAAAGGTAACAACCATAAAAGCATATCAACACAAAAGAAAATTTGAAATAGGAAGTTCACCATAAAGAGCACGAAAGAGTAAGTCCGGATGTGTTTGCTCGATGAATTCTCAAGATTCCCAAGAGAAATCCTTAGGATTTGAGGACCATTGAACTTTCACAAGAAGAACATCTTTATTTCGAAGGCGTTTAACCTCTGAAGTAATGGTACGAATAGAATATTGCTCATAAGTCAAGTTTGGTGAAACTTCAATTTCTTCAATTACACCGGACTCAAAAATAAAAATTGGAATCCCTAAGGTATTTCCGTAGTATAGAGACGTGGAAAACGTCATAAATAGCAAAAGATTGAGCCGGTAATAAAAAAGGCGATAAGCCACGGAACCAATATGTTCGGTGATGGGAAAGGGAACAACACACCGAGGTGCTAACTTTCCCGATCAACTGAAACACACAACACCCATCATAGGTGAAACACAAATTAACACCAATAAAATCTGGACCTAAAACCAGCTTCTCACCGGCTTCAAGCCAACGCAAAGAAAATCAGCATGGCCTTCCGTAGAGTGCCTCGAAAGGAGCCATACCAATACTAAATTGGAAGCTATTATAGGAAGAAAACTCAACAAGAGCCATATGATCTTCCCAACTTCCACCAAAAACAAGAACACATGCACAAAAGTGATCTTCAAGAGTTTGATTCACACGCTCGGTTTATCCATCGGATAGAGGACGATAAGCGGTGCTAAAAATTAAGCTTTGTTCCCAAAGCTTTTGAAGACTCTACAAAAATCCACTAGAAAAACAATGGATCACGATTGCAAACAATAGAAGTAGGAACTCCATGCAATATAACAGGACATAGAGTTCAGCTAAAAGAGGTATAGTCCAAAAGAGAAGGACGAGCCTCAAGTCTACACAAAACAAGAGATGAACATGAATTGGATTCACGATCTCGAATCTCACAAGTGGATAAAGTCTCGAGATCATTCCATTCAGATATCATCGAAGAAACAACTGCTTGTTGCTTTCGGCTAAGGGCATCGGCAACACGATTACCCTTTCCCGGAGTATAAAGAATATCAAGATCATAAGATACAAAGAACTCGAGCCAACGTTGTTGACACAAATTAAGTTCCTTTTGAGAAAATAAATATTTCAAAGATTTATGATCGGAGTAGAGAACAAATTTCTCTCCCAAAAGATAATGAGCCAAATTCTAAGAGCGAAAACAATGGCCGCGAGCTCTAGATCATGAGTGGCATATCTAGTCTCGACAATCTTTAATTGTCAAGAAGCAAATGCGATAACACATTCCCTTTGCAAGAGAATGACACCAAAACCAATACGACAAGTATCGGTAAAAACAATAAATTCTTGATTCCCTTCGGGAATCGCAAGAATAAAAACATCAGAAAAGAGTTCTTTAAAATGATCCTCTTTCCCGAAAAGCTAAGACTTTCAAAATTATAATTAACTTTATGCAATCATCTTTTTAGAAAAATTTACTTTTTACAAGTTAATTTATTGTGTCTGACTGTCTCATCATAGCGTTTAGGAAATTCCTATCGATAACGTTAATCAAGCGCACCGACTAGAACTCTTAAAGCACTCAATGGGCAAAATAACACAAAAATCATTTTCTATATGATAAACTTACCTCTTATAAAATTTACAAATATTCTGTGCTCGTTTTAAGAGCAAAATCCAATCATACTTATAAATATCTTATTAAAAAGATTTTCAAATTTCAAATTTGTTATTTTCATCCATAATCAATAAATATAAGGATAAACTAATCGAGATATTCGTAGAATACTCAATTCACAAAATGGATGAAATAAGGTAGAGGGTTCGTCAAATCGAATGACATAACAAACCGCTCACAAGAACCATAACGAGTGCGGAATATGGTAAGTGGAATGCTATCCTCCGCAACTCGTAGCTGAAGAAAACCAATGGCTAGGTCGAGCTGAAAAGACCTTAGCACCACTCAATAGATTGCTTAGGTGATAATCCTAAGACAAATTTCAAATATACCGGAAAATTCACAAACTACTTGAATGAGAGAAATAACACTTTCCTCATCAAGTGGGTTTAAAGAAATAAAAATGTTGCCACCGAATTTGGAAATCAAAATCATTAAAAACAATAGAAATCTACTTAACAGATTGAGGATGTCGAAGATATAAAGTCCGCTCAGGACATAGGATGTGGACTTCATAATAATAAAGCCGATCCTTTCCCAAAAAATAAATTTCGAATCCTAAGTAACGCATAACATGCAAATTGGCTCGAAAAGAATAATCACATAAAATAATCTCGACATTTTCACAAAGTATACTGAGTGTTGCGGATCCATCAATCGAATTCGCAATTCTCAATGAAGTCATCAAGCCCATAAAGATTGAAAAGAGAAAGAATCATCAAGTTCTTTTGATATAAAATAATTAGATGAACCCAAATCAAAACGAACTCGAATAAGATAATCACAAAATAAATATCATCAAGGATAGAATGAGAATTACCTTGACCAAGAGAAGTGTCACTAGAAGCTTGCACGACATTCAACTCTCCCTCTCTCCTACTTTGGAGTATGGGACATGTAGATATAAGATGGCTCAAACTTTTGCAATAACGACAAAAAAATGGTTTCGGGCACTAATTAGCATAGTGGTCCGTAAGACCACAATTGTAGCATCATCCATGACTAGAGGTAGGAGTCTTTGCTACCGAAATTGCCTGCCTCCCTTTCTTGTTGGGATTAGGGCTTTTGAACTTAATATGCCTTTTCTTGTTGATGTTGAAGTTTTGTTTGGCATCCATAACTTCAACATCACTTTCTTTATAGGCCTCTTCAAGTCGAAGAGTGATATCTACAAGCTGATCGAAAGGAACTTCTAGTTTCAAAGGCAAAACCTTTTTGGGGTCCTTACTCAAAGCACGGATGAACTTTTGATTCTTTATAAGATTTAAAAGTTGTTGGGCAGACATAAATACGCCATCCAGAGATGGACTACTGGATTGACCGGCGCTAGGACTGCTATATCTAACCATTTCTCTTCTCTAAGAAAGAAAGAAAGAAGAGGAAAAAGATTATTCTCGAAATGAATATCAAACAAATTTTGATTGAAAAAACAAGGCATCATAAAGGATATAGGATAGAACGGTATGAAGACTCGAATTAAATCCTATGCCATGATTCCTAAGAGAGACTTAGGACAATGATCCTTGCTAGATTATTCTACATTGTTCCGAAGTTTGGCTCTGATACCATGCTGTGGCGCCCCACCTCTATACTCACGCTAGCCAAGGACACTACTGGGTAATGCCGTCGACTAGCACGAAGAATAAGGCTGTTGAGGAGCGACCATCTGTGAAATTGCTTTGTGCGGGTACCGATATGTCAGAAAATATAACTTACATTTCATTTCAAGAGGAAATCCGACATATCAAATACAAACTCGAAGCTACCACACAGTGGCTAAGTGGACCTCGGAAACAAAAGTAGAAATAAACATAACACAAATAAGTCACAGACATTCATATCACAAAGGCGGAATAAGATATGAATATATCACATGAAAGGGTACATCAAAATAGTGGTCATATAAGATCCACTACATCACAATGAATAGATACAAGTGCGAGACAAAAGAATAATTATACATCAATGAGTCTATATCTCAAATGTATAATAACAAAAACTACTAATCTAAAGTAGTTAGCCAATAATCCCGGATAGGAAGTCAAGCAGAAGCACCTGAAATACTTTGGTCTGACCCGAGTATTATTTAAGAAGAAAATAATAAACGGATCAGTCTAGCTATAAATATCAGATAAAATGAGATAGGATAAGAGATGTGACCAAAAATGTATGACAACAAAGAAATGCCATACTATGTCAAGTATGCATCAAATAACAATAAAAAATCATACCATATCTCGAATCATC
This sequence comes from Allium fistulosum, assembly GCA_030737815.1. Classification (NCBI taxonomy): domain Eukaryota; kingdom Viridiplantae; phylum Streptophyta; class Magnoliopsida; order Asparagales; family Amaryllidaceae; genus Allium; species Allium fistulosum. The sequence goes on from CM060901.1 coordinate 494,602,023, forward strand.
TCAGAACATCAAAAAGAATCACATTCTTTAAATAATTCACCAAAGCACAAATATTGACAAAACATATCAATGCCAATCCACGAAAATTGGTGAAACACAATCTCTAGAAATCACGACCAGAAATCCAGAAATCTAAAAAGGGGGAAGGGCTATCACAAACGGGAGCTCGAAAACTCACCAACACGTGTATCACAAACAGAACGCTATTCCATGGGTCGCTAACCCAATAAATGAACCGAATATCGACGCACCCTAAAAGATACGACTCATGCACAAATTCGGTCCTGGTACAGTTCCCCACGCGGATAAATGAGCCGAACATCGACGCACCCTAAAAGATACGACTCATGCACAGACTCATTGAGCCGATTGCTCCATGAACGGTCCGAAGACCACGGGTCGCTACCCCACCAAATTTGAGCCGAAGCTCCCCAAATGGGTTTTAATCCCCATACCAACAAAGAGACATCGCTCAATCGCTAGTCTAAATCACAAAATGATCATTAATGATCAACAAGTGTAAATTACACTAAGCTAGTAAATATTAGAGTTTAGCTTCATGTCCCATAACCACTAGCTTAACTCAAATATTTACGAACAGATTGTAGACTTCCACTCGAAAATAAGTGTAAATTACACTAAGCTAGTAAATATAAGAGTTTAGCTTCATGTCCCATAACCACTAGCTTAACTCAAATATTTACGAACACATTGTAGATTCCCACTCGAAAATTGTCACAAGAGTTCAATCGAACAAGTCCAATAATTAACCGATGAAGTAAACGCAAGCGTTTCATACCACTTGTTTTGCTAAGCCGTTTAATTAGATTTTCTCATACGAATGAGGTAAAGGTTTGTATATACTAATGTTAACCCGCCTTTTGGCAAGGTCGTGGACAGACGAGTTTAACTTAATCAACTGCATGTTCGTCGAGGCTAGGGTACGATGGATACAGTCAACTGGATGGATAAATGATGCAATGTACTTGGGAGATGGAAATATGATTGGATAAAGATGAATCATATTTAATTTGGGTCTAGGAAACATGGTTCGGCACAAACAGTTCGTCTGGCATTCACTATTCACGTTCGAATAGCATTCAAGAGTACTCGGCATGCATAGAGCATTCAACATACATGTGTGGTTCGGCATTCCAGGAGCACTCGTCATTCAATAGCGTTCGGCATTGGATAGATCGTTCGGCATCTGGAGACGTTCGGCATTGGATGGATCGTCCGACATCTGGAGACGTTCGACATTGGATGGATCGTTCGGCATCTGGAGACGTTAGGCATGATGGAGGTTCGACACTAAGGATTGTTCGGCATTGGATGGAGCGCTCGGCATCAGGGAGCGTTCGGCATTGGATGGATCGTTCGGCATCTGGAGACGTTCGGCATTGAATGGATCGTCCGACATCTGGAGACGTTCGGCATTGGATGGATCGTTCGGCATCTGGAGACGTTAGGCATGATGGAGGTTCGACACTAAGGATCGTTCGGCATTGGATGGAGCGCTCGGCAACAGGGAGCGTTCGACATTGGATGGATCGTTCGACATCTGGAGACGTTCGGCATTGGATGGATCGTTCGGCATACCTCACCTCGCTCGGCATTGCACCTCGCACCTCCATACCTCGCACCTCCATATCTCGCACCTCCAGACTCCGCACCTCCATACCTCGGTACCTCGCACCTCCCAACGTTCGACATGAGGAGACCGTTCGGCATTCACACATTGTTCGGCATTCAGCGTTCGGCATATGGAGACCACTCCAGTTGGGCTGAGGTACTCGGCTACCAGGCCCACCAGGGAAGTCCAACCCATCTTTGCCTATAAATAGAGAGGCAGGGGCATAGTAAAAGGGGTTCTTCTTTCTGCTCTCTTACTTTCTCTTTTCTAAGGCTAAGGCAACTCCGCCACTTTGTAACTGTAATCGATTATTACAGCAATAAAAAGCAAACTTCTGGAGTGGACGTAGGCCGGAGTTAGCCGAACCACTATAAAATCTGTTGTTCTTTACTGCTTTCATTTCAGTTTTAACTGTTCTTCACATTATTACTCTCTACATACATTCTATCTCTGAGCTGTGATTGGTATTTGGTGCTTTCATCTGGATTTTGGGGTTAGTGACCAATTTTGGCGCTAACACTTTGGTGCTTTCACCGAGAACTGAAACACTCAGGAATTTTGGAGTTAGGAACTTGGATCTTAGAAAGCAATGGCAAGACCACCAACGAAGAGGCAAGCAGTGGAAAGGATCAATCAGGAAGGAAGTCAAGCGGCATCTTCTGGAGCTGGAGAGGGTCATGCATCCATCTACATAACTCGGGACGAGATGCAAGTGATGATGAATTCTATGCAAGAGCAGATGATGAAACGGCAAGAGGAGATGATGCAGTCTCTTCTTAGGCAATTTGGACAACCAGGAACTGCAGGTGCTCGAGATCATGGAGCTGGACAAGAGGAACTCAACCAACGGACAGATGGAGTGAATCAGCAGGGGGCAGCTCCCAATGAACAAACAGTTAACAATCTAGATGGACCTAGACTCGGGGGCACGCCACCGGGAGTACGTGATGAAGAATATGTGCCAGAATTTCCTCAAGGACTTGGGGGGCAGTCTGGATTAGTTGGAAACAGTAGATTGGCTGACATTATCAGGCGGACTATTCGCGGAGGTCTGACAAATAGGGATTCAGAGGGAGTTAACAAAAGTCCATTTACCCGGAACATCAGGACAGCTAGGAATCCGTCCGATTTCAAACTACCCACTCTGGAAGTATACAATGGGAAGACGGATCCCACCGACCACTTGATGAGATACACTAGGCATATGGAAGTGCTGGGGGCAACGAAGGAGGTTATGGCCCGATGTTTCCCCCTGTACTTGACTGAAATCGCAGCTATGTGGTTCAGACAGCTGGAAGATGGATCCATTGGAACATGGACAGAACTGGTGGACAAGTTCTTAAGTCAATTTCGAGTTCACATAAAAAGGCCAAAGAACGTGATGACACTAACATCAGTCAAACAAGGGGCAGATGAATCGCTCAGGACATTCTTAACTCGATTTAATGCAGCAGTTGCTTCGGTGGATCGGCCAGATCCATCAATGGTTCTGATGGCTGCGGTATCAGGAGTCAGAGATAATTCGGAGTTCAAAGTATCGTTGATACGGGACCCACCGTTGGATATTGGGGAATTCTTTCATGAAGCTGAAAGATTTCTTCGACAAGAGGATGCATGTTTGGACATGAGGTCACAGGAAGTAAACATGACTAAGGATGGAAGATTACTCGGTGAAAGCTCAGGTGGGGACAAGGATAAAGGGAAAAGGAAGCGCTGGGGAGAACCAAAGTTCTCCACTTACACAGGATTGAACGCAACGTTGGAGCGGATTTTCTTAGATACTCGAGATCGTCTTCCCTATCGAAGGCCATCAAGGAGGGAACCCACAGAACGTGAAAGGGCATTAGGAAGGCACTGTCTCTTTCATGACCTAGACGGGCATGATACTAACAGCTGCCGACATCTAAAGGATATAATCGAGGAGCATATAAGGAATGGTCAGTTGCGAAAGTATGTCGGAACTCGGAATGCGGCGGTGGAACATGAACAGCCTCCGCCTACCTTAAACGACAAGGGCGCGAGGCCAAGGAATGGTGACCGATTGGTCATCAACTAATCTTGATGGTTTGGAATAAGTAACAAACTCCGGGCAAACGGTTAAATCACTTACTCATGTACGGGGTCGGAGATAACCCTCAGGCATGCTCTGAGTTGATGGCTTACCAAAACGCCCGGGTTTGTGAAATCTGTTTTTTCCTTTGACTTGGACATTTGCTTTTCCTGGTTTGGTTTTGGAGTTTGGTTTGAACTCCCTGTTTTTTCTTGTTTTTCTGGTTTGAATTCTGGTTTGAATGTTTGTTTTTCGGATTGGATTTTGATTGGATTTTCTCTGGATTTTGGCTTAAAGGTCGTCGAGTATGGACTATGCTCGGCAAGGGTCCGGAGCGACCAGGATTCGGCTTAGGACTTAAGCCACGGCATTACTTGCGTCCAGGGACATTGGACCACGGTCGTCAAGTGTGGATTGCGCTTGGCAAGAACCCGGAGAGGTTAGCTCAACGCCCAGGGACACTGGGCCACGGTCGTCAAGTGTGGATTGCGCTTGGCAAGAACCCGGAGAGGTTATCTCAACGTCCAGGGACACTGGACCACGGTCATCAGGTGTGGATTGCGCTTGGCAAGAGCCCGGAGAGGTTATGGATCTGGATGTCGGCCCGAAGAGGTCCTAAAGTCCCCTATGGGTTATTGGATATGGATGAACATGGACTATGGATACTGGACTCGAGGCTATTCAAAACACACCTTTCAAAGCAAGGCATGTTTTGGGGGGCAAGTGTTAACCCGCCTTTTGGCAAGGTCGTGGACAGACGGGTTTAACTTAATCAACTGCATGTTCGTCGAGGCTAGGGTACGATGGATACAGTCAACTGGATGGATAAATGATGCAATGTACTTGGGAGATGGAAATATGATTGGATAAAGATGAATCATATTTAATTTGGGTCTAGGAAACATGGTTCGGCACAAACAGTTCGTCTGGCATTCACTATTCACGTTCGAATAGCATTCAAGAGTACTCGGCATGCATAGAGCATTCAACATACATGTGTGGTTCGGCATTCCAGGAGCACTCGTCATTCAGTAGCGTTCGGCATTGGATAGATCGTTCGGCATCTGGAGACGTTCGGCATTGGATGGATCGTCCGACATCTGGAGACGTTCGGCATTGGATGGATCGTTCGGCATCTGGAGACGTTAGGCATGATGGAGGTTCGACACTAAGGATCGTTCGGCATTGGATGGAGCGCTCGGCATCAGGGAGCGTTCGCCATTGGATGGATCGTTCGGCATCTGGAGACGTTCGGCATTGAATGGATCGTCCGACATCTGGATACGTTCGGCATTGGATGGATCGTTCGGCATCTGGAGACGTTAGGCATGATGGAGGTTCGACACTAAGGATCGTTCGGCATTGGATGGAGCGCTCGGCAACAGGGAGCGTTCGACATTGGATGGATCGTTCGGCATCTGGAGACGTTCGGCATTGGATGGATCGTTCGGCATACCTCACCTCGCTCGGCATTGCACCTCGCACCTCCATACCTCGCACCTCCATATCTCGCACCTCCAGACTCCGCACCTCCATACCTCGGTACCTCGCACCTCCCAACGTTCGACATGAGGAGACCGTTCGGCATTCACACATTGTTCGGCATTCAGCGTTCGGCATATGGGGACCACTCCAGTTGGGCTGAGGTACTCGGCTACCAGGCCCACCAGGGAAGTCCAACCCATCTTTGCCTATAAATAGAGAGGCAGGGGCATAGTAAAAGGGGTTCTTCTTTCTGCTCTCTTACTTTCTCTTTTCTAAGGCTAAGGCAACTCCGCCACTTTGTAACTGTAATCGATTATTACAGCAATAAAAAGCAAACTTCTGGAGTGGACGTAGGCCGGAGTTAGCCGAACCACTATAAAATCTGTTGTTCTTTACTGCTTTCATTTCAGTTTTAACTGTTCTTCACATTATTACTCTCTACATACATTCTATCTCTGAGCTGTGATTGGTATTTGGTGCTTTCATCTGGATTTTGGGGTTAGTGACCAATTTTGGCACTAACAACTAATAGATTAGAAGACGGTTTTATAAACGAGCTTTGTATTAAAAATAGAGTTGAAATCATCTTTGTAAAAGAGTTTAAATATTTACTACTAGTATAGAAACCTTTGTATTTTAAAGTGACAAATCATAGGAATGAGTGTAGAAACAATCAATCACCAAAATCCACATACGAAGACGTGAATCAAATCCAAAGAAATCGATACAGAATCCATCAAAATGGATATTCTCAGAAAAGTCTTGAAATAGAAGTCATCAAAATCGATAACAAATGATAACAACAAATCGGATAATCATGAAATGATTAACATTTGGAATCTCAAGCAAAATAATCAAATGGGGCTGAAGCAAGCAGGTCAGTCGACTGAACCAGGTGGTCAGTCGACTGACACAGGGATACGAATTTCGTATCCCCAGGGTCAGTCGACTGACACAGATGGTCAATCGACTAATACAGACCCAGGCAATTTCCTGGGTCTGGTTCAATCGACTGAACCTGCTTCTAAGCAATTTTGATATTCTGGTTTAGTCGACTGAAACCCTGGTTCAGTCGACTGAACCTGTTTCAGAAGCACATTCAGCCTAGCCCTCTTTGGGGCAAATCCGATAACACGGATGGAAGTGAACGAACAAGCAACTTCGACTGAGGATTTACGCCAAACGACAACCCAACCTTGTATGGTCCTCCGAAACGCCCCACTAATGTGTTCAAATATCCATAAAAATGATTTTCACAAAATTGAACTTAAAAACCAAAAATTGGAATATTCACCATATCAATCCAAATCAACATCAAATGAACATGTAAAGATGCTAGGAATTCATACCTAACAATCAAAGATAGTTATAGACATAGATGTGAGATAAAAATCTCACCTTTGAACCCAAAAACGATGAATGAGAAGCTTAATCACAAAGGAAAGATCAACACTCTTCACTTTAATAGAAGAGGTCTCGAAACATATCGATGCTTATACTCAAAAAGGTCCGAAACGCCATTTTGGACTCAATGGAAGAGGTCTCGAGTCCTAATTCGACTGTTTTCAAAAAGTAGCTTTTCAGACTTTAATCCAACTAACGATGCTACATTTAAATAAAATATTTAAATATACAATCGTAAAATATGCGGGTTGTTACATAGCAACTGGTAAATTTTCATCAGATAATATGGAAGTTATTTTATTGTGTAATTTTATCTTAATTTAAATCAGTTAACAACAGTTGAATTTAAAAGTGTTCCGAAACCTAAATATATCAACATGAGAAAATTTATTTGGAACACTCTGAATTTGACTGCAAAATTCGTTTTGCAAAATTCGGACGGTTCTAGCTTTGTTTGGATTTTTCCGTACGGAATTTGCAGCATTTTCAGTACCGATTATCGACTTTTGATCGGATGATCCTATCACTGATATCCATATACAGTTTTGATCGTCTCGTCATGCTGATCTCAGCGGTATATTTATTTCTGTATTTGGAGGTCCGGTATACGACGAAAACAATAAACTCTTCGTCGTAACGGTACCATAATTTATGACTTTATAACTTCCTTCCGTTTTAAAATTCAAACGTGATGTCCAATCAGGGCATAAATTATTTTCAGCTAAATCATAGTCATTGCTTTTATATTTTTCTGGAATTTAAGGGTCACAATTATTATTTTTTGACCTTTCCTTCAGTCCACTGTTTCCTTTTCTTTTTATTATAACCATTCATTTGCACTTTTGCTTTTATAACAATAGCCGTTACTTTTATTAATTCTCTGAAATCACGCGTAACATCCTTTCCCTTTCCCATTTTCTCTTCTGTCATTTCGTTTTCCATGTGTCTTCCTGTCCCCTTCAAATTATAAGTTACTTTATTCTAATTCTAGCCTATTTATAATTCTTTCCTCTGTTTACATTCTTCTTCTCTAATCTTTCCCATTTTCTTTTCCCCTACCCAGTCCTTTACGTGAGACCATCCACTCCTCCCCCTCCTCTCTCTTGTTCCACCCGAGACCGCACTCCCTTCAACCTCTTTGGTAAACATAGGCTACCACCTCCGACCGAACTCCGCCCTCCCCATCTCCTCAGACCCGTGCAAATCCCTGTGCCAAAAGCATCTAACGCTTCCCCTCATTTTTGCCACGCGAGCCCAACCATCGCCAGCCTACTTCTCCTCTTCCTCCGGCCTTTGCCTTGCTTGGCCCCAAACCCACTATGTTCGGCCACCATCTCTTCATTTCGCTCAGCATATATGGCTTCAGGTCTGTGTATTTATCTGGGTATATATATATTTATATGTTTGTTAATGATTTTCGTTTTATATATACATAGGTATTGCATTCAAACGTATATTTATATATATACGTTATATATATATATTAGCTTTTAAAGTATATATACTTTTCGAGTATTTAGTTACTGCAAATATCACTAGCCTTGTTCTGTGACTTATGCGAGTTTATATTGTATAACTTTTGTGTATGTTAATTTATAAAGTCAGTATCTTATGTATGTTGTGTATAATATTATACATATATATTATCGTAGTATATTTTATTACATCTTATTTTATTTTATTATATTATAAGATTTGGTCTTGTCTATATAAAGTATATAAGTTATAAGATCTTCATATATGTGTTTAAGTTGGAGGATATATTTAAGCTACGTTTATATATATATATATAATCGATTCGAATTATATGTATACATATAATTAATAGAGTATGTGACACTTGGCTTTTATGATATAAATATCATTTTAAAATATAATGTATAGATGGGTTTTATTCATTCTGTAGCATAAATGCCTACCACTTTACCTTCTATTTTGACTAAGCTTGCTTGTTTTACTTGATATTATAAAGCTAGTCTAGTATTCTGGTTATAATATTAGGTGCATAGGAAAAAAAAGTAAGTTACATCTACAACCTGCTGTTAGTCTATTTGCTTTGAATTTTGGTTCATGTATATATATGTATGACAGTTTTATCTATGTTAGTATTATAAGAAATTTTATATAGTTATATTTGGAATTTTGTTAAAGATATAGATTTAAATGTAATATTGGTCTTTAAAGTATAAAGTTTATGTTGATTTTTTGTTTAAGTTATAAAATCTATTAGTTAATACCTAAGTCAGTATGCCTGTTAGTCACATATATATATATATAAGTTATATATGTACCAGTATATTGCTTTATATACGTTTATATGTTAGTACTGTAAGTTTACATAACTTGTTAGTAATATATATAAGCTTCATATTGGTTGTTGTTGATATGAAGTATATGTATTATCAGATCTATCACATGTATATAGTATAATAGGTTGATATAATAGTATACGCAGGTGTTTGTGTACAGATAGACTTATAAAGTAAGTTTGTAATAAAGTACATTTGTGTAGTTACATGAGCTTATTTGTCATATGCATATAATATTAGAGTAGCTTTATATATATATGGTCGGGTTGGTTGTTTGGGATATCTAGCTTATATGCATAAGTACGGTATGTTCTGAATTATATATTTTATAAGTTATATAAATGTATATATTTTATTTTATAAGTATGGGATTAAATATAAATTTGAAAATAAATATATGTTTTAAATTGATTTTTGAAAAATAATATATATATTTAGTTCAATTTATATCAACTGATTCTAATCGTTCTCATCGATTTCCCATTATCAGCCTTGTCCGTCGTGCTTGTTTTCTTCATCAAATTCGTGCCTACCTCACTTTGTGCTTGGAATCGTAACTCGTTTCATCTGTCAAACCTATCTAGCCTCGAAAGGTGAGCAATCTCTCACGATTTATGTTCTTGTATTTATTAAATTTGATTTCAATTGAAACGACAATTGAAATGTGCTGCTGTAGTTATTTAAATTATTATATATGCCATTATCTGTAACTGTTCACCTGTGGGATATGACACCATATCCTATTGTTATATTATATTGTTATTGGTGATATATGCCTGTTGTTATATTTTTATTATTTGTTATCACTCTGCAAGTTCCCTGTTAGTATAGAATTCACTATGGGTTGAAATGATACATACCCGAACGGACTTTAGAATAGGAGAAAATCGTTATGGGTTGAAATGATAGACCCAAGCGATTTTCATTTGAATTGAATTTGGGATTGCGGGTCGAAATGATATCTACCCGTATGTATTTAAATTTACGGATTGAAATGATAAATATCTGTATCACTTGACCATAGATAGGAAATTATATACAAACACCGTTGGTCCATATATAAATATTTGAAAATAAATTCTATGGTTTTGGAAAGAAATATATGGTTTTAATAAAAGTTGATTCTTAAATTATTATATATAAATGGTAATGATATATATAGATTGAATAATGATATTTAATTTACTTAAGATGGATTTAATACATATAATATGTTTAAGTATAAAATTTATATTTCAAAATAGATTTTGGTAATAATTTGAATAAGTTACGGTTGGGAAGATAATTTGAATTTAGTTGAAATTGTATTCATTAAAGAATTTTATTTAATTAAACTGATTTGAAACTTATTGAAATTGAGATTTAAGATATGATTTATAACTTGGGATTGATTTAAATAATTTAATGAATATTTCTTGTTTAAATAAATTTAAGGAAATATTTAGTAAAAATGAAATTTAAGGCTAGTTAAATGATATTGAATTTATTAAGTGAATATTCCCTGATTAAATAATAATGAAGTTAAATCAAGAGCTATATGAAACTATTAAATTTAACTTTGAAAATGTTGAATATTAAAGCTTTGAAATATATTGAAATTTAAATGGTCTATTGAGAACTGAATTGAATTGATGAAATGAGCTTTGAATAAATTTGAATTTGGAGTTTGAGTTGATTTGAATCGATTTGTGAGACTTGAGGAAATTATAAATACTTTACTTTATAAATTATTTAGGAAAATAGATATATTTGAAATGAAATTATATTTGGGTTTGAAGAATAAATTAATTTGAAATGACCACGGTGTTATAATGTATATTTCTACCTTGTAGATAGTTCCACAAATCCTTAGAGGATGATTATCCCAAACATCCTTTAAGTTACTTGTATTTCAGTTGATATTTCACTTGAGTTGGATTTATTGATATAAGAATGTTAATCCTGACTCGAGTGTTTTGTGTTTTGCTTTACGCTCGGGTCAGACCGAGTGATATAGCATTTGGGACTCACCTTTGGAGTTTGGAGCTTCGTTTGGAGATCCAACTATCGACTCAGCTTTCAGCTTTTCTAGTTGATTTATTCAGAGAGGTCATCTGTTGTACTGGAGACTTCCCTGCATTTGAGATATTCTGTTGTATTTTATTTCTAATCTGATGTTTATATAGTAGCTTCATGAACTACTATTTATTTATTCCGCTGCGTATTGTTGTATTACTCTATGTCTGTGATTCTGTGATTGATTTGTTTACTGTATATGCTGAGTTTTTTCAAATTTAAATTAACAATATGATATTTTGAACAATTCTAGTCCAACATGTGTGGATGCGAATGGTTCAAAATAACAGGTCGTTACAGTTGGTATCAGAGCTTTGGCTCTAGGCAAAACTTAGCATATATAGTAAATTTATTTGCAGAATCACTTTCGTTCGAGCTTGAAATTCTTCCTCCTTGATTTGGTTTTCCTTTGGACTTTGGAACGTTCCCTGCGGCTCCAAAATCCATTATCTTCTCTCCCTATTTGTGTTACTTGATTTTGGAGTATCCCATAACTTCACTTCGAATGATTTTTGTAAGAATAAGCGATCCCGCTAATCTTTGGATGATTTGTATAGGGGTGAAACTCCTTTACAATTGGCATTGATTCACCGGAGATTTATATTTCCTTCGGTTTAGATGCTGCTATCTCTTGTTATGCCAAATTCTATCTATGGTGATCAAATGTCGATTTGCCTCAGAATTCTACACTGATCTTATTCTGAGATCACGGTTGACCGGTTAAGGTCGCCCGTGAGTTATATTAGTACCCATCCTCTATTTTGTAATATAATTATCTCATCTTTGTTCGAGCCTACCTTCGAATCAGAATTCTATTTGATAAAGTCCCTCTAATTTGAATTTCTATCTTCGTTTTGAAATCCATTCTTGAATCATCCTTTGAAAATCGGGTTTGTTTGTATTTTAGAAATTGTTTTATATATATCGAAATTATTATTTTGATAAGTATGATTATATTCTATATATAAAAGTGAAAATGTTTCCGAGAAGGACTATATACCTTTTAAAAACTAGAATTTGAAGTTTCGAAAGGATTTGGAATTTTGAAAATTATATAAGAAATTTAATTTATCTAAAAATGATTTATAACTGAAGGATTTTAAATTCGAAATTCGAGGAGTTGAATTCCGGTGTTTTGGAATTGGTTTTAAGATTTTGAAAATATATAATAATACGATTTAAAAGCATTTTTCGAATAAGAAACGTTTCAAATGACTTCAAATGAGTTCCAATGATTTCGAAGAAATTTCAAAGAAGTTTTCAAGAAATAGAAGTCCAGAACTCACTTATGTCGCTGGAGAATAATTTCGATGATGAGTGCGTGCATCATCGACATTGATTTTCGAGTTTCAGAGTGGGGGATAGGCCACTTTAGTAGCTTTGCTATGCGAGTGATTTGTGAAACCAAATTTGATTTCAAATTCCGAAGTATGATTTGATATTCGAAAGATATATGTATATATATTTGAAACGATTTGAAGTATGCCGGTGTTCAATCCTCGAGTTTTGGATTTGATTTAACCTTATCTATTGAAATTGATTTATTGCTGATTTCCAACTCTTGGATTTGAAATTTGATTTCATCGACTATTTTTGAAGGTTCGAACACTTCCAAATCAAGGTTTAAATTTTCAAAGCTAAGTAATTTCGAAAAGTATAAATCATTTGATATAGTATATAAGTTTAGTTGGTATATTTAAGTATGAAGTAATATGATTTAAATAAGTTTGAAACTGCTTTGTTAAGTAAATGAATAAGACTATTTTGAATTATACTAATATGAAATGTAGATTTGAAATGTTTTGAATAAAATTTAGTTCTAAATGTTTTGACTTTGAAACATCTTTTATAAAACTATATATATAGAATAATAATATTCAAAAAGGTAAATTGGATATTTCAGAAAGAAATAATAGTTTAAAGGTTTTGAAAGGATGGTTATAAACTGTGTAATCATTTTGGGTATAATTGATTTTTGAGAAAATATTTGGTTTCGAAAATAGATTGGAATTTAAAACCCAGTATTTATATGATGATTTTGGTAATAAATTTGTTTGACTTAAATTATATTGATTTGGAAATTTGGGTTTATTTTCTAAATTTATTATTTTGGAAACTTTGGAACTGAAGATATTTGATTTGGAAGAATAATTTGGTGAAAGCGTATATTATTTTGAAAATTGAATTGATATTGAAACAAATTGAAATTTGAGAACCTTGTGTTACTAAATACTTGATTTGGTAGTTATCGAAATTATATAAAAATTGGTTTGTATAAGTATGATGTTGATTCGAATACTATGGATTTGAAAAGGTACTTAATTTGAAAAGTGAAATCTTATATAATTGAAGTCTATATAAGTGTGATTTGATATACTATTGATTTTGGAAAGTATTTGATTTGAAAATGAAATCTTATATATAATGGACTTTATATAAGTATGATATTTGAAAGTGATTTGAAAGGGTACTATATGATACATATTTTCGAAGTAATGATATGGAAAGTGCCTTCTGCTTGATATCCGCTTTGTGGCCACATTGTGGATTCATTCTATCGATATTTCTCTGATTTTGGTTTTCCAGATATGATACTCGAGTGTCCATCGAATTCCATGGCGTTACCCATGGTCTTATGAGCGCGACTGCATAGCGTTATTCACCTGGCTGGATGGCCCAAGGGTACGGATGTTTCCTGGGGGATCCAGGCATAACCATTGTGTATCATGTGATCTATGTAGGACATTTTAGTAGCGAAATCCGCAGGGCTGAGAAAGCTTACGGATACAGATGTTTCCTGCGGGATCCAGGCATAACCTTTGTGTATCTGCGGTCTACTAGTCATCTTGGCGTAATTCGCAGGGCTGAGAAAGCTTACGGATACGGATGTTTCCTGGGGGATCCAGGCGTAACCTTTGTGTATATGCGATCCATGGTTAGACAAAGGTTTTGGTTGTTTTGTTTGGATTGTACTTTCCATATCTGTTTTTAATAAGTTTTCCAGTATTTTCACTGGGTATTGAAACAAGTCTACTAAGTACCTGGAGAATTCTAGCTTTGCGCCTGATCAACGCACTGCCAGAGTCTGCAGGAACGAGGATAAACTTGTTGAAACATCGAGTTATAAAAGTATTTTCGAAAGGAAATTTGTTTCGTTATAAAGGTATTTTATCATAAAATTATTTCCAACAAAGAAATTTTGTATTAATATTTAAAATTGAAATTCTTATGGTTTGAATTAATTATTCATGCCCGATACTATTCTTTTGAATCTACCTTATCTGCTCAGCTTTATTTATTCACCTATATTCTGTTTTTCCAAATCCTCCTTCTTTTCCTTGTTGACTATATCCTTTTTAAATATTTGTTTATTTATATACTACCTAGTTTAATAGAAAATTTTAGTGTTAAATATTTTAGAAGTTATTAATTAAATACAACATATTTAAAGAAATGATTATTGATTTATTAATAATGTTTGAAAAGTATCTTGAGATAAATTAATAAATTTATGAATTGTGGATTTAATGTTTTCAATAGCTTCTTTGTAAATATAAGTAATGATGTAAATAATTGTTTTCAAATAGCTTACATATATTTATAAAGGTGTAAATGGTAATTATAAAGGAAGCAAGAAATTTTACAAATAGATTTTGAAAAGTTTTAAAGTATTAAGGATAATTGAATTACAAATGAAGTTTTCAAATGAATATTTCAAGAAAAATTTATATAGTTTAAATTAATTGTTTATCCTTGTCTTTTAATCTAATTTTTCTGTCTGGTTGTTTCTATTCTCCTACCCCCTTCGTTTTCGGGGATGAAAAGTTTTGAGTGGGGGAGAGTGTAACGACCCATAAATTTTGATTGGTTTTAATAACGTATTTAACTGAATTTTTTGAAAATTTTAAATAATTGAATTTTGAAATAAAAATTTATTATTTGGAATACGTCTATTTAAACATAGCAACTGGTAAATTTTCATCAGATAATATGGAAGTTATTTTATTGTGTAATTTTATCTCAATTTAAATCAGTTAATAAAAGTTGAATTTAAAAGTGTTCCGAAACCTAAATATGTCAACATGAGAAAATTTATTTGGAACACTCTGAATTTGACTGCGAAATTCGTTTCGTGAAATTCGAACGGTTCTATCTTTGTTTAGATTTTTCCATATGGATTTTGCAGCATTTTCAGTACCGATTATCGACTTTTGATCGGATGATCCTATCACTGATATCCGTATACCGTTTTGATCGTCTCGTCGTGCTGATCTCAGCGGTATATTTATTTCTTTATTTTGAGGTCCGGTATACGACGAAAACAATAAACTCTTTGTCGTAACGGTACCATAATTTGTGACTTTATAACTTCCTTCCTATTTAAAATTCAAACTTGATGTCCAATCAGGGCATAAATTATTTTCAGCTAAATCATAGTCGTTGCTTTTATATTTTTCTGGAATTTAAGGGTCACAATTATTATTTCTCGACCTTTCCTTTCCTTCAGTCCACTGTTTCCTTTTCTTTTTATTATAACCATTCATTTGCACTTTTGCTTTTATACCAATAGCCGTTACCTTTATTAATTCTCTAAAATCACGCGTAACATTCCTTTCCCTTTCCCATTTTCTCTTCTGTCATTTCGTTTTCCATGTTTCTTCCTGTCCCCTTTAAATTATAAGTTACTTTATTCTAATTCTAGCCTATTTATAATTCTTTCCTCTATTTACATTCTTCTTCTCTAATCTCTCCCATTTTCTTTTCCCCTACCCAGTCCTTTACGTGAGACCGTCCTCTCCTCCCCCTCCTCTCTCTTGTTCCACCCGAGACCGCACTCCCCTCCAACCTCTTCGGCAAACACAGGCTACCACCTCCGACCGAACTCTGCCCTCCCCATCTCCTCAGACCCGTGCAAATCCCTGTGCCGAAAGGATCTATCGCTTCCCCTCATTTTTGTCACGCGAGCCCAACCATCGCCAGCCTACTTCTCCTCTTCCTCCGGCCTTTGCCTTGCTCAGCCCCAAACCCACTGTGCTCGGCCACCATCTCTTTATTTTGCTCGGCATATATGGCTTCATGTCTGTATATATATATTTGGGTATATATATATTTATATGTTTGTTAATGATTTTCGTTTTATATATACATAGGTATTGCATTCAAACATATATATATATATGTTATATATATATTAGCTTTTAAAGTATATATACTTTTCGAGTATTTAGTTACTGCAAATATCATTAGCCTTATTCTATGACTTATGCGAGTTTATATTGTATAACTTTTGTGTATGTTAATTTATAAAGTTAGTATCTTATGTATGTTGTATATAATATTATACACATATATTATCGTAGTATATTTTATTACATCTTATTTTATTTTATTATATTATAATATTTGGTCTTGTCTATATAAAGTATATAAGTTATAAGATCTTCATATATGTGTTTAAGTTGGAGGATATATTTAAGCTACGTTTATATATATATATAATCAATTCGAATTATATATATACATATAATTAATAGAGTATGTGACATTTGGCTTTTATGATATAAATATAATTAAAAATATAATGTATAGATGGGTTTTATTCATTCTGTAGCCTAAATGCCTACCACTTTACCTTCTATTTTGACTAAGCTTGCCGATTTTACTTGATATTATAAATCTAGTCTAGTATTTTGGTTATAATATGGAATGACCCACCTTCTGTTCCTAAAGTTTTTTTTACATATATATATGTAGTGGTCATTTAATCAAGAAAATATTACACCCTAATTTTCTTCTATCCACGATCTTTATGCCAATATAAAAATATTGGTTTGCTCAAATCGTCTTAAGCTTACATATGTGAAGATATATAAGTTACTTTCTACTTGAATCACAGTACCAAAGTTTGGAAGTAGAAATCTGTTTGGGAATCATTAAAAGAAATAATTCCTACATAGCAATAGTGTTTCTAAAAACCAGGTTTTCCAAGCATACTTAGATTATTGCATAACTATTGGTTTCATGTCTCAAGACTTAGCATTTTGCATGTATTTCCATAATTTTGTTACTGTATGAACTGTGCTCTTGCATGTGCATGTGTGTGCATGTGTGTGTCAGTGGAAGATTTAAGTGCCTAATCTTACCTCTTCTTGTTAGCAAATATGACTGAGTCTACCCTATATTTGGGTTGTAAAACTTTACTGAAAATTAAGCTTAAAACTCTTTAGAGCTGGCTTAACCCAGGCTCAATAAAATGGTCATGTTAGCTATATTCAACTTGCACTTATTCTTAAGCAAAATACATGTCATTTTGTTTTCTTTTCAAAACAACTCAAAACCTTTATTCTACCAGATTTTATATCAACTTAAACATGGATTTTCCTATGTCAAATACTTGATTGTACATTTGATCCATAAATCCTTTCAATCTCAGATTTTCTACCATTATAAACTAACTGTTCTTAAAGCTTAAAAATTCCATTTCTTAGCAAAACATTTGCAAAACAAAGCACATAAGTTTCAGCTGATACACATATAGGTTCAACACTTGCAAAACAGTAGTTCTAACAATACATTAGTTTTCTAAGCAAATTTAAACAAAATAGCTTAACATAATTCAGCATAAACATTTATTTTAACTTCAGCAAATCTTTAAATATAGCATCCAATTCCTTAAGCAGCTAAACATCCAAAGCCTGATCAAAGAAATTCCTACTTTCCTGCAAAATCACCATGAACTGCCCCATATAAACATGAGACACCCAATGGTGCATAAAACACACAAGGGTCAGACTAAAGTCTGGTATGAGTAATCTAACTGAAAACATGATTTTATATGACACTTATTCATATTCAAATAACTTCAAAATGGATAAAGGAACTCAATACCACTCTTGTGCATGTTCCTGTGATACATGTGCATATACATTAGTGCACAACAAATTATACATGATTCAATGGTTTAGTTCAGTGATAACAATCATAGGATCCATCCATAAAACATCATAAACCAATCAACACATTCATCAATTCAATCATCAAGCCTTTTCTGCCAAATTACTGGCCATCAGGGATTTTACCCAAGCCCTCTCATGAACCTATTTCTATTGTTCACTATCAAGTATATTATGGTCTTTAGCTACTTTCTCTTGTTAAACCACACATTGCCTGGGACATATCACTGTTAACCCAGCACACTCAGGCCCCTGGGTATAAGCATACCATGTGTGAGCTTGCAATGTTCACCTTGCCAAGCCATATTTCGTAGCCCTAAGATCCAAAAGTCCTTAGTTAAATTACTAAGTGTTACTTTCCCTTTCTCATTCCTATGCTAATCCCTTCTGCATATCATATTTCAATCAGAGAAATAAACATTCAGCCAACATGTATTCATCCAGAGATTGGTAAGTCACGTTCTCATAAGCAAGCATTTAATCATGCAACCATATGTGATTTCTAAGCATATTATTTTGTCTATGGGTTTCAATGGATCAAGTTACAAACATATGGTCATAGATAGTTTTCTGGTTGTCTCATTTTACCTCTGGTTCAATCAGACCTTTGTTAATCTTTAAGATCTGGCTAAACCACAAATATATGCTTTGATTTGGAGAGTTCATAAAACATAGAAGCTCAGCACATGTATAACATTGCACCTCTACATTTATCTTTATTTTAGTTGATATGAGACATAAGCAACAACACAATGTTGCAGCCCCACATTTTCTTTCATTTTTAGACCATATATCTACAACATAAATCCTGGGTTTTTAAGTAAATAAATGTATAAAGAAAACCCATAAAATAATCTACTTCATCTCAAAGTTAAACCACAACACAGATAACCATATTTAAACATGAAATCCATGACTCTTTTATACTGGATAAGTCACTATAAAGGGTTTTACACTTGAGTAGATCATTGACAAGCCAAAGTTATCAAATCATAAAAATGAACATAGCTTGCAAAAGTGAAATATAAATTTAATTAGGCTGCCTTAATATTCAAGACTTATTGCCAAAGTTTCCAGTGAGGTTACTCACGTTAATCCCTCTTTTTCCAAATCTTTTTGAACCCTTTTGGTCTTCTGCCTTCTTCTAATTCTAATGGCCGGTGCTCCTTATTTTTCTCTGGCTTATGTTTTATTTTTCTTTAAATGATGAAGAGCAATTGTGAAATGTCTCACTACACTAAGCCTCCTTATACAAAACCCTGGCTGCTACTAGGGTTTAGTGAAATTACCCAATGTCATTTTTACCCTATAAAACATGATCTGCCTCTCATTTTGATTCAAGAGAGAAAAGGGTATGTGGTCCTTGTTTTTATTTTCAGAAATAAGCCTTATCTCTTTAATCTCACCCAGGTCATGTTATATGCATGACTCTTATTTTCCAAAGTAAAAGGATTGCTGGAAATGGATAAAGTGCTTGCTTAAGGGTTCATGCCATTTCCATGCAATTTTTGTTTTCTTCCAGCAAGTGTTTGCTTGTGCACATATATAATATATGTATGCCTATTTTGCCTAAGTCCTTATTTTCTTTCTTTAAATAATTTTAAGTACCTAAATATTTTTCTTGCATGTATTTATTCCTGCCTTCTTTGTGCCAAACTTATTAAAGACATAATCATATATTCATACATATGTATTTCTAAATTATTTATTCTAATTTCTATATAAAAATGTGTGCATGTGTGTGCACTATCTTGTGCACATGTACATGTTTAAACCATACATTTGCAATCAGTTTCCATTCCTATCTTTCTTAATGCAATTTTTAAACAAACATAAACTAATTTAAATCATGAAATTGCTCACAAAAATCAGGGTTATCACATAATATTAGGTTCATAGGAAAAAAAAAGTAAGTTACATCTACAACCTGCTGTTAGTCTATTTGCTTTGAATTCTGGTTTGTGCATATATATGTATGACAGTTTTATCTACGTTAGTATTATAAGAAATTTTATATAGTTATATTTGGAATTTTGTTAAAGATATAGATTTAAACGTAATATTGGTCTTTAAAGTATAAAGTTTATGTTGATTTTTTTTAAGTTATAAAATCTATTAGTTAATACCTAAGTCAGTATGCCTGTTAGTCACATATATGTATAAGTTATATATGTACCAGTATATTGCTTTATATATGTTTATATATTAGTACTGTAAGTTTACATAACTTGTTAGTAATATATATAAGCTTCATATTGGTTGTTGTTGATAAGAAGTATATGTATTATCAGATCTGTCACATGTATATAGTATAATAGGTTGATATAATAGTATAGGCAAGTGTTTGTGTACAGATAGACTTATAAAGTAAGTTTGTAATAAAGTAAATTTGTGTAGTTACGTGAGCTTATTTGTTATATGCATATAATATTAGAGTAGCTTTATATATATATATATATATATATATATGGTCAGGTTGGTTGTTTGGGATATCTAGCTTATATGCATAAGTACAGTATGTTCTGAATTATATATTTTATAAGTTATATAAATGTATATATTTTATTTTATAAGTATGGGATTAAATATAAATTTGAAAATAAATATATGTTTTAAATTGATTTTTTAAAAATAATATATATATTTAGTTCAATTTATATCAACTGATTCTAATTGTTCTCATCGATTTCCCATTATCAGCCATGTCCGTCGTGCTTGTTTTCTTCATCAAATTCGTGTCCACCTCACTTTGTGCTTGGAATCGTAACTCGTTTCATCTGTCAAACCTATCTAGCCTCGAAAGGTAAGCAATCAATCACGATTTACGTTCTTGTATTTATTAAATTTGATTTCAATTGAAACGATAATTGAAATGTGCTGCTGTAGTTATTTAAATTATTATATATGCTATTATCTGTAACTGTTCACCTGTGGGATATGACACCATATCCTATTGTTATATTATATTTTTATTGGTGATATATGCCTGTTGTTATATTTTATTATCTGTTATCACTCTGCAAGTTCCCTGTTAGTATAGAATTCACTATGGGTTGAAAGGATACATACCCAAACGGACTTTAGAATAGGAGAAAATCGTTATGGGTTGAAATGATAGACCCAAGCGATTTTCATTTGAATTGAATTTGGGATTACGGGTCGAAATGATATATACCCGTATGTATTTAAATTTACGGATTGAAATGATAAATATCTGTATCACTTGATCATAGATAGGAAATTATATATAGACACCGTTAGTCCATATATAAATATTTTGAAAATAAATTCTATGGTTTTGGTAAGAAATATATGGTTTTAATAAAAGTTGATTCTTAAATTATTATATATAAATGGTAATGATATATATAGATTGAATAATGATATTTAATTTAATTAAGATGGATTTAATACATATAATATGTTTAGTATAAAATTTATATTTCAAAATAGATTTTGGTAATAATTTGAATAAGTTAAGGTTGGGAAGATAATTTGAATTTAGTTGAAATTGTATTCATTAAAGAATTTTATTTAATTAAACCGATTTGAAACTTATTGAAATTGAGATTTAAGATATGATTTATAACTTGGGTTTGATTTAAATAATTTAATGAATATTTCCTGTTTAAATAAATTTAAGGAAATATTTAGTAAAAATGAAATTTAAGGCTAGTTAAATGATATTGAATTTATTAAGTGAATATTCCCTGATTAAATAATAAAGAAGTTAAATCAAGAGCTATATGAAACTGTTAAATTTAACTTTGAAAATGTTGAATATTAAAGCTTTGAAATATATTGAAATTTAAATGGTCTACTGAGAACTGAATCGAATTGATGAAATGAGCTTTGAATAAATTTGAATTTGGAGTTTGAGTTGATTTGAATCGATTTGTGAGACTTGAGGAAATTATAAATACTTTACTTTATAAATTATTTAGGAAAATAGATATATTTGAAATGAAATGATATTTGGGTTTGAAGAATAAATTAATTTGAAATGACCATGGTGTTATAGTGTATATTTCTACCTTGTATATCGTTCCACAGATCCTTAGAGGATGGTTTCCCCAAACATTCTTTAAGTTACTTGTATTTCAGTTGATATTTCACTTGAGTTGGATTTATTGATATAAGAATGTTAGTCCTGACTCGAGTGTTTTGTGTTTTGCTTTACGCTCGGGTCAGACCGAGTGATACAGCAATTGACTCACCTTTGGAGTTTAGAGCTTCGTTTGGAGATCCAACTATCGACTCAACTTTCAGCTTTTCTAGTTGATTTATTCAGAGAGGTCATCTGTTTTACTGGAGACTTCACTGCATTTGAGATATTCTGTTGTATTTTATTTCTAACTCTGATGTTTATATAGTAGCTTTATGAACTACTATTTATTTATTCCGCTGCATATTATTGTATTACTCTGTGTCTGTGATTCTGTGATTGATTTATTTACTGTATATGCTTGGTTTTGCCAAATTTAAATTAACAATCTGATATTTTGAACAATTCAAGTCCAACATGTGTGGATGCGAATGGTTGAAAATAACAGGTCGTTACAAAATCCGAGCTCGTATGGAAAAGTTATTGAGGTTAGAACATTAAAATTTTAAATTAAAATTAAAAACAAATGAAGGACAATTTAGTAAATTCGCGTTACCTCAAACCCTAGCGTCAACAGAGCATCAAACTCGACATCGTACCCAGCCTATAGTCACCGCCTAATCCACGACAACGCTGCCGCCACATGTAGTATCACGACGATCAAACGCTGCCGCCGAGCTTCCCTGGTCATGGCGACCCTCTGGCATGGTTATGGCCACCTCTAGCCATGCCTGGAGCAACTGCCATCGCTCGTCTTCTTTCACCAATCGCGGTTAACTCGATCATCTTTGGCACAAACGAACACCACCCCTGAGACCTACTTCGCGACCTCTACAAGCCTGCACCTCCCGATCGTCGTAAAATCGACGATCCACCGTTCGATCGAAAACCCTGGTATGGACGGCCGAAACTAAATCGCCAATTTCTTGCCAAACCATGATTCAATTGCAAAAATGAATTACAGCAGTAGATTGCGCTCGTCGAGAGATTTCCAAAGATATATAATTTGATATAGTTTAAGGAGTTTAAATTTTGATGTTTGATTTTGATTTGAAATTAGGTTTTGACGTTGACAGCCATTGAGAAGGAAAGGAGCAGAAGGAAATAATAGTACGTACAGAAATAAGAAAAAGGCTGTTAGGGTTTTAGAGAAAAATTATTTATAGACAAAGATGGATAAAACGAATGGACATATCGAATTGGATCGAAACGATAACAACGACCCGAAAAGCTCGTTCCGTTTTCAAAACGAAAGTAGGTCATCCAATATATCAAAATATAGGTTATTGATATTTTTAAACTCAATGGAACTAGTTTCAAACCCCAATTCCATTGTATATAGAATTTAGCTTTTAAAATCAGATTAGATTCTATAAATCGATTTCTACGCGTTTCGAGCTCGCACGACCAAACGATAAGTCTGATCGCTACGAAACTTGAAATCCTACAATAATTCACTGTTACGGATCTGATGAAACTAGTTTCATCGAAATTCAAGATAGTGGCCAAAATGGCAACTTTTCACGTTAATTAAATAAATTATTATTAAATTAATTTAATCACTTTTAAATTTAAATTTTAAAGTTAACAATTTCATCATCCTAGATTAACCAGGAATTTATAATGTTTTAAAAATGAATTTTTCCATGTTAAATCCAATATGAAACTATCGCATAAATTTCAGCGTTTAATAGCAATTGTAATAAAATTACAATTAATTACATTTTGAATTCCAATAAATTCTTTTATTTCGATTTACACTCTTATTATTGAATCACTATCATCTTATGAATATAATTGACATAATTTTACATTTTATTGCATTCATATTCTACAATTTCATCTTAATTCATATTAACTGCAATGTCTAATTATATTAATTCACATTGATTTCCAAATTAATTTCAACGGATTAAATAATGAAATGATAATTAAACAATTATTACCCATTAATAATTCAAACACATTTCTATGTTTATTGTTTACAAACAAAGCCAATAGATTCACTTACTAATTAATTGATTTCATATTCCTTAATAAACATATTCTAATTTATAACATATAATTTCATTATTAAATCCAACACTTAATTTATTCCTTATTTACAATTATAACCAAATTAACTTTATAATAATTTTAATTGATTGAAATTACATTAAAATAGTTATCAATTAAATTAAATCAACAATATTAAATTACATTCTAGTTATTTTCTCATTAATAAATCATAAATTTTAATTTCTCCAATATTAAATTCTAAAATTTTATTAAATGTAATATTTTTAATTATCGAAAAATACGGGTCGTTACACCTACGGGCTATTGGTTATGGTTATGGTCACGGTGTCGACCGGTGGGGTTTTCTATTTTTAAAATATTTCTTTCCAATTTTGTTTATTCAATTATTTTCGACTACGAATTTTCAAACGTTTATAATTTTTTCATTATAGCTCCGATTTTTAAAAGCTATATTTGAAAATTATCCAAAAATTGCTACGAACGCAACGGTACAAATTTTGTAGCCAAATTCAAACATTTGTAAAAATTCCATTTTTACCATTGTCATATTTAATTTAACTCTTTTATTAAATTTTTGATTAAATTTTCGAGGTGTTACATTCTCCCTGCCACAAAAGGATTTCATCCCCAAAATCTCCAAGGATGGAAAAATGTAACTTGTACACACATAAACCAATAGCTACAACCATATACTCGTCCATCAACCATTAGCAATCATTGTCCTTTCTAATGCAATATGTACATAAAAGCATGGAATGCATATGAACCTGTACTAATACAAAGTTAGGCGGTCTCCTGATCTAGTCGACCCTTTGAAATGCAAGTGCTTATGCCATGCGTTCAAAATATATGCAACATCCTACATAATATACTGGCAATTTGACATGTATGCGCAACCATTCAATCCATATGCAACAACCATGTGCTTATAACATAATGAAATAAAATAAAAGATGGTGTGTGCATAGCTAACTCAAGAATTTAGTTTCCTAAGTGTACACACATCAATTTAATAAATACATCCATTAACATGCATTATCCAAAGCATGTCCTAATGACACGTTCGCAACCATTCCTAGAATACAATTGTCCCTACTTATAAGGTATACTACTTTAGAATCTAACATATAAGTAGTCTATACTTATTTGAGTAAAATGAAAACGTACCAAAAAAGATTTGTGGATGGGTAGCTCGGATCCCCTTCTCAGGCTCCCATGTACTCTCCGTTGGATCGTCTCCCCATTGAATCTTAACAAGCTTGATAAATTTATCATGGAGTCGCTTTGTACCATGCTCAAGAATATGAGTGGGTGCACGACGAACAAGTGACACCCTCTCTACCTCCGCCTCCTCTAGCTGACTCGGTTCGACTACAACGGCTGTATCGTGCAGGTACTTTCGCAAGTGTGACAGATGGAAAACATCATGTACTCCCGCTAACTTCTCAAGAAGGTACACGCTATAAGCTAACTTTCCAACTCTACTAGTAATCGGAAAAGACCGGACAAACCCTGGTGCTATCTTTCCCACACTACCAAATTTCATAACATACCTAAGTGGTGAGACCTTCACAAAAATCATGTCGCTCACTACGAACTCTAACTCCGTACGTCTCCTGTAAGCATTGGACTTATGCCTATCCTATGCGGTTTTTATTCTTCGATTGATCAAGTCTATCTTTTCTGATGTCTCCCTCACCATATCCGATCCAAGAGTAATCCTATTCATAGTGTCCCACCAACAAAACGGTGATTTACAAGGTCGTTCGTATAATGCCTCAAATGGTGTCATCCCAATACTCACCTGATAGCTGTTATTAAAGGTTAAACTCCATCAATGGCAAGTGATCCACCCAAGAACCTCCAAAATCCAAAATACACAACCAAAGCAAGTCCTTCAACACCCAGTTTACCCTCTCCATCTTCCCGTCTTTCTAGGGTTGATAACCGGTACTCAAGCTCAATTTAGTGCCCAAACCCTTCTGTAGACTCCACTAATAATCACTGTCGAAAAGTGGATCTCAATCGCTAATAATGCTAGAAGGAACTCTGTGTAACCTAAAAATCTCTGATGTATAGTGTTGCCAAAGACGCAGCAGTCCATGTACTGCTAATCAAAATAAAATGAGCGCATTTGGTAAGTCGGTCGTCTATGACACAAATACTCTCATTCCCCCTCCTACTCTTAGATAGTCCATCGATGAAGTCTATAGAAATACTCTTCCACTTCCATTTCGGAATATCCAACGGCTGCAACAATCCTCTCGGTTTCTTCTGTTTTGCCTTTACCCTTTGGCAAGTCATACATCGGGCCATGCACTTTACACATGCTTCTTCATACTAGGCCAATAAAAGACTCTCTTAATATCACGGTATATTTTGTTTCTACTGGGATGAATGGTCATCCTAGAATGATGTGTCTCAGCTAGTACCATGTCAATCAAATCCATAATAAAAGGAACGCATGGTCTACCGTCTCTCCATAACCACCCTTTCGAGTCAGTGGTATAGAGCCTCAAAATGACTCGACTGCTCTCCACTACCAAGCTTCTCGAAAATGTAAACTAACTCCTTGTTTTGATTATGACTTGACCTGATGTGGTCCATGAGTGTAGGCTGCACATCCAAAGCTGTTAACAATCCCTGAGTGATGTCTGACGATGGTTAGAAATTGAATGTAGAGATGAACTCCAAATGCTTCCACTCTAAGAACAAAGGACTTAACACCACATACTGCCTACTCAAGGCATCAGCTACAACATTGCCTTTACCCGGGGTATACGAGATATCAAAATCATACGATGCTAAAAATTCCATCCATCTTTACTGCCTTAATTTTAAGTCTTTCTGAGATAATAAATACTTCAGAACGTATGATCCATTTACAGCTCAAACCGCTTCCCTAATAGATAGTGTCTCCATGACTTGATTGCAAAGAAATTGGCCGCCAACTCAAGATTATGTTTAACGAGCCATGTTTTACATATTGGAGGATTGTAAAATATTTTTATTTTATTCATATGAGTCGTATGACTCTAAGATTTTGGAAAGTGGCTCTTAAAGACATTTTCCATGTCTATGATTTTTACCGAGTTTCTATGTGACCATTTTGAACCTGAAATCTTGTTCGGAGTATAACTTTTCATAGAAGTTGAATTTGGATCTCGGACTACTTCCATTGCTACAAGATGATAGTTTCCCATTCCGTAGAGTGGTCATAATAGAAAAACAAATTTATTGTTTGACAGTTATAGATGTTTCAAGTTTTGGCTGATGTTGGCCAGTTTTAGTGGGTAATTAACTAAGTCCGTGGTTAGGCCCATTAACCCATTTGAAAATTGTGCTAAGGGGTTGCTGTAGGAACTTATCTATGTCATTTCCATCTTCTCCAAAATAGCTCTAAACCTCCATTAACCCTAATTTCATAAAAAATCACACATTTTCCTTACTTATCTTAGCCAAATCATTGATTTGAGGGGTGATTAGCATAGGAAAGCTTTAGATTATCATTTTTGCCAATTTGGGTTCATCTCCTTTGCTGTCTACTTCAGATCTAAGGAGAAAAATTGTTATTTTGGGTATTTGGTAAGTAGTTCTTGACCTCTCACTCTACTATGCATGTTTATATAATTAAAAATAATTTTTTTAACATGATTTTGGCCTTAAAATGTTTCTAACCATAATTACACTACTACATGTTTAAAGATGAATTTTAAATGTTTAAAATGATTTTTAAATGGTTTTGTAATCCCTTGTATTCGTATGCATATGCTAGTGTAAATTTTGATCCAGATTAAGATTTGCTTGATTATCACATTCTTATGTATTACTTGTATGAATGGATGTATATGCATGGTTTTCTATTGTTGTATGTTGTGCTTTGATGTTGTCTGTTAGCGTTTTAGGTAGTTAAAAAATAGGTTGGCGAATTCGACAAGTTGAAGGCAAAATGGTTAGAATTGGAAGAATCTTGGAGGAGGGGTTCTGGACCATTGGAGGAACCCAAGCTACAAGTTATAGTAGAATTATGGCTAAGGAAATAGGTCAGCACCGAGTTATTTTTAATGGTCAAAATGGGTTGAAGACTTGATGGCTCAGTGGAAAATGGCTAGAGGATATGGACAAAGGCAAGATTCTAGAAATTGGCTAAGTATTGCTCACCATACCAAGTTGTTACTAGAATTTGGAGATGAGAACTTTAGAGTGATGCTGATTTATTTTGAAGGATGGGTCGGGGTCCAAAGCACTTGAAGAATGAAATACTATAAGCAAGAGATTGAACTTAGCTAAGGTTAGCTAAGTAAATAAGTCAGTGCCAAGCTATTATAGGTCGTTACCGAATTATTTATGATGATGAGATTAAAGTGAAACTTCTAGGAGGGGAAGTAGAGGCTCTGTAGGTCATGCTGAAGGTGTTCATTTATTCGCTTAGAGTTTGATTGCGGCATAGTAGCATGTTGATAGTTTCGGGACTTTGGTGACAACTCGATGATGAAAGGAGTTAGGTTCCGATAATGGCGGCTCGATGTTGAACAAAGTCGTGAGAACAGTTATCCACAAAGGGCGGGTTTTAAGAAAGGTGACTCGTAGATAGAATGGTTAAATGGTTATATCGTGGAATGGAGGAATGCAGAATGGTTCGTTAAGGATAATGAAAATTGGATGGAGCAAGTAAAGGGCTCGGATACGCGTGCTGTGGGATCGTTGATACTCAAAGTGTGTTCTAATATACTCAAAGCAGGGGTATTGTGAGGACGCTCATGGGTACGTTGAAAGGCTACCCCGAATCGATTAAATGGTCCGCGTATGCTGGACCGGTTGAATGGATCTAGTATTAGCTTTGGGCTAAAGAGAGTACACTGAAAATTAGGATTTCCATTAGTCCCTGGTAGTTGAAAGGTCATACAAGTTATAACATATCCAGAGCACATTGACTAATAGTGAGGATTGTTTGATGGATGCTATGGTTGTTTTGATTGTTCTTCCGTAGTTTATCACTCTAGGGATGTCATTGTTGATAGGTATGGGAGATAGGGATACCTAGACACCCTTTATCATACTTGGTTTGCAGTGTACCTTTATTATATCTATAGAGTAGCATATTATGTTCGTTATGTGCTAACTCTTTGGTTGTAGGGACATGTCAGGTATGGTTCATATACCCTTGTTCCCTACTAATATCAACTTGTATAGTATTTTGAGATTCATTTACCGCTCACACCAGACTGTTTTATGACACGAGGTTTTATGTTTGCTTCTTATTATCCCGGATACTCTTAAATGAGTAGACTATATAGTAAGTCTAGGTGCGATGCAGTTACTGTGCGGAGGATGAGCTAGATTGAGCTATCTTGTATTATATATGGATTCCTATGCTTATTCCTCTATGCAACACTTTGGATCCTTAACAGTGCTTGCTTATCATTATGAGACAATTATTTGAGTTTATTTTCATTATATAAACTCTATTACTCGATGTTTAACTCTGTGAATTTGTACTCTGATATTTAGATCACTTAGCTATTACTGTCTATCCTGTTTTATATTTGTGATGGATATTATATTTTATTCCATGCGTTCTGAGATATACAACAGGTTTTGTGATGTTTATTCCATTTTAAAACCTTGATTATCGTTCTACATTGGCCGGGCACATCAGCAGCACAATATCATATGTATATTGGGTGCTGATGTTGTAGGATGGTCATCACATCATAGGTAGGATAGTTTCTCTCATAGACCTTCAACTCTCGGCTAGCATAGCACACCACTTTCTCTCTTTTCATCAAGACCACTTCCAACCTCGTACAGCAAGCGCCGATATACACTGTAAATACCTTCGTACCATCGGGTAATACTAAAACTGGTGCACTAGTCAATGCCTCCTTCAGCTTAATAAAAGTATCTTCATAGTTCGCGACCCACGAGAAAACCAAAATTTTCTTAGTAAAGCGGGTCGGTTGGGTAGAGACTTTAACGAAGTCTTTAATGAACTTCCTATAGTAGCCCACCAAACCAAGGAAAATCCTCACTTCTATAGCATTCTTCGGCACATGCCAATCCCGTACTACCATTTATTAGGATTGACCGTCGACCCACTTTTAGAGACAACATGTGCCAAAAAGCATACCTCCACATGCCAAAAGTGACATTTGGAAAACTTCACTTTCAGCTTATACTAACAGAGTGTATTGAGCACTTATTTTAAATGCAACATGTGCTGCTCCTCACTTTTCGAATAGACTAATATGTCATCCACATATACCACTAAAAACTTATTAAGAAACCCTCTAAAAACTAGACCCATCAAATCAACAAAGTAGGCGGGTGCATTGGTCAGTTTTAAGGACATGACCAACCACTCATACAATTCGTTTTGGTGTACGAAAAGAAGTCTTCTAAATACTATCCTCAGCTACACACAGCTGATGAAATTCAATAGCCAAGTCAAGCTAAGAGTGCACCTTTGCTCCAACCAACTGATTAAAGAGATCGTTGACGCGGAGCAATGGGTAAAAAAAATTCTTCGTTGGCTTATTCAGCTTTCTATAATCGACCTAAAGCCACAAGGAGCCATCTGCTTTGGTAACAAAGATAATCGGTGCTCCCTACTTTGAAATACTCCTCCTAATGAACCTCTTCTCCAACAACTCACTCACTTGCTTTTTTAACTCGCATATCTCCTTAGGAACTATATGTCTCAAAGATAAGGCGACAGGTCTAGCATTCTCCATAAGATAAATTCAGAACTCGACCTCTATCTCTCTCTATGGGATGGGACACCGGTAACCTCAGAAAAGATATCGGGATAGTTCTCTAAATATGGGCACTGAATCTAACTCATCTTGTGGTAGGAGTAATGAACATAGGTAACTCAACATAACCGATGCTTTGGGATCGCCATGAACCTCTAGATTGCATCCACTACAAGTATCCAACCTAACAACCTTCCTATGAAAATCTAAAATCACCCCATACATCATCATCCAATCCATGCTCAAAATAGAACAAAACCAAAAAATCCTAAGACAAAAGCAACACAATAACTCGATGCCCAAAATGAATAGTTTCAAACCCATACATATAATAGACAAATAAACCAATCCTCCAAAAGGGTTTGGTACTACTACATGGTCCGTAACTATGATATTGTCTAAGTGAAACTCATCAACAAATCTCTCGAGATAAAAAATTGTGATGCCCTCATGTCAGATAAGATACGAATAGGTAAATCGGATAAAGTTAACACACCTTTGATTACAACCTTCTTTCCCTTGCCCACGATTGGAGGGGCACTTGAGCTAGGAACAACGTCTAGAGCATATGCTGAAACCCCATGGCAGAAGTCGTCTAAGGTGCTGGACACTCCCGCCTCATATGCTCGAATTAAAGGCAGTTATATTACTTGATCTTCAAGCCATCCGTATTGCACTCCCTCGCAAAATTTCCCTTCTTACCGCACTTCCTATACTTCAGCTCTTCCTTCTTAATCTTACCCTTGGGTCCCACCCCATCCTTACGCTGATTCTGCTAGGGTGTCTTTCTTCCTGACTTCTTAGGCTCATTCTTCACTTCCTCCTTGGAAACAACATTCAGTAGGCCATCTCCACCAAACCCTCGAAAGTCACACCCATGGGAATACGACTAGGGGAAAATTCTTAAAGAGTTTGATTCAGTCCCTTTGTAAATTTCAAAGCCTTCTTATGAGAGGTATTGATCAGCTACATTCTAAACCTAGCCAACTCATTAAACTGAGTAACATAATCTTTTACCGACATTTCTTCTTGCTGTAAATGTAAGTACTTTTCCAACTGTACTTCCTATTTAGCCTGAACAGAAACTTCATCTTAAAAGACCTCCTGAACTCCCCCATGTAATTTCTCCCTCGCAAGTCTCAGCAACTATCACATCCCACTAATTCAAAGCCTCTCCTGATAAACGTCAACTTGCAAGTTGTTTACTAACGTTATCTCTAATACCCATCAATCCAAAAATCCTCTCACAAGTACGAATCCATGCCCTCGAATCTACATACGACTCAATCACCACATATGGTTTCCCGCCTAGGCTCGCAAAATCCTTACATAGCTTGGCAAAATCGATGGTAGATGGGTGGGCAGAAACTATGCCTAGTGCTCTCTCCAAGGGTCATGTATTAAGGTTAAGTCGGCTTGTTCTCTTGCTTGCAGATACCAGCGGAACAAAATTGAGATGTTTACAACCGGAATCTCAACTGCATTGCTTGAGCTGTAACCAGCAGGATTGCTCATCCTTTTTGTCCGTGATTTTAGGAATTTATTAGCAACTTTTTCGCAGATAGTATTAGCATAATAAGGGAAAGAGTTTTCATATTATATCTATATATATAAAACCTTTGAAAAGCTTATATATATATATATACTTTGGAAAACCATCTTGAAAATTTTTTTGAAAAACTTTTTTAAAAACTTTATTTAAAAACTTTTCAATTACATCATCTTAATGCGCACCTAATAAGTAAGGAATCTCAAACCTAGGCTCTGATACCAACTATGACAACCCGCACCTCCAAACACATCGATCTAAAGCCTAATGTGACTTTCGGACTTGCATCGGTGCCAAGAAGTACGAGATAACATGTTATTATTAAACATTTCAGAGACTAAAATATAAGGATAAAATGTAAGGCATACTACACTTTCAGATCTCACAATAGAAGGTAGAAAAATATAAGTACGGGAAATAGTCATCTTAGAAAATATCCCAAAAAATACCAAAGTCTCAAAACAGTGTGTAGTCAAATCCACGGTAGAAGAACATATCAAGTAGTCTGATAAAATACTAAATACGATAAATAGTATATGGAGAGTAACATGAAATAAAGAGTAAATATAATGGCAAGCTCGTCCCTCCATAAATAAATCTCCGAGCCTATCACCTATGACCTATACTCCTGTGGTAAGGAAAAAGAAAGGAAAGGGTCGGTCGGACAAAAGTCTAGTGAATGAGTTACATCATTAATGTATGGTGATCACATGCAATTGAATTTAGTGATACTCTATGTCACCTAGAATGTCCTACAGGTGTCCGAGAATTACTTGTTTTCTCCATTTAAGGGGTTTAGATCAATACACACCTACACTAATCAATTGTGCAAGCTTATACTTTGGGTCGAACAACTAATCGAACAATAAGACAACTAATGATTGACTAGTAGCTACTTGAACTATTTCACATAGCTTTCCCTACAATTTTCACCCATAGGGCTACGTTCCCACAACTATGACTACACGTAACTTTTCTAACATAGGTGTGAAGATCCTGAACTCGGCCTTTGAAAATCGGCACCCGTACCTCACTTGTACTCGAATGCCGTAGATTCAAATGCCGAATCTGGCTCCACGGAGCTTATAACACAACAAATATAACAACACAGCGGAATAAAGAAATAGATGATATCATATACAACTCAAATGAATACAATATCCAGAATGATATACAACAATGATATCAATATGATACAAGAATATCAGAGACAAAATAATAATGTTACAGCGGAAACAACAGAAGTGATAACTCCAAATAATCCTAAAAAAGAATGAGTCCAACAACTCCAACATCAGCTCGAGCCACCATCACGTTGCACCAAGAGAAGCAACGTTAGTCGTGATCTCCCAACACTGAACTAGCACCAACTAGTCTACTAAACCTGACTATCTGAAAAACCCAACTCTAGACTGCCCGTGTGGAAAATTGTGGGCACCCAGAGTTTAGGAAGGGAACAATAAACTCCGAGTCAGTCATGGGACTGGTGTGAGTAACAAAAATAATTTATCTTTAAAACAAACAACAAAATAATTTTAAACATTGAAATCCGCAATGCTTTTGGAAAATTAAACTACCATAAGACCTCCCACCACACACACAATGCAATCGCAGACTTGGAGAAGATTTCTTCTTATGATAGTCAAACATGCTTACTACGCAAAAATCCTTTTGATATTATTAATAGTGCATAGTGTACAAAATCATTTCGAAAATACAATATTAATCTTAGTTAGCATAGGTACCATTATATAATGCATGCTAAAGCTGCCGCTAGAGGAGACAGGTTATACAACTGCAAACGTAAAGGGCTCGTATTGTTTCTTTGGATTTTCCAACAAATGGTCAGGCTAAGGAACTTCTTATGCCACATGGAAACGCCTCTGGACGGACGTCCCGAGAACCTACCCAGATCTCTGCCAACACAAGGCCGGTTTACCTCTTACACTAGGTAACTACTACACGAATATGCCACCCCCCGGTCCTTTGGGACCTTTATCCGAGGGCCCTCGATCACAAAGCAACAATCACACAGTAAATGAGATTGGAGCAACCACACATGTAAATATCTGGGCTCCATACCATGATATCACCTTTTTCCAGAAGGAAATGACATACCCTAAAGGGAGCAACCCTCATAACCTTGCCGCATCTTTCCTGTTTCGACCATTTCTAGTTTGTGAGGTTCGATGAGGTCTCGTCCAAAAATCTACGCTTTTTCACAAAGCCATGCTTTGATCAACAAATGATCAGCAAATGACCATCAACACACAGCAACACTCAGCATGCCACACTACCAAATTGGGAGTATATCACTGATAACCTTCAACTACATAACATCTGAGCTCGTACGTCTCAGAGAAGGCTGTTAAGCTAAAAGAATAAATTCTCCGCCACCAACAGAAATGTATTTGAAAGAAATCAGATTTATATCTCAAAGTGTAGCATCAAACATACAACCATACAAGTCTGTTCCGGGTTCGAACAGAACTGAAGGCACTTCTAAAGAAACCCTTGCAATCCGGGTATTCAAAATCCCGATCGAACTTCCCATCACTTAGGGAATCTCTATACCGGGCGCTACCCAGTGTAGAGACAATCGATAGGTTATCCTATCGTTCTCGCAAACACCCGGTCTTCAACACCAGTCTTCAATTGCTATCCATATACGACATATCACTTATTCGGAATGGGTTATATGACACAAAGTCCTCTCCCGGCTAAACCGAATAGTGAGCGTAATATTTAAAA
This sequence comes from Allium fistulosum, assembly GCA_030737815.1. NCBI lineage: Eukaryota > Viridiplantae > Streptophyta > Magnoliopsida > Asparagales > Amaryllidaceae > Allium > Allium fistulosum. The sequence continues at coordinate 494,637,091 of CM060901.1, forward strand.
ACATATGGATATTGGGATTTCAAATAAATCACAACTTATTACCCAAAACTTTTCTTTCAAATGGTTTAAACACATTACCATTTTAATCTTTTTACACAAAAAGATTCATTTCACAAAGTCCACCCAATTTCACAATGATCTATTCATAGATTTTCAAATCGATTTCTATTTCAATTTGGATTAACTCGTCCAATCTTTAAATCAAAGATTCAATTTATAGCTTTCAAAGCACGTTTCCAAAGATTTATTCGTAACTTGGGAAACTATTTTCAATTCAACTTGAAATTCCTTTAATTTAAATTGGAAATTCATTTCTTATATGAGAGCTTTTATCCTTTGAAACAATTAGTTTCCATTCTGGAAACTAATTACAATTTACATAAGTTAAATCCATTCAAGTACAAAACTTGGATTAAATTTCTTAAATTTCTAAAACCATACTTTTAAATGGTTAAAAATCCATATAAAACACATTTATAACTGGTATGATCTTTTTAGACCATAATTTCCAAATTTTTGAATTCAATTTCAAATATTGAATTCAAATTTAAATCAAATCATTTAGATTTCAAATTTTATTAAGTTATTTAAAATAACTTTTATCTTTGAAACTTATTTGCAAAGCTCTCAATTCAAATTCCAAAACTATTTGGATTCACAAATTCAACCTTTGAAAATTGTTAAAATCTGTGACTTAACTGATTTCCACGTGAAATCCATATTTGTGTGTGTATGGTGTAGTTCAGGGGTTTCACATAGTAGTGCAACAACAATATATCATCACAGATCAAAATACAGAAATATAGTTGATAAGTGGTATAACTATAGCGCTTATCTTTTATTCACAGATCACAGATATATAAATTACAGATAATAAATTACAGTCATCCCAGATAAATAAACTACAGTACAGATCACACACAAATCAGAATATATCACACAGCATCACAGATCAGGGATATCAAACAATTCACCCATTCAATAAAATCCAAACATTCGCAAGTAAAATTTATTAATCAATTGATTAATTTAAATCAGATGTATTACTTATGAATAATCATTAATCCGGGTTAATTATCATGAGTTAATTACAAATTATCTGAAATAAATTTCCCTTCCATCATTTATTAGTTAACCTTTAATTATTAACTACTCATCCTTAATTCATGAATCAATTAACATTTAATTATTAAATAATTAACCTTTAATTATTTATTTATCCTTTAATTAATTATCTTTAATTAATTACATTAATTAATTAACCCTTAATTAATTGCCATTTAATTGATTCTCCTTAATTAATTACAATAAGTGATTATCCCTAATCACAAATTAATTAAATCAAAGTAATTGTCCTTTAACTACCTAATTAATCAACTTTAATCATCAATTAATTATTTTTAATTAAGTAATTATCTTAAGTAATCAATTATCTTTAATTAATTGTCATTAATTAAACGTTACTTAATTAATCATTCTTTAATGTAATTACATAGAGTAATTATCTTTAATTAAGTAATAATCTTTTATTAATTAAATCAAGTAATTATACTTAATTAATTTTCATTAAGTAATTTTCTTTTAATTGCCCATCATTAATTATTATCTTTTAACTAAGTATTAATCAATTAACGTAAAACCTTTGAGCTAAATTAACCTTTAAAAACATTCCATTTCTTAAATTTCCAATTAAGTTTATTTGAATAAACTTTTTAAACAAAGGTTATTTAGATTAAAACACTTTAAACTTGATTACTTTAAAATTTAACTATCATTTATTCCAAAAACGAGACCCTCTTCGAGTTCCCCCCCACATCTTCATTTGCTTCGAGGCAATTTGCAACATACTCGAGACACGACCCGAGCTACCATCTTCTTCCCCGATGATTGTAACGACCCGATATTTTCAACCATTCGCATCCATTATAAGTGTATAGGTAGACACTCATGCCGGAGTTGAATTGCTCAAAATACCGCGTTGTAAATAAAATTTGGCAAATCTCAGAATATACAGTAAATAAATATAATCACAGACACAGAGTAAAATAATGTAGCGGAAGTAAAAGAAATAGTAGTTCATGAAGCTACTATCTAAATATGTCAGAGTTACATAAGATACAATAGAAGAAATAGAGTACAACAAAAGTCTCAATAAAATAACCAAGTACAAGCTGACTAGAACAACGGGATTGAAATAGATAGGACATGACAAGCAGATAATCTCCAGCGATTCAAATCTCCAAGAGAGTGGAAATCCAAATCTGTGAGTAACTCAGGCTGACCCGAGCGTAAAGCAAAACACAAAACACTCGAGTCAGGACAATATATACTTATATAATGTAAACCAACTCAAGTGAACTGTAATAAAGGTACAAGTAACTTAGAAGATGCTTGGGACCGCCCATCCTCTAAGGATCCGTTAAACTATCTACTATGTAGTAATATTCGATATTATAATAGTGTCTAAATAAGTAAAGTATAATCATATAGAAAATAGGCATAATCGTAATCGTAGTAAAGCTCGATATGGTAGGTGACACGGCACAACTAGGCAATGCCAGGGTAGATATACCAATTACGCACACGGACTGATGGATACGCATAGCAGCCACTACCGTTCCACCTCGAACAACACTCCCAAATCGGAGGATGGCCATCTAATCAATCACAAGTAAGAGTATAATATCGAAGAAATGTGTCCGAGAAGAGGTGCTACCTCACTGGTCCGAGATCGCTCCTGTTTTAGCCACCTTATGCCAACTCATGGGAGTTGGGTCCACGTAACATACCTTAAGAACGTCGCCACCATCCTACTTCATTTTGGAATCTCCACCGCGTACACAGTTGCCAAAGTGGTTTTCGGTAAGACATAGAGTATGTCCATATCCGATCCCGGTCTCTTAACAACCCAACGTTATTATAACCCGTGGTTATAAGTTTAAAAACAGTTTATACTTCAAAATAGAATATCATTTCAAATCCAAATCTTTATCAAAATAAAGATTAAATCAATTCCAAACCATTTCCATATATTTAAATTTTCATATCATTTCAAAACTTCATTTCAAATCATTTTAATATAATAAAATATCATATCCTTACAAAACTTCATTTCCAATCATTTTAATAAAATAAAATATCCTATCAGTTCAAATCCAAATATTCAACTTTAAATACCTTTTAAATTAAAAGATATCGTTCATTTACTACCATTTCAAATCACCTTTAAATAGTTTATATTCCAATCAAAATAATTCATTTAAACCTTTTAAAAGTGTAATTATTATATTTTCAAATCAAGTATTCAATTTCCAAAATTTCAAACCATTCTGAGTTCGTTTACTAAGTCAAAATCCCTAATTATTAAAATTTCAGCATTTCACAGCATTTAAAAACAACTGCTATAAGTTATATTTGAAAACATTTTTAATTTAGCAAAGACAGCACTTAAAACTGCTGTTAAAACTCAGTTTTAGTTGAATTATAGTTCAAAACAGAAAAGACAGCATTTCAGAAGTGCTGCGGTAGTTCAGATTTCAAAACAAGGGGTTAAATTTGGTTTCAGCAAAGACTGTAGACCATTATAGCATTTCCAGAGAATGCTATAATAGACCTGAGTTCAATATTAGCCTATAAGTTCAATTACAGCAACTACAGCATTTCAGAAATGCTGTAATAGCTCTTTTTACACAATTTTAATTCAAAACAGAATCTATATCATTTCTGAATGCTATTAAAAGTTAATTTCAGGTGTTAGTGTATTTCCAGCAATTAAATAACTTTAATTTAAAACACATAAATATTTTAAAAATCATATTTTAACATTTAAAATGTTCATTTACATATCATTTAACATATATCTTTTCATAATAAATTTCTTATAATAAAATCCAATTTTCAACAATTTACTTAATAAGTTTAAGTGTAAAAGTTTCCAATTCTTCACATTTCAACAAATAAACTTAACACTTCAAATTTAAATTACCATTTCACAAATTTAACTAAATTTCCAATTTTATTTAATTAACTTAAACTTTTAATTAAAACCAAATTTCGCATTTCCAAGTCAAGTTATATTTTAAAAGATCACTTTTAAACATTCATTTATTTAACCACTTAAATTCATAGAAAATCAATAATACTTTAATAAATCACTTAAATTCAAATTTAATCAAATTATCATATTTACCATTTCCAAATAAAATTTAATATCCATTTTATTTATATAACTTAAATATCATTTTTAACCAAAATTCCAAATTTCCAACTTAAGTTATATTTCAAAAATCTAGTTAAACCATTCATTAATTGCATTTTTAACACATGGAAAAAAATCATAATTTCTTTAATTTAAAACATTTCAAAATCTATTTAAATCAAATTTCATAAATTTATAATTTTTTTAAAATATTTAAAAATATCCAAAACACTTTATAAAATAACCACGGGCCTGTATATAATTTTCTAACCTAGGTCATGTGATACGGATATGTATCATTTCAATCCGCAGTTAAAAAAAGAAAAATCCGGGTTCTATCATTTCAAACCCGCAATCCCAAGTTAAAATAAATTAAATAAAAATCGTTCAGGCCTATCATTTTAGCCCATAACAATTTTTGCCTATTCTATAGTCCGTTCGGGTATGTATCATTTCAACCCATAGTGATTCTAGTCTACAGGGAACTTGCAATGGTGATAACTGATATAAATAACAAAATAACATTAAATAACAGTAACATATGATATAACAGGTGTATAAACATCATATGATCATAATATAGTCAAGTATAACATGATAATATATTTCTACAGATTCACAGGGTGTCAATTTACTAGTTATATAGGTACATATTGTCTGGTGAGAATAACTCACCTGTTTGTGCTGGAGATATCAAAACCAATGACACAATGGAAACAAAAGCACGATGAAAAGACTACGAACTTGAGTGGAGAGCGAATCCAATCTACAACTCTTGTGTACAACCCAAAACAAACAATCAAAACAGCAAAATTCAATACGACTTTAAAATGCAATAACATTGAAATAAAAGGAGATACGACTACGCAGTCTTTTGCTTTGCCTTCTCTATTGTTTGGTATGGCTTTGGGCTCTGATGTGGTTCAGATGTGGTCAAGTTTTGGGTCAGGTTTGGGCCAACATAGCTCGGGTTCAAGGCAAGACAAGGTGGGGTTTGTACATGAGGAGGTGATGTGATTTTTGAAGGCAATTAGGTGATTTTTGTGCCAAAACAAGGTTTGGCCTTGGGAATTGTGCTTGGCCTGGGGTGAGTTATGACTGGACAGAGGTGGGGAGGGGTGTGTTGTGGTCAGGTCAGGGAGGTGGTGGTGGCTATGGTGGTGGTTTGGGTGGTGGTTGAGGTGGGTGAGCATGTAGAGGTCAATAAACATGGTTTTTAGGCATCTAGGTTGAAATTTGGGGGGTTTTACCATCAAAATGGTTCGGCTATGGTTAGATCTGGTGGAGTGGGGGCTGGTGGTGGTCGGGAAGAGATGGAAGGAGGTGGTGGCAGTGGAATAGGGGTAGAGGCCGATCTCAATCAGGGAAGAAGGCAAGCAAAATAGCATAGAAAAAGAAGAAAAGTAGGAAGAAAGAGATGGAGGCCATTACCTAATTTTCTCTAGCCGTGAGAAACAATTGAAGATGAGATATTTTTTCACGTGAATGCCAAATGAGATGACGGCTACACTAGGGTTTTACATGGCTAGGCAATAAATTTTGAGGAGTTAAAGGAATTAAAGGATTTGGTAAATAAAAGGGCTTCTGTTTCAAAGCGTTACGCAACCTTTCACATTTCTTTCCTTATAAATCTTTATATAAACAAAATATTTTAGAAAAATACTATACAAACCGAAACTAAGTAAAGATATAAGAAAATAAATAATCAAATTTAAAGAAATTAGAAAAATAATAAAAGAAATTGCTTAAAATACAAAACAGTGTCCAGAAATTACAAATAAATCACCATTGACTTTGGAAAATTATTAACTTTATTTTAAAAATATTCTAAAACAAAATTTGAAATAAAAATGACTTTTAAAACATTTTCAAAGTGAAATAAATAATTAAATTTTAATTAAATAGAATTTAAAATAAGAAAATAACTTAAAAATGCAAACTAGGCTTTAAAAATTAGAAATAAATTCAATACACTTTGGAAAAATCTTATTATCACTTTAAAAATATTTAAAAGACAAAATATATATAATATGGCATATGTATACAAATTAGAATAAGACATGACCAATAAAATATTATCTATATAGGTTAAAATAAACAATATTGTTAAATAAATCAATATACACACAATATTGTAAAAAGTATAACTTTCACAATTTAAATCCAATTTCAACGAAACGAAAAGCAGTATTCATGATATTTAATCTATTTTCATAATAAAAGATAAAATTTAAATTTTAAAATATTTAAAATTTAAATTTAAAAGTCAAGGTTTGACTATATTGACAAAATTCATATTTTCTGGAAATAATCAATTTATTTATGTTTGGAATTATAATTGACATCAAAATTCAAATTTATATTTAAAATAACAAAATTTATTCTTTTTCATAAATAAAGCTTTTAAATCTGGAAATATCAATTTAAAAATAATTGTAAAATACAGGGTTGTTACAATGATCCACAAACCCAGATACATACGCACACACGCGTGCACATGCACAACCACCCAAGCCTCATATGATCATCGCCTCCGGCTCCAGAGCATCACCTACGACCTTGTCCATCACCGTGACAACCCAGAAGTACAAATCGAAGGCCAAAACGAAAAATCGATTCTCGATCGAAAAACTGGAAAATGAACGCGACGGAAAATCCATCATCGCCGTTGATCTTGACCACCAGCATCCACGCCATTCCACCCAGACCTTCATCAACATCTCCTCTTCCATCTCCCAACAGTCCATAGCACTCGATTTCCCCTAGATGACGAACGAGACCAAAACCAGAACCACGTTAAAACTAGGTTTATAATTTTCAAAGCCTCGCCGCCGCCACCACGTTCACCTGACCTCCACCGCACTATTTTTCCCATCACCATCATAGGCTCCGTCACCTTCACGAAAAAGCCCGACCATCATCTCTCCTCCAATCGCCTGAACTTGCCCAAAAACCCTTTTCCGTTCATTACCAAACTCCTCTTAAACCCCACGCCTAAAAATCAATAAACCCATCTTAAAAATCATAATTTTAAGTAAGGATTCGAGTTATATACTTGAATCAATGTTTCATGAGGTTCGAAATTTCCAGACTTTAAAGTTTTTACTGTAAAATTTTGATCTTTCATTCTATATACCTTTATACTTCATGAAACCATTTTTAGAGTATAACCCATACTTAAACACAACTATTTTGTTTTGAAGCTAAGGCCTAATATGGATTATAAAACAAGAAATGGAATTTTCTTGTTGTTTGATACTCTGTAGAACAAACAGAGAAGAAGGAAAACACTGATATATGCATATACACAGAGCATTCTTCAATATATATATACACCCAAAATTAAATGGTTGAGTGTTACTCACCTTAAACATTTTTAGATTCCAGAAGTCTTCAAGTTGAAAGTAGTCTTTTAAGTTGAAGTTGAAATCTGGTTTTGAACTTGATAGTTGAAGATATTTACTTGATCTCAGATTTTGATGAATTGTTTGATTCTTTACTGAGATGTTTTTTTTAAGTTGATGTTTGCTTTAGTTTCTCTCATTTTGGAATGGAACTAATTTGAAATGAGGAGGAGGTATAAAGAAATGAAGTTTACAGGATACATAATTTTGTACAGGTTGATATAATATTGGTTTGTACATTTTTAGTAAGGATATTTTTATCTTTGTTCGACTAGGCAGATTTCTTTGGTGGCTGAGATATACTTGTTTGGGGGCTGCATTAATGGCTTTTACCATTTTATTTTTCTTTCTTTTCAGCTGTACAAAATATGAAGATCTTGTTGGCTTCCTATGCAAGCTTTCACACTTATACATATTTTGTTTTTCAAGTCTGGTTTCATTCATTTGCATATGTATTTGTTCTCTTTCTTGTTTGAATGTTTATACCTTTGTTTCATTTTTTTCCTTTTCCAAGTGTGCATGTTTTGTTTCTTTTTCTTTTGTTCTATTTCTTTATAACCTCACTTTATAACATAAACAATCCCTATTTTTAATTTATGTCACTAGATCTAAATTTTAGTGTCACTTTATTTATATAATTTTATCTAATTTATCTTGTACACGTCAACTTCTATTTTATTTTTAAGATTTAAATCCAAATCCAATGTATATATATGTATATATATATAAATTCAGATTTACTCATATATATATATCCATACACATGTATATTCAATATTTAAATATTTAAATAATCTAACATAGAATTGATTTGAACTCAGGGAAACTCGCTAAAATTTTCAATTAACCATACAATTTTAATTCAAAAAATTAAATCTATTATTAATTTAAATTTAATTAAAATCCGGGGTCGTTACAGACTTCCCCTCTTAAAAAAAAATTTCGTCCCCGAAATTTGCCAGGGAGACACAAAGATAGATGAAAAATGTTTCATCAAATCAACTGAATATCTATTCTGCATTTGGCTTACCAAATCAGAATATCAATAATAGATATAAGAACAAATCTTTTTAATTTTTTCCACAAGATACTCGGGTTATCCAGATCTACGAAATATGCAGTGGCATTGGTCAGTTCGAAGGGATAACTAACCATTCGTAGAATATATTGGGACCCAAAGAATAGATATATATATATATGGATACAATTTCAAAACTTTCAGTTTAGAACTGAAGTATACTTATCAACCATAGTAACCAAAGCAACCAATTCATCCAAACAAACAATTCTGACCTATTTGGAGTTTATTGTCCCATACAATATATCAAATCTTCTTCCTGGATCTACCAGGAACTATCAAAGAATTGAGAAAAGATGATGAACAAAAGATATTAATAGAGAAAAGGTTGTCTCCTTGTTGTTATAGGGTATTGAACATTTATAGTCGTATTCCCCTGTCCCCTATCTCATCCTCTTCTTGCACTCAAACTTACTATAAGTGAATAGTAAGAGAATTTACTAAGGCACACAAACGAATATCTTAGGGATTACTCATTCTAGGGTATGCTTCACCCTATCTCTAATGAGCTACTTAATGTGTTATACTCCTAAGCTAAAATTCAACCTTAGCAATGATACCACTTGTGAAGATCCTGAACTCGGCCTTCGAAAATCGGCACTCGTACCTCACTTGTACTCGAATGTCGTAGATTGAAACGTCGAATCTGGCTCCCTAGAGCTTATAACACAAAAAGTATAACAGCACAGCGGAATAAAGAAATAGATGATATCATATACAACTCCAATGAATACAATATCCAGAATGATATACAACAATGATATCAATATGATACAAGAATATCAGAGACTAAATAATAATGTTACAGCGGAAACAACAGAAGTGATAACTCCAAATGATCCTAAAAAAGAATGAGTCCAACAATTCCAACATCAGCTCAAACCACCATCACGTTGCACCAAGAGAAGCAATGTCAGTCGTGATCTCCAAACACTGAACTAGCTCCAACTAGTCTACTAAACCTGACTATCTGAAAAACCCAATTCTAGACTGCCCGTGTGGAAAATTGTGGGCACCCAGAGTTTAGGAAGGGAACAATAAACTCCGAGTCAGTCATGGGACTGGTGTGAGTAACAAAAATAATTTATCTTTAAAACAAACAACAAAAGAATTTTAAACATTGAAATCCGCAATGCTTTTGGAAAATGAAACTACCATAAGACCTCCCACCACACACACAATGCAATCGCAGACTTGGAGGAGATTTCTTCTTATGATGGTCAAACATGCTTACTACGCAAAAATACTTTTGATATTATTAATAGTGCATAGTGTACAAAATCATTTCGAAAATACAATATTAATCTTAGCCAACATAGGTACCATTATATTATGCCTGCTATAGCTGCCGCCTGAGGAGACAGGTTATACAACTGCAATCATAAAGGGCTCGTATTGTTTCTTTGGATTTTCCAACAAATGGTCAGGCTAAGGAACTTCCTATGCCACATGGAAACGCCTTTGGAGGGACGTCCCGAGAACCTACCCGGATCTCTGCCAACACAAGGCCGGGTTACATCTTACACTAGGTAACTACTACACAAATATGCTACCCCCGGTCCTCTGGGACCTTTATCCGAGGGCCCTCGATCATAAAGCAACAATCACACAGTAAATGAGATTGAAGCAACCACACAGGTAAATATCTGGGCTCCATACCATGATATCACCTTTTTCCAGAAGGATATGACATACCCTAAAGGGAGCGACCCTCATAACCTTGCCGCATCTTTCCTGTTTCGACCATTTCCGGTTTGTGAGGTTCGATGAGGTCTCGTCCACAAAGCTACGCTTTTTCACAAAGCCATGCTTTGATCAACAAATGATCAGCAAATGACCATCAACACACAGCAACACTCAGCATGCCACACTACCAAATTGGGAGTATATCACTGATAACCTTCAACTACATAACATCTGAGCTCTTACGTCTCAGAGAAGGGTGTTAAGCTAAAAGAATAAATTCTCCGCCACCAACAGAAATGTATTTGAAAGAAATCAGATTTATATCTCAAAGTGTAGCGTCAGACATACAACCATACAAGTCTGTTCCGGGTTCGAACAGAACCGAAGGCACTTCCAAAGAAGCCCTTGCAATCCGGGTATTCACAATCCCGATCGAACTTCCCATCACTTAAGGAATCTCTATATCGGGCGCTACCGAGTGTAGAGACAATCGATAGGTTATCCTATCGTTCTCGCAAACACCCGGTCTTCAACACCGGTCTTCAATTGCTATCCATATACGACGTATCACTTATTCAGAATGGGTTATATGACACAAAGTCCTCTCCCGGCTAAACCGAATAGTGAGCGTAATATTTAAAAACATATGGATATTGGGATTTCAATTAAGTCACAACTTATTACCCAAAACTTTTCATTCAAATGGTTTAAACACATTACCATTTTAATCTTTTTACACAAAAAGATTCATTTCACAAAGTTCACCCGGTTTCACATAGATATGTTCATAGATTTTCAAATCAATTTCCATTTCAATTTGGATTAACTTGTCCAATCTTTAAATCAAAGATTCAATTTATAGCTTTCAAAGAACGTTTCCAAAGATTTATTCGTAACTTGAGAAACTATTTTCAATTCAATTTGAAATTCCTTTAATTCAAATTGGAAATTCTTTTCTTATATGAGAGCTTTTATCCTTTGAAACAATTAGTTTCCATTCTGGAAACTAATTACAATTTACATAAGTTAAATCCATTCAAGTACAAAACTTGGATTAAATTTCTTAAATTTCTCAAACCATACTTTTAAATGGTTAAAAATCCATATAAAACACATTTATAACTGGTATGATCTTTTTAGACCATAATTTCCAAATTTTTGAATTCAATTTCAAATATTGAATTCAAATTTAAATCAAATCATTTAGATTTCAAATTTTATTAAGTTATTTAAAATAACTTTTATCTTTGAAACTTATTTGCAAAGCTCTCAATTCAAATTCCAAAACTATTTGGATTCACAAATTCAACCTTTGAAAATTGTCAAAAATCTGTGACTTAACTGATTTCCACGTGAAATCCATATTTGTGTGTGTATGGTGTAGTCCAAGGGTTTCACATAGTAGTGCAACAACCATAAATCATCATAGATCAAAATACAGAAATATAGTTGATAAGCGGTATAACTATAACGCTTATCTTTTATTCACAGATCACAGATATATAAATTACAGATAATAAATTACAGTCATCCCAGACAAATAAACTACAGTACAGATCACACACAAATCAGAATATATCATACATCATCACAGATCAGGGATATCAAACAATTCATCCATTCAATAAAATCCAAACATTCACAAGTAATATTTATTAATCAATTGATTAATTTAAATCAGATGTATTACTTATGAATAATCATTAATCCGGGTTAATTATCATGAGTTAATTACAAATTATCTGAAATAAATTTCCCTTTCATCATTTATTAGTTAACCTTTAATTATTAACTAATCATCCTTACTTCATGAATCAATTAACTTTTAATTATTAAATAATTAACCTTTAATTATTGAATTATCCTTTAATTAATTATTTTTAATTAATTACATTAATTAATTAACCCTTAATTAATTGCCATTTAATTAATTATCCTTAATTAATTACAATAAGTGATTATCCCTAATCACAAATTAATTAAATCGAGTAATTGTCCTTTAATTACGTAATTAATCAATTTTAATCATCAATTAATTATTTTTAATTAAGTAATTATCTTAAGTAATCAATTATCTTTAATTAATTGTCATTTATTAAACTTTACTTAATTAATCATTCTTTAATGTAATTACATAGAGTAATTATCTTTAATTAAGTAATAATCTTTTATTAATTAAATCAAGTAATTATACTTAATTAATTTTCATTAAGTAATTGTCTTTTAATTGCCCATCATTAATTATTATCTTTTAACTAAGTATTAATCAATTAACTTAAAAACTTTGAGCTAAATTAACCTTTAAAAACATTCCATTTCTTAAATTTTAAATTAAGTTTATTTGAATAAACTTTTTAAACAAAGGTTATTTAGATTAAAATACTTTAAACTTGATTACTTTAAAATTTAACTATCATTTATTCCAAAAACGAGACCCTCTTCGAGTTCCCCCCCCCACATCTTCATTTGCTTCGAGGCAATTTGCAACATACTCGAGACACGACCCAAGCTACCATCTTCTTCCCCGATGATCCACAAACCCAGATACATACGCACACATGCGTGCACGTGCACAACCACCCAAGCCTCCTCCGATCATCGCCTCCATCTCCAGAGCATTACCTACGACCTTGTCCATCAGCGCGACAACCCAGAAGTACGAATCGAAGGCCAAAACGAAAAATCGATTCTCGATCGAAAAACTGGAAAATGAACATGACGGAAAATCCATCATCGCCGTTGATCTTGACCACCGACATCCACGCCATTCCACCAAGACCTTCGTCGACATCTCCTCTTCCATCTCCCAACAGTCCATAGCACTCGATTTCCCCTAGATGGCGAACGAGACCCAAACCAGAACAATGTTAAAACTAGGTTTACAATTTTCAGAGCCTCGCCGCCGCCACCACGTTCACCTGACCTCCACCGCACTATTTTTCCCATCACCATCATAGGATCCTGCACCTTCACGAAAAAGCCCGACCATCATCTCTTTTTCGATCGCCTGAACTTGCCCAAAAACCATTTTTCGTTCATTACCAAACTGCTCTTAAACCCCATGCAAAAAAATAACTAAACCCATCTTAAAAATCATAATTTTAAGTAAGGATTCGAGTTATATACTTGAATCAATGTTTCGTAAGGTTCGAAATTTCCAGACTTTAAAGTTTTTACTGTAAAATTTTGATCTTTCATTCTATATACCTTTATACTTCACGAAACCATTTTTAGAGTATAACCCATGCTTAAACACAACTATTTTGTTTTGAAGCTAAGTCCTAATATGGATTATAAAACAAAAAATAGAATTTTCTTGTTGTTTGATACTCTGTTGAATAAACAGAGAAGAAGGAAAACACTTATATATGCATATACACAGAGAATTCTTCAATATATATACACTCAAAATTAAATGGTTGAGTGTTACTCACCTTAAACATTTTTAGATTCCAGAAGTCTTCAAGTTGAAAGTTGAAGTTGTAGTCTTTTAAGTTGAAGTTGAAATCTGGTTTTGAACTTGATAGCTGAAGATCTTTACTTGATCTCAGATTTTGATGAATTGTTTGATTCTTTACTGAGATGTTTTTTTAAGTTGATGTTTGCTTTAGTTTCTCTCAGTTTGGAATGGAACGAATTTGAAATGTGGAGGAGGTATAAAGAAATGAAGTTTATAGGATACATAATTTTGTACAGGTTGATATAATATTGGTTTGTACATTTTTAGCAGGGATATTTTTATCATTGTTCGACTAGGCAGATTTCTTTGGTGGCTGAGATATACTTGTTTGGGGGCTGCATTAATGGCTTGTACCATTTTATTTTTCTTTCTTTTCAGCTGTACAAAATATGAAGATGTTGTTGGCTTCCTATGCAAGCTTTCACACTTATACATGTTTTGTTTTTCAAGTCTGGTTTCATTCATTTGCATATGTATTTGTTCTCTTTCTTGTTTGAATGTTTATACCTTTGTTTCATTTTTTTCCTTTTCCAAGTGTGCATGTTTTGTTTCTTTTTCTTTTGTTATATTTCTTTATAACCTCACTTTATAACATAAACAATCCCTATTTTTAATTTATGTTACTAGATCTAAATTTTAGTGTCACTTTATTTATATAATTTTATCTAATTTATCTTGTACACATCAACTTCTATTTTATTTTTAAGATTTAAACAAAAATCCAATGTAGATATATGTATATATATATAAATTCAGATTTACTCTTATATATATATATATCCATACACATATATATTCAATATTTAAATTTTTAAATAATCTAACATAGAATTGATTTGAACTCGGGGAAACTCGCTTAAATTTTCAATTAACTATACAATTTTAATTCAAAAAATTAAATCTATTATTAATTTAAATTTAATTAAAATCCGGGGTCGTTACAATAGGTTTCCCTACAATTTGCACCATGGGACTACATTTTCCACATTACGACTACACGTATCCAATTTACACATTAAGGGGAAGACCATAATGCCAAACAGCCAAAGTGTCTCATCATCGCTACATCCGTATCCACCTCTTAATGATAACATAACACCTCTTATCGCACCGTGCCAGGATCCATCAACAATGCAATAACATGCTGCACCCGACAATACCAAGGAACTCTTGTTAGTACCCGAACACACACTCCATCAGGCATCATCATCAATTTTAAACATCTAGCGTAAAACCTCATTTTAGTGTAATTTGCAATAGAATTGCCCCAGTCGAATATTGACCCTGCTGGATAAATAGCATTTATCCAGTCACATAATGTCCTAGCATCGCCAACATAAGGAACCAACTTCCCTACAATTACAAACATCCATATATACACACATACTATTATATACTATGTACTTCAATTTATATTTCAGCCTTAGATCGAGGTTCAGGCCATGCCCAGAAATGCTAACCGGTTGACTGCTAGTCACTAGAGCTGTCGACCGCTTGCTGTCGACCGGCTTTAGTGATTGTTCAGTCGATCATTGTTGTTTACTGTTTTTAATTATCAATTATTATTTCATTTATTTGTTAATCATCATCGTTTCTGATTACAGTAAACTTAAATTATAATTTGATATACACTAACCCTAATTAAGTGAACCCATATTTATAGTTTTAAATTCATAATCGTCCAAATTTCACATATATTATTTTTAGTTTTCAGTAAATCAGATTAACCTAGGTTTAGCATCAACATGGTTACCAGTTCATTTTAATATGACCAAAAAGCGTATGTTCAATCTTGAATCAATTCTTAATTAATAGGTTTACATTAACCAGATCCAAATTAAGAACAAGGGATCATGTCCATGTCAGTTTTAATCACTTGAAATTTCCAATCTAATGTAAACAACGTTTTCATTTAAATTCAACACAATTCTAAATTATGTAGGGTACAATAAAATTAATTACATATAATCATCTTACTAGTCTTCAACCCACATAGCTCAAACAAAAGCTATTCCTCATAATCCGCTTAGAATCCCCTCTGGTTGTTCAAGATCTGTCCTTAATTTTCTTTGATTTAATCTTCTTCAATTTCTTTACTTTGATTTTAACTTAATTTGAAGAAAGTTTGATTTGAGGAGAAATAAAATTTTAACAGAGTTTGAATGTAATGTTTCAAATTTGTGAACTAAGGTTTACGTTAGCATTCTATTTATCATATTATAAACTAATGTTAGCCATTGATCAATATTTATTTAAATCCTAGCCATTGGCCTACCCAAACCTTAGTTGCATGATGTCGACTGGTCGACCGCTTGCTTTGGACAAGTCGATCGCTGCTGGCCGACCGATCAATATTACGATGTCGACAGGTGGGGTTATCTAGTTTCAAAATATTCCTTTCCAATTTTGTTTATTTTATTATTTTCGACTGCGAATTTTCAAACGTTTATAACTTTTTCAAACTAGCTCCGGTTTAAAAAGGTTATATATGAAAATTGTAACATCCCAAATTTTTGGTAACGTTATACAGGAGATTTAATTAGATAAATTAAATAGAATAATGTAAGAATTAGAATGATAAAGGGATTGAGATTTGAAAATATAAATTAAGGCCATGCTTAATAATAAAATAAATGTGCTAAAATGGTTTT
The DNA here is from genome assembly GCA_030737815.1 of Allium fistulosum. Taxonomy (NCBI): domain Eukaryota; kingdom Viridiplantae; phylum Streptophyta; class Magnoliopsida; order Asparagales; family Amaryllidaceae; genus Allium; species Allium fistulosum. Next base: position 494,653,568 of record CM060901.1, read on the forward strand.
AAGCTAATTCAAGCATATCATCATCCAAAACATCGTAAAAACGAATTTAATCTTAAATCCTAAAACATATGATTATAAACAAAATAAAGATGGTATAAATTATTATTCACCTTAAATATGATTAGGACTTTAAGATTTGTTGAAGATTAATTCCTCCTAGCTGTAATCCTTAGCTTCAAGTTTGGATTTCTCCTCTTTTCTCTTTGATTATGGTCGGCTTCTGTAACGCCCCAGATTTTCGCGCTCAAAAATTGACACCCGTACTTCACTTGTACTCGAATGCCGTAGATTCGACCGTTCAAATCCGAGTCGCCGGAGCTTATAACACAGTTAAGTAAATAACACAGCGGAATAAATGAATAACATATTGATATACAATATCTGATACAACAGAATGATACAACAGATATCAATATACATCAGAGATATGATACATCAATAGCAGCGGAAAAGAAAAGATAACGTCAGCAACGGATAGAATATCTCCAGTAGAATGCTCCAATCCATAGCTAGTGGAAAGCAAGGTCAGTCGTCCAAGGACTGACTAGCTCCAGATAATCTACTCAACCTGAATATCTGAGAAACCCAACTCTAGACTGCCCGTGTGGAAAATGGTGGGCACCCAGAGTTTAGGAAGGGAACAATAAACTCCGAGTCAGTCGTGGGACTGGTGTGAGAAACAAAAACAGTTTATCTTTAAACAAACACAAAAGGGTTTAAACATTGAAATCCGCAATGATTTTGGAAAATGAAACTACCATAAGACCTCCCACCACACACACAATGCAAACGCAGACTTGGAGGAGATTTCTTCTTATGTTAGTCAAAGATGCTTACTACGCAAAAATCAAATCAAATCGTTTTTGATATTATTATTAGTGCATAGTGGAAAACATTTCGAAAGTAGAATATAAATCTTAGCCAGCATAGGTACCATTATATTATGCTTGCTATAGCTGCCTCCTGAGGAGACAGGTTCTACAATTTGCAATCGTAAAGGCTCGTATTGTTTCTTTGGATTTCCAACAAATGGTCAGGCCAAGGAACTTCCCATTGCCACATGGAAACGCCTCTGGAATGACGTCCCGAGAACCTAACCGGATCTCTGCCAACACAAGGCCGGGTTACCTCTGCAAAAATAGGTAACTACTGACACGCGTATGCCATCCCCCGATCGTCACCGATCTTCCCGAGGATCCTCGATTTCCAACAACCACATAATAATAATAATGCAGTAACCACATAGGTTAAGTATCTGGGCTCCATACCATGATACCACCTTTATTCAGAAGGAATGACATACACTAAGGGGCGCTACTCCCTAGAACCTTGCCGCATCTTTCCTGTTTTGACCATTTCCGGGGTGTGAGGTTCGACAAAGTCTCGTCCTCAAAGCTACGCTTTGTCACAAAGCCATGCTTCGGGTCAAAAAAATGATCAAAGAGATGATCACAAAGATATAAGATCAAACAAATGATCATATCGCAAATGATCAATCAACGATCATTTCACAACAACACTCAGCATGCCACATTACCAAATTGGGAATATATCGCTGATAAATTTCAACTACATAACCTCTGAGCTCGTACGTCACAGAGAAGGGTGTTAAGCTAAGAGAATAAATTCTCCGCCACCAACATAGATATTTTTGAAAGAAATCGGCTTTATATCTCAAAGTGTAATGTCAGACATGTATCCATACAAGTCTGTTCCGGGCTCGAACAGAACCGAAGGCACTTCTCACGAAGCCCTTGCAATTCCGAATGAATTCCAATCACGTCCGGACTTCCCGTCACTAAGGGTGATAAAACCTCTATATCGGGGATCAGCCGATGCAGAGTAACTCGACGGTAATCCTTCCGTTCTCAAAAATATCCGGTCTTCAACACCGGTCATCAAATGCCATCCATAACGACGTATCACATATTCGGAATGGGTTATACGACCTAAAGGTCCTTTCCCGGCTAACCCGAATAGTGAGCAAAATATTCGAAAATCATATGGATATGGGATTTCAATTAAGTCACAGCTTAATAATTCAACTTCTTTTTAAATGGTTTCCATCGATTACCATTTCAAGTATTTTCAACAAAAAGATTTATTTTAAACAACCTTCAACGGTTTAAACAATTTCCACACTTTAATCTTTTAAACAAAAGATTCATTCACAGATTTTCCAAATCAATTTGCATTTCAGTTTAACTCGTTAAATCTTTAAATCAAAGATTTAACTTATAGCTTTCAAAACAATTCCATTTCAAATGGTTTAAACAAATCATCATTCTAAATCTGTTAGAAATAACAGATTCAATTTATAGCTTTCAAAACAATTTCATTTCGAATGGTTTAAACAAAACATCATTTTAAATCTGTTAAAAATAAACAGATTTAATTTATAGCTTTCAAAAAGAATTCATTCATAACTTGGAAAACCATTTTTCAATTCAATCTTGAAATTCCTTTAATTAAAATGGAATTTCATTTCTTATCTGAAAGCTTTTATCTTTTGAAAACAAATAGTTTCATTTCAGATAATCTGATTTATTCATACGAGTTAAAGTCTTTGAGTTAAATCCAAATTCTCAAAATTACACTTTTAAAATGGTTTACATTCAGATAAACACATTTATAACATTTTCAATCCCTAGTTTCAAATCATAGGATTCAATTTCAAACTTGAATTCAAATTTAAATCAAATTATTTAAATTTTCAAAACTCGATTAAGTTATTCAAAATAACTTTTATCTTTGAAATTCTATTTCAAAAGCTTTCCACTTCAAACCTAAATTTCCAATTTCAAAATCAATTGAAATTAAAATTTCAATTTCAAAATCATCAATTTTAAATTATCTGTGACTTAACCGATTTCCACGTGAAATCCATATTTGTGTGTGTAAAAGTGTAGTCCAGGGGTTTCACACAATAGTGCAACACAATGAATCATCACATATCAGAATACAGAAATATAGTTGATAAGCGATATAAACTATATCGCTTATCTTTTACTCACAGATCATAGATATATATAAATTTCAGATAAATAAACTACAGTAAAGATTACACACAAATCAGAATATATCACAAAGCATCATAGATCAGGAAATATCAAACAATCAAGTCATCCAATAGGATCCAAATATACATAGGTAAGGTCAATTTATTTATCTGATCAAATTAAATCAGATTAGTCACTGATCCTGGTTCAATCAACATTAATTAATTACCAACCATTTTAATTAATTAACATTTAATCCTTTATTAATTAACTTAAAATTATTAAATTATTCTTTAATTAATTAATTACCCTTAATTAATTATCATTTGATTAATTATCCTTAATTAGTTACAATAAGTGATTATCCCTAATCAATTCCATTAATTAATTAACCTTTAATTAATTATCCTCAAATTAATCACCTTAATTAATTTATCACATTAATTAATTATCCTTTAATTAATTATTGTTCAATCGCTTAATTTATCAACCTTTAATCAATAATTAATTTCTTTTAATTACTTCTCTAAGTAATTTTTATTTTCCAAATCGTCAAGTGATTATTAATTTAAACTTTAGTTAATACATTTAAACTTATAATTTACAAATTATCAATTATCATCCTAATTATCTTAAATAGTTAATGAATTTAGATCTTAACCTTCATTACTTAAAAGAAAACCCATTTTCCATTTATTTATTTAAGTTTCACTTAAATATGTTTGGAAACATTTATTTCAAATTTTCTTTGAACTTTCATTTTAAACTCCAAGTTCAAACGATCATTAATTTAACTTTAAATCTTTTTATAAACTAACTGTTTAAAACTTTAAATTACAAATTAAAACAATACTTAGTGATGAAGGGGTTTAAATCGAATTTACTTAATTTAAATCTCTTTAAATTTGTTTAAAGTGTTTAAATTAAAACTTTATTTTATTTCAAAAGTCTGGAAATTTTAAACATTTGATTTAGACTCAGCTTTACATTGGTTACAAATTTAAAAACTAACAATTAAAAACTGTTTAAAAATCTTGTTCTGTTTAAACTTGGATAAATGACCCGAGTCCCCTATAATTTACTTCGAGAAAAATGCAAGTTTCCCCGAGCCAAATAATAATCTACCCGAGCAAATTCGAGTTATACTTAGCTACTGTAAAAACTAAGGAAACAGACCTACCCGAGTTTCCCATGTTTTACTTCGAGGAAACCCTTAAAAAGCACGAGTAACTCCCGAGCCAAACAATAATCTACCCGAGTTCACTTCCTTCCCACCCAAGACAAAAACTGTCACCAGAACACATTCGACCGTACACGTGCACGCCATCAGCCACCACTTCCGGTCATCCACGACCATCTCCACATCTCAACGATCACCTCGACATCCTCTCTCAGACCTCCGATCATCCACTCAGGCACTCGATCGAAATCGAGTTCGACTTCACACTGGAACCCAAACCAGAACTTCATCGATCCCTGGAAAGCTCGTCGTACTCCCATCTCCGATCACCAGAGACCACTAATCTCCGGCTATAGACTCGACCACCTTCCCTCTACAACACCTCAAAAGCACGCTAAGCTCGATCAAATGGCGACCTCGAACAAGATGAAAACATCGCTGCACCTAAAACTAGGTCTACGAGAAGGAAATCGACGCCGCCACCAACATCGTTAACTAACCACCACCGCACTATTTTTCCTAGCATCCCTGGTTGTTCGTCTACCTCTCGACCAAAACTCAACGTCTCCGGTCGACTACATCGACCACGGCGACTCAAATCGTTCGAAACAGTGAAGTTAAAACTGCTCTTCAACCCAAGCTCTAAAATTTGTAATTCTTGCTTTAAAAATCATGGTTTCATATGTATTTTCACTTGATATAACTGAATTCTTAAAACAAGGAATTTGATTTCAAACATATTTAAGATGTACAGGTTTTTCTTAGTTTTACAGAGACACCTACTTGTTAGATTAACTTATTTAAATTTTAACATCTAGATTTTAGTTAAACAAAATACTTTTGTTTATACCATACATTCAAACAATAGCTAGATTAAGTGATAAAGGTTTATCTTCATATTCACTCAAAACTACTACAGACAACATAGCATAAAAGAAATAAGTGTATCCAGACTTTTGCACAACATGTATATACAAGGTACACATCTTCACAGAGAATAGCATGTACCATATTCACTTAAGATTAACCTTTTAAAATAAAGTGTTACTCACCAATTTGCAGAGAAGAACAGAACACCTTGTTTTTGAAAACAGATTGAAATTGGAAAATGTTTCCCATTTAGATCATCATGCCAATCACTTTGCTTCTATTTTTGTTGAGTTGCTTGATGATGTTAGGAGCTTGTTTAAGTTTTAAAAATGGAGTTTTATCTTATTTATTTTTTTGTTGAGCTCGAACTGGAATGGAAAGTGATAAAGGAAAATAGCTTATAGGCTTATGTATAAACAGGTTACAGGTTTTGTATTATTTTTTCTTTCTTCTTTTTAAAATGGTCAGAGATATTTCTCTATGGTTGGTGGCTGAAAGGAATTTTTATACAATCGTATAGATTTTGTTGGCTGCCAAGAATAAGAGCATTTAATGTTGTTTGTACTTGATGTTTCATCCTATACTTATCTATATTTTCTTATACTTGCCTAAGTCTTGTTTAACAAGTTACAAACATGTGGTATTTTACTTTGTGCTTTTATTCTTTTCTTTTGCAGCCTACATTCTTTTGGTTTTGTTGCCTTGAAGTTTGCCTGTATATCATTTCGAACATTAGTTTCCCCTATGCAAGTTTAGTTATAAAATCTTTTTCTTGTTTGATGTATTCTATTTTATACTTGTTTCATTCCTTTGCAATACTATATATATACTTACTTGTTTACACCCTTATATGTTTTCTTGTTTACATGTTTGAGTGTATTTTATTCCTTTACTTTTTCTTTGTACAAAATTCACATTATTTTATATTGAGGCTGAAATGATTTTGTTTTAGTGGCCGGAGACATTGTCTCATTTTTATTCCTCTTTTATTTTAACTTAAATTATTTATTTTACTTTTGTTCAAGTTGTATTTGTTATTTTATTTCATGTATTACTATATATATTTTATTAACCCAAATATTCATTAAACCATAAATTCAAAATTATATATTATTATTATTTATATTTTAAAACATCTATCTAAGATTCAAATCACCTATATATATTCACATATATGTACAATATTTACAATATTATTAAATTTAAATGATTTATTCCAATTCAAATTTTAGTTCGGGGAAACTCGCTTCAATTTATCAATTTAATTTTACAATTTTTATTCAAAAATTTAATAAATTATCGATTTAAATAAATTTAAATCTAGGGTCGTTACAAACTTCCCCCTTAAAAGAATTTCGTCCTCGAAATTCGCAGGCACGAAAACAAAGACAGATGAAGAATGTTTCATCTAATCAAACTGAACATTTATTCTGCATTTGGCTTACCAAATCAGAATATCAATAACAGATACAAGAACGAATTGGTTTTAATACTTCACAAAATACTCGGGTTATCCAGATCTACGAAATATGCAGGGGCATCGGTTAGTTCGAAAGGATAACTAACCATCCGTAGAATAAATCGGAATCCCAAAGAATAGACAGATATATGGATACAATTCCAAAATTTTCAGTTTAAACTAAAGTATACCTATTAACCATAACAATCAAAGCAAACAATTCATCCAAACAAACAAGTCTGGCCTATCTGGAGTTTATGTTCCATATTAATATATCGAATCTCCTTCCTGGATCTACCAGGAACTATCGAAGGATTCAGAAAAGATGACGAATAAAAGAGATTAATAGTGAAAAGATTACTTCCTTATTGTTACAGGGTATTGACCATTTATAATCGTATTCCCCTGCCCCCTATCCAATCCCCTTCTTGCACTCATACTCACTATCAGTGGATAGTAACAGAATTTACTGAGGCACACGACGGATATCTGAGGATACTCATTCTAGAGTTTACTTCACTCTATCTCTAATGAGCTACTTAACGTGTTATACTCCTAAGCTAAAGTTCAACCTTAGCTCTGATACCACATGTAACGAAGCGGATTTTCGCGCTCAAAAATCGACACCCATACTTCACTTGTACTCGAATGCCGTAGATTCGACCGTTCAAATCCTAGTCGCCGGAGCTTATAACACAGTTAAGTAAATAACACAGCGGAATAAATGAATAACATATTGATATACAATATCAGATACAACAGAATGATACAACAGATATCAATATACATCAGAGATATGATACATCAATAGCAGCGGAAAAGAAAAGATAACGTCAGCAACGGATAGAATATCTCCAGTAGAATGCTCCAATCCATAGCTAGCGGAAAGCAAGGTCACTCGTCCAAGGACTGACTAGCTCCAGATAATCTACTCAACCTGAATATCTGAGAAACCCAACTCTAGACTGCCCGTGTGGAAAATGGTGGGCACCCAGAGTTTAGGAAGGGAACAATAAACTCCGAGTCAGTCGTGGGACTGGTGTGAGCAACAAAAACAGTTTATCTTTAAACAAACACAAAAGGGTTTAAACATTGAAATCCGCAATGCTTTTGGAAAATGAAACTACCATAAGACCTCCCACCACACACACAATGCAAACGCAGACTTGGAGGAGATTTCTTCTTGTGTTAGTCAAAGATGCTTACTACGCAAAAATCAAACCAAATCGTTTTTGATATTATTATTAGTGCATAGTGGAAAACATTTCGAAAGTAGAATATAAATCTTAGCCAGCATAGGTACCATTATATTATGCCTGCTATAGCTGCCTCCTGAGGAGACAGGTTCTACAATTTGCAATCGTAAAGGCTCGTATTGTTTCTTTGGATTTCCAACAAATGGTCAGGCCAAGGAACTTCCCATTGCCACATGGAAACGCCTCTGGAATGACGTCCCGAGAACCTAACCGGATCTCTGCCAACACAAGGCCGGGTTACCTCTGCAAAAATAGGTAACTACTGACACGCGTATGCCATCCCCCGATCGTCACCGATCTTCCCGAGGATCCTCGATTTCCAACAACCACATAATAATAATAATGCAGTAACCACATAGGTTAAGTATCTGGGCTCCATACCATGATACCACCTTTATCCAGAAGGAATGACATACACTAAGGGGCGCTACTCCCTAGAACCTTGCCGCATCTTTCCTGTTTTGACCATTTCCGGGGTGTGAGGTTCTACGAAGTCTCGTCCTCAAAGCTACGCTTTGTCACAAAGCCATGCTTCGGGTCAAAAAAATGATCAAAGAGATGATCACAAAGATATAAGATCAAACAAATGATCATATCGCAAATGATCAATCAACGATCATTTCACAACAACACTCAGCATGCCACATTACCAAATTGGGAATATATCGCTGATAAATTTCAACTACATAACCTCTGAGCTCGTACGTCACAGAGAAGGGTGTTAAGCTAAGAGAATAAATTCTCCGCCACCAACATAGATATTTTTGAAAGAAATCGGCTTTATATCTCAAAGTGTAATGTCAGACATGTATCCATACAAGTCTGTTCCGGGCTCGAACAGAACCGAAGGCACTTCTCACGAAGCCCTTGCAATTCCGAATGAATTCCAATCACATCCGGACTTCCCGTCACTAAGGGTGATAAAACCTCTATATCGGGGATCAGCCGATGCAGAGTAACTCGACGGTAATCCTTCCGTTCTCAAAAATATCCGGTCTTCAACACCGGTCATCAAATGCCATCCATAACGACGTATCACATATTCGGAATGGGTTATACGACATGAAGGTCCTTTCCCGGCTAACCCGAATAGTGAGCGAAATATTCGAAAATCATATGGATATGGGATTTCAATTAAGTCATAGCTTAATAATTCAACTTCTTTTTAAATGGTTTCCATCGATTACCATTTCAAGTCTTTTCAACAAAAAGATTTATTTTAAACAACCTTCAATGGTTTAAACAATTTCCACACTTTAATCTTTTAAACAAAAGATTCATTCATAGATTTTCCAAATCAATTTGCATTTCAGTTTAACTCGTTAAATCTTTAAATCAAAGATTTAACTTATAGCTTTCAAAACAATTCCATTTCAAATGGTTTAAACAAATCATCATTCTAAATCTGTTAGAAATAACAGATTCAATTTATAGCTTTCAAAACAATTTCATTTCGAATGGTTTAAACAAAACATCATTTTAAATCTGTTAAAAATAAACAGATTTAATTTATAGCTTTCAAAAAGAATTCATTCATAACTTGGAAAACCATTTTTCAATTCAATCTTGAAATTCCTTTAATTAAAATGGAATTTCATTTCTTATCTGAAAGCTTTTATCTTTTGAAAACAAATAGTTTCATTTCAGAAAATCTGATTTATTCATACGAGTTAAAGTCTTTGGGTTAAACCCAAATTCTCAAAATTATACTTTTAAAATGGTTTACATTCAGATAAACACATTTATAACATTTTCAATCCCTAGTTTCAAATCATAGGATTCAATTTCAAACTTGAATTCAAATTTAAATCAAATTATTTAAATTTTCAAAACTCGATTAAGTTATTCAAAATAACTTTTATCTTTGAAATTCTATTTCAAAAGCTTTCCACTTCAAACCCAAATTTCCAATTTCAAAATCAATTGAAATTAAAATTTCAATTTCAAAAGCATCAATTTTAAATTATTTGTGACTTAACCGATTTCCACGTGAAATCCATATTTGTGTGTGTAAAAGTGTAGTCCAGGGGTTTCACACAATAGTGCAACACAATGAATCATCACATATCAGAATACAGAAATATAGTTGATAAGCGATATAAACTATATCGCTTATCTTTTACTCACAGATCACAGATATATATAAATTTCAGATAAATAAACTACAGTAAAGATTACACACAAATCAGAATATATCACAAAGCATCATAGATCAGGAAATATCAAACAATCAAGTTATCCAATAGGATCCAAATATACATAGGTAAGGTCAATTTATTTATCTGATCAAATTAAATCAGATTAGTCACTGATCCTGGTTCAATCAACATTAATTAATTACCAACCATTTTAATTAATTAACATTTAATCCTTTATTAATTAACTTAAAATTATTAAATTATTCTTTAATTAATTAATTACCCTTAATTAATTATCATTTGATTAATTATCCTTAATTAGTTACAATAAGTGATTATCCCTAATCAATTCCATTAATTAATTAACCTTTAATTAATTATCCTCAAATTAATCACCTTAATTAATTTATCACATTAATTAATTATCCTTTAATTAATTATTGTTCAATCGCTTAATTTATCAACCTTTAATCAATAATTAATTTCTTTTAATTACTTCTCTAAGTAATTTTTATTTTCCAAATCGTCAAGTGATTATTAATTTAAACTTTAGTTAATACATTTAAACTTATAATTTACAAATTATCAATTATCATCCTAATTATCTTAAATAGTTAATGAATTTAAATCTTAACCTTCATTACTTAAAAGAAAACCCATTTTCCATTTATTTATTTAAGTTTCACTTAAATATGTTTGGAAACATTTATTTCAAATTTTCTTTGAACTTTCATTTTAAACTCCAAGTTCAAACGATCATTAATTTAACTTTAAATCACTTTATAAACTAACTGTTTAAAACTTTAAATTACAAATTAAAACAATACTTAGTGATGAAGGGGTTTAAATCGAATTTACTTAATTTAAATCTCTTTAAATTTGTTTAAAGTGTTTAAATTAAAACTTTATTTTATTTCAAAAGTCTGGAAATTTTAAACATTTGATTTAGACTCAGCTTTACATTGGTTAAAAATTTAAAAACTAACAATTAAAAACTGTTTAAAAATCTTGTTCTGTTTAAACTTGGACAAATGACCCGAGTCCCCTATAATTTACTTCGAGAAAAATGCAAGTTTCCCCGAGCCAAATAATAATCTACCCGAGCAAATTCGAGTTATACTTAGCTACTGTAAAAACTAAGGAAACAGACCTACCCGAGTTTCCCATGTTTTACTTCGAGAAAACCCTTAAAAAGCACGAGTAACTCCCGAGCCAAACAATAATCTACCCGAGTTCACTTCCTTCCCACCCAAGACAAAAACTGTCACCAGAACACATTCGACCGTACACGTGCACGCCATCAGCCACCACTTCCGATCATCCACGACCATCTCCAAATCTCAACGATCACCTCGACATCCTCTCTCAGACCTCCGATCATCCACTCAGGCACTCGATCGAAATCGAGTTCGACTTCACACTGGAACCCAAACCAGAACTTCATCGATCCCTGGAAAGCTCGTCGTACTCCCATCTCCGATCACCAGAGACCACTAATCTCCGGCTATAGACTCGACCACCTTCCCTCTACAACACCTCAAAAGCACGCTAAGCTCGATCAAATGGCGACCTCGAACAAGATGAAAACATCGCTACACCTAAAACTAGGTCTATGAGAAGGAAATCGACGCCGCCACCAACATTGTTAACTAACCACCACCGCACTATTTTTCCTAGCATCCATGGTCGTTCGTCTACCTCTCGACCAAAACTCAACGTCTCCGGTCGACTACATCGACCACGGCGACTCAAATCGTTCGAAACAGTGAAGTTAAAACTGCTCTTCAACCCAAGCTCTAAAATTTGTAATTCTTGCTTTAAAAATCATGGTTTCGTATGTATTTTCACTTGATATAACTGAATTCTTAAAACAAGGAATTTGATTTCAAACATATTTAAGATGTACAGGTTTTTCTTAGTTTACAGAGACACCTACCTGTTAGATTAACTTATTTAAATTTTAACATCTAGATTTTAGTTAAACAAATTACTTTTGTTTATACCATACATTCAAACAATAGCTAGATTAAGTGATAAAGGTTTATCTTCATATTCACTCAAAACTACTACAGACAACATAGCATAAAAGAAATAAGTGTATCCAGACTTTTGCACAACATGTATATACAAGGTACACATCTTCACAAAGAATAGCATGTACCATATTCACTTAAGAGTAACCTTTTAAAATAAAGTGTTACTCACCAATTTGCAGAGAAGAACAGAACACCTTGTTTTTGAAAACAGATTGAAACTGGAAAATGTTTCCCATTTAGATCATCCTGACAATCACCTTGCTTCTGTTTTTGTTGAGTTGCTTGATGATGTTAGGAGCTTGTTTCAGTTTTAAAAATGGAGTTTTATCTTATTTATTTTTTTGTTGAGCTCGAACTGGAATGGAAAGTGATAAAGGAAAATAGCTTATAGGCTTATGTATAAACATGTTATAGGTTTTGTATTATTTTTTCTTTCTTCTTTTTAAAATGGTCAGAGATATTTCTCTATGGTTGGTGGCTGAAAGGAATTTGTATACAATCGTATAGATTTTGTTGGCTGCCAAGAATAAGAGCATTTAATGTTGTTTGTACTTGATGTTTCATCCTATACTTATCTATATTTTCTTATACTTGCCTAAGTCTTGTTTAACAAGTTACAAACATGTGGTATTTTACTTTGTGCTTTTATTCTTTTCTTTTGCAGCCTACATTCTTTTGGTTTTGTTGCCTTGAAGTTTGCCTGTATATCATTTCGAACATTAGTTTCCCCTATGCAAGTTTAGTTATAAAATCTTTTTCTTGTTTGATGTATTCTATTTTATACTTATTTCATTCCTTTGCAATACTATATATATATACTTACTTGTTTACACCCTTATATGTTTTCTTGTTTACATGTTTGAGTGTATTTTATTCCTTTACTTTTGCTTTGTACAAAATTCACTTTATTTTATATTGAGGCTGAAATGATTTTGTTTTAGTAGCTAGAGACATTGTCTCATTTTTATTCCTCTTTTATTTTAACTTAAATTATTTATTTTACTTTTGTTCAAGTTGTATTTGTTATTTTATTTCATGTATTACTATATATATTTTATTAACCCAAATATTTATTAAACCATAAATTCAAAATTATTTATTATTATTATTTATATTTTAAAACATCTATCTAAGATTCAAATCACCTATATATATTCACATATATGTACAATATTTACAATATTATTAAATTTAAATGATTTATTCCAATTCAAATTTTAGTTCGGGGAAACTCGCTTCAATTTATCAATTTAATTTTACAATTTTTATTCAAAAATTTAATAAATTATCGATTTAAATAAATTTAAATCTGGGGTCGTTACAGCTTCTCTATAATACTTTGTGTTTTTAGGTTTTTCGACTGAACGTGAAAAATGAGAAAGTGAAACGTGAATGGGAAAATGAAAATGTATAGCCATGTATAATACGGCTATATACTAATATGCCCATGTCTAAATTAATTAGCTTAAAACCATTTTAGCCCATTTATCTTATTATTAAGCAGGACCTTAATTTATATTTTCAAATCTCAATCCCCTTATCATTCTAATTCTTACGTTATTCTATTTAATTTATCTAATTAAATCTGCTGAATAATGTTATCAAAAATTAGGGATGTCATCTTCGTAAGTATGTGCATGATCCAGAGACTACTATTCCTCCGATAGGGTTAGAAGATTTGATAATAGAGCCTAATTTGACTTTTGTTAGACAACCAGTTCGGGTTGTAGCGAGAGATGAGAAAAGACTGAGGAACAAGACAGTCAAGTTGGTGAAACTTCAGTGGAGTGATAACGAGAAGGACTGTACTTGGGAAACATAAGACATGATTAGAGATACTTATCCTCATTTGCTTTAAGGGTAGGTCTATATTAGATTTATATAAATAGTTGCTTGTTAGGTAGATTAGTATGGTTGTTAGGAGTTGTTATAGATGATTGCTATGTTTAGTATTTAGTCCTTACCGAATTTCGAGGAAGAAATTCTTAAGGGGGGAGCCCGTATTGTCCCTAATTTTTGATAACATTATTCAGGAGATTTAATTACATAAATTAAATAGAATAATGTAATAATTATATTGATAAGGGGATTGAGATTTGGAAATATAAATTAAGGCCGTGCTTAATAATAAGATAAATGGGCTAAAATGGTTTTAAGCTAATTAATTTATACATGGGCTTATTAGTAAATAGCTGTATTATACACGGCTATACATTTTCATTTGCCCATTCACGTTTCACTTTCTCATTTTTCACGTTGATTCTAAAAATCTAAAAACGCAAAGTATTATAGAGAAGCCGACCATAATCAAAGAGAAAAGAGGAGAAATTCAAATTTGAAGCTAAGATTAAAGTTAGGAGGAATTAATCTTCAAAAATCTCAAAGTCCTTATCATATTTAAGGTGAATAATAATTTATACCATCTCTATTTTGTTTATAATCATATGTTTTGGATTTAAGATTAAATTCGTTTTTATGATGTTTTGGATAATGATATGCTTGAATTATAAGTTGTTTAATTTAAACAATATTGTTTAAATAGGAATTTATATGGTTTTAGGGAAAAATCGATTGTAAATGACTTTTGAATGCCATCGAAAAATTTTATGTTATATAAAACATGATTTTGGAGTTGGGTTTTAATTTTGATAATTTTCCAAGCTATGGAAAGATTATTATGAATTTTCAAAGGAAAATATGGTTAGTTGGGTTTAGAAATTTATTTTAGAAATTATATTGAGAATTTGGGTCTGAAATTTTGATATGTTAGATAACATGATGAAATTGAATTTCTGTAATTTTTAGGAATTTTTCCCAACTGATTTGTTATGGAAAGTAAATTATTTTAAAAGGACTTATTTACAATATTGGTTTTGCTTAATGGAAGGGTTAAATGTTACATTTCCCTTGATTTAGATCTGATAAATACGGCAATTATTTTGCAAAAGTGCTTGAAAAGTTTTAAGGCAACCAATCAAAGGATTACAAATACGCAGGTAGTTATAAAGCAATTACTAAAAGTAGCATAATTTCAGCCTTTATTCAGAAAAGTTGGTTCCACCTCCTATAGTAGTGCCTTTTGACTCCAATGCTTCCGCTTTAACTCAGCCGAAACCCACCTAGTCGAAACCAATACATAAGGTATCACTTAGATGGTACATAGTGGATTGAAGGAAAGGTGGAATCCATGGTATCGAAAGGTATATTTGGTTTTGAAAGAGATTATTTAACTAGGGCTTCGAAAGGTATATACTTAGAGTTTTGAAAAGGGATTTTCTATGCATTCAATGGAGGTCATCCAGTGGTTTTGAAAGAGATGTTTTAAGGTTTTCAAAACAAATAACCCAATCTCATTTTAGAGGATAAACCATGGCATAAATAAAGAGCTTTGAAATGAAGTTTTTGAAAAAGTTTTCCTTGAATAACAGGTTGAAGGGATTAACCAAGTTTTATATAAAATGATTTCAAGGATACTAAACAACAGGTGTTGGTATTATTTTGTTGTCGTTATGATTGCTTCTTCATGTATTTATTCACATTGTAATTAACCTATAACGGTACTTTGGGGAAGGGCATAATAACCAACTAGGTTGACCCAGTAGTGAATATAACTTAAGAAATGTTAAATCTTAATTGAAGATATTGGCAAGGGCCAATAGGTTCACAGTAAGCCTATGAAAACTGTGTAAAGGAAAAGATATTGGCAGGTGCTAATAGGTTCATAGGTAGCCCAAGAAAACTATGATTTGATATTGGCAGGGCCAATAGGTTTATAGTTAGCCTATGAAAACTATATCTGGATTAAGATATTGACAGTTAGTCAATAGGTTCCTAGTCAACCCATGAAAACTAGGATAAGAGAAAAGATATTGGAGCTACCAATAGGTTCTTAGTGATCCCATGAAAATAATGAAATCGGACAGGGAGTCCATAAACATTTAACATGTTATTAGTAAGACCATGAAAACTAATAGGTTAATAGTAACCCTAAAAACTATAATTGAGACAGATAGTCAGGATGAATGGGGATGGGTAATTCAGATTTAACATACTTGTTTGTATATCATCATATTATTTTGAAATGTTTTAACCATTGTGGATGCAGGAGCACATTATATGGTTTTATAAAGTTTTTAAGATACTAGTGAGGGGAATTCCTGTTCCGCTAAGCGGCGTGGTCTCACTAGATATCTAAATGGTTTGAGATGGTAGAATATTATTCATAACAGGCTTTATGTCTGACTCGAATTTTTTGTTTTCCCCTTAAACTATCGGGTACTCAATTGATTTTGAGTAGTTTGAGGTTTAGGGTTTTCAGGTGTTCTTTTAGACGAATAAAGCTTCGGCCGGTGACGTGTAGGAGGCATGCTAGCTACTTAGAGTTCTTTTATTTTCGCTGTGTTTGGTTGTAAAGGCAAACTTGTTTTATTGCCTTATTATATACTCTGATCATCCAAGGGGCCATCTTCATATTTCGCTCTTGGCATATTTTATAATAAGTATATTTTGTTTGAATGTGGTCTGCGCACTGGGATTATGTAACAAATTTGAAATATTTTGAAATGGAATATGGAATTTGTTTAATGTTTTAATTTTTTTCCATATTCATGTGTTTATGTGTATTAATGTATCTAACATTGCCGTATTTGGTCGCTACGGATTAATAACTATGGATGACTGCAACATCCGTAGCCGTTAGTTTTGGGCCTCCAAGTTAGGGGATGTTACAAAAATTGTTTAGAAAATCACTATGAATGCAATGGGGGCAAATTTCAAAGCCAAATTCGCATGTTTGTAAAAAAATTAGTTTTACCCTTGTTATATTTTATTTAATTCTTTTATTAAATTTTCGGTTAAATCTTCGGGTATTACAAAAATGGAGGGTTCACATTGAAATTCCACAGTAGTCTCAAGTCGAGGGAATTGTGTAACATTGTCACTTTGAGATTGTCTGTTTGACTTTAGTTTTGTTAACCAACAAAGAACTCTCGAGTGAGTCATTCCATATTTATCCAATAATTATTAGTACGTAACCCCTTAGTGCCCCTCAATAGCCATGAGAAATACTCTGCCCAATATTTGGAGAGCGTTACATACTATAGTCTCAATGGATGAATCGATATTCTTTCTTGAAATATCTTGACTAGGAATATAAAATAGTATGTTATTTTCGTCGTGATAAAATTCTCATGATTACAACAGTTTGTAATTACTATTACATAACATATCATTTAAGGATTTTTGATCTATATACTTTTAATCAGTTACTTAATTATTAATATCACTATATAACAAGTATATGATAGGAATAAAACCACATTTTATTTTGAACAAGATTGGTCACGAAGTTAGATATATGTAACAAATTACATAATTGCCTCTAGTGCATACCCCTCAATCTATTTGGAAACATACTATTGATTATTAAAGATATATCTATGTTAAAAATAGTTTATAATTTGTTGGCTTAATACTAGATATAGGATTTGAAAATGGCATCTTTATAATCAGTATAAAAGGATGTCGAGACTATCCTAAACAATATACATGGACACTGTATTATAATGTATAATATGGAACATGTGAGATGGATTCCTTTTGTAACACCCCATAAAAATAGTAAATTAAAATGCTAATAAGGGTAAAAATTTAATTTTACACATAAATGCAAAATAATAAAATTTCACAAATATAGAATTGGTTCTCGAGATCAATTCCATTGTATCTGAAATGCTATTTATAGTTAAGAAACATATATAACTTATTGAAATTTATAAAATGCGTCTAAATTAGCGGAAATAAGACCCGGTGGCATTTCCACAAATAATAATTTTGGGTGTAAGCCTGATAAACCTAATTTTCAACTATAAATAAAGACCTAACCCTCAGGTTTCTTCCAAAACCCTGGCCCCACCTCTCTCACTCTTCATACCATCTTCTTCTTCTCCTTCCTTAAAAAAATCAACTCTAAATTAAGATAAAATAAAAGGAAAATGAGAGGAGAGATACAGAAATCAAACTGAAAAAAAAGAAACAACAACCAAACACAACAACAAGCTAGGAAAAGGAAAATAAGCGCTAATTCGAATCGGGTTAAAAAGGAAATCTCTTCAAAAGCAATTACATGTGAGTGGATTTATTACGATTTACTATGATGTAAGCAAGCAATTGCATTTATTTTATATATCTACTTAAAATTGAAAATTTGTTTTTAATACCAAATTAATGATTTTCAATTAATAATTCTTATGAATAGTATGAATAAAAAAAACCTAGGGAAAGATTTAAACACTACAACTATTGGAACTTAGGAGGGAAGGTTGAGTTAAGTTAAAACTACTTTAATTCTATAGATCTGGTTCTTTTATGATAAGTCTAATTGATTTTGATGAATAATAAGGTAATTGAATATACCTTTTAAAATCAATCTAGAATTGATTCTATTAATCTTGAAATATACAGAGATTATTGATATAAGTATACATGGGTAACTGATTGATATGTTATAAACAATTATTGAGATAAACTAACATAAGTTGTTTATAAATAAAAATAGAAATTGTGCCCAAGCTAGTCTTAAAAGCAAACCCTTACATCTATACTTGGATCCACGAAGAAGAAATAAAACAAGTAAGATAGAAGACATAGAAACATCAATTTTGATGTCTGAATTGATGATCACACATCTAAATTTTAGGAAATACAGAATAGATTGGAATCAATTCAAATTTGGTAGATTCATATGTCTGGACTTAAATTCAAACGTCCATAATCGAAGTCAAATGTTTGAATGCTTGTAGGAAAAAATTTCTACAATGTTTCAAACGTCGTAATTAAAAATTAGATGTTGGAGTGGTTGCAGTAAGCCCAGGTCAAACCTGGACCTAGAGCAGGCCAAGTAGCGTTGATCCAGAAAACTTTTCCTACTTCTTCGACTTTGGGAGTCCATATAACTAAATGGAGGTATGTAACAACCCGTATATTTGGACCATTTAAATTGACAATAATCCACACATGTCAACTTAAATAGTACAAAACACGAATCATTAATGGAGTATATGTATATAAATGAGAATCATCACAGAATCACAGAAAATACATCATAACAGAATAGTGCAGCGGAAATACAACATAGTCATAAGAATAGTTCATGAAGCTAACTATAAATACAACAATGTCTCAAATAAAGAAATAGAACAACATAGATATCCATTAGTCCAAATAGAAAGAACAATACTGATAAGATAAGATAGTGATAGTCTTCGGTCTTCGGTCTTCAGCTCCAAATAGAACAGCAACAGCAATCCTCAGTCTAATCCGAGCATAAGCAGAAACAAACACTCGAATCAGGACATATATTTTTATACAGATAATATGGTTCAAAATTTGAAATAACAATAACTCAAAGATGAATGGAATAAACATCTTTCAGGATCCGTTAAACTATTTATACATAGTAGTGTACGATAAATAGATAATTTCTAACAGTAAAGTAAAATATCAAGCTAGTGTTAAGGCGTTACCATTATTCCCCTTAACACATTTTATATAGCATTATAGACTTTACAGCACTGTAAACTCCACCGTAAACTAGTGGGATATCAGGGAGTACTCCATAGGTATAATACAAAAAAATTCGTAGTGGTCGCGTATATGGGAATACAAGTATGACAAGGCACATGAGGCAATACCCAAGGTAGTGAAACTACCGTTTGCCTGATCCGGACTGGTGAGAACGCATCGCCGCAGCGATCGCAACACCGTGAAACAACACTCCCAAATCAAGGGTGCACACCAATCAATCACAAAGTAATGTGTAGTTTACGAAGAAGTGTGTTCGCTCGAGGTAGCTAACCCCATTTGGTCCGGCACGGCTCCTGTTTTAGTCATTTCCAATTTGACACAAGTGTCAAGGTTATCCATTATCGTTCTCTTTCTTCGGTCATCGCATTCATCAATCCAACCACTTCGTTCTGGATCATACTCCGCGTATAGTTATTAAAGTGGTTTTCGGTTTAGACAGTGAGTATGTCCCTAACCGATTCCGGTTCCTTTAATAACCTTCGTAATTATTTACCGATTGGTCGTTAAATAAATTTAAAAAATCAAATCAATACAATTACAATTAGAATTCGTAAATCAACATTTTGTTAGTCTTTCTAAATCAATTTCCCAAGTTACATCTCATAACTTCCTAATTTCATTTTAAAATTTCTATAATTCAATTTCAAAGTTTCAATTTTAAAACCATTCAAATAATCATTGAATTTCAGATATAAGTTCATTCCAAAATCATTTAACTTAATTTAACGTTCAAATCGATTTAAACTCAATTATCGATTTCATTCGATATTCATTCAATTAATTTATCATTAAAACAATTTCAATTAAATTTCCAATCCATTACATTACTTTCTTAAGTTCAACTTATTATATCAAGCTTACAAATTTATTTTAGATTAAATTTGTCGAATCCAATTCTTTGAATTACAAGTCTTCCATTTGTTTCAATAAAACGCATTTTTTATCTTATCAAAGAAATTCATTTCATTTATTATTTACTTAGTTACAAATTTCAAAACTCAATTAAAGAAACTTAGTTTCACTTATTCAAAAATTCACATTCTCTTAAGAAGAAAATTTTCAATTTAATTTAATCATTAAATAATTCAATCTTATTCAATTATCAAATAATTTCAAATCTTAATTATTACTTAATTATTAGCAATTTCAAAACTTAATTATTTCTAATTTCAACTTAATTATTAATAATTTCCAAAACTTAATTATTACAAATTTCAAAACTTAATTTTTAACAATTCCAAAACTTCATTATTAATCAATTTAAATTTAAACAATGTTCTTCGTCAATTACTACGTTAATATTTGTTTCAAATTACAAATATTCACATTTTTCATTCGTTCGAATTTAAATTCCACATTTTATTCAAAACCATATTATTAGTCAAATAAAACTTTATTTTATTTTAAATCAAAACATTGACCAATCGGTTTTAATTTAATTTTCTATCCTAAGTCAAAGTTATTTGGGTATCTATCATTTCAACCCGATTCCATTACAATTCAAAAATCAAAGCATACAAAGGGAACTTGCAGTGTGATAACTGGGATGGTGTCAAAGTAAATAAACAAGCAATAGCATCCATTCACAACAATTCGACAATTTAAATAATCCCGAAATAATAGTATTAATTTGCATTTGTTATTTATGCAAATTAATATAATTATTCCTAGAATCTACACTATCATTCCATGCAGATTAAAGATTATTACATTACGGTTTTTGCATTTATCGTTCAATTTCAAATTCAATACTACAACAATAAATCAAATATACGTTCAAAGGTCCAAAGTGAGATTTATCAAATTCTACGTGTCCATTAACTTAACAATTAAAGGGTCAAGTTTAACCAATCAAATTTAACATATGAAGGGGGCAAGTTTAACAAATCAAAGTTCGACATATATAATCCATTTTAACTCGTTAACTATCCTATATCAATTTTAACTAGCAAATTATTTATCACTTAACAATAACAATTAACATCCAATTCAACATCACATAGCAACCATTCATCAATCCAAACTTGCATAAGAATATAGTCGTGAAAATTAATTCACCTTTCGTGGATAAAGAAATTTGACCCAAAGCAAGAAGAAGCACGAAAAGAGGTCGGTACACACGAACAACGAACACTGAAAATATCGATAAAAGAGACGATATTAATTCAATGAACGTCATATATAATTATAAAATTATATAACTGCGCTTACTGAAAACGAAGGAAAAGAGAAAGATGAGAGATCGATGCTGCCGTAAAAAGAAACTCAATCGGTTGCTTCTGCACACAACAAGCAAAGAAAAGTTGGTTACTATTTTCAGCAACCAAAGATAGATATTTGCGAACAAATTTCTTCTGCAATATCTAAAAGCAACAGTGTGCTTCTCCAATCATTTCTTTTTTTTCTTTTTAAAAAAAACAAACTATCACTTTGCAGCAACCAGACACATATACCAAATTCACGTATATGCACCCCCTTCAACCCAACTCTTCTTTACAACACAGATCCATTTCGCCACTTTCTCTTTCTTTTTTTTCTTTTTTTTAAACGAAGCCTGCACCCAAAAAAAACCAGCCGAGACTCTTTTTTTCTTTTTTCCAGATGAGTGTGCGCATGCAACCGCACATGCACAGTATCATCCACACGCGCGCACTCGCGAGGTCAGGAGGTGGGTACTGGCGTAGCGAGCAAGTGACGGTGGAGGTTTCTGGTTCCAGTGTAGGGCTTTGTGCGGCCAGAGGGTGATGGTTCGGCGAGATGAGCGATGAAGAGTTTGTGGCAGGCGGTGCGGCTAATGCTTTGGGCTGAGGCATTGGAAGGCGGGTGCGAATGGATGGGGTGGCCGAGATGCAGCAGCGGTCGAGCATAGACATAAGGGAAAGAGTGCATGGGGTAAAGAAGGTTTTGCTGAGTTCATTCATCTTTTTTTTTATTTGCAAGTTTTTTTTACAAAAGAGAAATATGAAGGAAGAATAAAAGAAGAAGAGAAGGGGAGGAGGTACTTGAAGAGTTGAATGAGTAGTGCGTGTAATGAAATGAACTGTGACTTTTCTTTTAAGTTAAAAAATTTAGTAACAGTATTAAAAAAATTTGAACTTCCAAGTGACACGAACATTACCCAAATTTCCATCGAATATCCAAACGTCTACCCCTATTCCCAAGCCAACCACTAGTTCCCAACTACCACCATAAATGCATCAGCTTAAAAAAAATTCTTTTTCTTTTGGATACGCGCTAAGGAATTTGGGCTGACATTTGTTTAAATGGTCCGTTCGGAATGAGTTAATTAACACGCCAATTTTACGACGGACTCCGATAAGCACAAATAAATATACCGTATTGATCAGCGCGACGAGGCGCTACCAACGGTACATAGATGATTGCGATATGATAGTTTTATAAAATACGAATTTTATATTATCGGGAAAATGCAGGAAAAACGCCGAAAAAAGGTCGACGGAGCTAAAGAAGTCCGAATTTGGGAAAACGATAAATGACGCCACGCTCATAAAATGGTTTAGAATTTTTCTATGTAAAAATATTCAGGTTCGGAAGATGAAATTTTTCACACTTTAAAATGAACTGATATTCAATAAAACGCGAACGAAATTTACTACGGTATTTTACGCCGAAACTTTACCCATATCCATAACTAACTAGACACATTTTATAAACGAAGTTTGGGAGTCAATTGAGATCGTTTATAAATTTAAAATTTTATATTAAAACGATAGATTTAAAATTTAAATTGGGCTGAAAAATCAGGGTCGTTACAAGGTATGTAATGACTTGAAATAGGATCGTACTTAGTGACGTCCTTCTTACTTCATGAATTTTTAAAGTGTGACACTCCACGTGGCATGCGATTCCATCGCAAATAAATGCTTAGAGCGTACAGGCACTAATGAGGAGGTTACTCAATGCTTTAGGGGCAAGTAGGCTTAGGCATTGTGATGTATACTCAGTGTTGTATATAGTTATGGGCGCTAACAGGGAGATTACTCAAAGTTTTTAGAGTAAGTGGGCTCAAACATGTGATGTATACCTAATGCAGCGCATAGAAAATAGGATATCGGGCACTAACCATGAGGGTACTCAATGTTTTAGGGGTAATTGGGCTCAGAAACAATGATATATACCTAGTGTTTTTAGCAGGATGACGAACATTAATGAGAAAGTTACTTAATGCTTTTAGGGCAATACGGGCTTAGGCACTATGAGGTATACTCGACATGATACGATGACTATAGGGATCGTATACATGGCATTCATATTGGAAATTGTCTACTCAATGTATTCATTTGGTGGTTCATTATTAAGAATGTTTATTCAATGTACGTTTATGCACCCTTAAAGCTGTTGCACCTTAGTATGTAGATTACTAGTTCTTTATACATAGTTACAAATGAAATTGAACACCCGAGGTCATGTAGAATATAAAGGGAATTTTATTACTTGTGAACACCATGCACTTGTAATATAATTCCTTCACCAGACTTTGTTTGATCCTCTCAATATCTTCCCCTTTATATATACGAGTAGGTTGGCACGTGCGATGCACGTACGCAGAAGGAACTGGTGTTAAGAAACATTGTGTGTGAGGTATGTTGAATTTCATAAAATGACTTTGACGTACACGTAATGTTGCATGTTTTGGATACTGACTTTCAGAATGCATACACGGCCGATGGACATGTAAATGGAACATTTGTATCAAACATGGAAAGAAGCTTTATATCAGACCTACCTTATATGGACAGAAAGAAAAGTAACAAACGTATGGAATTAGGAATTTTACTTGCATGCTCATGCAAACCGTACACTGTGATTCGTAATGGAAATAGAATATGTTCTTCGTTACATATAGTAAGTAATTAGAAATAGATATGGTAGCATTTTGCAATGAGAAGGAAAAAATGGCATATTATAGCTCACAAACTATTTGACAGTAAATTGTAAGTACTAAGTGTAATACGTCACCTCCCTGCTTAAATGGTGAAGCATTTCAGTAAAAATATACATATTATTTGTGTCAGGCGAATAACCACGGTATGCTACATTTGACTCAGACATAAAAATTTATATGGTTTAACAACAAAGCAGAATATAAATTCACCACATGTACATTTAAGTTAAACGTATGCAAAGAGAACACCAAGTAACTCGGTTTGAGTTCGCTTGCACTTGTCATTAGTTCAATTATTGAAAGAAAAAAAGCTTTATCCATACAACTTTAAAAAAACATTGTGATAACTCAACCTTTATCAAGTCTAACAACTTAAACGATTAATATAAAAACATAATAATCTAGTATTTACATTAACATGATAGGAAATGAATAAGAATTTAAAGACTCCTAGAAGCATGAAACCCATTTGTTTTTTGATTGCAACAGTCCATGGCGGCTCTTGTTGACTCTTCAGTCGCCCATAAAATTCCCGAACTCTTCAATTTTTGATTTCAATGTAATTGTGGACATTTTGAGGATCAACAATCATTTTGTGGAAATAATGAAAAATAGGGGTAGTCTTGTAACGACCCACTATTTTAGACCATTCAAATCGACAAGAAATCCACACATGTCATACTTGAATAATTCAAAATAATAGATTGTTAATTTAAATTTGGCAAACTCAGCATATACAGTAAATAAATCAATCACAGAATCACAGACACAGAGTAATACAATAATACGCAGCGGAATAGATAAAATAGTAGTTCATGAAGCTACTATATAAACATCAGAGTTAAAATAAAATACAACAAAATATCTCAAATACAGTGAAGTCTTCAGTACGATTAGATGACCTCTCTGAACAAATCAACTGGAAAAGCTGAAAGCTGAATCGATAGTTGGATCTCCAAATGAAGCTCCAAACTCCAAGGGTAAGTCTCAAATGCTGTATCACTCAGTCTCACCCGAGTGTAAAGCAAAACACAAAACACTCGAGTCAGGATTAACATTCTTATACTAATAAATCCAACTCAAGTGAAATATCAACTGAAATACAAGTAACTTAAAGGATGTTTGGGATAACCATCCTCTAAGGATCTTCGGAACTATCTACAAGGTGGAAATATACACTATAACACCGTGGTCATTCCAAATTAATTTATCCTTCAAAACCAAAATATCATTTCATTTCAAATATATCTATTTTTCCAAAATAGTATATATATATATAGGTTAAATAATTTAAAAGTAAAGTATTTAAAATTTCCTCAAGTCTCACAAATCAATTCACATCCACCCAAATTCCAAATTCAAATTTATTCAAAGCTCAATTCATCAATTCAATTCAGTTTTAAATATACCATTTAAATTTTCAATATATTTCAATGCTTTAATACTCAACATTTTCGAAGTTAAATTTTAACAGTTTCATATAGCTCCTGATTTAACATTATTATTATTTAATCAGGGAATATTCACTTCATAAATCCAATATCATCTAACTAGCCTTAAATTTCATTTTACTAAATATTTCCTTAAATTTATTTAAACAAGAAATATTCATTAAATTATTTTAAATCAAACCCAAGTTATAAATCATATCTTAAATCTCAATTTCAATAAGTTTCAAATCGGTTTAATTAAATAAAATTCTTTAATGAAGCAATTTCAACTAAATTCAAATTATCTTCCCAACCTTAACTTATTTAAATTATTACTGAAATCTATTTTGAAACATAACTTTAAATACTTAACCATATTATATGTATTAAATCAATCTTAATTAAATTAAACATTATTATAAAATCTATATATATAAAATTACCATTTATATATACTAATTTAAAAGTCAACATTTATTAAAACCATATATTACTTCCCAAATCCATAGAATTTATTTTCAATATATATATATATATATATATATGGACCAACGGTGTCTGTATATATATCCATCATATGGTTATGTGATACGGATATTTATCATTTCAATCCAAAATTTAAATATATACGGGTAGATATCATTTCAACCCGTAATCCCAATTTCAATTCAAATGAAAATCGCTTGGGTTTATCATTTCAACCCATAACGATTTTCTCCTATTCTAAAGTCTGTTCGGGTATGTATCATTTCAACCCATAGTGAATTCTATACTAACAGGGAACTTGCAGAGTGATAACAGATAATATAAAATACAACAACATGCATATATCAAAAATAACAATAAAATATAAACAACAGGATATGGTGTCATATCCCACATGTGAACAGTTACAAATAATAGCATATATAACAATTTAAATAACTACAGCAGCATATTTCAATTTTCGTTTCAATTGAAATCAAATTTAATAAATATAAGAACGCTAAATCGTGAGTGATTACTCACCTTTCGAGGCTAGAGGAATTTGATAACGAAGTGAGTTACGAATCCAGGCACGAATTCCAAAACAAAATGAGATGGGCACGAATTCGACGGATAGAGCTGATAAACGAAATCGATGAGAACAGGTCAAGATTAGCTTAACATAAACCGAAAGAAAATAAATATTATATCCATATATATCTCTAATAATTAATATAGAGATTAACTCATATTTTAAAATAAAATATATATTGCTAAAGAAAATCCAAATATCTATGGTTATTATAAAATCAATATAAATAATTTATTATAATATATATATATATAACTCTTTAAAATTAACATTAAATAACATGAGTCATCAAACATAACAATAACTACCATATATATATATATATATATATATAAATATGTGCATATATCTTCACATCCAGTCAATAGGGTATGTATATGGCTTATATGAAATCTATACAAACTTATAAAAAAACAACGAACATATATATAATACTTTACTGTACGAACATATGTATATGACTTATACAATGCATATGCCAACTTTAGATAAACCTTTATATAGATATATACCTACAAGTTTTAGAATTTACATAAACTAACAAAATATAACTATCATATATATACGTGAACGAAATTTTCTTTACTGCCTACAAATAGCAATTTTATAAATCTATACAAAACCGAATCATATATTAAATCATCAGAATCCATAACAAAGCATTCAAATACGAGGTATACCTCATACACTAAATGTATGTACCAAATGAACACATCGCCTCAAAAATCTTTGTTTTTATATTCAAAACCAAATTCAACTATACTTATATAAATTACAGTTAATAGCTTATCTAATACAATTTTTTATTTATTTATACAATTTATAAACATACACCCGATTATATTTTGAAACCAAGTTATAAATATATATACTTTAGCTATAAACACCTCTTATAGTTTATATATAAGTGAATTGATATCATACCCAAGTGTAAAACACGTAAAACGAAAAATAGAATATATAATACCTTTATATAAATAAAGAGGGAACACGAGTGGGAGAAGGGTGGTGAAGTGGTGATGCAGCTAGGCGTGGCCAGGGGCCGTGAGGGGGAAGGGTGGTTCAACATTGATGGTGATGAGAAAGGCGGGTCGCGTGGTGCTCGAAGCGGTGACGTGGAGGGCTGGGTGCGCGGCAGAGGCTAGGCTGGGTCGGGAAATGGTGCGGCAGGCGGGCCTCGGCGATGAAGTAGGCTGCACTGGTGAGTTCGGCCGGTTGTGGTGGTTGAAGGAGAAGGGGCGGAGGTCGGGCTGTGTGGTGGCCGAGGTGAGTGGAAAGGTGGCGGCCATTTGGAGAGATAGTGGAAGTTTTCAGTTAACAGAAAAAATGGGGTTTGTATCTGGGAGGAGCAAAGGCTAGGCAACAAAATGATAAAGAAAGAAGAGAGGATGGAGGAAAACATGGGTAGAGGAAGGAAAAAATGAAGATATGAAATGGGCTACTGAATATTTTATATTGGTGAAGTAAAAAGGGAGAGAAATTAAGGGGACGTGTTTGTAAGCTATAGAGAGGAATAGGTAAGGTTGAAATAAGATATAAATTTTGATCCAGCCGCTAGGAAACAAGGATATAAGAAGGCACGATGAAATAGAACGTTTTATATTTATTATAAATAATATTTTGAAACTTGAAAAGGCAAAAGTCATGCCATAAATTATTGAAATAATAAAACGAAGGTGAAAAGGGAAATGGCAACGTTCTCAGCTGGAAAGAATTTATAACAATTTATTACGGAGGCCACGGTTCAAAATGTTATTTTTTTAGCAAAAGAAAATAAAGGGGCACAAAAGCGGTATCGATACAAAATCATTTTATCGATTCCGTAGCGAACTAGACTTCAAAACAAAGGATTGAATATACCGTAGAGATCAGCACGATGAGACGATCAAAACGGTATACAGATATCAGTGACAGGATCATCCGATCAAAATGTCGATAATCGGTACCAGAAATGCTGCTATTTTGCCAGAATTAAGATAAACGGAGCAATAGCAGTCCAAATTTTGAAAAACGAAAGATGACGTCTTACTCAGAAGAAGATTTAGAAATTTTTTATATAAAAAATATTCAAGTTTGGAAAACGTTTTATTATCATCATTTTTTAACTGATCTGAATTGAAATAAAATTACACAATAAAATAAACTTCAATATTATCAGATGTACATTTACCAGTTGCTATGATTAAATAGACGTATTCCAAATAATAAATTTTTAATTTAAAATTTTATTGTTTAAAATTTCACAAATTTCCAGTTAAATATACTTTTAAAACCATTAAATTTTACGGGTCGTTACACTCTCCTCCACTCAAAACTTTTCGTCCCCGAAAAGGAAGGAGGTAGAAGAATAGAAACAACCAGACAGAAAAGATAGATTGAAAGTCAAGATTAAACAATTAATTTGAACTATATAAATTTTACTTAAAATTTGGAAACTTCATTTGCAATTCAATTATCTTATATACTTTAAAACCTTTCAAAAATCCATTTGTAAAATTTTTTGCTTCCTTTATAAATACCATTTATGTTTAAATGACACCTTTATAAATATATGAAAACCATTTGAAAACAATTATTTACATTATTACTTATATTTACAAAGAAGCTATTTGAAAACATTAAATCCATAATTCATAAATTTTTTTAATTCTATCTAAAATACTTTTCAAATATTATTAATAAATCAATAATCATTTACTTTAAATCAGTTTTATTTAATTAATAACTTCTAAAATATTTATAACACTAAATTTTTTTCTATTAAACCATATAGTATATAAATAACAATATTTAAAAGGATATAGTCAACAAGGAAAAGAAGGAGGACTTGGAAAAATATAATATAGGTGAATAAATAAACTGAGCAGATAAGGTAGATTCAAAAGAATAGTATCGGGCACGAATAATTATTTCAAGCCATAAGGATTTCAATTTCAAATATTAATACAAAATTTCTTTGTTGGAAATACTTTTATAATAAAATACCTTTATAGTTGAAACAAATTTCCTTTCGAAAATACTTTTATAACTCGATGTTTCAACAAGTTTATCCTCGTTCCTGTAGACTCTGGCAGTGCGTTGATCACGCGCAAAGCTAGAATTCTCGAGGTACTTAGTAGACCTGTTTCAACACCCAGTGAAAATACTGGAAAACTTTTAAAAACAGATATGGAAAGTACAATCCAAACAAAAAAAACAAACAAATCATGGATCGCAGATACACAATGGTTACGCCTGGGTCCCCCAGGAAACATCCGTACCTTTTAAGCATTCACTGCCTTGCGAATTTCGCCATGATAACAAAACTGTGGACCGCAGGATACATAACAATGGTTACGCCTGGATCCCCCAGGAAACATCCATACCCTTTAAGCAATCTCTGCCTTGCGGATTACGCCACTAACACGACCATAGATCGTAGATACACAATGGTTACGCCTGGATCTCCCAGGAAACATCCGTACCTTTTAAACAATCATTGCCTTGCGAATTACGCTATGCAGTCGAGTTCGTAAGACCATGGGTAACGCCATGGAATTCGAAGGACACTCGAGTATCATATCCGGAAAACCAAAAATCAGAGAGAATAATATCGATAGAATGAATCCAAGATGTGGCCACAAATCGGATATCAAGCAGAAGGCACTTTCCATATCTTTACTTCGAAAATATGTATCATATAGTACCTTTCAAATTAATTTCAAATATCATACTTATATAAAGTCCATTATATATAAGATTTCATTTTCAAATCAAATACTTTCCAAAATCAATAGTATATCAAATCACACTTATATATACTTCAATTATATAAGATTTCACTTTTCAAATTGAGTACCTTTTCAAATCCATAGTTTTCGAATCAACATCATACTTATACAGACCAAATTTTTTTATATAAGTTCGATAACTCCCAAATCAAGTTTTTAGTAACACAAGGTTTTCAATTTCAATTTGTTTCAATATCAATGTATTTTTCAAAATCATATACGCTTTCACCAAATTATTCTTCCAAATCAAATATCTTCAGTTCCAATGTTTCCAAAATAATAAATTTAGGAAATAAATCCAAATTTCCAAATCAATATAATTAAGTCAAACAATTCATTTCCAAAATCAATGGTTTTCAAAATCATCTTATATTTACATAAGGTCCATCTTATATAAGAATCAAAATTTTACAAAATAAATTTCGCTGTATGAAGAGCCATATGTGATTGAATATCTTTGCTTTTATGGGTTATATATCTTTGTAATTTTAAATTGGAAATTCTCTTTTAGTAAGAAAAGATATTCTAACCCGACAGCTTTCAATTTCAGCGTCAAAATATATCAATGATATTAAAATATAAGATGTACATACGTCATCATTTCGCAAAATCACATTTGATCGCTCGCTTGATCACCCTAGTTCGCTTTCGAACTAGTATTGTCCATTCGACTTCCCTAATGCGGATTTCGATATGGTTTCTCGACTAGAAGCCATCAGTCTCCTTGCATAGCCATATACTATGATAGAGAATTCTAGAATTTAGCCCAAAATCCATATCAAATATTCGCCATCAAGAATCGAATGAAAAATCCTAACATGAAATGGTGTAATTCACCTCGAACTTGTGTACTCAAACTTGGATCAAATTAATTATGCGAAATAAACAGCATACGTACAACTTATATATTTATTCCAACTTGTTAAATATATAGTTCATAAAGATGTTACTAAGTTAAAACATTTATGTGACGACCGCCCCTGACCCCTGCACTGAACCTAGAGAAAGTGCGCTGTAAAGTGTGCCAGGCGACCATGGACGATTGTCAGGGTAAATTAAAACAGCAGAATCTATCGTATTACTCACAGCGCATGGACAAAATACAATAGAATATATATATATATAGTGAAGCTTTACAGAATAGAATGTCATCATATAGAACTTCATAATAGTTGAATACAAACATCTGAATAGTCAATACATCAAGCCTCACTACATATCACTCAGAGAATTATACAAAGCAGCGAAACATCCAGTACATATAGTAAGAAGATAATATGCAAGCCTCCAGCTCGTCTTCGACATCAGCATCGTGGAAAGCAAGAACAGCACCTGTCACCTGCTACCTAGTCTGCCCGTCCCAAAATGGACAAACAGCCCAAGGCAATAAGAGTTAAATATAAAGCCTTGATTCAGACAACAGTCTTAGTGAGCAGTAAATTAACTAACAACATACCAAAAGAGCATAAAGGAAAAGGAATAGGAATACAACCCTCCCACTCCACCTCTTTCTACAGTGATAGCCCCCAGACACACTAAGCAGAAGCAAACATAAAAGAGCATACAATTTAAAGTAAAGCAATTATCACTCGAGTCAAGGGCGATGTTTTCCAAGTACAAACCCCCAAGGCTTAAACCAAGATCAGATAAGCACCCAGAAAATACCGCTCTTGAGACCGAATGACGATACAACCAAACATCCATGACTCTGGCTATCACTGTTATCGTTGCCTTGATATCATCGTAAATTAAATGACCGGCACATTCTTTCAGCCGTCCGTCAAGGGCTAATGGAAACCCCGGTTCTAGACATAACTCTGCATGTCATCGTGACCCGTGCCTAGGACTATCGAATCTGCCCAGAGTACTTGACTATCAATCATTAGCCTTCAAGGACTATCGAATATGCCCAATGTACTCTTGCTTTGAGCATGCTAGAACCTTCAACAACGATGAGATCTCAGCCTTCTAGTCATCCTCCTCGACGACTATTCCCATGCTAGCTCAAGCGCCTCTCGAGCAAACCATTATCCTCTAACTCGAACCATTTCATCGAGTTATCAACATGCTTGGAATGATTCCGTCTGGATTAGACCAAGACTATCTCATCTCATGCTTCGCCTCATCATCATCATAGCAAAGCTTCATCTTAACATCATCATCAAATCTATCCATATGAGCTTCCACATCCGCCACATATGCCACAAGCAGCTTTCCCAATTCAAGAGCCTTTCCCTTAGCTTTTGAATCATCTTCGGTCTAAATCAAATCATCAATCATCTAATTCGTAGCAATCGATGAAGTCAAACATTAATCCAAGTAATCAAGCATTCAAATATGATCTAAATAGACAATTATAACAATAATGGCAATTTCGTAAATAAAGAGTCGAAAGTCTAACAAGCATGAAAACATGAGCAATGTCTCTAAAATCTTGATGAATGAACTTGCATAGGTTAACACTTAGTAAAATGGTTGTCAAATCATCACAAACAATGGATATATATGGATCTATACTTAAGTTTACAAAGATGCATGAAAATCACTACTTTACACCAAAATCAAGCCTACAATCCGATATACTCCTTTGGATCCGTGTGGAGATAATCACCACTCACCAAATCACCTAAACACCTCAAAAGAAACCCACTTCAGATCTGGACAACGAAGGATCTAACTTGATCTATCACGAATCCGCTTCAAACGATGAAATCTATCTTCGATGGATGAAGATAAGCTCTTGAATCTTCAACTTGATCTTCGATTTGGATGGAAGGAATCACTAGATTAGAGTGGAGAAAAGAAGTGAAGAAGTGTAGAAGTCGAGCTCTCAAAATGGCAGCACTTCGTCGCTTCGAAATCCGGATCCCAAAAAGTGAGAAAAACCCTCCTATTTATAGGCTGAAATCCTCCTTAAGTCGTCCCCTCGGAGTTAGGTCGTCCACGACTTACGACCTAAAACCCCACCGACCTAAAGTCTTCGACCTAACAACCTCCGACTCAACAACCCCAAGCCACTACGACTTACGACCTAACACTCATTAGTCCAGTGCATTCATACGACCTAACGCTTTTACGACTTAACACACATTCGACTCAACAACTCCTAGGTCGCTCACGACTTAACATCCAGCGACCTAACACCTTAAGCCTTCACGCGACCTAACACTAAGCCAAAACCCAACGACCTATCGTACGCGCGACCTAACAACTCACGCGACCTACGACTTAGCAGATAGACTACGACCTAACTACACACAGGGTCATACGACCTAACTACTTCTTCTTTAGGTCGTTGCCGACCTATCCCCCTTAGGTCGCTAACTCACCCAGAAACTCACGACCTAACTATCTTAGGTCGCCTACGCCCTAAATTAACACGGAAGCTTACGACTTATCATCTTAGCTAGGATACGACCTAACATTACTAACCCGCTAACTACGGGTTCTCCTTAGGTCGCTGCCGACCTATCCCTTAGGTCGTTCAAAACCTTAGGTCGCCTATCCTATAGGTCGGTCAAATACTTAGGTCGGTCAAACGACCTAACCTATCCCACAACCTAGGCTTAATAGATCTTACGACCTAACCCTGACACGCTCCTAAGTCGCTCACGACTTATCACGCTCCTAAGTCGCTCACGACCTAAGCTACCAAACGATCTAACTCTTAAGTCGTCACTGACTTAAGTCTTCCTTCCCTTAAGTCGTCCAATCTATAAGTCGGTCACGACTTAGGACTTCAACAAAATTCTTCCCAAAATCTGAAACGACTTAACAACGCTAAGAATTCCAGATTTTTACGAACTTTTCGATCCGTAAAAATACGGGTCGTTACATTCTCTCCCCTTTAGGAATTTCGCCCCCGAAATTCCAAACAAACAAGAGCAATCAAAGACTATTCTGCACGCCTACCATCCATAGCAATCAATAAACCATGCATCCAATTCTAGCTTAGCATGCAGAATTCTAAAACCAGAACAAGTTACAATATCGTGAGATGACACGACACCTTAGGGCCATACCTTGAAGAGTTCAGGATGAGCTGCTTTCATCCTCTTTTCCACCTCCCACGTGCAGTCGTTATCATCATCACTCCATTGTATCTTGAGCAACTTAACTACCTTCCTCCTAAGCTGTTTCGTGTTGGTTTCCACAACACGAAGCGGCTTACGAGGTCTTCTATCGACCGGATCAACTTTGAAATCTTCACAGCTATCAGCAGAAACCACTGTATTTGAGTCGTGCACTTATTTCCGTAGATACGATACATGAAAAACATTGTGCACACCCGACATCTTCTCTGGTAACTCCAATCTGTAGGCGAGCTTTCCAATTCGCTCGATGATCGGGAATGGTCCAACAAATCTTGGAGTCAATTTTCCTTTCTTCCCGAATCGAATAACATTCTTCAGTGGAGAAATCTTCACAAAAACCATATCTCCAACGTCGAATTCCAAATCTTTACGACGCTTATCGGCATAACTCTTCTGTCGATCTTGGGCTGCCTTCATCCGTTGCCAAATGATCTCTATGCAATCCGAAGTCTGTCGAATCATCTCTGGCCCAAGCATCAACTTTTCTTCGGTCTCTAACCAACATGTCGGAGAGTTACACGGTCTTCCATACAATGCCTCATACGGTGCCATACCAATGCTGGACTGGTAACTGTTGTTATACGAAAACTCCACCAAACGAAGATGATCTTCCCATGATCCTCCGAAATCCAAGACACAAGCTCTAAGAAGATCTTCCAAAACTCGGTTGACTCTCTCGGTCTGACCATCTGTTTGAGGATGATAAGCTGTACTCAAACATAACTCGGTTCCCAAAACTTCTTGGAAGCTCTTCCAAAACCACTAGTGAACAATGGATCTCGATCGCTCACTATATTCTTCGGAATACCATGGAATCGAACTATCCACTTAACATAAAACTCGGCCAACTTTGATGCAGTCCTAGTCGATCGAACAGGAATGAATCTTGCACTCTTAGTCAGACGATCTACAATGACCCAAATCCCTTCATTTCCCATTCTGGTTCTAGGTAGTCCATCAATAAAATCCATTGACACTTGCTCCCACTTCCATGTAGGAACTTCTAATGGCTAAAGCAGTCCACTTGGCTTCTTCTGTTCGGCTTTTACCAACTGGCAGTTTATGCACTTGGAAATAAAATTTCCAACATCCTTCTTCATGCCTTCCCAGTAGTAGGTTCTCTTCATATCCCGATACATCTTATTTCCACCTAGATGAATTGTCAACTTCGAGTGATGACTTTCCCTTAGAACTTCATTCCTCAATTCATCGATATCGGGAACAACCAGTCGTCCTTGCTTCCGAAGCCAACCCTCTCGATCGACCCCGAATCCTTTATCCTTTTCTGGATCCAATCCAGATTCCAAATTACGGATAATCTTGACAAGCTTATCATCTCGCTTTTGACTCTCGCCGATTCTTTCCACAAGAGTCAGTCTTATTGATAAGTTCGCCAACATCTCAGGTTCCAATTCGCATCTGGGCCTGAAGTCAAATCCAGCTAAATACTCGAGATTCTTCCATTCTGAAAACATGGCTCCCAATCCTGCATGTCTTCGACTTAACGCATCTGCCACTGCGTTACCTTTTCCCGGAGTATAAGCTATACCAAAATCATATGATGCCAAAAACTCTAGCCACCGTTGCTGCCGAAGATTCAAATCCTTTTGGGAGAAAAGATACTTCAACGACTTATGATCTGTAAACAACTCAAATCGAACTCCCAATAGATAATGTCTCCACATCTTCAGATCAAATACAATCGCCGCTAACTCCAAATCATGAGTCGGGTAATTCCTTTCATGCGGCTTCAGTTGTCGACTTGCATATGCAACAACTTTATCCTTCTGCATCAGCACTGCTCCAAGTCCAGTACCACATGCCTCGGTGTAAACCACCATCTCAACATTCCCACTAGGAATAGTCAAAATAGGAGCACTCATCAATCTTTCTTTCAGGATTCTGAAAGCTTGCTCACACTTATCTTCCCATCTGAACACTTGGTTCTTCTTTGTCAATCCTGTTAATGGTGCAGCCACCTTGGAGAAGTCTTTGATAAACCGTCGATAATATCCTGCTAATCCAAGAAAACTTCTCACATCAGATGCATTCTTAGGTCTAACCCACTCCTGGATTGCTGCCACCTTAGCGGGATCAACCGCTATTCCATTTCCAGAAATAACATGGCCTAAGAACCTCACTTCACTCTTCCAGAAGTGACACTTCGAAAACTTAGCCTTCAGCTGATGTTTCCGCAAAATTTCCAAAACAATACGCAAGTGCGTCTTGTGCTCTTCTTCAGTTCTGGAATAAATCAGAATATCATCCACGAACACAAGCACGAACTTGTTCAACTGATCTCTGAACACTCTATTCATAAGATCCAAAAAATATGCTGGCGCGTTAGTCAATCCAAACGGCATTACCAGCCACTCAAAGAAACCGGATGGTGTCCTAAAAGCAGTCTTCGGCACACTATCCTTAGCCACTCTCAACTGGTGAAATCCCGTTGCCAAATCCATCTGAGAAAACACCTTCGCTTCGTGAAGCTGATCAAACAAGTCATCTATCCTCGGCAATGGATACTTGTTCTTCTTAGTCACTTTATTCAGCTCACGATAATCCACACACAACCTCAACGATCCATCCGCTTTGGTTGCGAATACAACTGGTGCACCCCATTCGGACACACTACGCCGAATGAATCCTTTCTGCAAAAGATCATCAACCTGCACCCTCAACTCCTACTGTTCCCTAGGCGCCATCCGCCTAAAAGGCATCACAACAGGTCTGGCTCCTTCAACTAGATCTATACGAAACTCGATCTCTTTATGCGGCGGTAACCCTTTGACCTCGTCAAAGATATCCTCAAATCCATTAGTGATTGGCACAGATGACAGTCCATCCCGTGGAACAACCACCGAATACATGAAGCTCATGAAGACGCCTTCTTCATGCTTACATCGTATCACAATCTTTCGCCCCTCCACATTCTCAACTGTCACCTCCAACCTCTCACAATCAACCTTTGCCGCATACTTCCTAAGCCAGTCCATACCCAAAATAATTCCGAACCCCGCAAAGTTCAGAACAAAGCAATCACAAACAAAAGAGCAATCATGACTCGATACAATCAGACCACAGCATAACATACACAAACAAGACGAACCCCCAACTGGATTAGTCACAACCAATGGCCTATCAACAATATCCGGTTCCAAACCCAACCGGCCTACAAGTTCACTACAAACAAACGAATGCGACGCCCCAGTATCAAACAACACTCTAACTGGAACACCACATAGGAAAAGAGTACCTTGAACCACCACACTCTTTCCTTTCTCTTCAGCGGTAGGAGCTTTCGAAGACGATGGAACAGCTCCTAAAGCATAAGCTTGCACAATCTGCTTGTCCTTCCACGGTTCTGGACAATTCCTCTTGATATGCCCCGGCTTGTCACAGTTGTGACACTTCATCGGTATCTTCGGATTCTTACAATCCTTAGAGAAATGGCCCTTATGCTGACAATTGTAGCAAGTCACTTCGCCCTTCGGCTTCTTCTGGCCATCCTTACCCTTCTGCTGCTGCTGCTTCCTCTTCTTGTTTCCACCTTGCTGGGGTTTAGACTCTTCCCTGGTTACAGCAACAACAGATCCTTCCTTAGGAAACAGACTCTCATGCCTGAGAGCTTTCTCCACAAGCTTCTCAAATGAATCGTCCAAGTGATCCACCAACTGTCTCCCAAGATAACTGTCCAAGCCTGTCACAAACTTCTCGTTCTTCTGGTATGCAGATTCAATATACGACCGGGCATACTTGGACAAAGCTTCAAACTCAGAAACATACTCAAGAACTGGTCTTCCTCCCTGCTTGAGCTCCACAAACCTCTTGAACAGAACAGACTTCTGAGCTGTAGAAATGAACTTAGCTTCAAATCTGGCTTGGAATTGCTCCCAAGTAATCTCTTCCTCCGGAGTATTGATGGTAATAGAGTTCCACCAATCAGAAGCTCTCCCTTGAAGCTGTCTTGATTCTAACTTCCTCTTAGTTGCATCCTCAATTCCCAAATCACCAAAAATCCTTCTACAAGCATCTATCCACCTCTGAACCTCAATGGTTGATTCTGTTCCGAAGAAAACCTTTCCTCCAAGAGCAGTATATTCTTTGCACAACTTAACAAAATCCACTGGTTTTGGAGTTTGTACTTGAACTCCAACATCCACCGATGGCCCCGGAGCTGGAATCCTTCTCATGATTGAAGTCATCATAGCTTCGAACATAGCAGCATAATCAGCAGCCCCCTCAGTAACACGGCCTTCCCTAGCAGCTGGTCTCCCTCTTCGACTCATCCTTAATATCTATAAAAAGGAATGATTAGAACACCTAGAGAAACAACTGCATAAAGGACTCAAACTCTACTAAGCTACTATATTATATATAGTAATCATCCATCAAAATACAATTACGTCTCTCATACGTAGTTACGTCTGCGAGCGTTGGGTAAAATCGATTAACCAAAGCTCTGATACCAAATGTGACGACCGCCCCTGACCCCTGCACTGAACCTAGAGAAAGTGCGCTGTAAAGTGTGCCAGGCGACCATGGACGATTTTCAGGGTAAATTAAAACAGCAGAATCTATCGTATTACTCACAGCGCATGGACAAAATACAATAGAATATATATATGGTGAAGCTTTACAGAATAGAATGTCATCATATAGAACTTCATAATAGTTGAATACAAACATCTGAATAGTCAATACATCAAGCCTCACTACATATCACTCAGAGAATTATACAAAGCAGCGGAACGTCCAGTACATATAGTAAGAAGATAATATGCAAGCCTCCAGCTCGTCTTCGACATCAGCATTGTGGAAAGCAAGAACAGCACCTGTCACCTGCTACCTAGTCTGCCCGTCCCAAAATGGACGAACAGCCCAAGGCAATAAGAGTTAAACATAAAGCCTTGAGTCAAACAATAGTCTTAGTGAGCAGTAAATTAACTAACAACATACCAAAAGAGCATAAAGGAAAAGGAATAGGAATACAACCCTCCCACTCCACCTCTTTCTACAGTGATAGCCCCCAGACAGACTAAGCAGAAGCAAACATAACAGAGCATACAATTTAAAGTAAAGCAATTATCACTCGAGTCAAGGGCGATGTTTTCCAAGTACAAACCCCCAAGGCCTAAACCAAGATCAGATAAGCACCTAGAAAATATCGCTCTTGAGACCGAATGACGATACAACCAAACATCCATGACTCTGGCTATCACTGTTATCGTTGCCTTGATATCATCGTAAATTGAATGACCGGCACATTCTTTCAGCCGTCCGTCAAGGGCTACTGGAAACCCCGGTTCTAGACATAACTCTGCACGTCATCGTGACCCGTGCCTAGGACTATCGAATCTGCCCAGAGTACTTGACTATCAATCATTAGCCTTCAGGGACTATCGAATATGCCCAACGTACTCTTGCTTTGAGCATGCTAGAACCTTCAACAACGATGAGATCTCAGCCTTCTAGTCATCCTCCTCGATGACTATTCCCATGCTAGCTCAAGCGCCTCTCGAGCAAACCATTATCCTCTAACTCGAACCATTTCATCGAGTTATCAACATGCTTGGAATGATCCCGTCTGGATTAGACCAAGACTATCTCATCTCATGCTTCGCCTCATCATCATCATAGCAAAGCTTCATCTTAACATCATCATCAAATCTATCCATATGAGCTTCCACATCCGCCACATATGCCACAAGCAGCTTTCCCAATTCAAGAGCCTTTCCCTTAGCTTTTGAATCATCTTCGGTCTAAATCAAATCATCAATCATCTAATTCGTAGCAATCGATGAAGTCAAACATTAATCCAAGTAATCAAGCATTCAAATATGATCTAAATAGACAATTATAACAATAATGGCAAT
This sequence comes from Allium fistulosum, assembly GCA_030737815.1. NCBI lineage: Eukaryota > Viridiplantae > Streptophyta > Magnoliopsida > Asparagales > Amaryllidaceae > Allium > Allium fistulosum. The sequence goes on from CM060901.1 coordinate 494,694,223, forward strand.
TTCGTAAATAAAGAGTCGAAAGTCTAACAAGCATGAAAACATGAGCAATGTCTCTAAAATCTTGATGAATGAACTTGCATAGGTTAACACTTAGTAAAATGGTTGTCAAATCATCACAAACAATGGATCTATATGGATCTATACTTAAGTTTACAAAGATGCATGAAAATCACTACTTTACACCAAAATCAAGCCTACAATCCGATATACTCCTTTGGATCCGTGTGAGAGATAATCACCACTCACCAAATCACCTAAACACCTCAAAAGAAACCCACTTCAGATCTGGACAGCGAAGGATCTAACTTGATCTATCACGAATCCGCTTCAAACGATGAAATCTATCTTCGATGGATGAAGATAAGCTCTTGAATCTTCAACTTGATCTTCGATTTGGATGGAAGGAATCACTAGATTAGAGTGGAGAAAAGAAGTGAAGAAGTGTAGAAGTCGAGCTCTCAAAATGGCAGGACTTCGTCGCTTCGAAATCCGGATCCCCAAAAGTGAGAAAAACCCTCCTATTTATAGGCTGAAATCCTCCTTAAGTCGTCCCCTCGGAGTTAGGTCGTCCACGACTTACGACCTAAAACCCCACCGACCTAAAGTCTTCGACCTAACAACCTCCGACTCAACAACCCCAAGCCACTACGACTTACGACCTAACACTCATCAGTCCAGTGCATTCATACGACCTAACGCTTTTACGACTTAACACACATTCGACTCAACAACTCCTAGGTCGCTCACGACTTAACACCCAGCGACCTAACACCTTAAGCCTTCACGCGACCTAACACTAAGCCAAAACCCAACGACCTATCGTACGCGCGACCTAACAACTCACGCGACCTATGACTTAGCAGATAGGCTACGACTTAACTACACACAGGATCATACGACCTAACTACTTCTTCCTTAGGTCGTTGCCGACCTATCCCCCTTAGGTCGCTAACTCACCCAGAAACTCAAGACCTAACTATCTTAGGTCGCCTATGACCTAAATTAACACGGAAGCTTACGACTTATCATCTTAGCTAGGATATGACCTAACATTACTAACCCGCTAAATACTGGTTCTCCTTAGGTCGCTGCCGACCTATCCCTTAGGTCGTTCAAAACCTTAGGTCGCCTATCCTATAGGTCGGTCAAACGACCTAACCTATCCCACAACCTAGGCTTAATAGATCTTACGACCTAACCCTGACGCGCTCCTAAGTCGCTCATGACTTATCACGCTCCTAAGTCGCTCACGACCTAAGCTACCAAACGATCTAACTCTTAAGTCGTCACCGACTTAAGTCTTCCTTCCCTTAAGTCGTCCAATCTATAAGTCGGTCACGACTTAGGACTTGAACAAAATTCTGCCCAAAATCTGAAACGACTTAACAACGCTAAGAATTCCAGATTTTTACGAACTTTTCGATCCGTAAAAATACGGGTCATTACAATTTAAACTAAATTTTATTCAAAATATTTTGAAGACCAAATTCTTTTCAAAACATTTCAAATCTAAATTTTATATTAAAAAAAAATTAAAATAGTCTTATTCATTTACTTAACAAAACAGTTTTATTTAAATCATATTACTACATACTTTAACATACATACCAAACTTATATACTTTATACTTTTCAAAATTTCTCGGCTTTGAAAAGTTAACCTTGATTTGGAAGTGCTCGAACCTTCAAAATAGTTGAAGAAATCATTTTCAAATTCAAGAGTTGGAAATCAACAACAAATCAGTAAATCAATTTCAAAAGATAGGTTTCAAATCCAAAACTCAATGACTGAACACCGACTTACTTCAAATCATTTCAAATATATATATATATATATATATACATATATCTTTTAAATATCAAATCATACTTTAGAATTTGAAATCAAAATGGCTTCACAAAATCACTCGCATAGCAAAGCTATTTAAGTGGCCTATCCCCCACTCTGAAACTCGAAAATCAATGTCGATGATGTGTGCACTCATCACCGAAATTATTTTCCAGCGACATAAGTGAGTTCTGGACTTCTATTTTCTCAAACTTCTTTTGAAATTTCTTCGAAATCATTCGAAACTCATTAAAATAATTGGAAACATTTCTTATTCGGAAAATACTTTTAAATCATATTATTAATATGTATTTCAAAATCTTAAAACCAATTTCAAAATACCGGAGTTCAATTCTCGAATTTCAAATTTAAAATCCTGTAGTTATAAATCATTTTTATATAAATCAATTTCTTATATAACTTCAAAATTTCAAATCCTTTCAAAATTTCAAATTCTTATTTTTATAAGGTATATATAATCCTTATCGAAAACATTTTCACTTTTATATATAGAATATAATCATACTTATCAAAATAAAATTTCGATATATAAAACAATTTCTAAAATATAAACAAACCCGATTTTCAAAGGATGATTCACGAACGGATTTCAGAACAAAGATAGAGATTCAATTTAAAAGAACTCTAATCAAAAAAAAATTCTGATTCGAAGATAGGCTTGAACGAAGATAAGATAATTAACTTACAAAATAGAAAATGGATATACTTATATAAATCGCGGGCGACCTTAACCGGTCAACCGTGATTTCAAAATAAGATCAGTGCAGAATTCTGAGGCAAATCGACATTCGATCGCCAGACATAGAACTTGACATAACAAGAGAGAGCAGCATCTAAACCGAGGGATATATAAATCTCCGGTGAATCAATGCCAATTGTAAAGGAGTTTCACCCCTTCACAATTCATTCAAAGATTGGCGGGATCACCTATTCTTATAGAGATCATTCGAAGTGGAGTTATGGGATACTCCGGAATCAAAAGAATACAAATATGGAGAGACAATAATGAATTTTGGAACCGCAAGGAACGTTCCAAATTTCAAAGGAAATCGAGTCAAAAGGAAGAGATTCAAACTCGAACGAAAGTGATTATGTAAATAAATTTACTGTATATGCTAAGCTTTGCCTAGAGCAAAAGCTCTGATAACAACTGTAACGACCCAATATTTTGGACCATTCAAATCGACAAGAAATCCACACATGTCATACTTGAATATTTCAAAATAACAGATTGTTAATTTAAATTTGGCACACTCAGCATATACAGTAATAAATCAATCACAGAATCACAAACACAGAGTAATACAATAATACGCAGCGGAATAGATAAAATAGTAGTTCATGAAGCTACTATATAAACATCAGAGTTAAAATAAAATACAATAGAATATCTCAAATACAGTGAAGTCTTCAGTACGATTAGATGACCTCTCTGAACAAATCAACTGGAAAAGCTGAAAGCTGAATCGATAGTTGGATCTCCAAATGAAGCTCCAAACTCCAAGGGCAAGTCTCAAATGCTGTATCACTCAGTCTGACCCGAGCATAAAGCAAAACACAAAACACTCGAGTCAGGATTAACATTCTTATACTAATAAATCCAACTCAAGTGAAATATCAACTGAAATACAAGTAACTTAAAGGATGTTTGGGATAACCATCCTCTAAGGATCTTCGGAACTATCTACAAGGTGGAAATATACACTATAACACCGTGGTCATTCCAAATTAATTTATCCTTCAAAACCAAAATATCATTTCATTTCAAATATATCTATTTTTCCAAAATAGTATATATATATATAGGTTAAATAATTTAAAAGTAAAGTATTTAAAATTTCCTCAAGTCTCACAAATCAATTCACATCCACCCAAATTCCAAATTCAAATTTATTCAAAGCTCAATTCATCAATTCAATTCAGTTTTAAATATACCATTTAAATTTTCAATATATTTCAAAGCTTTAATACTCAACATTTTCAAAGTTAAATTTTAACAGTTTCATATAGCTCTTGATTTAACTTTATTATTATTTAATCAGGGAATATTCACTTCATAAATTCAATATCATCTAACTAGCCTTAAATTTCATTTTACTAAATATTTCCTTAAATTTATTTAAACAAGAAATATTCATTAAATTATTTTAAATCAAACCCAAGTTATAAATCATATCTTAAATCTCAATTTCAATAAGTTTCAAATAGGTTTATGTGATGCCCCACCTCTATACCCGCGCTAGCCAAGAACACTACGGTGTAATGTTGTCAACTAGCACGGAGAATAAAGCTGTTGAGAAGCGACCATCCGTGTAATTGCTTTGTGCGAGCACCGATATGTCAGATAGTAAAACATGCATTTCATTTTTTTAGAGGAAATCCGACATACCGATACAATCACAAAGCTACTACACAGTGACTATAATAGTTTAGGACAATAAATATAAAAATAACACAGATAACATAAATGCGGAATACAAATGGAACAAAAAGTCTCATATATATATAATAACTGATGTCAGTTACAATACATTTGACACGGTACATATGATACAACTACAACAGTCGACTCTGGAAGTTATATATACAAATACATTATCAACTAATGTACATGAATACATATCATCCTATGCAATGACACGACTTCTACAAAAAATAACGGAGACAACTTCAAAAAATGTGAAAAGTCGTCATAGCCTGAACAGCAACTCAAAGAAGGAAAGCTACAACCTGAAATAACTCGGGTCTGACCCGAGTATTAAATTCAAAAGAAAATAATACACGGGTCAGTCTAATTCAAACTCAGTTATTAGTGCAAAGCAGCAATAATAATCAAATATCAAATAGACGACGGTCACGGAAATCTCATATATCCAACTTCTCGATAGGAGAATCGGATAACGGCAGCTATAACACTAAACAGTGTTAAACAATAAATCAGCAGATTCAAGACATCGACAGAGATAGATGAAAAGATTTCTAAATGAAGATGATTTAGAAAAGAATAGAATTGCCGAAACGGCAATTAACAATAAAAATAATCAAATCAAAACCAAATCAAAATATGATTCAACACAAGTGCAACTAGGCTCAACCGAAATTCAAGGTATCATTGCAGAATAAAACTGTGCATGTACACAGTTACATGAAGCAAACAGTTTCAGCTCAAAAAGCAACAAGTCGAACAACAGTCCAATACAAAACAGAGGTGAAAAGGGAAGACTACAGGCAACTGGTCACAAGTGCATAAGTATAGATTCAACATCATAGTGGCCCTTGCAATAGTGATGTGAGTGAAACAGGTTTAAGTAAGACAATACACAGAAACATGATCAATACAAAAGTGCACAAAGCACTACAATTCAAGGTCAGGGATAAAATGAACTAGGGTCAAGTCTACAAAGTGAACACAACAGAACAGAGGGAACTAATAATGATGCAACATTCACCTTGTCCAGATTCAAAGACCAATAAACAACTATGACTTAAGGCATGTACACGTGCACACATCAAGTGAAATTATACACTACAGGTGAAATGAAGTGGATAGAGCAATGTGAACAGGTAAAGATGCAAAACAATACACCTATACTAGCTACAGGTATGTGATCGAATCCTAGCAATATACCATAGCTTAAAAAATTCGAACCCTATGTGTGTGTATACATTTCAAAGTAATAGGCATAAAGGACTAAACAAGTTAATGTAGCCCACAATCACCATGGACGTACATATGAATTCAAAGCATAAGCAAGGACAAAGAAGATCTGCAATGAAAATCAAAGCCCAGGCAAGTGCAAATCAATGCTACTATTTACTAAAGAAAAATTCGTATTTAGATCCAACAAAATGTGTTCAATTGCACTTCATTTTAAAGCCATAAATTAAAACATAGATTCACAGAGGATGCTAGTAATTTATGGCAAAACAATAGGTCATCAATAACCACTTACCATTAGATTCAACTAACATTTTAAATCAGTACTAAAGATGAGTCTTACTCACTTGCAAAACTTGATGAACAGAGATGCAACTACAAGTACAGGTACAATATACAAACTATCAACCCCACTGGGACAAAATGCAAATATCAACATGGATGCAAAAACATAAATGGACAGTAAGGAATTCAAACATGGAGTGGAGTGCAACTACATGGAAGACAGTGGCAACAGTTCAGATGACAATGAATTAAAGTAAAGACCACTAAATAACTTCAAAGGCAAAGACTCAGAAATGTCAAAGCCAAGAATTTCCAAAACCAACTCAAAGCCGAGTATATCATACTGTGGTGGCCAAGCAAAGGCAGAAGAAATCAAATATACGCATATGGAAAAGGTCAGAATTCATCGCAATCATCCAAACAATATCGAACAGCCAAAGACGAATTCAACATAGAATATACGAATGAGAAAACAGGATTTCGAACCCATATAAAATTCAAACCCAAAAACACGCACTGGAGAATTGAATTAGATGTGAGTACAAGTTTTCTCACCTATTTTCGAAGCCCACGAATCAGAGCAGAAATCATACCGAAGTCGAGTTTCAGAAACCCTAAAATTTCAGAGCTTAGAGAAATCGATGCCGCAATTTCCAGAGCAAAGAGTTTCGAGTATAAGCCAAGTGACGAGCAACTGATCGAAGCTCTGATTTCTTCTCAGATCGAACAAAATCGCCACAGCCATTATTTCTCAAGACAAAAGAGGATCAAGCAATTGCAGAGCTGAAGCTCCAAATCAACTAAGGGAACAGCGAAGCCGAAGTCAGAGTCACCACAGAGAAAGCCACAATCCAGAACTACAAAGATCGACAAAGTCGTAGCCTCAATTCCAGACTAAGCGAAGACGTCAAGCCAGATCTACAACAATCGACGAAGGCAAAGTCCAAATCACAGAGGAACGGGCTAACTGGAAGCAACCGCAAGTAACAATCAAAGAACGACCAGCAATCGATCGAATAGCCAAAGCCCTAATTTTCAGATCGAAGGAATGAGCAAAGAAGCGGCCGCCATTTATTTTTCCAGAACAATGAAGAGGATCGGGTTGAATGATTGTGATAGGGCTGACATGTTAGGGCAAATAACAAAAAGAAATAGGGCCGGGCTTTCTATAAAATCAAAGAAATACATTTATTTAAAAACCCAAAATAATTTCTCAACCATTTTTATAAAATAAATTTCAAATTGATTTTAAATTTCGAGAGCAATTATAATCATCTAATTTTGATAACCACAAAGTGCAAAATACTGGGTTGTTACAGACTTCCCTCCTTAAAGAAATTGCGTCCTCACAATCATAAGGGATAAGTGGGAAAAAGGTAACAACCATAAGAACCTAATGTCACAAAATGAAGAAATTTGAGATAGGAAGTTCACCATATAGGGCATGAAAGAGTAAGCTTGAACGTGTTTGACGAACATTAAGTTCCTTATGAAAAATAAATATTCCCAAAATTTATGATCAGGGTAGAGAACAATTTCTCACCCAGAAGTAATAATGCCAAATCAATAGCCAAGAGCACTAGATCATGAGTGGCATATCTAGTCTCAATAGTCATTAATGATTTAGAAGGACAAGAGGTAGCACGTTCTCTTTTACAAGAGAACGACATCCAAACCAATACGATTAGCATTGGTACAGAAAGATAATGACTTGGTTCCCCTCGGGAATCGCAAGGATAGAAGTATCGAAAAGGAGTTGTTTCAAATAATATTCTTTCCCGAAAAAGATAAAATTTTCAAGATTTACAATTTACTTTATGTGATTATCTTTTCAGAAAAATTTGCATTTTACAGTTCAATTTACTGTGTCTGATTGTCTCATCAAAGCGTTTAGGAGATTCCTATCGATAACGTTGATCAAGCGCATCGACCAGAATTCTTAAAGCACTCAATGGGCAATACAATCACAAAATCATTTTTTAATTTCATAAAAGAAATTCATAAATTTTCAACAAAATCTAACTATCAAATAGATAATCAGAAAACAACAAAACGGAATGAACACAATTATCAGCAATATTCAATTATCAATTAGACAATTAGAATTCAAATATCGAATTATCACAAGCGATAATCAGAAGATAATCAGAAATCACAAATATCCGATTATCAAAAACGATAATCAGAAATCACAAATATTCAATTATCACAAATTATAATCAAATCTCACAAATATCTGATTATCAAAAACGATAATCAGAAATCAGAAATATCCGATTATCAAAAACGATAATCAGAAACACAAATATTTAATTATCACAAATGATAATCAAATCTCACAAATATCTGATTATCAAAAACGATAATCAGAAATCAGAAATATCCGATTATCAAAAACGATAATCAGAAATCATAATTATTCAATTAACGAGTCCGGAATTAACCGAAGTAGTAAAAGTATGGTTCCATACTCCGTACTTTTGCTAAATCGTTTAAATCTCTTTATCGTTTCCTTAAAAGTGCAAAATTGTGTGTTTTAAAAAATAACATTTCACATTCTCAAACGGACAAGTCCGGAATTAAACGAATCAGTAAAAGAAAGGGGTCATAGTCCTCGGTTTTGCTGAAACGTTTAAATCGCTTCCTCGTTCTTTTGAAAATGTAAACTGTAAAAATTTTGAAAACAATTTTTAATTTATATTCTTGATACAACTTTTAAAATAAAGAATTTTGAAAACACGTGATTAAATTAGCAATATCAGTAGCAACTTTGATAAGGAAGTTTCACTTCTCAAAGTACAGTAAAAACGGACAACAAAATCAGCATTACGGGAGAACCGCTTGTAAATCCATTTCAAAAATTGACGGTTAATGAAGTTAACACGTCAAAAACTCATCAAAATAACTGGCATCAAAATATAATTTTCATTCATCAAAAATGTCACAAGAATCTTCTCAAAGATAGAAAGGGATTCCATACCCTAACTTGTATTCATAACAAGTCAATAACACATGAATTCACCAATGCACAAAAACTGATATCATATCAATGAAAATCATGAAAATTGGTGAAGCACAAAAATCTAGAAATCATCACAAGAAATCCAGAAATCACAAAAATTCTAGAATCGACACGCGAAATCCAGAAATCACAAAGAGGGGAAGGCCTATTCAGAAAATGGGAGTATGAAAACTCAAAACACCGGTATCACATGAACGAGACGCTATCTCATGGTGGCTAACCATTAAATTTTCACACAGGAATGGCCCGAAGACCGTGGGTCGCTACCCCACATATGTGATGGCGAAACATCACACAAACGGGGTTTAGTCTCCCTCGTAGACAAAGAGACATCGCACAATCGCTAGTCTAAACCACAAAAAGGAAAAGGGGAAAGACCTATCACAAAATGGGAGCATGAAAACTCACCGACCGGTATCACAAGAATGAGACGCTATCTCATGGTAGCCAACCATTAAATTTTCACACAGGAATGGCCCGAAGACCGTGGGTCGCTACCCCACATATGTGATGGCGAAACATCACACAAACGGGGTTTAGTCTCCCTCGTAGACAAAGAGACATCGCACAATCGCTAGTCTAAATCACAAAAATGATCGTCATGATCATTAAGAAAGTGTCAATTACACTAAGCCAGTAAATATATGAGTTTAGCTTCATGTCCCATAACCACTTGCTTAACTTAAATATTTACGAACAAACTGTAAATCTTCACTAGGAAATTGTCACAAAAAGGGTTCAATCGAACAAGTCCAAGAGCTAACCGACAAAGTGAACGCAAGCGTTTCATACCACTCGTTTTACTAAGTCGTTTAAGTCGATTTCTCATCCGAGTGAAGTAAAGGCTTGTATATATTAGTAGATTGGAAATCGGTTTGAGAAAAAGAGTTTTATAATAAAATAGTTTTGAAATTGTTTGGAGGAAAGGATTTTAATAATTACTACTAGTATAGAAAACCTTTTTATATTTTTAAAGTGACACATCACAAAAATTGATTGTAGAAACAATCAATCACAAGAATTCACATACAAAGATGTGAATAGAATCCAAAGAAATCGATACCGAATCCATCAAAATTATGTTCACAAAAATCCCGAAGAAAATGTCATTAAAGTTGCTAATAAATGATAGCAACCAATCGGGGGAAATGGTCACGAATCGATTAAATTTCGGAAACCAAATCAATTCACTAAAACTCACATTCGAAGACGTGAATAAAATCCAAAGAATTCGATCCCAAATTTATCAAAGTGGAAATACCCAAAAATTCCAAAAATAGAAGTTATCAAAGTCGACAAAGGTGATAACAACTAATTGGAAAAGAAGAATCGATTATCAATTGGAAAATCAAAGCAAAATGAGCATAAATGCATAAATGACTTCAACAAAAATAAGAGTCAAGTCAATGTCGAAGTCAACAATTAATGGTCACTGTCGAGTACAAAATGAATCAATATCATCAAAGAATCCAACGGCAAACAAAATCAGAGTCTTAAAAATCAAGAAATTAGCAATTTCTCAAAAACAAAGTGACTGAAGTCGAATGGAACTCAAGCTGAGGAAAACACAAAATATCCAGTTCAAAATCGCGGAGATTCAAACTAGATATGAATGAAAAATCAAAATCACTCAATTTACAACTGGTCAAGCTATTTTTCATCATAGTGTAATAGGTACACAATGACACTCATAGCATAACACAAAAGTGGAACAAAGTCCAAAAGTCAAAATGGCTTTAATTTGCCAAATTAAAACAAAATCAACATCGGCTAAATCAATTCAAAGCCGAAAACACAAGAACAAAATTCTCATCATCAAAAATCCAACTTGAGTTCGCAAAGCAAACGGAGGCAGAAGCCAAAATGCTTTTACGAAATCAAAATCAAATGCACATGAATAAGCGTTAGGAATTCATACCTAACAGTCAAAAATAATCATATTTAAAGATGAGAGATAAAACATCGACAAATAGTTGTAACACATGCTCCATCTAAGTTATGTTTTATAATTGTCCTAAACCCCAGGCTCTGATACCAAGCTGTAACGCCCCACCTCTATACCCGCGCTAGCCAAGAACACTACGGTGTAATGTTGTCAACTAGCACGGAGAATAAGGCTGTTGAGGAGTGACCATCCATGTAATTGCTTTGTGCGAGCACCGATATGTCAGATAGTAAAACATGCATTTCATTTTTTTAGAGGAAATCCGACATACCGATACAAACACAAAGCTACTACATAGTGGCTATAATAGTTTAGGACAATAAATATAAAAATAACACAGATAACATAAATGCGGAATACAGATGGAACAAAAAGTCTCATATATATATAATAACTGATGTCAGTTACAATACATTTGACACGGTACATATGATACAACTACAACTGTCGACTCTGGAAGTTATATATACAAATACATTATCAACTAATGTACATGAATACATATCATCCTATGCAATGACACGACTTCTACAAAAAATAACAAAGACAACTTCAAAAGATGTGAAAAGTCTTCATAGCCTGAACAGCAACTCAAAGAAGGAAAGCTACAACCTGAAATAACTCAGGTCTGACCCGAGTATTAAATTCAAAAGAAAATAATACACGGGTCAGTCTAATTCAAACTTAGTTATTAGTGCAAAGCAGCAATAATAATCAAATATCAAATAGACGACGGTCACGGAAATCTCGTATATCCAACTTCTCGATAGGAGAATCGGATAACGGCAGCTATAACACTAAACAGTGTTAAACAATAAATTAGCAGATTCAAGACATCGACAGAGATAGATGAAAAGATTTCTAAATGAAGATGATTTAGAAAAGAATAGAATTGCTGAAACGGCAATTAACAATAAAAATCATCAAATCAAAACCAAATCAAATATGATTCAACACAAGTGCAACTGGGCTCAACCGAAATTCAAGGTATCATTGCACAATAAAACTGTGCATGTACACAGTTACATGAAGCAAACAGTTTCAGCTCAAAAAGCAACAAGTCGAGCAACAGTCCAATACAAAACAGAGGTGAAAAGGGAAGACTACAGGCAACTGGTCACAAGTGCATAAGTATAGATTCAACATCACAGTGGCCCTTGCAATAGTGATGTGAGTGAAACAGGTTTAAGTAAGACAATACACAGAAACATGATCAATACAAAAGTGCACAAAGCACTACAATTCAAGGTCAGGGATAAAATGAACTAGGGTCAAGTCTACAAAGTGAACACTACAGAACAAAGGGAACTAATAATGATGCACCATTCAACGTGTCCAGATTCAAAGACCAATAAACAACTATGACTTAAGGCATGTACACGTGCAGACATCAAGTGAAATTATACACTACAGGTGAAATGAAGTGGATAGAGCAATGTGAACAGGTAAAGATGCAAAACAATACACCTATACTAGGTACAGGTATGTGATCGAATCCAAGAAATATACCATAGCTTAAAAAATTCGAACCGTATGTGTGTGTATACATTTCAAAGTAATAGGCATAAAGGACTAAACAAGTTAATGTAGCCCACAATCACCATGGACGTACATATGAATTCAAAGCATAAGCAAGGACAAAGAAGATCTGCAGAGAAAATCAAAGCCCAGGCAAGTGCAAATCAATGCTACTATTTACTAAAGAAAAATTCGTATTTAGCTCCAACAAAATGTGTTCAATTGCACTTCATTTTAAAGCCATAAATTAAAACATAGATTCACAGAGGATGCTAGTAATTTATGGCAAAACAATAGGTCATCAATAACCACTTACCACTAGATTCAACTAACATTTTAAATCAGTACTAAAGATGAGTCTTACTCACTTGCAAAACTTGATGAACAGAGATGCAACTACAAGTACAGGTACAATATACAAACTATCAACCCCACTGGGACAAAATGCAAATATCAACATGGATGCAAAAACATAAATGGACAGTAAGGAATTCAAACATGGAGTGGAGTGCAAGTACATGGAAGACAGTGGCAAAAGTTCAGATGACAATGAATTAAAGTAAAGACCACTAAATAACTTCAAAGGCAAAGACTCAGAAATGTCAAAGCCAAGAATTTCCAAAACCAAGTCAAAGCCGAGTATATCATACTGTGGTGGCCAAGCAAAGTCAAAAGAAATCAAATATACGCATATGGAAAAGGTCAGAATTTATCGCAATCATCCAAACAATATCGAACAGCCAAAGACGAATTCAACATAGAATATACGAACGAGAAAACAGGATTTCGAACCCATATAAAATTCAAACCCAAAAACACGCATTGGAGAATTGAATTAGATGTGAGTACAAGTTTACTCACCTATTTTCAAAGCCCACGAATTAGAGCAGAAATCATACCGAATTCGAGTTTCAGAAACCCTAAAATTTCAAAGCTTAGAGAAATCGATGCCGCAATTTCCAGAGCAAAGAGTTTCGAGTATAAGCCAAGTGACGAGAAACTGATCGAAGCTCTGATTTCTTCTCAGATCGAACAAAATCGCCACAGCCATTATTTCTCAAGACAAAAGAGGATCGGGCAAATGCAGAGCTGAAGCTCAAAATCAACTAAGGGAACAGCGAAGCCGAAGTCAGAGTCACCACAGAGAAAGCCACAATCCAGAACTACAAAGATCGACAAAGCCGTAGCCTCAATTCCAGACTAAGCAAAGACGTCAAGCCAGAGCTACAACAATCGACGAAGGCAAAGTCTAAATCTCAGAGGAATGGGCTAACTGGAAGCAACCGCAAGTAACAATCAAAGAACGACCAGCAATCGATCGAATAGCCAAAGCCCTAATTTTCAGATCGAAGGAACGAGCAAAGAAGAAGCCGCCATTTATTTTTCCAGAACAAAGAAGAGGATCGGGTTGAATGATTGTGATAGGGCTGACATGTTAGGGCAAATAACAAAAAGAAATAGGGCCGGGCTTTCTATAAAATCAAAGAAATACATTTATTTAAAAACCCAAAATAATTTCTCAACCATTTTTATAAAATAAATTTCAAATTGATTTTAAATTTCGATAGCAATTATAATCATCTAATTTCGATAATCACAAAGTGCAAAATACTGGGTTGTTACAGTTTAATTAAATAAAATTCTTTAATGAAGCAATTTCAACTAAATTCAAATTATCTTCCCAACCTTAACTTATTCAAATTATTACTGAAATCTATTTTGAAACATAACTTTAAATACTTAACCATATTATATGTATTAAATCAATCTTAATTAAATTAAACATTATTATTAAATCTATATATATATATCATTACCATTTATATATACTAATTTAAAAATCAACATTTATTAAAACCATATATTTCTTCCTAAATCCATAGAATTTATTTTCAAAATATATATATATATATATATATATATATGGACCAATGGTGTCTGTATATATATCCATCATATGGTTATGTGATACGGATATTTATCATTTCAATCCAAAATTTAAATATATACGGGTAGATATCATTTCAACCCGTAATCCCAATTTCAATTCAAATGAAAATCGCTTGGGTTTATCATTTCAACCCATAACGATTTTCTCCTATTCTAAAGTCCGTTCGGGTATGTATCATTTCAACCCATAGTGAATTCTATACTAACAGGGAACTTGCAGAGTGATAACAGATAATATAAAATACAACAACAGGCATATATCATAAATAACAATAAAATATAAACAACAGGATATGGTGTCATATCCCACAGGTGAACAGTTACAGATAATAGCATATATAACAATTTAAATAACTACATCAGCATATTTCAATTTTCGTTTCAATTGAAATCAAATTTAATAAATATAAGAACGCTAAATCGTGAGTGATTACTCACCTTTCGAGGCTAGAGGAATTTGATAACGAAGTGAGTTACGAATCCAGGCGCGAAATCCAAAACAAAATGAGATGGGCACGAATTCGACGGATAGAGCTGATAACCGAAATCGATGAGAACAGGTCAAGATTAGCTTAACATAAACCGAAACAAAATAAATATTATATCCATATATATCTCTAATAATTAATATAGAGATTAACTCATATTTTAAAATAAAATATATATTGCTAAAGAAAAATCCAAATATCAATGGTTATTATAAAATCAATATAAACAATTTATTATAATATATATATATATATAACTCTTTAAAATTAACATTAAATAACATGAGTCATCAAACATAACAATAACTACCATATATATATATATCTGTGCATATATCTTCACATCCAGTCAATAGGGTATGTATATGGCTTATATGAAATCTGTACAAACTTATAAAAAAACAACGAACATATATATAATACTTTACTGTACGAACATATGTATATGACTTATACAATGCATATGCCAACTTTAGATAAACCTTTATATAGATATATACCTACAAGTTTTAGAATTTACATAAACTAACAAAATATAACTATCATATATATACGTGAACGAAACTTTCTTTACTGCCTACAAATAGCAATTTTATAAATCTATACAAAACCGAATCATATATTAAATCATCAAAATCCATAACGAAGCATTCAAATACAAGGTACACTTCATACACTAAATGTATGTACCAAATGAACACATCGCCTCAAAAATCTTTGTTTTTATATTCAAAACCAAATTCAACTATACTTATATAAATTACAGTTAACAGCTTATCTAATACAAATTTTTTATTTATTTATACAATTTATAAACATACAACCGATTATATTTTGAAACCAAGTTATAAATATATATACTTTAGCTATAAACACCTCTTATAGTTTTTATATAAGTGAATTGATATCATACCCAAGTGTAAAACACGTAAAACGAAAAATAGAACATATAATACCTTTATATAAATAAAGAGGGAACACGAGTGGGAGAAGGGTGGTGAAGTGGTGATGCAGCTAGGCGTGGCCAGGGGCCGTGAGGGGGAAGGGTGGTTCAACGCTGATGGTGATGAGAAAGGCGGGTCGCGTGGTGCTCGAAGCGGTGACGTGGAGGGCTGGGTGCGTGGCAGTGGCTAGGCTGGGTCGGGAAATGGTGCGGCAGGCGGGCCTCGGCGATGAAGCAGGCTGCACTGGTGAGTTCGGCCGGTTGTGGTGGTGGAAGGAGAAGGGGCGGAGGTCGGGTTTTGTGGTGGCCGAGGTGAGTGGAAAGGTGGCGGCCATTTGGAGAGATAGTGGAAGTTTTCAGTTAACAGAAAAAAATGGGGTTTGTATCTGGGAGGAGCAAAGGCTAGGCAACAAAATGATAAAGAAAGAAGAGAGGATGGAGGAAAACATGGGTAGAGGAAGGAAAAAATGAAGATCTGAAATGGGCTACTGAATATTTTATATTGGTGAAGTAAAAAGGCAGAGAAATTAAGGGGACGTGTTTGTAAGCTATAGAGAGGAATAGGTAAGGTTGAAATAAGATATAAATTTTGATCGAGCCGCTAGGAAACAAGGATATAAGAAGGCACGATGAAATAGAACGTTTTATATTTATTATAAATAATATTTTGAAACTTGAAAAGGCAAATGTCACGCCATAAATTATGGAAATAATAAAACGAAGGTGAAAAGGGAAATGGCAACGTTCTCAGCTGGAAAGAATTTATAACAATTTATTACGGTGGCCACGGTTCAAAATGTTATTTTTTTAGCAAAAGAAAATAAAGGGGCACAAAAGCGGTATCGATACAGAATCATTTTATCGATTCTGTAGCGAACTAGACTTCAAAACACAGGATTGAATATACCATAGAGATCAGCACGATGAGACGATCAAAACGGTATACAGATATCAGTGACAGGATCATCCGATCAAAATGTCGATAATCGGTACCAGAAATGCTGCTATTTTGCCAGAATTAAGATAAACGGAGCAATAGCAGTCCAAATTTTGAAAAACGAAAGATGACGTCTTACTCAAAAGACGATTTAGAAATTTATTATATAAAAAATATTCAAGTTTGGAAAACGTTTTATTATCATCATTTTTTAACTGATCTGAATTGAAATAAAATTACACAATAAAATAAACTTCAATATTATCAGATGAACATTTACCAGTTGCTATGATTAAATAGACGTATTCCAAATAATAAATTTTTAATTTCAAATTTTATTGTTTAAAATTTCACAAATTTTCAGTTAAATATACTTTTAAAACCATTAAATTTTACGGGTCGTTACAAATCTCTTATGCTTACCTATCATTTGAGGATCAACAATCATTCTATGTCGATGATATCATCAAACAACCCTCTCATTTTTTCATTTGTCCTTAAAATTTACAGTTCAAGTCTCTAAGACATGCAAAGCTCCTATAAATAAGAATATACACAACTGTCACATGCAAAATTCAAGTGAAGCAAAGCTTTATGTTAACAATTCACTATAAAAATCACAATGACTACCCTGTCTATAGTTTATTTCAGGACATTAAGGAAAAAATAAGTTGTCTTTGCATACACAATACCACTCTTTTTCGTATAAAAAAATGACTTAGGCTAAGCCTAAAGAGCCCGATACCTTCCTCGGGTTGTGCTTGATTCAATTCATTCTACTTCCTCGTCAACTGTAACATTTGACAACATGGTAATCTAAAAAATGAAATAATCAAATGCATCTGAATATCGTCCCAAGATAATTTGATAGAAACCACATAAATTAATTAAACTAATAGTCTAAAACATAATAGGGTGAACTCTATTGTGTTGAGATATCTTTCTCGAATTACTCTGATTATCATGATGTTAGAAAAAATATACAATGATACCTTGAAGTATATGGTAAAAATAAATTGAAGTGTAATGTACTACATCTGTGTTTGGAAAACATCACTGCAAGTGTGAGTATGTCTGTACATACATACGAACATACATGTGTGTATGTGTGTATATCTGTGTGTGTGTGTGAATGTATGTGCATGTGTGTACACGCACATGCTTAGAAAAAAAGAAATTTCATAAGTGAAGAGACTTTAAAAGGTAGTTTTCTATAAGAGCTTTAAAGCTTAGTTAGATGAACTATGAGCAAGGAAAAAAAGAAATAATTAAAGTAGGAGCATACCACTTTCGGAAATCAAAGCAAGTTCCCCATAATGGTTAGCGACTATTTGAGTATTCATAATCTGTTACATTTGCAAAGGAAAAAAGGTCAAATATATTATGTGGTATCAAAGCAGTACGAACAAAAGTATGAGAAGTTAAGATATCAATACTGTGTTTTTATCATGAGCCTCATATAATAGATCTAATGCATCCTAAACATATTATATAGTAGCTACTTTAGCTACTCAAAATTTGATTTTTTTTTTGTGTACAAAAGATAGCTTTATAAAGAAAACAACTTCAAGAATATATAGACAAATGCAAATGTTATTATAACTCGCATATATTATTCTGATATATGATATAAATATTTCTGCTAAGATACCACCTATTTCTAAATAATGAAAAATAGGGGTAATCTTTTACACTTACCTGTCATTTTGAGGATCAACAATCATTCTATGTCGATGATTTCATCAAACCACCCTCTTACATTCTTTTGTCCTCAAAATTTACAGTTCAAGTCTCTAACACATGCAAAGCTCCTATAAATAAGAATATACAGAATTGTCACATGTAAAACTCAAGTGATGCAAAGCTTTATATCAATAATTCACTGTAAAAATCACAATGACCGTCGTTGATGTAGTTTATTTCAAGACATTAAGGAAAAAATAAGTTGTCTTCGCATACACAATACCACTATTTTTCTATATAAAAATGACATAGGTTAATCCTAAAGAGCCTGATACCGTACTTGGGTTGTGCTTGATTCAGTTCATTCTACTTCCTCGTCAACTGTAACATCATGGTAACCTAAAAATGATACAGTCAAATGCATCAGAATACTGTCCCCAAGTTAATTCTAGAGCAACTGCGTAAATTAATTAAATGAAATAGTATAAAACATAATACAATGGGTGGACTTAAATTAATTAAACAAATTAATGTTTTCGAAGCTTAGTTGAATCCTTGGTTATAATAAATTGAGAGTTAGTGATTAATGATAAAATTGCTGGAGCTATCAAAATGCAAGGAATATGAAATTACCTGAGTTTCCGAAGAAGTCTGGACCGATCTTTCAACTGGTAAGGGTTTTGAGGTCATTGTGGAATTATTAGCTTTAGCTTATTCAAGCCGTCGACATGCGCAAATCCCGCATCAAAATCCATAAAGAAATCGACAGCCTTCATCCTCCTTTGTTATTGACGTCGGGGGATGCGGTATTTTTTTTCATTTTCGATTTAGGCGTGTTATGTAGGAAAATGGGGCTAGGGTTGAATGGGGGAAGTAAAGGACGGAGAGGATAGAGTGATAATGGGTGAGAAGGATGAGAACGTGTAATAACTGACCTCCACTGTTTCGTCAAAAGACAAAAGCATCCTTCTTTATGATCAACAGTAGTAAATAAAAAGGGGTATTTTCGTAAATGCCAAAAAGGCTTCACTTTGACCACTTTGACTAGGGTTTTGCTTTATAGTATAGATATTATAGGAGGATAGAGTAGTAGGTGAGTTAGTTTGGAAAGAGATCCGTGGAGATGGCGATATGACACATGGAGATTCATCTATCTATAGCCATTCTTCTATATACATCATTATATTTACTAGACATATTGTTATTTAATGTCATTCGAAGATTTTATTTTCTCAAAATTGTATGTACCACGGTTATTTTTGAAGCTATACTACTTTGGATTGTTTTCAGTACTTATATTTTATTTCCTTCTGCTTTTGAGATCCCAAGGTGTAGAATGTTCTAAAATTTTATCTGTCACTATATCATGCAAACCGTAAAAGTTAATGACTTGTACTTCTTGGCACGAAGCGAGTTTAAATGCCATTTTTGGGCTTTGGATCAGTGTGTACAAAGATGAGGGTTGTCGCACTTGGTATCAGAGCTTAGGTTCAGGATTCTTTAGGGATTAGGCGCATATTGAGAGAACATACTTGTAGGTTTTCAAAATTACTATATATATATAATGCAAGCACCACTAAATTCCAATGAGGCTTAGTACTGTCTACGAAAAATTGCTAATGATTCCTAATCATAGATAGTTGAGATGAGCAGTCAAACAGGAAGTCGTTCTAGTGAAGCAGTTGAGGTTCTGGGCATGAACGTCCCGATAGGGTTCTGCTAGTATCTTCAAGCATGGGGCAAAACTTAATTTTAATCCCAATAGAGGACCCACATCACAAGCAAAAGGTGCAGCCCCAGCTCCTCTTCCTACTTTGGACTTCCCCAAGCTTTGTCAAGGTTTGTAGACTCTAGGTGGAAGAATAATTTTGGGACTGAATCATTTGTTGAGATGTAGGCGTGGCTGAGGAATTTTGATCGAATTTCTGTTATGATGGATGTGGAGGATGCAGTAAAGAGATACTTAGCTTCGTGGCACTTGCATGGAGAAGCCTTGGACTGGTGGGAGATTATTGATGTTGAAATAGATAAGGTTAGAATTAGTTTGATTGATTTGAAGAGATATTTTGAGTCTAAGTTTATATCGGAGGAGGAACTAGGAGTGGAGCTAGAGGAGTTCATTTACTTGGAGTAAGGAGGTCGTAGTGTTAAGGAGTACTTTAACGAGTAATCAGCAGGCAAAGTGTTAAGGGAACATGAAGAGGGACTGTCCGAACACAGTTAAGGCCTATACCCAGGTGGTTCTAGCTTATGCACTTAATATTGTACCTAGCTTGAGCGTAGCCGTAGCTATGGAAAAGGGAAAGAAGGTCATCATAAAAGGTATGTTGACTCTCTTAGATTTATCTATTCGCACTTTATTTGCACAAGAGCATCACACTCATTTATTTCAAGTAAGCTAGTAAATGAATTGCACTTATAAACTAGTATAGTTATAGACCATGTTATAATGTCGAACTTATTACAGGGTCGATTAATTTACCCATGATTTGTAAGGGTTTGAAATTGCGTATTTTGGTTATCGAATTAGATTGCGATGCTTTTGTTTTGGGAATTTCTAGGTTTGGTTTATTTCTGGAAATGGACTGGATGACTATGTATGGAGTAGTGCTAGCTTGTAATATGGTTATGTTTCGGTTGGAAACTTGTAGTGGGTGTAGCTTGGAGGTTTACTATGGTCCTAAAAGTTTGATTATGTTGAGTTACCTATATTCCTTAGACCTATTGCATGAGGAGTTAGTTCCTGTACCAATAGTTCATGACTTTCCAGCTACCTTTACCAAAATTTCCGGTCTTCCTCCCCATCAGGAGTTCGAGCTTCAAATTTACCTAGAAGATAATGTTATACCCATTCCCTAACTCTTAGGCATACAGCTCCTAGAGAAAGGCACGAGCTGAACAAATAGGTGAACGAGCTAATGGAGAAAGGTTTTATTCGAAGAAGTAAGATGATAAAGAAGAATCATTATCCACTACCACAAATAGATAACCTCTTTGATCAGTTAGTTGGAGCAAGGGTATTCTCTCAACTTGACTTGGCTACCGGATTCCATCGGTTACGTGTAACTGAGGATAGTTTTCATAAAACCACTTTTTGTACACCTGGGTGACCTTACGAGTGGTTAGTCATGCCATTTGTATTGATCAATGAACCAGCATATTTCATCGACCTTATGGGTCGATACTTTAGAGGGTAGCTAAATAAGTTTGTGGTGGTATTCGTTGATGATATACTTATCTATTCGAAAAGCAAGGAAGAGAATAAGTTGCATTTAAGAGTGCTCAACACCCTCAGCAAGCATAAGCCAAAGGAAAAATTTTCCAAATGTTACTTTTGGTATAAGGAGGTTCGCTTTATAGGACATGTTGTTTTCATGCATTTAGTATCAGTTGATCCTTGTAAAGTTGCTGCAATACATGATTGGCATGTACCGAAGAATTCTATGGAGGTGAGAAGTTTTCTTGGTTTTGCTGACTATTATAGGAAGTTCATTAAGGTGCTCTCTAAAATTTCCTCATCGCTGACATGCCTTACGAAGAAGAATTTAGTTTTCTCATGGAACTCAGAATGCGAGGATGCTTGTATTAAGATGAAGGGTTGTCAAAAAAGTGCATTTATTTTAGTACCGCTTGATGGTTCAAAGGTGTTTGTGGTATTTACCGATGCTTATGGTACAGGATTGGGCACTATTTTGATGTAGAAGGATAGAGTTGTCTGTTATGCTAATCGATGTTTGAAAGTACATGTAATACCCTATAAAATTAACATGAAATTAATTAAGAAAAATCAAGTAATTAATAATGAAGCTAAAAATGGAAATTTTGCAAATTTTGGAATTTGGCCATGAAACTTATATTGTTGTGTTCTTAGCGAGTAATTTTCATATATAAAGTTTTGCGATCGGAGTTTAAACGAAGAAGTTATTGAGGTTTGGAATTTTCGAATCGAAAATAATTCAAAATAAATATTTTAAAGTTTAACATTAAAAATTTAATGTTAATAAATTGTTGATGTTAAGTTATAAAAGAAGCAATAAATATAAATTAATGGAAAGTGAATACATAGGTGTTAGGACCAAAGGCCTGTCGACCACCTTCATTGGGTCGGTCGATTGGTGGTATTAAGGCGCTTAGAATTTTTCAAAGCTCAAACAGCAAGGATTTGATATATTTTGATCATACGGTCTAGGATCATCCTAAACACTATAAATAAATAGCTAGCCCCCTCACTTTTATTTAGGAAAAAGTATACAAACCTACGAAACTCTGCCATCATCTTCCATCTCAATAGAATTCTTAAATATAAAATTTCAAGAACAACAATATATGCAAATTCAAGAATATATATTCTCTACTTTATTCTTCCCTAAGCTAAAGTATTCTGAGGTTAATACACATAATTGAATTTATATATTATAAAATAAAGAAGAGATGATTAGTGGATGGAGGAAGGCGAAGGCATAGAATCAAATCAACGGGAATTCAAGAGGAATCATTTGTGAGTGGGAATCTTGATTTTCCATTAGTTTTGTTGTTTAGTTTGATATTTGAATTTATATTGTGCCTTGGGGAATTTTGTATATGAAAATTTAATAACTTAAACCCTAAAATCTCCCCATATTATGTAATTCTTGGATTAATTGAGATCTTGGTGGTTTTATAGTAATTAATAGGATTGGGTTTTATTAATATTTAAGCGATAAACATTTTATCTTCTATTTAATTCCAATTTTCACTTTGCTATTGTAATAACAAAGAAATCTAGAATAAAATGACAGAAATAGGTGCGCAAAGTAGGGAAAAAGAGGTTTATGTTCTTATCCATACTTTGCACTGCCTATTTTAAAGAAATAAGCTTGTTTTCTTTGCTGTTTCAATGCCATATTTTCAAATTATTGGGTAGAATATAAAAGGATTTATATCATAAAATTTCTTCTTAGGAAAAAGGAGGTGTAGTCCTATTATATTAATATAAAATAAAATTTTATGTTAGGATTCCATTTTCATATATATGTACAAGTCTGAATTACGTTGTTAATTTATTGACAATGTTAGCCCTCATGAAATTACTATGTTGATTGGACTTGTACAGAAATTATAGTTGTTAATAATATACCACCTCGAATAGACAATAGACAAATGTAATAAATTTATATTAAGCACAAAAAAATTATTTAGGTTACATATTCCCTTAAACTTCGAAGCTTACAATTATAAATTTATACTTATAACGTATATAATAATTTAGAAACATAAAAGACTATTAATAATCAACAATCAATTTGTAACACCCCCACACCCTTTAGTATAACCAAAAGGACACACTAAAAGGCATGGAGCGTTATTGGTACAACTAAAACTAGCAGAGACTAAGATTCACAAGACAAAAATATATACAAACAGCGAAAACAATTATAATAATAATAATTTATTTAAGACAAAACCTCAGAATTACTTTATAAATCAAATAAGTCACCAAATACCAAATACATCATATGTCTCAAAATATCCATACTTGTCATGCGAAATTAAAAACCATAGTCCTAATAAAATCTGAGTACAAATCATCCCTCAAATAGTGCCAATAAAACATAAAAACAAAAAGCTAAAAATAAAGAAAAGAAATACATAGGAAGAATCTCAACTGCTACAACTTCCCTGAATCCACAAATCTACCTCGCTCGCCCTTGATGGCCTATGGAGGGGAAAGGGGAAAATAGAGGAGTTGGTTAGACTAAAAGTCTAGTGAATGATAGTAATTACTAGAATCTTTAAATAAAGTAAAGGTAATATGTAACGACCCGTAAATTTCAACTGTTTTAATAACGTAATTAGTTGAAATTTTGTGAAATTTTAAACGATAAAATTTTGAAATAAAAAATTTAATATTTGGAATACGTTTAGTTAAACATAGCAACTGGTAAATTTTCGTCCGAAAATATGAAAGTTTATTTCGCGCGTAAATTCACTTCAATTTAATCAGTTAAAAAGAAATGAAAATAAAATGTTTCCGAAACCTAAATATTTTTACATAGAAAAATTCTAAACCATCTTCTGAGCAAGATGTCAGTTTGTCGTTTTTCCAAATTCGGACATCTTTGGCTCCGTCGATCTTTTTTTTCAGCATTTTTCTTGCATTTTTCCGCTATTAGAAAATTCGAATTTATAATTCGATTGTACCACTGATATCTATATACCATTTTGATCGTCTCGTCGCGCTGATCAAAACGGTATATTTATTCGGACAAATCGGAGTCCGACGGAAATCGTCACGTTTATTTAACCGTTTGGGTGGACCGGTTAAACCATATTCAGCCCGTACTCATTCAAAATTTAAAGGTAAGAGTTCAGCTGGGAGAAATAAATGCGGTAGTTGGTGGATAGCTGTTAGATTGGGAAATTGAGTGGCGCTTGGGAAAACATGAAGATTGTTCGTAACTCACAAATAATATTCACTGTTGCCCTGCCCAATACAAAATTACAACAAAAGAGAAAGAAACGTACAACCCATTCATTCTTCCTACTCTTTCCACCTCATGCTTACATTTTTCTTTTACCTATTCGTCCCTTCATATTTTGTTCCTTCATCTTCATCTACCTGTTCATCCGCTCCCATCTCTCCCCTCTATTTCCACTGTAACCAACCACCTTCTGCCCTTGCTTCCCTCCACGTACCCAGCCTTCCACTCAAGCACAGTCAGCAGATCCGGCCCCACCAAGTGCCACCGTCTTCTCCACCTTGCAGACCAGGCACGGCATCCACCTTCCGTCTTCCCCTCGTCCCCACCTACCATTCCTCTTACGCCTTCCCAGCCCCTTGCACCACTTCCGAGCCTACCATCCCGAGCCCACCTCCGCGCTTACTTTTTCCCACGCCATGTCCTCCTCGACCGGCCCCATCCCGGCCTTGGTTCCATGTGCCAAACATCATCTGCTTTTCCATCTCTTGCTTCTCCTCTGCTGCCCACGCATGCTGCTCCTCTTTTATTGTATAACAAAGAAGTTAATAAAAAGGTATGCAACTTAGGTAATATGTATTGTTTGTTAAAGTTTGCTGTTAATTGAATATATATAAATGTCTAAAGCTATTTACAATGTATACAAGTATATTATATTTTGTGTTTCAAAATGTTACATTAGTATGTGTTGCGTGTATATAAGGTTGGGTTCTATTATATTATTATGTAGTTTATAAAGGTATAGGTCAGAATTTAATATTGTTTTAGTATATAAGTATCTATGTTATAATAGTAAGTATAATATAAACTGTTGTTGGTTTTGGGATTGGTTGTAAGTGGTCTGTATATATTATAATATATCTATACGTTACATTGGTCAGTACCTCTCAAGTTTGATGTATAGTATATTTTATAAAGTATGTAAAGTTAGATATTAGTTCTATATAATAGTTATATTACCTTTAAATAGATATGGGCTTTGAACAATGTTTTTCCAGTATATGTATATATATAGAAGTTTCAAGGTTACTGGGTGTGTTTAAAATCAAGCATTGATTTTTTTTTTTATTTAAAGATTGTATTTTATATATAACTGAAGTATTATTACTATTTTTTTTATTCATATATACAAATAGTTATTTCAAATCATATATTATGTATATATGTTAGATTTTAATATATGTGTTTGATTTAAGCGATGATTTTGAAACGCCTATATATTTAATTTAATATGTGTTGAAATTTAAATTTTGATAAATAGTTGTACGGTTAGGTACATAAGTTCATTTATACCATCTATCTTCATCAATCTTGTTCTGATTCGTTATCAATTTCTGTTATCAGCTTTGCTCGTCGATTCGTGCCGATTTGTTTTGCTTGGATTCATACTTCAAATCCAACGTCTGTATCAGTGTGCGTAGCTGTATCATTCTCGTTCTTCTCTAGCCTCGAAAGGTGAGCAATCACTCACGATTAACGTTCTTTTATTTATTAAATCTGATTTCCATTGAGACGACAATTGAAATATGCTGCTATTAGTTAATTACACTGTTATATATGCTATTACCTG
The DNA here is from genome assembly GCA_030737815.1 of Allium fistulosum. NCBI lineage: Eukaryota > Viridiplantae > Streptophyta > Magnoliopsida > Asparagales > Amaryllidaceae > Allium > Allium fistulosum. The sequence goes on from CM060901.1 coordinate 494,720,528, forward strand.
TATCAGTTCACCTGTGACATCTGACACCATTATCTGTTAAATTATTTATGCGATGATAATGTAGTTTGGCTGAAAATTGATTGATTGTTGATGTTTATATTGGACGTTAAATTGTTAATGTTAAAATGATAAATGGTATGAAATTGAACTTGATATAGGATAATTAAATGTTAAATTTGATTAACCGACATTTGTATAATATGACCCCTTTAACTGTTGAATTTATTGACACGTAGGATTTGTTTAATTACACCTTGAACCACTGAATGTATGTTGTTAAATTGATGATGTATAAATTGAATGACAAGTGAAAACCGTAATGTAATAATCTTTAATCTACATGAAATGATAGTGTAGATTCTAGAAATAATTATATTAATTCGTACAAATAACAATGCGAATTAATACGATTATTTCGGGATTATTTGAATTGATTATTGGATTGTTATTGTTCGTTGTTATTGCTTGTTTATTTACTTTGACACCATCCCAGTTATCACACTGCAAGTTCCCTTTGCTATGTTTTGATTTGAATTGAATTGGAATCGGGTTGAAATGATAAATACCCAAATTGAACTTTGACCTAGGAGAGAAAATTAAATAAAACCCGATTGGTCAATAATTTGATTTAAAAATAAAACGAAGATCTTATTTGAATCAATAATATGATTTTGAAATGAAGTTGAAATTTGAATTTTTAATGAAAGGAAAATGTTAATATTTAATAATCTGAAACAAAATATTAACGATGTAATTGATGAAAGAATGTTGTTTAATTTGAGAAATGATTTAATAATTAAGTATGAAATTATAATTAAGTTTGAAATTATTAAACTTTGAAATTATTTAATAATTAAGTTTGAATTATTTAATAATTAAGTAAGATTGAATTATTTAATGATTAAATTGAATTGAATTCTTTAATAAGTAAAATTGGACTTTGGAATAAGTGAATTTACTTCGTAAATAATTGAAATTGAGTTTTCTTTATTAATTAAGTTTGGAAATTATTTAAAGTAAGTAAATAAATAATTGAAATTGAATTTTCTTTAACAAGAAATGAAAATGTGATATTTTGGATTTAATGCAAGACTTGAAATGTAAAGAATTTGATTTGATGAATTTAATTTAATTAAATTTGTAAGTTTTGTTTTAATGAAGTTGAACTTAAGAATTGATTAAATGAATTGGAAATTTAATAGAAATTGTTTTGAATGATAAAGTAACTTAACGAATATTGAATGAAATCGATAAATGAGTTTAAATTGATTTGAATGTTAAATAGAATTTATTTAAATGATTTCGGAATGAAACTTATATACGAACTTGAATCAATATTTGAATTGTTTTAAATAGAAATTGAAATTGAATTATAAGATTTTGAAACGGAAAATTGGAAGTTTTGAAACGAAAATTTGGAAATTGTTTTAGAAAGACAAATGAAATGTTGATTTACGAATTCTATTTGAAATTGAAATTGATTTGGTTTTTGAAATATATAAACGACCAATCGGTGTAATAATTACGAAAGTTATTAAAGAGACCGGGATCGGTAATGGATATACTCTCTATCTGAACCGAAACCACTTTAATAACTATACACGGAGTGTTGATCCAGAACGAAGTGGATGGTTTTGATGAACGCGTTGACTGAAGAAAGAGAACGATTTTGGATGACCCCTGACATGACTAAAACAGGAGTCGCGCCGGGCCATTGAGGATCGCCATCTCTAGCGGACACACTTCTTCGATACCTTATCTATTACTTATGTGATTCGATTTGGGTGCACCCCTCGATTTGGGAGTGTTGTTTCGCGGTGTTGGAGTAGTAGCTGCTATGCCCAACATCAGTCCGAATCAGGCAACTACTAGTATCCTAGTTGGTATCGCCTCATGTACCTTGTCATACTGATTATCCTATGCGCGACCACTACGATTTTGATTTGTACCTTTAGTATATGGATTGCCCTCTGGTGACTTCCGGTTTTGGGGAAACTACGGTCTTGTATATGCTTTTGGGAATAAAAATGTGTTAAGGGTGGAATGGGCCATGACTTAACGCTATTTTGATATCTTTATATTACTGATAGACATTATCTACTTATCGTACATTACTACATAGTAGATAGTTTAACGGGTCCTTAAAGGATGGTTATTCCAAACATCCTTTGAGTTACTTGTATTTCAATTGCTATTTCATTTGAGTTGGATTTATTAATATGAGAATGTTAATCCTGACTCGAGTGTTTTGTGTTTTGCTTTACGCTCGGGTCAGACTGAGTAGTTCAGCTTTCGAGACTCACCTTTGGAGTTGGAGCTTCGCTTGGAGATCCAGCTGTCTATCCAGCTTTCAGATATTTGATGATTCCAGTGATGTATTCTGATTTGTATCTGTTACACTTCCGTTGTATCTAGTTTAACTCTGATGTATTTTATATATTCATATAGTAGCTTCATGAACTACTATCTCTTTTATTTCCGCTGCACTTATTATTCTGTGTCTGTGATCTGTGATTATTTATTTACTGTATATGTTCAGTTTTGCCAAATTTAAATTAACAACGCGGTATTTTGAGCAATTCAACTCCGGCATGAGTGTCTACTTATACACTTATAATGGATGCGAATGGTCCAAAAATGGCGGGTCGTTACAGTTGGTATCAGAGCTTTGGTAGCTCTAGGCAGAACTCAACATATAGGGTAAATGTATTTACAGAATCACTCTCATTCGAGTTTCAATCTCTTCCGTTGACTCGATTTCTTTGAATTTTGGAACGTTCCCTACGGTTCAAAATTTCATTCGTGCCCCCTCACTATTCGTCTTCTTTCAATTTTGGAGCATCCCATAACTCCATTTCGAATGATCTTTATAATGAATCGGCGGTCTTCGAATGATTGGTAAAGGGGTGAAACTCCTTTACAAATAGGCATTGATTTACTGGAGATTTCTGTATCCTCGGTTTACGATGCTATCTGTCTCCTGCTATACCTGAATTTTATTTCTGGAGATCGAATGTCGATTTGCCTCGGAATTCTACATCGATCTTATTCTTAGAGTCACGGTCGACCCGGTTAAGGTTGCCCGCGACTTATATAAATTTATCCATCGCCTTATTTTGTTATTTAATTATCTCGTCTTGGTTTCAAACCTATCTTCGAATCAAATTTCTCTTTGATTTAAGTCCGTCAAATTTGAATCCCTATCCTTATTTTGAAAATCCATTCCTGTATCGTCGAGCAAAGAAATGTATTTCTAGATTTATATTAAAGTGTTGTTTTCAAATTGATAAACAAAGTAGTTCGAATGATTATATTATATATAAATATAAGTTTTCCGAAATTAAATTGTTAATGAATTTGTTGTCTGAAATAATATTTGATTTTCATTTATTGTTTTGTAAACCATTGACTATTGCATAATATAAATAAATGAATTCATAAACTTGGTTATAAATTGATTTGAAATTGAAATGAATCTAATTCCGAAATTTGAGAATTTATTAGTTTCCGGTGATTTCGAACTTTGGTTTTTAAAATCTCAAAGTATATATTATTGAAAGTGTTTTCGAATAGAAATCGTTTTCAAAGAATTTTTAAAATGTTGAAATCAGTGCTCTTCTCTTTGTCGCTGGAAAATAATTTCGGTGATGGCGGCCGCATCATCGACGTTCATTTTCGAGTTTCGAAGTGGAGATACCATTCTGTAGCTTTGCTTCGATTTTGTTTTGAAAAAAATATTTTGATTTAAATTTCTTCAGTATGATTTGATTTATATATATAGGTATCTTATTTTAAAATTTAATTTGATTGATATAAATATATTATATATATCTCTAAATTGTTTAAAGTTAATCGGAAATCTAATTCTTCAATTTTGTTAAAGGATGATTTCAATTATAAGTAAAACCAAAATTTGGAATAAATATTTAAACTTGAATAATTGAATTGGGAAAAATTTTATTTATATATTGTTCAACTGCATTCTAATACAACTTACCTAAATCATTCAAAAGTTGAATATGTAATTGGATAATATATAGTATAAATTGAATTTATAAATAAAATTTGAGTGTTTATAATAAATGTTATACACTAAATTTGATTTTAAAGATGTTAATAGAGTTAGATAGGATAATAAGTAATTGAATAATAGATAAGACCAATAAATGTGTTTTGAAAGAATTAATAAATTGAAATTTGATCAACATATGAAAATATCTTGAATTTAAAAAAATAAATTAATAGATGTAAATTAATTTAAATCGAAGCTTTTATGGTTTAAATTTATTTATATGGGTTAAATATATGTGAGTAGATATATTAAGTAGAATAAATTTAACAGTAATTTGGGAAAAAGAAGAATTTAAAATTGTTGAAGAAAATATGATTATAATAAAAGACTATTCAAAAATTATGGTTTTAGAAATTGTAAATTGAGGATAATTGGATAATAAGATAATGAACTCAGAAATAGTGAGATTGATTTTAGTAAAATCAAATGGATTAAATCAATTATAGAATATCAATTAATTTAAATTTTGAATTTATATCGTTTAAATTAATTGTTATTTTGTATTTCAAATCTGTTTTTCTTTCTGGTTGTTTCTATTATCCTACCTCGTTCCTTTTCGGGGACGAAAAGTTTTGAGTGGGGGAGAATGTAACGACCCGTAAATTTCAACTGTTTTAATAACGTAATTAGTTGAAATTTTGTGAAATTTTAAACGATAAAATTTTGAAATAAAAAATTTAATATTTGGAATACGTTTAGTTAAACATAGCAACTGGTAAATTTTCGTCCGAAAATATGAAAGTTTATTTCGCGCGTAAATTCACTTCAATTTAATCAGTTAAAAAGAAATGAAAATAAAATGTTTCCGAAACCTAAATATTTTTTCATAGAAAAATTCTAAACCATCTTCTGAGCAAGATGTCAGTTTGTCGTTTTTCCAAATTCGGACATCTTTGGCTCCGTCGATCTTTTTTTTCAGCGTTTTTCTTGCATTTTTCCGCTATTAGAAAATTCGAATTTATAATTCGATTGTACCACTGATATCTATATACCATTTTGATCGTCTCGTCGCGCTGATCAAAACGGTATATTTATTCGGACAAATCGGAGTCCGACGGAAATCGTCACGTTTATTTAACCGTTTGGGTGGACCGGTTAAACCATATTCAGCCCGTACCCATTCAAAATTTAAAGGTAAGAGTTCAGCTGGGAGAAATAAATGCGGTAGTTGGTGGATAGCTGTTAGATTGGGAAATTGAGTGGCGCTTGGGAAAACATGAAGATTGTTCGTAACTCACAAATAATATTCACTATTGCCCTGCCCAATACAAAATTACAACAAAAGAGAAAGAAACGTACAACCCATTCATTCTTCCTACTCTTTCCACCTCATGCTTACATTTTTCTTTTACCTGTCCGTCCCTTCATATTTTGTTCCTTCATCTTCATCTACATGTTCATCCGCTCCCATCTCTCCCCTCTATTTCCACTGTAACCAACCACCTTCTGCCCTTGCTTCCCTCCACGTACCCAGCCTTCCACTCAAGCACAGTCAGCAGATCCGGCCCCACCAAGTGCCACCGTCTTCTCCACCTTGCAGACCAGGCACGGCATCCACCTTCCGTCTTCCCCTCGTCCCCACCTACCATTCCTCTTCCGCCTTCCCAGCCCCTTGCACCACTTCCGAGCCTACCATCCCGAGCCCACCTCCGCGCTTACTTTTTCCCACGCCATGTCCTCCTCGACCGGCCCCATCCCGGCCTTGGTTCCATGTGCCAAACATCATCTGCTTTGCCATCTCTTGCTTCTCCTCTGCTGCCCACGCATGCTGCTCCTCTTTTATTGTATAACAAAGAAGTTAATAAAAAGGTATGCAACTTAGGTAATATGTATTGTTTGTTAAAGTTTGTTGTTAATTGAATATATATAAATGTCTGAAGCTATTTACAATGTATACAAGTATATTATATTTTGTGTTTCAAAATGTTACATTAGTATGTGTTGCGTGTATATAAGGTTGGGTTCTATTATATTATTATGTAGTTTATAAAGGTATAGGTCAGAATTTAATATTGTTTTAGTATATAAGTATCTATGTTATAATAGTAAGTATAATATAAACTGTTGTTGGTTTTGGGATTGGTTGTAAGTGGTCTGTATATATTATAATATATCTATACGTTACATTGGTCAGTACCTCTCAAGTTTGATGTATAGTATATTTTATAAAGTATGTAAAGTTAGATATTAGTTCTATATAATAGTTATATTACCTTTAAATAGATATGGGCTTTGAACAATGTTTTTCCAGTATATGTATATATATAGAAGTTTCAAGGTTACTGGGTGTGTTTAAAATCAAGCATTGATTTTTTTTTTTTGATTTAAAGATTGTATTTTATATATAACTGAAGTATTATTACTATTTTTTTTATTCATATATACAAATAGTTATTTCAAATCATATATTATGTATATATGTTAGATTTTAATATATGTGTTTGATTTAAGCGATGATTTTGAAACGCCTATATATTTAATTTAATATGTGTTGAAATTTAAATTTTGATAAATAGTTGTACGGTTAGGTACATAAGTTCATTTATACCATCTATCTTCATCAATCTTGTTCTGATTCGTTATCAATTTCTGTTATCAGCTTTGCTCGTCGATTCGTGCCGATTTGTTTTGCTTGGATTCATACTTCAAATCCAGCGTCTGTATCAGTGTGCGTAGCTGTATCATTCTCGTTCTTCTCTAGCCTCGAAAGGTGAGCAATCACTCACGATTAACGTTCTTTTATTTATTAAATCTGATTTCCATTGAGACGACAATTGAAATATGCTGCTATTAGTTAATTACACTGTTATATATGCTATTACCTGTATCAGTTCACCTGTGACATCTGACACCATTATCTGTTAAATTATTTATGCGATGATAATGTAGTTTGGCTGAAAATTGATTGATTGTTGATGTTTATATTGGACGTTAAATTGTTAATGTTAAAATGATAAATGGTATGAAATTGAACTTGATATAGGATAATTAAATGTTAAATTTGATTAACCGACATTTGTATAATATGACCCCTTTAACTGTTGAATTTATTGACACGTAGGATTTGTTTAATTACACCTTGAACCACTGAATGTATGTTGTTAAATTGATGATGTATAAATTGAATGACAAGTGAAAACCGTAATGTAATAATCTTTAATCTACATGAAATGATAGTGTAGATTCTAGAAATAATTATATTAATTCGTACAAATAACAATGCGAATTAATACGATTATTTCGGGATTATTTGAATTGATTATTGGATTGTTATTGTTCGTTGTTATTGCTTGTTTATTTACTTTGACACCATCCCAGTTATCACACTGCAAGTTCCCTTTGCTATGTTTTGATTTGAATTGAATTGGAATCGGGTTGAAATGATAAATACCCAAATTGAACTTTGACCTAGGAGAGAAAATTAAATAAAACCCGATTGGTCAATAATTTGATTTAAAAATAAAACGAAGATCTTATTTGAATCAATAATATGATTTTGAAATGAAGTTGAACTTTGAATTTTTAATGAAAGGAAAATGTTAATATTTAATAATCTGAAACAAAATATTAACGATGTAATTGATGAAAGAATGTTGTTTAATTTGAGAAATGATTTAATAATTAAGTATGAAATTATAATTAAGTTTGAAATTATTAAACTTTGAAATTATTTAATAATTAAGTTTGAATTATTTAATAATTAAGTAAGATTGAATTATTTAATGATTAAATTGAATTGAATTCTTTAATAAGTAAAATTGGACTTTGGAATAAGTGAATTTACTTCGTAAATAATTGAAATTGAGTTTTCTTTATTAATTAAGTTTGGAAATTATTTAAAGTAAGTAAATAAATAATTGAAATTGAATTTTCTTTAACAAGAAATGAAAATGTGATATTTTGGATTTAATGCAAGACTTGAAATGTAAAGAATTTGATTTGATGAATTTAATTTAATTAAATTTGTAAGTTTTGTTTTAATGAAGTTGAACTTAAGAATTGATTAAATGAATTGGAAATTTAATAGAAATTGTTTTGAATGATAAAGTAACTTAACGAATATTGAATGAAATCGATAAATGAGTTTAAATTGATTTGAATGTTAAATAGAATTTATTTAAATGATTTCGGAATGAAACTTATATACGAACTTGAATCAATATTTGAATTGTTTTAAATAGAAATTGAAATTGAATTATAAGATTTTGAAACGGAAAATTGGAAGTTTTGAAACGAAAATTTGGAAATTGTTTTAGAAAGACAAATGAAATGTTGATTTACGAATTCTATTTGAAATTGAAATTGATTTGGTTTTTGAAATATATAAACGACCAATCGGTGTAATAATTACGAAAGTTATTAAAGAGACCGGGATCGGTAATGGATATACTCTCTATCTGAACCGAAACCACTTTAATAACTATACGTGGAGTGTTGATCCAGAACGAAGTGGATGGTTTTGATGAACGCGTTGACTGAAGAAAGAGAACGATTTTGGATGACCCCTGACATGACTAAAACAGGAGCCGCGCCGGGCCATTGAGGATCGCCATCTCTAGCGGACACACTTCTTTGATACCTTATCTATTACTTATGTGATTCGATTTGGGTGCACCCCTCGATTTGGGAGTGTTGTTTCGCGGTGTTGGGGTAGTAGCTGCTATGCCCAACATCAGTCCGGATCAGGCAACTACTAGTATCCTAGTTGGTATCGCCTCATGTACCTTGTCATACTGATTATCCTATGCGCGACCACTACGATTTTGATTTGTACCTTTAGTATATGGATTGCCCTCTGGTGACTTCCGGTTTTGGGGAAACTACGGTCTTGTATATGCTTTTGGGAATAAAAATGTGTTAAGGGTGGAATGGGCCATGACTTAACGCTATTTTGATATCTTTATATTACTGATAGACATTATCTACTTATCGTACATTACTACATAGTAGATAGTTTAACGGATCCTTAAAGGATGGTTATTCCAAACATCCTTTGAGTTACTTGTATTTCAATTGCTATTTCATTTGAGTTGGATTTATTAATATGAGAATGTTAATCCTGACTCGAGTGTTTTGTGTTTTGCTTTACGCTCGGGTCAGACTGAGTAGTTCAGCTTTCGAGACTCACCTTTGGAGTTGGAGCTTCGCTTGGAGATCCAGCTATCTATCCAGCTTTCAGATATTTGATGATTCCAGTGATGTATTCTGATTTGTATCTGTTACTCTTCCGTTGTATCTAGTTTAACTCTGATGTATTTTATATATTCATATAGTAGCTTCATGAACTACTATCTCTTTTATTTCAGCTGCACTTATTATTCTGTGTCTGTGATCTGTGATTATTTATTTACTGTATATGTTCAGTTTTGCCAAATTTAAATTAACAACGCGGTATTTTGAGCAATTCAACTCCGGCATGAGTGTCTACTTATACACTTATAATGGATGCGAATGGTCCAAAAATGGCGGGTCGTTACATAATAGGCTTTACAATTGTTCTAGTATATAAAAAGAAACAATGGAAATAGAAGAAGGAAAAAGCTGGAAATAAATATGAATTAATTATTAAAAATGATTGGTTAACTCTGATTGTTTGCGCTTGTTTTTGATCGCTACTTTGATTAGGCTGAAACCCTAATTCTACCCTTTGATCGGCCTGCTACTCCATAGACCTTAATGCAGACTAGACGCTATATAACTCCCTACACATAAGGTAATGGCATCTACGAAAGACGCACAAAGTACAATGGTGTCTACGAAAGACGCACAAAGTATTTATTGTGGACTAGACGTTATATAGCTCCCTATAGAGAAGGCAATGGTGCCTACGAAAGGCACACATACTTAAGCACTTGGAACTCATAGCAATTACTAAGCACCAAAATGGAAGTCGCACGCGTAACTGCCACCTTGCTCATGCTACATGTTGCTCCACCTATTGGGTCTTCTTATTACCTATGCTCCAGCATAAGCGTGCCTCTCGTTTCACTTCAGGATTATGTGAAACGCCGTGTCCATTGAAAAATAGGGGAAATGCTGTTGGTACTGACCTGTCATCCAAACAATATCTAGTTGCACCACTTATCCAAATCCCCCATGAGTTGGACTTCTATTTGCCAATTACTACCATTATTAGCATAAGCGTGCCCTCATCTCACTTCAGGCTACCGTTAGACCACCTTTTTGTCTAATAGGGAATGTTTTTGGTACAGGTCCTACTTTCATCTTTGCTTATTAACTTAGATAAATTATTTAAATAAGCCTTTATTATTATCTTCACTATCTTCGCTTATTAATTTATCCTAAGTCTTAAAATAAGCCTCATTCCATTCTTTTTCTTATTATGACCTACGTTATAATCATGCTTATTACTTAACCAAAGGTCTAAGTGTGAAAATAAGCCTCTTTTATCTTATACTCTTTTTAGTTATAATTCTAAGTTATAACTAGGCCAAATATCTTTAATTAGTCAAATTCTAACATTAATATCATAATTAGGCTCAATTTTAGTCTTAATTTCATTTTTATTACATTCTTTACAATTTACATCTTATCTTCCGTTATTTCAATATTCTTATAATTTTAATCCATATTCGCGTTTAATCTATTCTAATCCATACGCGAAGAAGAAGGAGAAATACAAGAAACTGAAAATAGAAGAAAATTCAAAGCGTAGGAAAAGGATGTAAATAATGCATAAATAACAGTAAATAAATTAAAATACTGTAAATAAACTGTAATAGAATGGAAAAGCTATAATTAACAGAAATAAACTAAAATTGACTAAAAAGAATAACTAAAAGAAATAGACTGAAAATAATTCTAAAAACTGTAAATAAACTACTAAAAAGGTTATTCCAAAAATCATAGTAAAACTACAACTATTGGAAACCCTATTATTTTAAATTACTTAAAGAAATTTAAAATAATTACAATCACTCACCTATGGTCCTAAGCTCTTCCCTTTTTGTCTTCCCGGATCCACTTGAGGGTATTGAAATATTTTTATTAAAAAGATTCTCTCCTTGGAAAATTATTCCTTTTAGGGTTCTTCCTGAAAAGATGAACGCAAGCGGAGAAAATATAGAATGAGAAAAAGTGTTAGGCCTAAGGTCTTATTTATAGGGGTAGCAGTGGTGTAACGACCCCACCGCGATGCCCAGTTTAGCAAAGAACATTACAAATAATGTCGTCTACTAATCTGGAGAATACGGCTTGTTAAGGGCGATCGAATGTGAATATATCTTTCTATTAACACTGATACGTCAATTATACCTTTTCACTTAATATCCAAACTGAATTTGACATATACAGTATCAATACAAAGTAATAGACACACCGATTTCTCAGAATCAGAACAATATATCAAATAAATAACAGTCATAGATCACAGCGGCATAAATCTCAACTTATACATATACAAATTATTTAGTTTACAAAATAAAATATTAAAATCGATTGTTATAAAAATTTTACAATTCTCTAATCTCAATTGTACATCTTATAAACATACTCACAAATTTCCTAAATGAGATAAACTAAAAGTCAAAAGTATTTATCTCCTTGCTATCCCAAAAATCCAAAGGTCAACTTGTTCTGTAACCTAAAAAGTCTCGGCCTGACCCGAGCAAAATAACACCCGGGTCAGACTATCTCTAAATATCCAATAGGGTGAGAACAAGATATAACACAAGAACAGATAATATATAGGCACTACAAATATCTAAGAAATAACAAGTCACGAGATTAACCTAACTTAGAATTCATCACAAGACACGGGTTTATAAATTTGGGTCATGAACACAAATTAGTCACGAAACACAGAATTCACGTATCAAAGCACAACATCTTTAAGCACACAAATATCAATAATTTAATTTAAAATGCATCACAAGACAAGTGTATATATATATATATATATATATATATATATTTCAGGAACACACGACACAAGAATATATGTTTATTTCACAAACACAAGACACAAGAATATATACTTATTTCACGAACATAGAACAGTCACAGAATCCAAATATCCAGAATCCAAGATATCTTAATCCAAACCGATCATAATGATCGTCCAAAACAATCGCAATGATTGTACTCAAAACCCGTGGCAATCAAACAAACAAATTGGTATCACTCGAACCGATCCGATACCAAGGTTCGTACTCAGACTAGGAATACAAAATCACAAATTATCTCAAGGATAGTCCATACCGATCAAGGTGATCGTAGAAACCATAACTCGATAAAGCTACATTTATTTAATATTATTATATTATTATGTTCGAAAAGAAGTCCAGGAATAAACTTCTTAAGGATCTAGCAGCCACTTGCCGCACACCAAAAGAGTGTAAACTCTAAAGTGCCAAATACTATCACCTTCAATAATCACTAGAATTTAACCAATATGTCCCATACCATATGGTGAAATTCAAGTATTTACTAAAAGCTAGTAAATATCACTTATTACGGATACCACTAGAAAACCTGAACTACATTATCTTAATGATCTAGCAACCACTTGTCGCACACCAGAAGAGAATAAAACTCTAAAGTGTTAATTACTTCCCTATAGTGATCACATAAATTTAACCAAAGTATCCCATACTACCCGGTGAAATTGACGTATTCACTAATGGTTAGTAAATTCCACTTAAACGTTCTATTCAATGAGTATGTGCTATATTCGATGAAGCGTTACTCGAGAGCATTTAAACCAATCCATAACACTAAGTCGATTATTAATACTTCCTATATTATAGAACTAAGGCTCTCAAAAAAATTTATTTCCTTTGAATTTATAATTTAGAAATCCGATAATATAATTTTCCAAAAAAAAAAGAGAAAATTCTAAATACTATATATATAAGCTCACTTTTAACTTCTCGTTTAAAATTCATAAACTCGTTTATTTCCCAATTATAGATATTTATAAAATTTCATACTCATACAAACCTATTTTCTATTCCAATTGTAACTATTTATGGTTTGCACTTACTCACGCATTGAATTCTCTTATATAGAAAACACACACAACTTATTAACTCAAACTTATATAAACTAGTAGTATATACATTATATTATTTCTCTCTGTCACATGGGTTTACATTTTCTTTCTTAGATCTTGCAAACAACCGCACACTTACATACTACTATATATAAATATATCAACATAGGCAATGGTGCCTCACCACTCACGCACTTAGAGGAGATCAAAGACAGTGCCAAGCATTCACGCAAGTTGACATACTCTCACCAAGACACAATTTTATTTGCTTATATATATTTTTATATGGCTGTTGTTAAATAAAAGACTTCAATATGGTTAAAAACAATTTACAAAGTGTTCGTACCTAATTTTTACCATATAAACATAGATAGGCGAATATGAGTTTTGATCTACTACTAAACTTCAGGCACAAAATTAAGATCCTTTGCAAAGTTCTAAAACAAAAGGCAAGAAAATAAAGTGCAAAGCCAAGCTATTTTTTTTAAATGTGTCAGGTCTTTAATTGATACATAAGCATAATGAATGTTAAATTATATAATATACGAACCAAAGCATGTAAACATGTGTCAGGTTCCTTTTTTTAAGAGCAAAAGGTGACAAGTATCCATGTACAAAGCTAGCCTCAACAAAATAAAAGTGACAGGCTTCATATTAAAATTTCCAAGACATTAAATACTAACCTATATTACTACATACTAAACTAAGCTATTGTTTTCAAAAGCAATATGTGTATGGTAATAGTTAGATTATAGACACATATAAAAGCATGTAAAGCAACCGTCCTTATTGCATTAATGAGTTGTCCGGCTATATATGTACAAAACAAGGTAAGTATTTCAAAAGCAACAATGTGTCAGGTTATATATACAAAGTTAGCCTATACCTTAAAAAAATGACAGGCTACTAATTTATATACATAAGCATAGCTATTAAATAGTTAGGCTATGTAACACAAAACAAGGCGTATATTTCAAAAGCATAAATGTGTCAGTTTATTATCATTTACATGTGCCAAGATTTTAAATGGTCAGGCTATAACATATAAAAGCAAAACATGGACAGTACGTCCTTTATGCACTTAAGAAATGTAGGCTATTAAAACTTTAAAGTAATTTATATATATCTTTTATTACAAAATATGACTTTAGAAAAATAGTATATTAGCTATCAAACTAGTTAGGACTTCAAATCTAAAACAAAAGTAACATGGCATATACATATGCGGCAGTGCATAAACAACTGGATTTTATTGGGTTCACAAACAATACACTAAGTATTCATTTCTTTTTTATATTACCAATTTGATAGGCGAAAGCACACAAAGAATATAATACATGTAACGACCCGATATTTTCAACCATTCGCATCCATTATAAGTGTATAGGTAGACATTCATGCCGGAATTGAATTGCTCAAAATACCGCGTTGTCAATAAAATTTGGCAAATCTCAGAATATACAGTAAATAAATATAATCACAGATCACAGACAGAGAGTAAAATAATGTAGCGGAAGTAAAAGAAATAGTAGTTCATGAAGCTACTATGTAAATATATCAGAGTTAAATAAGATACAACAGAAGAAATAAAGTACAACAGAAGTCTCAATATGATAACCAAGTACAAGCTGAATAGAACAACAGAACTGAGATAGATAAAACTAGATAAGCAGATAATCTCCAGCGATTCCAATCTCCAGAAAGTGGAATCCAAATCTGTGAATACTTGGGCTGACCCGAGCGTAAATAAAAATACAAACACTCGAGTCACGACAATATATACTTATATAATGTAAACCAACTCAAGTGAACTGTAATAAGGTACAAGTAACTTAAAGAATGCTAGGGATCGCCTATTCTTTAAGGATCCGTTAACTATTTACTATGTAGTAATATACGCTATATACAATAGTGTCTAATTAGTAAAGTATAATCATATAGAAAATAGCGTTAAGGCGATGGTGAACCTTAAAGCGGTCGGATCTTTAAACCAAAATCGTAGTGGGCTCGATATGGTAGGTGACACGGGACACAAGGCGATGCCAGGGTAGATATACCAATTACGCACACGGACTGATGGAAACGCATAGCAGCCACTACCGCTCCACCTCGAACAACACTCCCAAATCAAGGGTGCGCACCAAATCAATCACAAGTAATAGAATGGTATCGAAGAAGTGTGTCTGATAAGAGGTGCTACCTCACTGGTCCGAGATCGCTACTGTTTTAGCCACCTTATGCCAACTCACGGGACTTGGGTCCACGTATATACCTTAGGATCGTCGTCACCATCCTACTTCATTCTGGAAACTCCACCGCGTACACAATTGTCAAAGTGGTTTTCAGTATCGACAGAGAGTATGTCCATATCCGATCCCGGTCTCTTTAACAACCAATCATTATTATAACCCGTGGTTATAATTTAAAAACAGTTTATACTTCAAAATAGATATCATCTCAAATCCAAATCTTTATCAAAATAAAGATTAAATCAAATTCCAAACCATTTCAATATATCTAAAATATCATATCATTTCAAAACTTCATTTCAAATCATTCAATATATCAAAATATCATATCTTTCCAAAACTTCATTACAAATCATTTTAATATATCAAAATATCATTTCTTTCCAAAACTTCATTTTAAATCATCATTTGAGTTCAAATCCAAGTATTAAACTTTAAATACTTTTAAATTTAAAGATATCATTCATTTACTATGATTTCAAGTCACCTTTTAAATAGTTTATATTCCAACAAATTAATTCATTTAAACCATTTAAAAGTGTAATTATTATACTTTCAAATCAAGTATTAAAATTTCCAAAGTTTCAATTCAATTCAATCATTTATTTCAATTAAATTTCCATAGACCATTTCAAATCTTATAAATTTCAAATATAGATTTAATCCACAAAATAACTATTCCAATTTATAAAATAATTCCAAGCTTTATTATCTATATTTCACAAGTCTAATATCTTTTAAATAGATTCAAATTACAAGTAAACCAAATGTTTTTCATACTAATATAAACTTCAATTATTTATTCCAAGATTTAATATCATTTCAAATTCATTTCAAAATATCAAAATATCATTTCAAAACATCATCTATTTGATTTAAATTTAAATACGATTTAATCATCTTTCAAAATAGTTGTATTTCCAAAATCAACTATTCCATTTAAATCATTTAAAGTCAATTCATTATATTTAATAATTAAATATTAAATTTCCAAAATTTAATATTTTTCAAAGATCATTTATTCATTTGAATTTATTAAACAAAGAAAATTCAACTTTCGCAGCACTTAGAAAATGCTACGAAATGTTATGTTTAAAAACAGTTCATTAACAAAAGACGGCATTTAAAATGCTGTAATATCTTAATTTAGTTTGAATTAAAATTTGACTTAAATTTAACAAATATAGCACTAACAAAGTGCTATAATAACCTTTAGTTCAAATTTGCTATTTGGTTCATTTAAAACAACTACAGCATTTTCCAATGCTGTAATATCTTTACATTACATTTCAAAAATGCTGTCAAATCAAATTCAGAGTTTTATTTACAATTTCACACATAATTAACTTTTAATATAAATCATTTTAAGTTATAAAATCATACATTTTCACATTTAAAAACAATCATTTAAATACCTTTATTTCTATGATTTTATAAAGTCAAATTTCCATACAAAAAGCAAATTAAATAATAATTTAATTTTCATTTCTTTAATTAAATTCTTAACTTAACAACTAAGTTTAAATTTCCAAAATATAACTTATTTCCATTTATTTTACTTAATTTAAAAAAATTCACTTTTAAACAAATTCACAAAATTCAATTTAAGTTATATTTCCAAATTCAGCTTAAATATTCATTTATTTCATATTTTAATTTATACAAAATCATTAACACTTTTAAAAATTATAATTACTTAATAAAATCATTAAATTCATCTTTTAAATCAAATTTGTCATATTTTCTTACTTTACATAAATTCCATTTATAAACAAAATCATAAATTCCAAAATTTACTTATATTTCAAATTCTACTTCACCATTTACTTAATTCACTTATTTAATTTGTATAAAATCACAAATATTTAATAGAAACCATTTTAATAAAATTTAAATCAAAATATCATAATATTTACATTTTAAAAATATTTTAAAATTTTCAGAAAAATATATAAACCACGGATCTGTATATAATTTTCTAGCCTAGGTCAAGTGATACGGATATGTATCATTTCAATTCGCAGTTTACAAAGAAAAACCGGGTTCTATCATTTCAAACCCGCAATCCCAAGTTAAATAAATAAATAAATAAAAACCGTTCAAGCCTATCATTTCAGCCCATAACGATTTTTCCTTATTCTAAAGTCCGTTCGGGTATGTATCATTTCAACCCATAGTGAGTCTAATCTACAGGGAACTTGCAGTGTGATAAACTGATAAAATGAACATAATAACATCATATAACAGTAATAGATGATATAACATGCGTATAAACAGGGATGAACATCATATAATCATAATATAACAGTTATAACAAGATGATATAAATTTACAGATTCAAGTGATGTCAGTTTATCAACTATATAAGTACATATTAGTCTGGTGAGATTTAATCACTTGTTTAAAGTTAGAGATCGCTACCAAAGCACACAACACAAACACAATGAAGGCACGATGACATGGATATGACTTGAGAGTGGAGTGCCAAAGCAATTTGACTTGATAACATATACACAAACAATATATATAATACATAAGTTTCAACACGAAAATAACGTCAAACAGCATAAGAATTCAATGCTCAAATCAACAACGATTGACTTGCACTTGTTCTCAACTTCACATGGATCAGTTATGGATGGGATTGATTCAGCCAAGGCATGCACTAAGGTCTGGTTTGGGTCCAAATAGGGTCGACCTAGCTTGGTTCAAAGGTGAATGGACATAGGTGCAACAAAACAACAACTACAAGGAAAATTCATCACTTCTATGCTATAAATGGGTTCGGCCATAGGCTCTAGGGGCATGGCCAGTGGGTCCAGGTGGTGGTGGGTGATGTGGCAGAGGGTGGAGGTCAGGTCAGAGGTGGTGGTGGAAGTGGCGGCTAATGGTTGTAGAAGGTGGTGCTAGCAAACTAGGCTCGGTTTATGTAAATAGGTGATGGTTTTGTGCATTTTTGGTGTTGTCTCTTGCTAAGGTGGGTTCGGCCTGGTCATGGTGATGGACTAGAGGGGTGGTTGATCAGAGAAGGAGGAGGTGGAGGTCAGCCTAGATCTAGTTGAGGAGGAGTGGAGCCATGAAGTAGAGAACAAGTTGCAAAATCACATAGAAAAACTAGAAAACAAGAGAAGAAAAGAAGATTTTACCAAATTTTTGCAAGATGGAGGCCATGATTTTTTTTAGGGTTGAGAAGCTTTGAAAATACGTGAAAAAGATGAGGGAGTCGGCTGAAAAAGAATGAGGAAAAGAACGGCAAAAATAAAATAAAATATGTATTGATTAAAATGAAACGGTGGAATACAAAAGGACTTAGGCAAATCAAAGGTCACAACTTCTCAAATTTCTTTTATTTAATTTGTAATTTATAAAAACATATAAAACTGATAAATAAAGACAAAACTCAGAAATTAAAATAAAAATATAAAATAAATAATTAATTTTTAATTAAATAGAATTTAAATTAAGAAAATGGCTTAAAATTGCGAAGTAGACTTTAAAATTAGAAATAAATTCAATGCACTTTGGAAAAAATTTATATACTTGAAAAATATTTATAAATAAAGATAAGTACACAAAATAAAATGAATTCACAAAAATAAATAAATAATTTTTAATTAAATAAAAATTAATTGAAGAAAATAACAGAAAAATGGAAACTAGGCTTAATAAATTGAAATAAATTCGAATAAACTTTAGAAAAATTATACTATCACTTTAAAAATATTAAAAGATGAAAATATACCCAAAATAACATATTAAAACAATTAAAATAAAATATAAAAAAGAAAAATATAATTTATATAATTTAAAATAAACAAAATTGCTAAATAAATCAAATTACATTCAATATTGAAATATACATAACTTTCGCAATTTAAATCCATTTTCAACGAAATGAAAAGCAGTATTCAAGTTATTACATCTAATTTCATAATAAAATATAAAATTTAAGAATTTTAATATTTAAATTTAAAAGTTAAAAGTCAAAGTTTGACCAGTTTGAACAGAAATTCACTTTTTAGTGAAATATCCAATTTATACTAGTTTGAAGTTATAGTTCACATAATAATTAACATTTATTTTTTTTAAATGAAATGTTTGAAATCAAACAAGTTTAAAATAGTTTCAAAATAAAAATAAAGTCAAATTTTAAAATATAGGCCAAAATCTAGGGTTGTTACACTCTCCCCCACTCAAAACTTTTCGTCCCCGAAAAAGATTGAGGTACGGGAAAGCATAAGAAAAAGATAGAGTGAAATAAGATTAAGACAAGATAAGAAGAAGATTTGAATTATCCTGATAACCGTTGTTATAGGTAGGTTTAACAAGGTGGGGGTGATCTTCCCAAGATCCTCCAGAATCAAGAATACAAGCACGAAAAGATCCTCTAAAATCTGATTCACTCTTTCCGCTTGACCGACGGTCTGTGGATGAAAGCTGTGCTCAGATTCAAAATGAGTAGCAAAGATTATTAAAGATTATAGAAAGATTTCTAAACAGAAAGATTATAGGAAGAGGCCTATACCAGTCTGTTTCAAGATAAGGAAAAATAAGAACAACCAAAAAATAGTTTGAAAAACAAAATTAGGTAATAAGTTTGAAAAACAAAATAAGATAATAGGTTTGAAATTTCCATGGTTTCAGCTTAAATTGATAATTAATTTTACACAAGTTAAATAAACCTTAACTACCTCTAATTACATTATCTTATCATCCAATTTTCTTCAACTAAAAATTTCAGAAATCATGGATTGGAAAAATCATTATTATACTCATAATGTACTTAATAAATTTAATTCCTCTTTATTCCTAATTAAAGTTAAATTTATTCCTCTCAATATATTTTATCATCTATGTTAAATATACTTACACTTATTATAACTGTTTTAATTTATTTTTAGTTCCTTTAACATCATTTTGTATTGTAAGTTATTCAATTAACCTTTTAGTCTATTTACCTCTGTTAATCTTTTATAACTAAAATTTAAGTGTATAACATTTATTATAACCACTCAAATTTTATTTATAAAACTTTTTATATTGTATATTATCTAATTACATTGTTAACTTCTAAAAATTTAGGTAAGTTATATTGGAATGCAACTGAGAATTATACAAATAAAACTTTCTAAAATTAATATACACTATAAACATCCTAATTCAATCATTTCAAGCTTGAATCATCTATTCAAAAAATTTGATTTTCTTTTTATACTTGAAGTTATTATTTAAGATAGAATTTAAGAATAAAATTTCCGATTCCTCCCAAACCATTTAGAGATAAATAAATGTATGTACATAATTTGTCAAATCAAATTTAAATCATATATCTATATATTTTATAAATCAAATCATATTTTAGAAATTCATATCAATCAAGTTTCCCAAAACAAAGCTGTAGCAAGACTACAGAATAGTTTCTTCACTTCGAAACTCGAAAATGAACGTCGATGATGCTGCAGTCATCACCGAAATTATTTTCCAGCGACAAAGAGAAGAGCACTGAATTTTAAACTTTAAAATTCTTTGGAAACAAATTTCTATTCAAAAATACTTTAAATAATATATCCTTTTAAAGCTTTAAACACAAAGTTTGGAACCATCGGAAATTAAATTCTCAAATTCTTGATTTAAATTCATTTCAGTTCCCAAATAAAATTTATAAACAACTATTTATAAATTCATTTATAGAATGATAAATCAAGTATTATCATTTCAAATAATCAAATTAAATCAATTTATTAAGTTCCATAAATTTACTTATATCAAAATTTATTTCATTAATAATTTAAAATAATATTATGTCAGTTTGTTCTGTCAAAGTGTTTTAGAAATCCTATCGATAGCGTTGATCAGACGAATCGATCGGAAGCCCAAATCAACATCAACAACTCAAACAACATAATATATAAAACAAAACATAGATTTACAAGTACAATTTCAAAATGTTTGGAGATATTTTGGAAACAAAAACAAGATGATTAATTAACAAAATATGAATATCGATAAGCTTAGATAAATCTCGGGCAACCTTATCCAGGTCAACCGTGACTTAATGAATAAGATCAAATGTGTATTTTTTTCTGGGGTAAATCTACATCCGATCTCAAGAGATAGAGTTTGGAATAACAAAAGATATTAGCATCTAAACCAAGGATAGATATAAATCTCTGGTGAATCAATGCTAATTTGTAAAGGAGTTTTCCCCCTTTTACAAGTCATTAGAGTATTGGCGAGAACGCCAATTCACTATAAAGCTCATTCGAAGTGGAGTTATGTGATACTCCAAAATCCAAAGAAGATGAATAGTGAGGGACAAGAATGAATTTTGGAACCGTAGGGAACGTTCCAAAAATTCAAAGGAAATTCGAATCAAGAGGAAAAGATTCAAACTCGAACGAAAGTGATTTTGTAAATAAATCTACTCCATATGCTGAGTTTTGCCTCAAAGCCAAAGCTCTGATACCAACTGTAACGACCCGATATTTTCAACCATTCGCATCCATTATAAGTGTATAGGTAGACACTCATGCCGGAATTGAATTGCTCAAAATACCGCGTTGTCAATAAAATTTGGCAAATCTCAGAATATACAGTAAATAAATATAATCACAGATCACAGACACAGAGTAAAATAATGCAACGGAAGTAAAAGAAATAGTAGTTCATGAAGCTACTATGTAAATATATCAGAGTTAAATAAGATACAACAGAAGAAATAAAGTACAACAGAAGTCTCAATATGATAACCAAGTACAAGCTGAATAGAACAACATAACTGAGATAGATAAAACTAGATAAGCAGATAATCTCCAGCGATTCCAATCTCCAGGAAGTGGAATCCAAATCTGTGAATACTCAGGCTGACCCGAGCGTAAATAAAAATACAAACACTCGAGTCAGGACAATATATACTTATATAATGTAAACCAACTCAAGTGAACTATAATAAAGTACAAGTAACTTAAAGAATGCTTGGGATCGCCCATTCTTTAAGGATCCGTTAACTATTTACTATGTAGTAATATACGCTATATACAGTAGTGTCTAATTAGTAAAGTATAATCATATAGAAAATAGCGTTAAGGGGATGGTGAACCTTAACGCGGTCGGATCTTTAAACCAAAATCATAGTGGGCTCGATATGGTAGGTGACACAACACACAAGGCAATGCCAGGGTAGATATACCAATTACGCACGCGGACTGATGGAAATGCATAGCAGCCACTACCGCTCCACCTCGAACAACACTCCCAAATCAAGGGTGCGCACCAAATCAATCACAGTAATAGAATGGTATCGAAGAAGTGTGTCCGATAAGAGGTGCTACCTCATTGGTCCGAGATCGCTCCTGGTTTAGCCATCTTATGCCAACTCACGGGAGTTGGGTCCACGTATATACCTTAGGATCATCATCACCATCCTACTTCATTCTGGAAACTCCACCGTGTACACAGTTGTCAAAGTGGTTTTCGGTATCGACATAGAGTATGTCCATATCTGATCCCGGTCTCTTTAACAACCAATCGTTATTATAACTCGTGGTTATAATTTAAAAACAGTTTATACTTCAAAATAGATATCATCTCAAATCCAAATCTTTATCAAAATAAAGATTAAATCAAATTCTAAACCATTTCAATATATCTAAAATATAATATCATTTCAAAACTTCATTTCAAATCATTTCAATATATCATAATATCATATCTTTCCAAAACTTCATTTCAAATCATTTTAATATATCAAAATATCATATCTTTCCAGAACTTCATTTCAAATCATCATTTGAGTTCAAATCCAAGTATTAAACTTTAAATACTTTTAAATTTAAAGATATCATTCATTTACTATGATTTCAAGTCACCTTTTAAATAGTTTATATTCCAACAAATTAATTCATTTAAACCATTTAAAAGTGTAATTATTATACTTTCAAATCAAGTATTAAAATTTCCAAAGTTTCAATTCAATTATTTATTTCAATTAAATTTCCATAGACCATTTCAAATCTTATAAATTTCAAATATAGAATTAATCCACAAAATAACTATTCCAATTTATAAAATAATTCCAAGCTTTATTATCTATATTTCACAAGTCTAATATCTTTTAAATAGATTCAAATTACAAGTAAACCAAATGTTTTTCATACTAATATAAACTTCAATTATTTATTCCAAGATTTAATATCATTTCAAATTCATTTCAAAATATCGAAATATCATTTCAAAACATCATCTATTTGATTTAAATTTAAATACCACAAGTCTAATATCTGTTAAATAGATTCAAATTACAAGTAAACCAAATGTTTTTCATACTAATATAAACTTCAATTATTTATTCCAAGATTTAATATCATTTCAAATTCATTTCAAAATATCAAAATATCATTTCAAAACATCATCTATTTGATTTAAATTTAAATACCATTTAATCATCTTTCAAAATAGTTGTATTTCCAAAATCAACTATTCCATTCAAATCATTTAAAGTCAATTCATTATATTTAATAATTAAATATTAAATTTCCAAAATTTAATATTTTTCAAAGATCATTTATTCATTTGAATTTATTAAACAAAGAAAATTCAACTTTCGCAGCACTTAGAAAATGCTACGAAATGTTATGTTTAAAAACAGTTCATTAACAAAAGACGGCATTTAAAATGTTGTAATATCTTAATTTAGTTTCAATTAAATTTTTTGTTAAATTTAATAACTATAGCACTAACAAAGTGCTATAATAACCTTTAGTTCAAATTTGCTACTTGGTTCATTTAAAACAACTACAGCATTTTCCAATGTTGTAATATCTTTACATTACATTTCAAAAATGCTGCCAAATCAAATTCAGAGTTTTATTTACAATTTCACACATAATTAACTTTTAATATAAATCATTTTAACTTATAAAATCATACATTTTCACATTTAAAAACAATCATTTAAATACCTTTATTTTTATGATTTTATAAAGTCAAATTTCCATACAAAAATCAAATTAAATAACAATTTAATTTTCATTTCTTTAATTAAATTCTTAACTTAACAACTAAGTTTAAATTTCCAAAATATAACTTATTTCCATTTATTTTACTTAAATTAAAAAAATTCACTTTTAAACAAATTTCACAAAATTCAATTTAAGTTATATTTCCAAATTCAGCTTAAATATTCATTTATTTCATATTTTAATTTATACAAAATCATTAACACTTTTAAAAATTATTATTACTTAATAAAATCATTAAATTCATCTTTTAAATCAAATTTGTCATATTTTCTTACTTTACATAAATTCCATTTATAAACAAAATCATAAATTCCAAAATTTACTTATATTTCAAATTCTACTTCACCATTTACTTAATTCACTTATTTAATTTGTATAAAATCACAAATATTTAATAGAAATCATTTTAATAAAATTTAATTCAAAATATTATAATATACACATTTTAAAAATATTTTAAAAATTTCAGAAAAATATATAAACCGCGGGTTTGTATATAATTTTCTAGCCTAGGTCAAGTGATACGGATATGTATCATTTCAATCCGCAGTTTACAAAGAAAAACCGGGTTCTATCATTTCAAACCCACAATCCCAAGTTAAATAAATAAATAAATAAAAACCGTTCAGGCCTATCATTTCAGTCCATAACGATTTTTCCTTATTCTAAAGTCCATTCGGGTATGTATCATTTCAACCCATAGTGATTCTAATCTACAGGGAACTTGCAGTGTGATAAACTGATAAAATGAACATAATAACATCATATAACAGTAATAGATGATATAACATGTGTATAAACAGGGATGAACATCATATAATCATAATATAACAGTTATAACAAGATGATATAAATTTACAGATTCAAGTGATGTCAGTTTATCAACTATATAAGTACATATTAGTCTGGTGAGATTTACTCACTTGTTTAAAGCTGGAGATCGCTACCAAAGCACACAACACAAACACAATGAAGGCACGATGACATGGATATGACTTGAGAGTGGAGAGCCAAAGCAATTTGACTTGATAACATATACACAAACAATATATATAATACATAAGTTTCAACACGAAAATAACGTCAAACGGCATAAGAATTCAATGCCCAAATCAACAACGATTGACTTGCACTTGTTCTCAACTTCACATGGATCAGTTACGGATGGGATTGGTTCAGCCAAGGCATGTACTAAGGTCTGGTTTGGGTCCAAATAGGGTCGGCCTAGGTTGGTTCAAAGGTGAATGGACATAGGTGCAACAAACCAACTACAGGGCAAATTCATCAATTCTATGCTTTAAATGGGTTCGGCCATAGGCTCTAGGGGCATGGACAGTGGGTCCAGGTGGTGGTGGGAGATGTGGCAAAGGGTGGAGGTCAGGTCAGAGGTGGTGGTGGTGGTGGAAGTGGCGGCTAATGGTTGTAGAAGGTGGTGCTAGCAAACTAGGCTCGGTTTATGTAAATAGGTGATGGTTTTGTGCATTTTTGGTGTTGTCTCTTGCTAAGGTGGGTTTGGCCTGGTCATGGTGATGGACTAGAGGGGTGGTTGATCAGAGAAGGAGGAGGTGGAGGTCAGCCTAGATATGGTTGAGGAGGAGTGGAGCCATGAAGTAGAGAACAAGTTGCAAAATCACATAGAAAAACTAGAAAACAAGAGAAGAAAAGAAGATTTTACCAAATTTTTGCAAGATGGAGGCCATGATTTTTTTTAGGGTTGAGAAGCTTTGAAAATACGTGAAAAATATTAGGGAGTCGGCTGAAAAAGAATGAGGAAAAGAACGGCAAAAATAAAATAAAAGATGTATTGATTAAAATGAAACGGTGGAATACAAAAAGACTTAGGCAAATCAAAGGTCACAACTTCTCAAATTTCTTTTATTTAATTTGTAATTTATAAAAAAATATAAAACTGATAAATAAAGACAACACTCAGAAATTAAAATAAAAATATAAATAAATTAATTAATTTTTAATTAAATAGAATTTAAATTAAGAAAATGGCTTAAAATTGCGAAGTAGACTTTAAAATTAGAAATAAATTCAATGCACTTTGGAAAAATTTATATACTTGAAAAATATTTATAAATAAAGATAAGTACACAAAATAAAATGAATTCACAAAAATAAATAAATAATTTTTAATTAAATAAAATTTAATTGAAGAAAATAGTAGAAAAATGGAAACTAGGCTTAATAAATTGAAATAAATTCGAATAAACTTTAGAAAAATTATACTATCACTTTAAAAATATTAAAAGATGAAAATATACCCAAAATAACATATTAACACAATTAAAATAAAATATCACAAAGAAAAATATAATTTATATAATTTAAAATAAACAAAATTGCTAAATAAATCAAATTACATTCAATATTGAAATATACATAACTTTCGCAATTTAAATCCGTTTTCAACGAAACGAAAAGCAGTATTCAAGTTATTACATCTACTTTCATAATAAAAGATAAAATTAAATAATTTGAATGTTTAAATTTAAAAGTAAAAAGTCAAAGTTTGACCAGTTTGAACAGAAATTCACTTTTAGTGAAATATCCAATTTATAATAGTTTGAAGTTATAGTTCACATAATAATTAACATTTATTTTTTTAAAAATGAAATGTTTGAAATCAAACAAGTTTAAAATAGTTTCAAAATAAAAATAAAGTCAAATTTTAAAATATAGGCCAAAATCTAGGGTTGTTACAATACAACTTAACAGGAGCATCACACAAACAAAGGAAGAAAAGCATGAAACTAAATTGAGAATACCAATCACGAATGCAAATTTCTTAAGCCGGGTTTTTCTACAATAGTTCGTCCACCGATGGACCAGTGTGGCTTCACCGGTTGACCAATGGTGATAATATCTGGAGCCAGAAGCCCCAGATCAGCCTCCGCCAGCCACTGCTTGGATTCCAGCGTGGTTACCTCCTTTTGGATGTACAGTTGACAAGATATAAGTGCATGCAAGTCAACGTTTAACTAAATACTTTGCATTACTCAATGGTTCCAGGAAATAAAATTAAAAAAACTTATAACCTTATACTTTGCTTCTACCAGTAAGAATTTCAAACTGAGCAACCTTCCAAAATCCACCAAAACTTCATTGTGGTTAAATAGATGAAGATGCACAAGATTTTTTTTAAAGAGAGCAATGTGAGTATTACTTACCTAAATCATTGCTGTAGAAATCGAAACCACTTCCAAATCTTCGATCAGCTCGCTGAACGCTGCCATGCCCATCCGCCTCGACCTCCCCTACGGCGGCGCTGCTCCACAATGCGACGATCGTTTGCATGTGCCACGTCGCGGCCACCAAAGCTCGGTCGTTGACACAATCGTCGCATCGTTGATTGCCCATGCTTGCTCGGGATTTTCACGAGTCAATGATTTGGGGATTTGGGATTTAATTTAGCTTGAGAAGGAGCAAAACAATTGAATACGTTGCTTTTCCACAAAATGAAGAGTGATGTATAAGTTTAAGGAACAAGAGAGTTTAGTGGGTTAGGGTATTAGTAAGGCCTAAAACAAATTAAAAGAAAAGATTCCTCCTCTTAACCTAATCACATTATTTGATTAGCCTAACTAATTAAAACAAATCTAATTTGACAAATTCAAATTTTAATTTCACAATTTATATTACAAAATCCCAATAAATATTAATTAACCGTAATTAATTAGGTCTTTAATAACAGGGTTGTTACAGACTTCCCCCTTAAAGAAATTGCATCCCCGCAATTTCCATAATTGTAGAAAATCTATAATTAAATTTCCAAGTTTCAATTCTTATTTATGTTAAAATGTCTCGTTCGACGTTTAGGAACCCCTATCGATAATATGGTGTCCCACATATCGATCAGGATCCTTAAACAATGTCCGGATAAGTTAACACAATAGATAATCACAAGTTTAGATGCATTTATTTTATTATCACTAATATCCATGCATCCAATTTTAAATAAATGCAACTAAGCAATCAATTCCTAGCAACCAATTAGCCAATCAACCAAAACATACATAATCAATTACAACAGAACAATTTAATGTCAGAAATTTCGCTGCGCAATTCTGATTATTCCTCGTTCATTTAAATATTATACTTATTCACTTAAATTTTCCAAAATTTCTATTAAAAGAAAAAAAAAGTTCACTTAAATTTAATTCCAAAATTTTCTCAACTCTAAAAGATTTTGCTCATTAATTTCCAAAAGTTTTTGCTCATTAATTTCCAAAAGTTTTAATGTCACATATTCCAATTTGTAAATCAAATTATTTTTTAAATCAATTTATGCCCCAAATAATTGTCCCAATAATCATTTTATATTCCTATCCCTACTTAGATAATTAATATAACTATCTACCATATACCCCAAGGGACAGGACTCTAAGTCATCTTGGTCTCAGATCCGTAATATTATATGCTATAATGTTCTGACATAGCTCTGATACCAAATTGTAACGACCCAACCGCGATGCCCAATTTAGTAAAGAACATTACTAATAATGTCGTCTGCTAATCTGGAGAATACAGCTTGTTAGGGGCGATCAAATATGAATATATCTTTCTATTAACACTGATACGTCAATTATACCTTTTCACTTAATATCTGAACTGAATTTGACATATACAGTATCAATACAAAGTAATAGACACACCGATTTCTCAGAATCAGAACAATATATCATATAAATAACAGTCATAGATCACAGCCGAATAAATCTCAACTTATACATATACAAATTATTTAGTTTACAAAATAAAATACTAAAATCGATTGTTATACAAATTTAACAATTCTCTAATCTCAATTGTACATCTTATAAACATACTCACAAATTTCCTAAATCAGATAAACTAAAAGTCAAAAGTATTTATCTCCTTGCTATCCCAAACATCCAAAGGTCAACTTGTTCTGTAACTTGAAAAGTTTCGGACCGACCTGAGCAAAATAACACCCGGGTCAGACTATCTCTACATATTCACTAGATAAGATATAACACAAGAACAAATAATATATAGGCACTACAAATATCTAAGAAATAACAAGCCATGAGATTAACCTAACTTAGAATTCACCACAAGACACAGGTTTATAAATTTGGGTCACGAACACAAATTAGTCATGAAACACTGAATTAACATATCAAAGCACAACATCTTTAAGCACACAAATATCAATAATTTAATTTAGAATCCATCACAAGACAAGTATATATATTTATTTTAGGAACACACGACACAAGAATATATGATTATTTCACAAACACAAGACAAAAGAGTATATACTTATTTCACGAACATAGAACAGTCACAGAATCCAAATATCCAGAATCCAAGAGATCTTAATCCAAACCGATCATAATGATCGTCCAAAACAATCGTAATGATTGTACTCAAAACCTGTGGCAAACAAACAAACAAATTGGTATCACTCGAACCGATCTGATACCAAGGATCGTACTCAGACCGGGAATACAGAATCACAAAATGATCTCAAGGAAAGTCCATACCGATCAAGGTGATCGTAGAAACCATAACTCGATAAAGCTACATTTATTTATTATTATTATATTATTATGTTCGAAAAGAAGTCCATGAATAAACTTCTTAAGGATCTAGCAGCCACTTGCCGCACATCAAAAGAGAGTAAACTCTAAAGTGCCAAATACTATCACCTTCAATAATCACTAGAATTTAACCAATACGTCCCATACCGTATGGTGAAATTCAAGTATTTACTAAAAGCTAGTAAATATCACTTATTACAGATACCACTAGAAAATCTGAACTACATTCTCTTAAGGATCTAGCAACCACTTGCCGCACACCAGAAGAGAATACAAATCTAAAGTGTTAATTACTTCCTTATAGTGATCACATGAATTTAACCAAAGTATCCCATACTACCCGGTGAAATTGACGTATTCACTAATGGTTAGTAAATTCCACTTAAACGTTCTATTCAATGAGTATGTGCTATATTCGACGAAGCGTTACTCGAGAGCATTTAAACCAATCCGTAACACTAAGTCGATTATTAATACTTCCTATATTATAGAACTAAGGCTCTCAAAAACATTTATTTCCTTTGAATTTATAATTTAGAAATCCGGTAATATAATTTTCCAAAAAAAGAGAAAATTCTAAATACTATATATATAAGCTCACTTTTAACTTCTCGTTTAAAATTCATAAACTCGTTTATTTCCCAATTATAGATATTTATATATTTTCATACTCATACAAACCTATTTTCAAGTCCAATTGTAACTATCTATGGTTTGCACTTGCTCACGTATTGAATTCTCTTACATAGAAAACACACACAACTTATTAACTCAAACTTATATAAACTAGTAGTATATACATTATATTATTTCTCTCTGTCACATGGGTTTACATTTTCTTTCTTAGATCTTCCAAACAACAACACACTTACATACTACTATATATAAATATATCAACATAGGCAATGGTGCCTCACCACTCACACACTCAGAGGAGATCAAAGACAATGCCAAGCATGCACGCAAGCTGACGTACTCTCACAAAGACACAATTTTATTTGCATATTTTTTTATATGGCTGTTGTTAAATAAAAGACTTCAATAAGTTTAAAAACAATTTACAAAGTGTTCGTACCTACTTTTTACCATATAAACATAGATAGGCGAATATGAGTTTTGATCTGCTACTAAACTTCAGGCACAAAATTAAGATCCTTTGCAAAGTTCTAAAACAAAAAGCAAGAAAATAAAGTGCAAAGCCAAGCTAATTTTTTTTTTAAATGTGTCAGGTCTTTAAATTAGGCATAAGCATAATGAATGTTAAATTATATAATATATGAACCAAAGCATGTAAACATGTGCTAGGTTCCTTTTTTTAAGAGCAAAAGGTGACAAATATCAATATACAAAGCTAGCCTCAACAAAATAAAAGTGACAGGCTTCATATTAAAATTTCCAAGTCATTAAATACTAACCTATATTACTACATACTAAACTAGGCTATTGTTTTCAAAAACAATATGTGTATGGTAATAGTTAGATTATAGACACATACAAAAGCATGTATAGCAACCGTCCTTATTGCATTAATGAGTTGTTAGGCTATATAAGTACAAAACAAGGTAAGTATTTCAAAAGCAACAATGTGTCAGGTTATATATACAAAGTTAGCCTATACCTTTAAAAAAATGACAGTCTACTAATTTATATACATAAGCATAGCTATTAAATAGTTAGGCTATGTAACACAAAACAAGGCCAGTATATTTCAAAAGCATAAATGTGTCAGTTTATTATTATTTACATGTGCCAAGATTTTAAAAGGTCAGGCTATAACATATAAAAGCAAAACATGAACAGTACGTCCTTTATGCACATAAGAAATGTAGGCTATTAAAACTTTAAAGTAATTTATATATATCTTTTATTAAAAAATATGACTTTAGAAAAATATTATATTAGCTATCAAACTAGTTTGGACTTCAAATCTAAAACAAAAGTAACCTGGCATATACATATGCTGCAGTTCATAAACAACTGGATTTTATTGGGTTCACAAACAATACACTAAGTATTCATTTCTATTTTATATTACCAATTTGATAGGCGAAAGGACACCAAGAATATAATACAACTTAACAGGAGCATCACAGGGACAAAGGGAGAAAAGCATGAAACTAAATTGAGAATAGCAATCACGAATGCAAATTTCTTAAGCCAGGTTTTTCTCCAACAGTTCGTCCACCGATCGACCGGTGTGGCTTCACCAGTTGACCAGTGGTGATAATATCTAGAGCCATAGGCCCCTGATCAGCCTCCGCCAGCCACTGCTTGGATTCCAATGTGGTTACCTCCTTTTGGATGTACAGTTGACAAGATATAAGTGCATGCAAGTAAACGTTTAACAAAATACTTTGCATTACTCAATGGTTCCAGGAAATAAAATTAAAAAAAACTTATAACCCTAGACTTTGCTTCTACCAGTAAGAATTTCAAACTCAGCAACCTTCCAAAATTCACCAAAACTTCATTGTGGTTAAATAGATGAAGATACACAAGAATTTTTTTTAGAGAGAGCAGTGTGAGTATTACTCACCTAAATCATTGCTGTAGAAATCAAAACCACTTCCAAATCCTCGATCACCTCGCTGAACGCTGCCATGCCCATCCGCCTCGACCTCCCTTACGACGGCGCTGCTCCACAACGCGATGATTGTTCGCATGTGCCACGTCGCGGCCACCAAAGTTCGGTCGTCTACACAATCCTCGCATCGTTGATTGCCCATGCTTGCTCGGGATTTTCACGAGTCAATGATTTGGGGATTTGGGATTTAATTTAGCTTGAGAAGGAGCAAAAAAATTGAATACGTTGCTTTTCCAGAAAATGAAGAGTGATGTATAAGTTTAAGGAACAAGAGAGTTTAGTGGGTTAGGGTATTAGTAAGGCCTAAAACAAATTAAAAGAAAAGATCCTCCTCTTAACCTAATCACATTATTTGATTAGCCTAACTAATTAAAAAAAATCCAATTTGACAAATTCAAATTTTAATTTCACAATTTATATTACAAAATCCCAATAAATATTAATTAACCATAATTAACCGTAATTAGTTAGGTCTTTATCAACAGGGTTGTTACAAGTGGATCTCAGACCGTTGGATTTGGAGATTGAATAGGATGCAACCACGTCATAGGCTGAATGGGAGCTGTCGGATGGTAGCACGGAGGGACCAGATGAGCCAAAATGACGAATACAATGTGTAAAAAAACTTGCTGGAACCAACAGGAACGAAGGAATTTCCTTCGCTTCTTATTCGTAGGCGGGTCGACCTACAGGTCGACCGCCCTTGAAGCCAGGTCGACCGGCCGGTCGACCTAGGTCTTGGGATGGTCGACCTCTAGGTCGACCTCCCTACATTTTATTATTATTATTTGTTGATTCTTGTTTGCTTTGTATCTCGCTCATATTAATCGGATTCTGACGTTCTATATATGGGAATTGACCAGAAAATTACCACAGACATAATGGTGGAACTCTCGTTGTTAAATT
This sequence comes from Allium fistulosum, assembly GCA_030737815.1. Classification (NCBI taxonomy): domain Eukaryota; kingdom Viridiplantae; phylum Streptophyta; class Magnoliopsida; order Asparagales; family Amaryllidaceae; genus Allium; species Allium fistulosum. Next base: position 494,753,945 of record CM060901.1, read on the forward strand.
CTGATAATTTCACAAAGTTATTTTATTATTTCATTAATTAACGAATTAATTATTATGGGTTAAATTTCAGGTGGTTACATTCTCCCCTCCTTAAGGGATTTCGTCCCCGAAATCTATAAGGATAAAAGAATGAACTAAATGTTTTCATCCAATATCTACAACCAACTACTCATTCATCAACCATTCATCCATTGTTCTTAAGTTTTCTAATGTGATTCATGTTACTTATGCAATTAGTGTAGTGTTAATATCCCTAACTAATGCAAAAGATTAGGCGGTCCACTTATTCAGTTGACCTCCTTTTATGCAATCATGTCCGTGCTATGTATCCAAATGAATGCAAAAATTCTTAATGATAACTAATAGTTCTATATGCGTGCTAAAGTCATCATCCAAATGCAACAACCATGTTATAAACATCCATTTATAGCAACCATGGATAAAATGAAAATGCACACACATCCATATGCATATGCTCTAGTGTCCTAGTTAGGCCGATCCCTAAGAGATAAAAGTGCCTAGTGTAAGTATATGCGTCCATTAGCATCCACTAGCAAACACTTGCAACCACTTGCATCCATCATTCATAACACGTTCTAGTAACATGTTTACATCAAATCCTGCCATCCATAGGTAAAATCCTAAATTCTACCCTCCCAAAGGATAATAAAGGAAAGAACCTATTCAAAACTAAAGATGGAAATAGGAAATTCGAAAAATTACTATCAAAGAAATGTGGATATGAGATACGAATTTTCTCCTAATCAAACCAATCTTCTCCGAAGTCTTTCTAACCATGTCGGGACCAAGTAGCAATCTCTCTATAGACTCTAAGCAACACGAAGGCGACTTGTGCGGTCCTCCATAAAGAGCTTCGAAAGGTGACACTCCAATGCTAGCTTGAAAACTACTATCATATGGGAACTCCACTAAAGGAAGATGCTTCTCCCAAGTTTCTCCAAAATCAAGAATACTCATACTCAACCATGCGCCTTACAATCTTACTAATTTCACTTTACTGTTCATCTTTAGTCTGCTCACATGAATCGACATTCCTAGGTTCTCACTAGTGCCCTATACACTTTACGGGAACTTCCCCTATTACTTCTAAAAGTAATCTCTGTTGTCTCCTTCATAGCCTTACACTTTATACCTAGGAAATGATTCCTATCTACTCCACATTTATAAGTTTGATTTGGTATTCACCATTTTAAAAATTAAGGTTTCTAAATTTTTAAAACATCAAATCTCAAAACCTTTTTCTTTAAAAGTGTTATCTTTAAGTTTCTATTAAATTCAAAAATACTAGGTTACTTAAAAACTTATCTTTCTAGACTTGCATCTTCACAGCTTTTTGAATTTACATTATTTTCCAAACCTAGAGGGAAAATCTTTCAAATTCCAAGTCCTAAAACTTATTCCTCATTTTCTTTTAAAGACCTTTTTGGTTTTCTATAAAAATTTGAATCCTCAAATTTCTCTTTTATTAAGTTTTCCAAACACTTATTTACTTTTTCACCAAACTATTTTCTTTTAGAATATCTTTAAAATATCCTTATGTGTTTTCAAAATATTTCTTATTACACCTAACGGTAATATATTACAACTGCTCTCTCTTATGAGAAATTACTAATGCTAAAATCTTCTATGAATCTTTTAAAAGAGGACTTCATGTTTATGTGAAATTACAAGGAACTTATTTTATGTTTTTCGAAACAGGCTATACAAAATATGGTGCTTCCCATACCTTGTACATCTCTTTCACGTATTCCTTATAACTTACATAAAACATTTTTATTTGTTTCATAGAAAATTATACCATTATTCTTTTCATTCCAATAGATTAAAGTATGTTTAATTTATATTCTCTTACGATAGAAATTTTCTAATATCAAACTTACTCTTTTTTTCCAGAAAAACTCATCTTCAAAACAGTTTTAATATATCCAGAACTAGAAAACATTTTTTTATACTTACTTAAATAATTAGTGTATTCACAAATCATATTTATTTCTATTCTTAGAAATTATCTTTTAAATATACATTTTTATTTGGGTTCAAAACAGATGTTGCGTAAAACACCGTTACTGCAACCCAAAGATACTAGTGTATTGATTTAATTAAAAATAAATACTAATAACCCTTACCTACTATGTAACACATTTCCCTTGGGAGTCACTTACTATAATGGTAGCGTTATAGTTTATGCTCCCCTCCTTTTTCACGAAAACATCTATTACAATAATAATGGTCGTAATCTACATTTTCGATACTTAATATGCTCTAGGTTTTCATATTTTAAATCTTTTTCACTTTCAAAGAAACTAGTGAGCTATATACGCTCTATAATTCTTCAAAAAGAATTTCACCTTTTCAACAAAATTTTCATCATATAAAAACTAATATAAATTTCTTATCATATTCCCAAAAACCTAATATTTACTTTAAAAATATTGACAATTATATTTTTTTTTTCAATTCTAATAATTTCAGTTTATTGGGTTAGACATAAAGTGGATTTTTCTACTTACTACCCTAGGAGTATCCTTCCTAAACCTTGGAAATCTCATTTCCTTACTTAAAGTCTTTTATTCCTATACTCATATTCTAAGGTACGTCCTTTTCTAAGGTAAATCCACTTATATGAAACAATTAGAATTTCTGCAATTATCTACACGTAGCTTACCTCCTTTTCTATTGTACATCCCCAAACTTTACCTACCACTCTTTGGATTTTCACAATCTGAGCCTAAATGTACAAAACCATTTATCAAACTCTTTCCATGTATAGACCTTCTCTATGCTCCAAGAAACACACTTCCTTATGCCAAAAGTGATACTTCAAGAACTTTGCTTTCAACTAAAGAATGTGAAGTGTACAAAGAACCTCCTGTAGATGAATAGCATGCTCCTCCTTACTCTTGGAAAACACCAAAATGTCATCCACGAATACAACCACAAACTTATTTAAGACTTCTGTAAAGACACTGCTCATCAAATCTACGAAGTAGGCTGGGGCATTGGTTAGCCCAAAAGGCATAACCAACCACTCATAAAATCCGTTTGGAGTCCTAAACGCGGTCTTATCGATGCTATCATCGGCGACCCTAAGCTGATGGAATCCTATTGCTAAATCAAGCTGAGAGAATACTAAAGAGCCAACTAGCTGGTCAAAAAGATCATCTATCCTACGAAGTGGATAACGGTTCTTCTTTGTGAGCTTATTTAATTCCCAATAGTCCATGCAAAGTCGAAGAGAACCATCCGCCTTAGTAGCAAAGTCGACTGGCGCTCCCCACTCTGATATGCTCCTTCTTATGAAACCCTTCTCCAAAAGCTCACGGATTTGCTTGCTCAATTCCATCCTCTCCCTAGGTGCCATGTGCCTAACGGGTAATGCCACTAGTCTAACATTATCAGTCAAATAAATCCTGAAGTTAATCTATCTCTTAGGGGGTAGTCCCCTAACCTCCTCAATGACGTTTGTAAAATCTCTGACGATGGGAACTGAATCTAACTCTGATGATGATGAATCAAGGGAATAAAGGAAGCTCAACATAACTGACCCTTGCGGGTCGCAAGAAACCTCGAGAGTCCTACCGATGCATGTCTCTAGTCTAACGACTTTCCTCTCACAGTCTAATATAGCTCCATATGTGGATAGCCAATCCATCCTCAAAATCATCCTATACCCCGAGAATCCCAATACATAGGCATCACAATCAAATTCTACGCCTAGGATAAAATTTTTCAAACCCCTACAAACCATAGACAAGTGTGCCGATCCACCTATGGGGTTTGAAACAACAATGGGGTCTACTACTAAAGAGATGTCTACGTGCAAACAATCTATTAGAGAACTAGAGATGAAAGAGTGTGATGCTGCAGAATCGAAAAGAGTCCGAATGGGAAAATCCGAAATAGAGATCAAAACCTTCTACAGAGACTTTCCTACCTCGATCCGATTAGTAGGTGCTGCATCCAAAGCCTGTACTTGCGTTGTAGGTGCGCCTGCTCTCTGCCTCATCCTCTAAGGACAAGCTTTACTAAGATGATCAAGCTACTCATAGTTGAAACACCTCCCCTTCATCATTTTATTTTTACAGTCCTTTGCGAAATGCCCAACCAATCCTCAACTATGACATTTCTCGCTTTTCTTGATCTGCTTCTGAGGGCCTTCCTCTTTCCTCTTATCCTTATCTTTCTTGTCCTTCGACCACTGCTTCTTAGAACCTATAGAAACCTCCTTAAATTCTTCCTTCAGCTGCCAATATGTAGGTTGAATTCGCTGTCAGTCCTCCAAAGCTAACCTCCTAAACCTTCGCTCCATATCCTCCAACCTAGCTTGTGTCTCCTCGAAATCCTCCGTGCGAGAAAACGTTCCGCCTCCTATGCTAGCAAAGTCCTTGCATAGCTTAGAAAAATCGACTGGTGTAGGTGGATTAAAGGGATTTCCACCTACCGGTGTTGTATTGGGCGCTTGCCCATGCACCTCTGGTTCCGTAGCTCTACGGAACCAATCAGCCATATTATGCAAAGAAAAGAAAATCTAGGCTCGAAAGAATTGAAAGAAGGTTGAACTGGACTTTGAGGGGATATTTATAAAAAATCTGTTTCATACTTGAAAACTATTTCTATAATAATAGTTTCTTCCTGAAAAATACTTGTAGTTTGAAGATCTGCTATTTTTAAAATAAGTTACTTTTGGAAAAATACTTTATTTTTAAATCAAATTTTTAGGAATCATGTAACCTTAGGCCCTGATACCTTATGTAACACCCCACACCCCTTAGTATACCCAAAGGGATACAGTAAAAGGTATTGAGCATTATTGGTATAACTAAAACTAGCAGAGACTAAGATTCACAAGACAAAAATATATATAAACAGCGGAAACAATTATAATAATAATAATTTATTTAAAACAAAACCTCAGAATTACTTTATAAATCAAATAAGTCGTCAAATACCAAATACATCATATGTCTCAAAATATCCATACTTGTCTTGCGAAATTAAAAACCAATCTCAATAAAATCAGAGTACAAATCATCCCTAAAATAGTGCCAATACAACATAAGAGCAAAAAGCTGAAAATAAAGAAGAGAAATACATAAGAAGAATCTCAGTTGCTGCAACCTCCCTGAATCCACAAATCTACCTCGCTCGCCCTTGATGGCCTATGCAGGGAAAAGGGGAAAATAGAGGAGTGGGTCGGACTAAAAGTCTGGTGAATGATAGTAATTACTAGAATCTTTAAGTAAAGTAAAGGTAATAGGCTTTACAACAGTTCTAGAATATAAAAAGAAATAAAGGAAATAGAAGAAGGAATAAGCTGGAAATAAATACGAATTAACTATTAAATATGATTGGTTAACTTTGATTGTTTGCACTTGTCTTTGATCGCTGCTTTGATTAGGCTGAATTCCTAATCCTATAATTAGGCTGAAACCCTAATTCTACCCTTTGGTCGGCCTGCTACTCCATAGACCTTACTGCGGACTAGACGCTATATAACTCCCTACAAATAAGGTAATGGAATCTACGAAAGACGCACAAAGTACAATGGTGTCTATGAAAGACGCACAAAGTATTTATTGTGGACTAGACATTATATAGCTCCCTACACAGAAGGCAATGGTGCCTAAGAAAGGAACACATACTTAAGCACTTGGAACTTATAGCGATTACTGGGCACCGAAATGGAAGTCACACGCATAACTACTACCATGCTCATGCTACCTGTTGCTCCACCTATTGGGTCTTCTTATTACCTATGCTCCAACATAAGCATGCCCCTCGTATCACTTCAGGATTATGTGAAACACCCTGTCCATAGAAAAATAGGGGAAATGCTATAGGTACTGGCCCGTCATCCAAGCAATATCTAGTTGCACCCCATGTCCAAATCCCCCGTGGTTTGGCCTTCTATTTGACCAATTACTACCATTATTAGCATAAGTGTGCCCTCATCTCACTTCAGGCTAATGTGAGATCACCATTTTTTCTAATAGGGAATGCTTTTTGGTATAGGTCCTACTTATCTTTGCTTATTAACTTAGATAAATTATTTAAATAAGCCTTTATTATTATCTTCACTATCTTTGCTTATTAATTTATCCTAAGTCTTAAAATAAGCCTCATTCTGTTCTTTTTCTTATTATAGTCATGCTTATTACTTAACCCAAGGTCTAAGTGTGAAAATAAGCCTCTTTTATCTTATACTCTTTTTAGTTATAATTCTAAGTTATAACTAAGCCAATTATCTTTAATTAGTCCAATTCTAACATTAATATCATAATTAGGCTCAATTTCAATCTTAATTTCATTTTTATTACAGTCTTTACAATTTACATCTTATCTTCCGTTATTTCAGTATTCTTATAATTTTAATCCATATTCGTGTTTAATCTATTCTAATCCATAGGCGAAGAAGAAGGAGGAATAAAAGAAAACTAAACATAGAAGAAAATCCAAAGCGTAGGAAAAGGATGTAAATAACGCATAAATAAAAGTAAATAAATTAAAATACTGTAAATAAACTATAATTAAATGGAAAAGCTATAATTAACAAAAATAAACTAAAATCGACTGAAAAGAATAGCTAAAAGTAATAGACTGAAAATAATTCTAAAAACTGTAAATAAACTACTAAAAAGGTTATTCCAAAAATTGTAGTAAAACTACAACTATTGGTAACCCTATTATTTTAAATTACTTAAAGAAATTTAAAATAATTACAATCACTCACCTGTGGTCCTAAGCTCTTCCCTTTTGGTCTTCCCGGATCCACTTGAGGGTATTAAAATATTTTTACTAAAAAGATTCTCTCCTTAGAAAATTATTCCTTTTAGGGTCCTTCCTTAAATGGTGAACCCAAGCGGAGAAAATCTAGAATGAGAAAAAGTGTTAGGCCTAGGGTCTTATTTATAGGGGTAGAAGTGGATCTCAGACCGTTGGATTTGGAGATTGAATAGGATGCAACCACGTCATAGGCTGAATGGGAGCCGTCGGATGGTAGCACAGAGGGACCAGATGAGCTAAAATGACGAAAACAACGTGTAAAAAAACTTGCTGGAACCAACAGGAATGAAGGAAATTTCCTTCGCTTCCCATTCGTAGGCGGGTCGACCTACAGGTCGACCACCCTTGAAGCCAGGTCGACCTAGGCTTTGGGATGGTCGACCTCCCTACATAATTTTTTTTCCGTTGATTCTTGTTTTCTTTGTATCTCGCTCATATTAACTCGGATTCTGACGTTCTATATATGGAAATTGACCAGAAAATTACCAAGGACACAATGGTGAAACTCCCATGGCTCAATTCCGATAATTTCACAAAGTAATTTTATTATTTCATTAATTAACGAATTAATTATTATGGGTTAAATTTCAGGTTTTTACACAATCTAATATAGAAGAGTTAGAGATAATTATGGAAATTAATCCATAACAAAAGTTTAAATAAGGAGTTTCCCTTATAAGTCTTTAAATGCTTAAATAAGGGTGAGGTGTGTTTATAATAGGGGTGTTTGTGTATCTGTGTGTGTATTATACATAGATGTGGGCATTGTTCAGTGTAGAATGTTGGAGAGTGAAAATATGGCTATGTTGTAGGGATGCGAAGTCAGCTAAAAGTATATAGAAGTCTGCTCAGTTAATCTGGCTACCAGTTGTGGTTTTTTTTTTGATGTGGGACATCACCAATAATAAATTCCTACGATGGATGCGAGGTTAGTCCAAATTTTATAGGGTAAGTCTGCCTACCTAATTTGGCCACCAGTGCTTACAAATAGTGCGACTAATGTGAGACATCACGGTTGGATTATGGGCCATAAGGTAAGGAGTATTTTTGACGTGTCTCAGTGAAGATCACTTGAGGGAGGTCTGCTTTAGGATTGAGGTACTAAATGTTATTTGGCAGAGTCTGCCCCTTCCTTACTCAAGAAGTAGCAAGTTACCTGTAAGAGGATTGGTACGATGACAGTTAGGAAGTATTAGGATAGAAGAGGCTCACCTGGGTTTAGGTAGTAAATGACAGGAGGGTCTGCCTATTTCCTAATTTAAGGGTATTAAGTAGCTTAGGTACTTCCTCTTACATCGTTAGGATACGATTAGACGGGAGGTGGGTTGTTGAACCTGATATGCTCCATAGTTGTTTTATCCTTACTTTTGTAGTCATGGAATAGGATTCGGAGGGTTACTAGCCTTTAATAGAGATATAAATGGAGAAATCTATATATACGTAAGACATAATACTTATCTAAATGATTGCTATCAATATACTATTATGGTAAAGCTAAGATTTTCATTCACCATATATTGTCGTTTTGACCCCACACCTAATTACAGCACACAAGCTACCGACAAGGATGAGTGTGGATAAGATGGAGGCGACTTGGTGGATAGTTATTTTAATCTGATATCAATTTATATTATTTTGATGTACCCAAACTATGTATTAGACATATTTTATGAACATTGTACTTCTATGATTTGTTTATATGAATGGGTACTTATTTTATTATTATATTTGATTCCTTCTGCTATATGATTCTGAAAGCATAGATAGATATTGTTGATGTCAAAAGTTACACAACACCCAAATATGACCTATTGTAGGATTAGATCTAGAATACACAACAAGAAAGGGCAAAATAAAGCATAGAAAAGTATAGAAACACAAGATTTTTATAGTGGTTCGGCAATATCTGTCCTATGTCCACTTTATACTTTATTGATTATGGGTTTGAAGGATAATTAAAGTCACTAGTTTAAGGAATTAACATGTTCCTAAGCTTGGAACTGCCAATAGTATCCGCTTAGGTAGCTATTGTAACATCCCCCACTTAGAGGCCCAAAACTAACGACTATGGATGTTGCCGTCATCCATAGTTATTAATCCTTGGCGACCAAATACGGCGGTTCTAGATACATTGATACACAGACCACATAAATATGGAAAAAAAATTAACAATTCAAAATTACATTTCCACATTCCATTCAGAACATTTGATGTTCATTACATAATCCCAAAAACATTAACCACGTTCAGCAAAATATAATTATTACACATATGCCAAGAGCGACATATGAAGATGCTCCCTTTGTAGATCAGAGTATATAATAAGGCCAATAAATCTGCCTTTACAAATAAAACACACGACGGAAAAAGATATCTCTAAATAACTATATGCATCATGCACACCTCCGGAAGTTTTATTCGTCTAAGAAGAGAACTTGAAAACCCTAAACCTCAAACTACTCAAAATCAGTTGAGTACCCGAGAGATTAAGGGGAAAACCAAAACTTCGAGTCAGACATAAAGCCTGGTATGAATAATAGTCTATCATCTCAAATCATTTAGATATCTAGTGAGACCATGCTGCTTAGCGGAACGGGTTTTCCCCTCACTAGTATCCTAAAACTTTTATAAAACCATATACTGTGCTACTGCATCCATAATGGTTAAAAACATAGTAATTCAAAACATTATGATGGTATGCAAAACAAGCAAATCAAATCTGGATTACCCATCCTCATTCATTCTGACTATCTGTCTCACTTATAGTTTCTAGGATTACTATTAACCTATTAGTTTTTATGGGCTAATTAATAACCGGTTAAATGTTTATGGGCTATCTGAATCGATTACATAGTTTTCATGGGATCGCTAAGAACCTATTGGTAACTCTAATATCTTTCTGTTTTTCCTAGTTTTCATGGGCTGACTAGGAACCTATTTACTATCTGTCAATATCTTAATCCAGGTATAGTTTTCATGGGCTAACTATAAACTTATTGGCCCATGCTAGTATCTTTTCCTATAAATAGTTTTCATGGGCTTATTGAGAACCTATTGGCCCCTACCAATATCAATCATAGTTTTCATGGGCAGACTATGAACTTATCACTTGGCCATTTAACTCATGTTACCCACATGATTCTAATTATTCCCATGTTACCCACATGTTTAACTATAATACATGCTATCCACATGTTCATCTTTACCAATGCTACCCACATGTTTGACTATAATACATGCTATTCACATGTTCATCTTTACCCATGCTATCCATATGTTAAACCAATATCTATTGGTGTTCCCAATTAGGTTATCTTACTAAATAAATTATGACATAATAAATACAATGGTATCCCCAAATTATAAGCGTCATAGTTATAAAATATTGGTATCCCCAGTGTTTAGTGTCAAAACATATAAGTGTTGGTATCCCCAACTATTGTGTTGAACTCATAAAACCCACCCTGGTATCCCCAAGGTTAAACAACATTTACTATATAAGGTTACCCACCCTACATATTTTAAAAGATAAGGGTGGTATAAACATACGCTTTTGGAAGTATTCTCTTCAGAGGCAAAGAAGAACAAAGCAACGTATTCGAAAGCAATGAAAACAACTTCGAAAGTATCCCCTTCGATGGTATAAAACTTTGTTTTAGCTATAACTTTTTATAGGTGTAGAATTAAGGTCTCTAACCTATTCCATTGTGTTCAAACGATGGGTTTCCTTCCGTAGAGTGGTCAAAACAGAAAAACGGGGTTACGCTTAGAGAGTTATACCTACTTGAAGTTTGCAAACAAAGCTCGTGAAAACTGCTATGAAAGGGGCTTTGAAACGCTGCGAAAAGTTGCTTCCAATGGATTCGAAAGGATGCGGTCGAAAGGGTTTTCGACTACTTCGAAAGGTGGTTCCGAATTGCTACAGAGGGGTCTAGAACTGCTGTAGAAGGGTGCTATCGAAAGGGGGTTTCGACTAGGTCGAAAGGGTCCTTTGAAACTGTTTTGAAAGGGTCCAAAACTGCTGCAGAAGGGTGCTTTCGAAAGGGGATTTCGACTAGGTTGAAAGGGTCCTTCGAAACTACTGCGAAAGGGTCCAGAACTGCTGAAGAAGGGTGCTTTCGGAAGGGGTTTCGACCAGGTTGAAAGGTGGTTCCGAAAATGCTGCAGATGGGTCCAGAATTGTTGTAGGATGATGCAGCCGAAAGGGGTTTCGACAAGGTCGAAAGGAGGTTCCGAAAATACCGCAGAAGGGTGCTTTCAATAGGGGTTTTGACTAGGTCGAAAGGTGGTTCTGAAAATGCTGCATAAGGGTCCAGAACTGCTGCAAAATGATACAATCGAAAGAGGGTTTTGACAAGGTCGAAAGGTGGTTTCAAAAATGCTGCAGAAGGGTCCAGAACTGCTGCAGAATGATGCACTTAAAAGGGGCTTTCAATACGGTCGAATGGCAGAGTCGTAAATAACTTGAAAACTATTATTCTGCCAATTGAAGTAATTATTTTCACCAACTCTTATTCTTTGTCAAATTTCTATTGGTTAATGACATACTTTAACCCTTTCTTTGTAGAAAAACTGCTATAGACCAGATTTTATTATTTCAAAAATTATTTTCCAAATAAATGATTATATTAATATTTTAATATAATTATTAAGCCTTTTTTGCTTAGAAAATTCATAATAAATCGAAATCACTTGGGAAAAATCCCAAAAATTCACCAAAAATCTGAAATAACATTTTCTACATCATAGAAAAATTTCGAGGCAAAATTCATTATTTTATTATTTTTAATAATTAAAGCCCGAAATAAATGCCTTTTTCACATTAGGAAATCATAAAATATTCCTATTAACTTCGAAAATTGTGAAAATAAAAATCCATCTCCAAAATTATGGTTTACAAAACTTATCCAAAAAGAAAGTCGTTTACTAAGGTTTTTACGTTAAAATCCATCATTTTAATTCCATAAAAATTCCAATAAATCACCATAAATCATTATTCTATCCAAACATGATCAACACAGCAAAATATATTCGGTTACTATCCATAACCGAACCAAAACAAGGAAAAATGAGATAATTTACACTATTATTCACCTAGATTAAGTTGTTGGAGTTTGAGATTTGTCCTAGCTTTAATCTTCTAGCTTTCTCTCTTAGATCTTCCAAGTTTGCTGATCTCCTAAGGTGTTTTAATGGCTGGCTATAACTTCTCTTTTATGTGTATTTTGATTTATGAAATTGTAGGTGAGAATAAGAGATAGTTTAAGGGTATATGGGTGTGGCTTTTCCCATATTGCCCTCCTTTTATTTTCCGAACTTATAAATTATAAACCATACTTATACATTCATTAGTTTAGCCGTGGCCAAGTTAATTGACAATTAAATATCAACTCCTTAATCAACCATATTATTCTATTTAATTTATCCAAATTAAATGCCCATAATAATGTTAAACAAAAATTAGGGGTGTTACAGGCTTCCCCCCTTAAAGAATTTCATCCTTGAAATTCAGTGAGGACTATAAACAAGCATAACAACCATGCAAACAAAAGCCAGTATGTCCTACCAGCCAATAAGTCTATATAAAACAAATATAGAATATACCCTCATAACAGCCCAAGATAAGTATCCCTAGTTTCGTCTTTTGTTTCCCAAGTACAGTCCTCTACGTTGTTGCTCCACTGAACTTTCACCAACTTGATTGTCTTGTTTCTTAACTTCGTCTTATCTCTCGCTACAACCCGAACTGGTTGCCTAACAACAGTCAGATCCGGTTCTACTACTAGATTTTCTAATGCAGTCGGAGTGATAGTAATCTCTGGATCGTACACATACTTATGAAGATGAGACACATGAAACACATTATGGACACTTTCCAAACAGCTTGGTAACTTTACTCTATATGCGAGCTTTTCGATCCTCTCTATGATCGGGAATAGTCCAACATACCTCGGTGCCTATTTCCCCGACATTCCAAATCGTACCACACCTTTCATCGGTGATACTTTAATGAGAACTCTATCTCCAACTGCGAAATCTAGATCCTTATGCCTCTAATCTGCATAACTCTTCTGCCTAGACTAAGCTCCCTTCATCCTACATCGATCAACTCAATCTTCTCTGTTGCCTCTCTCACCAGATCTGGTCCTAAGACTAACTTGTCTCCAGTTTCCAACCAACATGCTGGTGACTTGCATGGCCTTCCATACAAAGCTTCGAAAGCAGCCATTCCTATACTAGTTTGATAACTGTTATTATAGGAAAACTCAACCAAGTGTAGGTGATCTTCCCATGATCCACCTCAATCTAGCACACAAGCTCTCAACATATCCTCAAGTATCCTGTTGACTCTCTCCGTCTGCCCATCTGTCATAGGGTGGTAAGTGGTACTGATCTTGAGATTTGTACCTAATACCTCTTGTAGACTCCTCCAAAATTCACTAGTGAATAATGCATCTCTATCGCCGACTATGCTACTAGGAATTCCATGAAGTCTAACTATGTTCTTCATGAACAACTTAACCAAAACTGGTGCCGTTCTGGTTGACTTTACTAGAATGAAATGGGCACTCTTGGTCAACCTCTCCATAATGACCCATATACTTTCATTTCCTCTATTCGTCCTTGGCAACCCATCTATAAAATCCATCGATATCGAATCCCATTCCAGACTGAAATGTCTAAAGGCTAAAGCAACCCACTCAGCTTTTGATTTTTGGCCTTCACTTGTTGACAGTTAACACACTGCCTAACCCACAAGCCAACATCCCTCTTCATGCCTTCCCAATAGAAGCTCCTTTGATATCTTGATACATCTTGGTTCCTCCAGGATGAATCGTAAACTTCGATCGATGGCCTTCCTCCAGAACTTCCCTCCTTAAGTTCTCTACATTCAGAACGCATAATCGTCCCTTCTTTCTCAACCATCCTCTTTGGTCAAGACTAAAATCTTTTAGGTCATCAACCTTAGATCCTTTCTCAAGCCTTCTAATCCTCTCAGCTAAAACTTGGTCTACCCTCTACTTAGAAGCTATGCACTCGATCAGCACTGGTCTAACTTCTAAACAAGACAACATGGTAGTACCCTGACTAGAGCTAGCAATAGATCTCAACTGCATACTACAACAGGCTAAAGCTTCTAGATCCTTCCATTCTGCCAACATCGCTAACAACACATTCTGATATTTTCTACTAAGAGCATCTGCTACCTTATTTCCTTTCCCAGGAGTATACTCTATACCAAAATCATAGGCAGCCAAAATCTCCAGCCATCTCTGCTGCCTCATATTCAACTCCTTTTGATAGAATTAATACTTTAATGACTTATGATCGGTATACAATTCAAATCTCTCCCCTAAGAGATAATGCCTCCAAATCTTCAAGGCAAATATCATTGCAACTAACTCTAAGTCATGAGTAGGATATCTAACTTTGTGTGGTCTAAGCTGCCTTGATGCGTAAGCAATAACCTTGCCCCTTTGCATCAATACTGCTCCCAATCCAGTCCCACATGCATCAGTGTATATTACCAACCCTTGGTTACCATCTGGAACTACTGACACTGGCACATCGGTTAACAAATGATTTAACTTAAGGAACCCTTCCTCACATTTGCCGGACCAAACAAACTTCACATCCTTCTTGGTCAACATAGTCAAAGGTGTTGCGATCCGCGAGAAATATTTAATGAATCTTCGATAATAGCCAGCAAGTCCAAGAAAACTCCTGATCTCGGTTACCGTCTCTAGTCTCTTCTAATTATTGACTACCTCGATCTTAACTGGATCAACTGATAATCCTTCCTCTGAAATCACATGACCAAGAAATTTAAGCTCTTTCTTCCAAAAATACACTTGGAAAACTTCGTCTTCAGCTGATTCTGCCTCAGCATCTCCAACACCACTCTAAGATGAATCTCATGCTCTCTTTCATCTTTTGAGTATACTAAAATGTCATCTATAAATACCAATACGAACATATCCAAGTGTTCTCGGAAAACCCGGTTAAACAAATCAACGAAGAAAGCAAGTGCATTTGTCAATCCAAATGGCATCACCAACCACTCATATGAACCATATCTAGTTCAAAATGTCATCAAAGGAATACTATCCTCCGCCACTCTCAACTGATGGAACCCCATCGCCAAATCCAATTGGGAAAATACTCTGGCTCCACTCAACTGATCAAACAAATCATCTATCCTCGGTAGAGGGTACTTATTCTTGATTGTTTACGATAGTCGATGCACATCCTTAACGACCCATTTGGTTTCTTTACAGACGCCACGGCCGCTCCCCAAGGCGAACTGCTTGGTCTAATAAAATTCCTTCCCTCAAGATCTACTAGGTGTACCTTCAATTCCTTCATCTCTGTCGGTGTAATTTTGCTATGTGGTCTACTGACAGGTTCAGCTCCCGGTACAAGGTCTATCTGAAACTCTACAGCTCGTTTCGGTGTAATATAGTGACCGGCTCAAATACATCTGCAAATTCTCTTGCAACACGAACCTGACTAAGCTCATCTCCTACCTCCATAGAACTTAACAAAGCACAAACACTCTAACTGGAATTCTCCACTGAGAAAATGATTTGGTTATGACTATCAGGGTGCCTCAATGATAATTCCCGATCCTAGCAAAAAATCCTAGCCTCATACTTACCTAACCAATCCATACCCAAAATGATCCCGAAATCTACGAAATCAAAAACATACAAACTGCATGCAAACTTATGACCTAACAAATCAAGTTCTAACTGGTCACATCTCATCCCAAGAGTTGCATGCCCTCATATTGGATTTGCAACCCTTAAGGAAGTAACAAGGTATGTGAGTACTATGCATAACCTATCAACCAAATATTGTGATATAAATGAGTGTGATGCACCGGTATCAAAAAGTACTCTAACTGGTATACTCTGAATCAAAAGCGTACCTTCCATCACAGTTTTCCCTTTCTCTGGTGTAGTAGGTATAGAAGAAGATGGTAGTCCAATAGCAAACACCTTCCCTCTGACCGCTCGGACTGGCTCTGGACACTGGCTCTTATAATGCCCCACTTGGTCACAGTTGAAGCATTTCACATTCTTCTTCTATGCAGGCTTCTTTTCTTTACCAATTCTGCACTCGTGGGCATAATGGCCCTTCTTGTCACACTTATAACACACTAAATCGGCCTTTGCCTTCTTGGCAACATCTCCTTTTTGGGCTCCTTTCTTCTTAAAGAATTTCCTTTTCTTTCCCTGTGGGCCCTAGGACTCAACTAGTTTCTCCATAGCAGACACAACAAGCTTCTCCTCATAGCGAATGATCATCTCCACCACTACATGACAAGGCTCTCTAATATGAGTCATGGTCATTCTACCTACCTTTGGCCTCAATCCTCAAATGAATCTCTCATTCCTTCTAACATTAGTGTCAACCAATGCATAACCATATCGAGACAGCTCATCAAACTTAGCAGCATACTCGATCACTGACATCTCTCCTTGTAACTTATTGGTAACTCCAATAACTTTCTGTTTATCATAGTTTTCATGGGCTGACTAGGAACCTATTGACTATCCGTCTATATCTTAATCTAGGTACTATTTTCATGGGCTAACCATAAACTTATTGGCCCCTGCTAGTATCTTTCCTATACACAGTTTTCATGGGCTTACTAAGAACCTATTGGCCCCTGCCAATATCAATCATAGTTTTCATGGGCTTACTGAGAACCTATTGGCCCTTGCCAATATAAATCATAGTTTTCATGGGCTGACTATGAACCTATCACTTGGCCATTTAACTCATGTTACCCACATGATTCTAATTATTCCATGTTACCCACATGTTTAACTATAATACATGTTATCCACATGTTCATCTTTACCCATGCTACCCACATGTTTGACTATAATACATGCAATCTGTTTGTACCAAAAATGGGCACAACACTCTTTGGATGTAGTTGAAGAGATTAGAATGAAGAAATAAAATGAAAAATGAGGCTAATCAAACAATCACACCAAGAAAAAATGAACAGTAGTAAAAGAAGACAAAAATTAATAGTTGTTCGGCATTGTAGCCTACGTCCACTTTGAAGGATTTGCTGTTTATTGCTGATTATAAACTGAATACAACTGTACAATGGCTAACACTCAAGTTACAATGGAGTTTTAGCAAAGAAGTAGCATAAAAGTCCTTTTTTAGTTGTAGTGGAGGTGTCATTTATAGGCATGGAGCTGGGAATATCTACCCCGAATCTCGGAATACCCTTTCTCATGCATAGTTGTGCCCACACAATCGATCTGGAGTCGTTTGGGATTGATCCCTGATTGATCCATATGGGTTTCGTATCGATCAAGAATGGCTCCATTTGAGCTGCGATTGATCATGGAGGCTCTTGAGTTGATATGCAAGCTTCTGTGAAAATTTCATGGCATTTGGATTTGTGGTTTGAGAGATATGATCGATGGTTGAGGCCTTCGTATCGATACATTTCATATCGATCATCTTCATATCGATGATGTGGCGCGCTTGCTTTGTGGAGATCCAAAATTCATGCATAAGGACCACTCTATTGGTTTGACCTCTTCTTTCGTATCCGTCCAAGGTTATGCTTTTCATATCGATGCTTTACTCTTTCCTTCGTATCGATCTCCAGCCCTACTCTTCGTATCGATCAAATAAGTGATCGATACGAAACATGCAGTTGTTGGTTGAATGAAACGTGATCGATCCAGGGGGTGTTGAAGTCCATCAATACAGGTTCGAACTTGATGGATACGAATGATGGGTGCTGAGTGATGAGGATATGCTCATTTTGCATCGATGGTGATGGATACGAAATGATGGATGCCAATGGATGGATACGAAATAAACATGTTCCATATGGATCTTGATCGATCCATAACTTGAGCATACGAACTCCGATTGACTTGAAATTTGGAATGTTGCCTTTCACAGCTTTGCTTGTCATACCATGCTAATTGTGGCTCGATACGAACTTGGACCAAGTTTGCCTCTATCCATTGTGAACATGATAACTGATTCCTGGAGTGGATTGCCTTCAGTCTCTAGTCAAGTCCTTGGTGTCATGGCCTTGCCAAAAGGCGGGATAACATTTGCCTCCCAAAGTACGTCTTTTTGAACATGACATGCTTTAAAAAGCTGCAATCTTCATTTTGAAAAGGTTCCATCCGATTTGCTAAACAGTTATTGTCCTTTCATTAACTGATGTGACCTTTGGTAGAGTTCCAGTAGTATGAATGTTGAGTTGTAGACTACCAATGATCACGTAGTTTTTGTTGTAATTGAAGGTTGAGTGCTAGCAATTTGTTGTTTATTGTTCTGGCTATCACCAGGTAAGCATTTAATTCCTGTTAACTTTGAAAATCGAATGTTAGTATAGCATACATGCACGTATTTCAACCTAACTCCCATTCATGCTTGTACATTCATGGGTCATTGTCAAGTTTTCTTTTTAGAATCGAATTTCATATCGATCATCTCCTAGATTGATGTGAAATCCGAGTTGCAACATCAATCGATGGTTTTTTGGACCCCTTTTTTCGTATCAACCCTCTCCTGGATCGATCTGGGGCACATTAAGGTAGACTTCATATTGATGGTTATCGATACAAGATGGACTAACATAAGCTGTGCTTCGTATCGATGGATATGAAATTTGCAACTGTTAACTCATGGGACAGCTTCGTATCAATGGATACGAAATATTGGGTTTCGGATTGCCTTGTGTAGATGGATACGAAAGTCGTGCTTCGTATCGATGGACACAAAAGATCCAGGCATGAATGAGTAGTGCTCTTCGTATCGATGTGGATGTTGACCACTTCTATAGGTAATGTGACTAGGATACTAATCGTTTTTGCGTTTGATACGAAGGAGTATAAATATGTTTTGGACTTAGAATATTTTCTCACTTTGCTTCTATTGTTGTTTCGTATCCATTTAAAATGAGAAAGAAGCTGCAAATCATTCGTCTTCAAACACCATCCCATCAATCTCTAACTTAGATTCTTCGAGCTAGGTAACCAATTGATTAAAACCATGTCTAAAATGACAAACTCGAGCTTTGTGCTATTCGGTTCTGGCAACGGCCATCTCCGGCGTCGTTGGCACCGGAGTGTGGTTAGGGTGAGGTCGAGGGTGTGGTTAATAGTGACTTGAAGGTTTTGCGAAGAAGGAGAGCACTAGAAGGAGTCGATGGAGTCATTGACCCTGAGTCTGCCTTGAACTCGTATCAATGCGAGATGGGATCGATCAAAATGCTTTGGAGATGATTAAAGGCAGTCCTCGTGATCGAGGCGAAGGGCAGTGGTTTATCGATTGATCTTAGATGGAGCAGTTCATATCGATGTGGATGAGAGGTGGTGTGATCGATCCGAAACAAAAGTCTTTGGATCAATACAAAGTGGGTCCATACTTGGAGTGATCGATACGAGCATGTGATCGATACAAAAGTTTTATCGATACGAAATAGTTATCGATCTACATCTCTGATCAATACGAAATGATGGCTTTAGGGGAACGATCCAAAGTGAACTATGATGGATACAAACTCCATCACTTTTTGCATATTCGAACACTTAACTCCGATGAGCTTTAGCCTAGCATATTTGGACTCGTTCGTAAAACTGCATATATGACTATCCTACAAAGCTTGTCGATGGAACTGTTACTTGATAATCATAACAAATTTTAACACGAATCGTTCTTCAAAGTCAGGATGGCACGGTTGAGACGATAAGCGCTGACGGTTACTCCGGTCGAATCTCAAAGTCTTGTCTTTTTACCATCTTTCAAACCTATAGAAATTTAGAGTATTGTGTAGCACTCCACCACACAACATGATCACTCACTTTGCACCGGGGGGAACACGGGTTTCTCACAATCTAATAACAGTTTTTACCGAATTCAATAGCTTTGGATACCGGAAGTTCAGAGTAGTAAGAAGTCCAAAGTCCTCCCTTTCCTAGAATTGAAAGGCCGGACGTCACGGTAGATACAGTGTATCCTACGTCGGATGAATTGCCGGATGTAGTAGTGATTATGAATCCGGAAGATCCCGTTCGGTCCAAGATTTTAAAAGAAATGCTGGGAAGAATTTGTCTTAGGAACGGACTATCTTTGGAGGAAGTTCGATTACCAGGGCCAGAAGATAGAGCGCATAATCCCCCGGAAGGGTTCACCGCATGCAATAGATTCATGTGCTTGGCGGGAACATTGCCCCTATTCAACCAGTTTATTCAGGACATGCTATTTTTTCTAAGAATCGCTCCTTCTCAGCTTCATCCTAATGGATACGTGCTTCTCAACAGCCTATTCATTATATTTATGGAACATATCCTCCGACCCCCAACTGTCGATTAGATCAGATACTTATTCAATGTTAAGAGTCAGGGAGATAATCCGTCGTTCACTTTCCTGGAAGCTGTCAGGAACTGCCAATTGGTGGCAGGTGCATGGAGTAAGTTAAGCTACTTTAAAATAGTGTGGTTCTATGTGAGATGCCCATCGGGATTCGCCAGACGATGGTTGGTCAGACATAAGTTCTATTACTTGTTTCATTGCTAACCGTGACCGGATAATGTAGATTGATGCTGAATTCATGCTGTGTTTCTCTTACAACTGCTATTCCACGGCCCGAAGGAGCCCAATATAAAGAGTTAGTGAGGACACTCCAGGCGGTGCCTACTGAGTTAAGAGAAATAGACGAAGTTCTCACCGATGACAACTTGATTGTCGTCGGGCTTATAGAAAGAGGACAGAGCATAGGGATGACGGGGATACCAAGAGTGGTCCCAACAAGACAAAGTGGAAGACGGGCTCCTGATGTGCCCGCAGTCGAGGGAGCTCAGGCTACACCCGGCATAATAGTTGTCGAACCTCACGACGATGAGGGTACGGAAGCTGGTCAAGAGCCCGTGGTCGTGCCTCTGCAGGGCCCTTAATCATCTGTATTAAAGAGAAAAGACAAAACTCTTGCCCACAAAACCAAGAGGCAAATGGGTGCTGAAGCAATCCAACTTGTTACTACTTCCATAGGTCCGGAGACCTCTTCCCTGTAGATAGAAAGTTCATTGAAACGGCTATCGGATATTCCTATCCCGGAGGAGATATCATCATTCTCTAATCTCGGGCTAAAGGGGCTTCACTCTCCTTCGAGAACCAGCGCGGACCTAACCTTAATAGACATAGGGGAGCCGACTCCAATAAGCAAAGCTGCTACAACCGGTCGGTTGGGGAGTTTGCATATGCATACACACACTTTACGCACCACACGACATTCCATCACATGCTTCTTAACCTCTGGACATGACTAATTTATTCCTTTTTTCATTTTTGCAGATACAATGGTAAAGCAAGGATCCATGTTTAGCAAGCTCCGCTCTTTGCGCCATTCATCTGGATCGCATTTCGAGTCACGTTGCCGCGAGAGTAAAAGGGATTATGGCCATGGCTACCATTCTAGCCAAGAACGCGAGTGTTACGACAGAGAGAAATAAAAATCATATCAAAGTAGGCGTCGTTCTAGGTCATGATCTCCGCCACCGAGAGGACCTTCTAAACCCTCTAGCTCCAGTAGGCCTTCTTCTGAATCTTCATATCAATTAGCGCCACCTCATGCTCCAAAAATCGGCGATCAGCACTGTAGAATTGAAACAGAAACTCTCATCGTCTTAGAACAAACTGCCATGGAGCCAACGGTGGATGGATCCATTCGCATCGCCAAACTAAAGAAAGACTTTCCGAACATATGTTTCGATAGCTTCCACTTTCCTCTTAACTTGAAGAGAATCCCAAATGACATAGAGAAATTAGTGCAGGACTATGTGCATGACGCGTACAGTCAATATCGCAGATGGGTTAAGATGGCAGAATGAGTTTCGGCTATGTCTTTTGAGTGGGCCAAGGCTATCGAGAAACTAGAAGGCAATCTCTTTCATACGGGCAAAATAATAGAAGTGCTTACCAATGAAATTGAGTCTTTAAGAAAAGCTGAGATTGAGACCAGCCAAAGAGCCGAAGAAGCTAGGAAGTCTATGGAGGAGATGAGGAAAACACACATGGACCTAGTGCAAGAAATGGGGCATCATAACACTGTTATTATGCGAGAAAAGGATGCTGCGTTGAAAGAAGTTGATGAGCTAAAGGTAAAACTAGTTAAGGCGATCAAGGAAAAAGATGAAGCCAATAAAGTCGCCCAGGAAGCGTGTGAGGAGGCGGTGAAGCTTGTGGAGGAAAGGGATTCTGCGAACAAAAAGGCTGAGAAAGCCGACGCTGGGGCTGAAAGGGAAATTAAAACCGTTGAGGCCAAAATGGAAAGCGAATTTGAAGATCTTTTGGTTACCTATAACGCAAATGTCCTGAGAAATCGCAATATGAACTGGCTCGGCAAGGACTATCCCTTTCAATTATACATGGCTTGGAACCGCTTGATTGAGGACGGAAAGGCGATCCACAATGTTGCAACCATCGATGAGTTTGAATTAGAAACTCAAGTGTTGATCGAAGATGAGCCTAAAGTCCATCATGACACAACCATCACGCTTCAGAAGGAGAAATTGGCTACCGAATACCCGAAAGTCGGGGAAGGATCTAGGGGCAAACACCATATCGTTGCTTTTGAAATGCCCTCAACGTCTCAAACTGCGCCCACATCTTCTATTGACCCTCCAGTCTTCCCAGAGTATGACCTCGACAGGCCACATCTCTCTCTGGTCATCGAGCATAGCAGAAGGCATGTCGGCCCAACCCGGGAACCAAACTGAGGAAGGTATTCTAGACACTCGTCCTACTCTTCAAAATGCAGGAACATTATCAGAGGACATTACTAATATATTCTCCTATCTTTATTCAGCTTTAGATTCTACACCAACCAAACCTTCAGCAATGCAAGAAATCCACCATGAGTAGGAGGCATTAACTACATAGGCCACAACTATGACAATTACTTCTTCGACTGGGGAGATACATGATGGCAGCTATGTGCTTGATGATCAACTAATGGAAGCACTCCTCAGCCATCAAACCGAGCCGAGTATTGAAGTGCCCTTCAATGTAGACAAAGATGTTATTATCACGGGCTCCTCGAGACCGACCGGTAGCATTCCGATGGGTAAGCGCGTGGACCGGGAGGAACAAATAATGGACGAAATCAAAGCCGAGATTGAGCAGGCTGAGCAGGCTAGTAGAGCCGACGGAGGTATGGCGGGCCCTGGTCCTACCCCGATCCTCCTGCTCTCTCCGGGTGGCACCATAGTTGAAATTGGAATGCCTCATTCTTCTAGTATCGAAAGCGCCACCATTCCTATGGTTCTACACACAGAGGATACTTCAGTCCCCGTAGGCTCTCAAGAGGAGACCACGCCGATTCCCCCGGCCAGAGACAAGCCAGCTGGAACAAGCCGGGGAGGCAAGGGTTCAAAGAGAGCTCCGGGTGGTAGCTCGAGCAGATCTACGCCAAAGAAAGTCAAGAAGAAACGGAAGGCATAGATTTGCATTTTTGCTTCCTCTTTTGTAGATGGCTAGAATAAGCTTCTCTTTCGCTTTTCGTAGGCCATGTATAGACGCGGGCTTAGCCCCTATAGGAACTCTTTGAACAGATTTTGTCCTTTCTTTTTAAAGAATAGTGTGAATAAAATATCTCCTTTGTTTTTAGCATAACTCCATGTTCATTTGTCTAAGTACTTTAGCACTCACATTTCCATTCAATGTACTCGTGAAGCTTTAGTCTCTGAGTTGAACTTGAGTCTGGTTTTTAAGTCTTGAGGTCATGGCCTCGGGTCATAACCAAACGTTGAGTCGAGTTCCAACGTTGCGCTTTCTCGATTACCGGTTGGGACTTGAGTTATGCCCTAAGTTCCGGGGAGAATTGAAGTAGTTAGTTGGTGGTCATACTCCGCCTTCACCAACTTTGATTTAACTTAGTCGAAACAAAGTTAAAGTGACACGAGTTTGAGCAGTCGGATCACACTCGCTCGCTTGCTACTATTTGCATCCATACTCTAGGGATTTAGACTTGTATGCTGGCGGTCGATCACGCCCGCTTATTGTTTAGAATCATATCCACACTCTGGGGACATAATTTATTTTATGGGCAGTTGGTCACACCCATTTAGTGTTTATACTCTAGTTCTCACTCTGAGAATCTAGAGTCAGTTGATAGACGGTCTATCACATCTGTTTAAGTAGTAGGATCTTATTCGCACTCTGGGAATAAGGAGTTGGTCATGGTCTTAGATGGTCAGATCACAACCTCCTTGATAAAGTAAGCAAAGTCGTGGATGGGTGGACCCATCCTCTTCGAGCTTGGAAAGAAGCAAGGTCGTGGATGGACGAATCCATCCTCCTCGAGCCTTAGAAATAGGCAAGGTCGTGGATGGACGGATCCATCCTCCTCGTGCTTTGGAAAAAGCGAGGTCGTGGATGGATGGATCCACCTTCCTCGAGCTTTTGGAAATAGATGAGGTCGTGGATGGATGGATCCACCCTCCTCGAGCTTTTGGAAATAGGCGAGGTCATGGATGGATGGATCCATCCTCCTCGAGCTGGACGGTCGATTCACGTCTTAGTTTTGGAGTTTGCACTTCAGCTCGCACTCTGGGAGCTGGAGTTGGTTGGAGAATTGTCGTGTTTCAATTCTCTTTTAATTAGTTGTTGTCTGCCTCCCGAGCTCAGGGTTTTATCTAGTGAGTGACTGGTCAGATCACGATCACTCTCTATTTGAACGAGTCCCAACGTAAGATGGAACTCAGCTCTTCGTACATCGTAGCGGTCGCATGATGCATTTAGGAATCATTAATTTGGCTTTATGAGTTTGAGATTTATTGCTGAAATAAGAAATCATGGAAAAATCAGTTGCCTTATTACAAATACAAATTCTCGAATTGCATAAACAAACTTGAAAAGGAAAGCAAACTAAATGAATGAAAGCCAATCATATGTAATAGCGACGGAGACTTTCGTTGTTCCATGCTCTCGGTAGAGTGAGACCATTAACGATAGATAGCTTGAATGTGTCATCTCCTAGCCTTCGTTCGATGACATACGGTCCTTCCCATGCCGGTTTCATGTGCGAAGGGACTGGATAGACCCGCTTGAGTATGAGATCGCCCACTTCAAAGGTTCTAGGTCGGACCGTAGCATTGTATAACCGGGTGACTCGGTTGCGATGTGCGGCTGCCATCAAATCAGCCTCTTCAGGCTTCTCATCTAACAAATCCAGAGATTCTGTAAGTGGGATGGTGTTTATCTTTGGATCATAATAAGTCACACAGTGAGAACGTACCTCTAGCTCAACTGGAATAACGGCTTCAGAGCCGTAGGAAAGTGCGAATGGAGTATGGACGATCACGGACTTGAGGGTAGTTCGATACGCCCATAAGGTCATGGGGAGCTCATCGACCCACTTACCTCCAGCCTTCTCTAGTCGTTTCTTCAAAATGGACTTGATGACTATGTTGACAGCTTCGACTTGCCCATTCGCTAGAGGTTGAGCTACTGCCAAGAATTTCTTCTGGATGCGATAGCGTTGGCAGAAATTCTTAAACTCGGCACTATCAAATTGGGCCCCGTTGTCAGTTACAATTGTTTATGGGAGGCCAAAACGACAGATGATATTGCGCACAACAAAATTGATTACTTTCTTCGTCGTGATAGTGGCAAGGGGCTTAGCTTCCACCTATTTAGTAAAGTAGTCAACTACAACAATGGCGTACTTCGCACCACCTTTGGCTAGAGGCAAAGATCCTATTATATCAATGCCCCATGTGGTAAACGGCCATGGGCTGACCATCTGAGTAATTTTGGTTGGCTGGGCTCTTGGAATTCTGGCATGTTTCTGGCACCTGTCACATCACTTAGCATAATCCGATGCGTCTCGGTTTATGGTTGGCTAGAAATACCCATACCTGAGTAACTTTTTCACAAGGGCTTGCCCCAGTGTGAACGCCACACTCTCCCTCGTGCACATCATGCAACACTCGTTTGATCTCACCGTGGGCAATACACCAGAGTAAAGGAACAGAATATTCTCTTCTATATATGACTCCATCCTAGATGACAAACCGCGAAGCCTATCAAAGAACTTGTCTTTTCTCGCACATGCGCTCGGGTAATGTTCCATGCTCAAGATAGTTTCTGATTGGAGTCATCCATGACTCCCTCTCGGGTGTTGCCTCATGAACCCAATTTATCTCCCCCTGATCAATACTTGGAGCAATAAGTGTCTCCACGAGGATGAGTCTCATCCGCTGTGCTTCGCCAGTGCTGGCTAGTTTTGCTAAAGAATCGGCCTTCTAATTTTTCTCTCGGGGTATACAGTAGATAGTATAATAGTCAAACTGGTTCAACACTTCTTGGACCCACATAAGGTTGGAGGCCAACCTTTGATATCTGGCTTGACACTCTCCTTGAACCTAGCACACCACCAGTTGCGAATCACAGTAAATTTCCACAGCGACGACTCCCAAATCCTTGGCAAGCCTTAGTCCAGCGAGTAAGGCTTCGCACTCAGCTTCGTTGTTAGTTGCACGGAAGTCGAATTTCAAAGCATAGCATATAGATCGCCTTTTTGGGGTTTCGAGCACCACTCCAACGCCTGAGCACCGGTCGTTTGATGCGCCATCGGTGTATAGCTTCCATATATAGTTGGTAGGTTCACTGGTTTTGGGCAAGTCCTCCGGTATGGTGAACTCAGCTATGAAATCTGCCAGAACTTGTCCTTGAATAGCTCGCCTTGGGGCATAAGTGATATCAAATTGACTCAGCTCGATGATCCACTTAAGCAGCCTACCAGACGTCTTAGGTCGTACCAGGATCGGTCGTAACGGCTGATCGGTGTAAACAATGATCGGATGAGCTTGGAAATATGGGCGGAGCTTTCTCAAGGCTATAACAAGACAATAAGCTAGCCTCTCTATCTTCGGGTAGTTTTTTTCTGCCCCTATCAATCTTTTGCTGATATAATAGACCAGTCGTTGGATACGATCCTCTTCTCGAACTATTGTGGCATTGATTGTGTTTGCCGAAACTGCCAGACAGACATACAACTTCTCATGATCAACTGGCTTCGACATGATGGGAGGTGTTGCCAGATGTTGTACTAGTGCCCGGGAATGCGCCCTCGCACTCCTTTGTCCACTCGAAATTCCGTTTTCCATTTCTGATCAGATCGAAGAAGGAATGCACTTGTCCGTGGATCGAAAAATGAACCTGCTCAAAGATGCCACCTTTCCATTAAGACTTTGCACCTGCTTTATAGTTATGGGAGTTTCGAGATTTCGATTCGCCTAGATTTTTCAGGATTGGCTTCAATTCCTCTGGCATTGATAATAAACCTAAGAAACTTTCCAGACGCGACTCCGAAATGGCACTTCAACGGATTTAGCTTCATTTTGTACTGTTGGAGTATGTCGAACATCGCCCCCAATTCACTGATGTGGTCAGTAGATAACCGCGATTTCATGAGCATATCATCTACGTACACCTCCATAGTCTTCCCGATCTGGTTTGTAAACATCCGGTTTACAAGCCTTTGATAGGTTTCTCCAGCATTTTTGAGTCCAAACAGCATCACTTTGTAGCAATAAAGTCTTAGATCAATGATAAAGCTAGTGTGCTCCTGGTTAGCAAGGTGCATCGGGATTTCATTATAGCCGGAGTATGCGTCCATGAAAGATAAGAGCTCATGTCCGGCTGTTGAATCCACTAGTTGATCGATTCTTGGAAGCGGGAAACTGTCTTTAGGGCAGGCTTTGTTCAGATCTGAGTAATCTACACATGTCCGCCACTTTCCATTCGACTTTTTGACAAGCACTGGATTCGATACCCATTCCGGATATAAAGCATCACAAATAAACCCATTAGCCTTGAGTTTATCCACTTCTTCCTTCAGGGCGGTAGATCTCTCTGGATCCATACCGTGCCTTTTTTGTTTCATTGGGATGTGCCGTGGGTCTATATTTAATGTATGGCTCGCAATATTCGGTGAGATCCCACACATGTCTGAATGAGTCTAGGCAAACACATCAAGATTTTCCCAAAGAAAATCATCCTGTTCCTGTCCCATCTGGGGGCTGAGCTGAGATCCGATCTTTACCACTCTAGGATCATCATCATTGTTGACCGGGACATCAATTTTTCAACTCTACCGAGGAAGCCTGGTATTCTCGGACTTCCCCTACATCATCGTTGTCTCTGGGATCAAGATCTTTAGGAAACTGGTCGTGGCACTCGAGCCTCGGCTCAGGCGTTAGTTGTTAATTCTCCATGGAGCGGACATAGAGAGATTCCTCCACGCCCTTACCTTTTTCCTTTCGCTGCACCTCCTGCAGTTCCGCAACGTAACATGCACGTCTAGCTACCTGATCACCATGTACTACCCCGACTCCATTATCAGTGGGGAATTTCAAGGTCAAACACCAATGGGCAATCGCTACCCTGAACTCCGCAAGGGCCGGTCGGCCCAGGAAAGCATTATAAGGAGAATGAATATCCAACACAACAAACTACAACATCCGGACTCTCCGGAAATCACCGATACCCAATTCAACAGGTAATTCCACCATCCCAGACGGTATGGTTGCACTGCTATTGAAACCACGTATACGTGACTGACACGGTTTTGGATCCTTTGCTTCCATCAGCATTTGGTCGTAAGCACGTTTGAAAAGTATGTTCACAGAACTTCCACTATCAACCAAGATCCTCTTTATCCAAGCAGGACCTATCTGGGCAGAAATAACCAATGGAACAATAGTGGGGGCCTCGACTCTGTCGGCATCACTGTTTTTGAAAACGGTGTCGTCTGTTATCGTCCTCTGTTGTTTTGTCGGGGCCCCTTCGTTAGTACCACTACTACATTCGAAGTCCACATGCTTAATCGAACTAGCATATGACTCCATTTCCTTCTAGCTCCGATCAACCGGATGAGCACCACCACTCACAAATCACCAGCCTCCTGCCAGTATGTGCGGGTTCTTCAGGCCTAGCCTGGCCTTGGCCCTGATTGGGATTAGATGGGCCCGCTCTGCCATCCTGCGGAGCCTGGACAAACTGCTCTAACTTTCTTTCTCTAATCAACTTTTCAATATTATCCCGCAGATGACGGCATTCATTAGCGTTATGGCCGTAATAGTCATGGAATCTACAGAACTTTCCGGTCTGAATTTGCTTCTCTGATGATGGTTTCGGAGCTGGCTTCTTCTACTGCACTGTATTGCAGGTTTGAAGATAAAATTCTCTAACGACGTGTTCAAGGGAGTATATCGATCGAACATAGGAGCCCAAGGTCTCCCACGAGGAGGGTCTCTCTTCATTCCTTGACCTCCATCACCCTTCTATTGACTTTTCTTATTCTGAATATTCAACTGTACTTTATCGAAGCTCTCCCTAGTCTGGTCTACTGCAACATTACTCTGGATATCTTCACTATTGGGCCCCGCGACGTCCTGCTTCCTAGACCGTCTAGCATCTTCCCTCCTCAAATACTAGGCTGCTTTTGCATAGAAATGGTCCAACGAAGCGGGGGGTTTCCCAGCCAACTAATCACCAAACTCGAAATCAGGATCGATCCCTTTAGTCAATGCCATCAGAATAGAGTCGTCGTTGGGATTATTGACTTCGGCACAAGCAGCGTTAAACCTTTGCAGTTAAACCTTTCCAGATAATTCCTTAGAGTCTCTCCTGGGGCTTGAGTAACACCGGATAAGGTATTAACATCCTTCGGCCTCGTAGCATGCATACAAAACTGCTCGACAAACCCGGTAGCCAACTGGTCGAAACATGAAATAAATCTTGATGGTAGACGGGTGAACCACATAGTCGTAATGCCTCTCAAGGAGATAGGGAATCTTCTACACTTAACCGCATTGTCAGCTCGAGCGGCATTCATGAGCCATTCATATTTCAGAATGTGTTGGTTGGGATCCGAATTTCCTTCATATACAGGCAAGGTCGGCATCCAGAATCAGCAGGGCGGTTCCGCATGTAAGATATCGTTGGTGAACAGAGTGTGACTTCTAGAAATCCCTCGGTCATCATTTGTGAGGCCTTGACTTTCTCTTATCATTTGGCGTATCATAGTTGGAATATCGGGCATCTAGATATACGGGGCCAAGGCATGGTCAGGTTCCATGTCACGAGGACGGTCCGGTCGCTATCTAAGGTTTGTTCCATGCCTCCTTAGCTTCCGGTCTTCATGGAAGTGAGGATCCTCAGCATGACTATGGTGATGAGAGGCCTGATTTGGTTGGTTCTGGATCTCGGCATCCATATCTATAGCAGCAGCTGCATGGTCATGAGTAGTGTGGTAAGGAAGTGTCCCTCCTCGAGAGGAGGGTGCAACTTGATGCCCCATGGAGGGTCCTACCCCGGCCTGCCCGAGATTTACATCATATGGGACTCTAGAGGCTTTCGCATAGTTTCCATCTAATCGGCAGTGTGTAGATCTGTTACTGAAGTCAGATGATGTCGAGCTTTCAAACGAGGAATAAAAGGCATACTTCCTTCTAGATCTCCGTTGCCTTTCTTCATTCAGCTGGTTCACAAGTTCTATGTTGGCAGGGATCTGTTGAGTGAGCTCTTGACGGCTTTGAGTGAGATCATGCATATGGGTCTGGAATTCCTCTCTAGTCACTGGACTGGGTAGATCTGGAGCTCCAGCTGATGTTTGGCCTACTGTGGTTAGTTGTGTTGGATTTTGCCTATCCCTTCCTTCCAGATCAGCAACATTGGAAGTGCTTCTGGTAGTGCGCATCATGTTTCATGTAGTTCTTCTTAGATCTAGAACAATCTGAATAGAATAGAAAGAACCTCTGGAAGATGGACTTGGATTTCCTCCTTAGATTTTAGCAATCCAACAATGGCAAGGGATCCATAGAATCAAAGAAAAGTGGAGTTTTCTCGGTGAATGCACAAAAGTGTTTGTAACAAAAATGGGCACAACACACTTCGGATGTAGTTGAAGAGATTAGAATGAAGAATTAAAATGAAAAATGAGGCTAATCAAACAATCACACCAAGAAAAAAATGAACAGCAGTAAAAGAAGACAAGAAATTATAGTGGTTCGGCATTATAGCCTACGTCCACTTTGAAGGATTTGCTGTCTATTGATGATTATAAACTGAATTGCTGCAGTACAATGGCTAACACTCGAGTTACATTGGAGTTTTAGCAAAGCAGCGGCATAAAATTCCTTTTTTAGTTGCAGTGTAGGTGCTATTTATAGATGTAGAGCTGGAAATATCTGCCTCGAATCTTGAAATACCCTTTCTCATGCGTAGGTGGGCCAACACAATCGATTTGGAGTCGTTTGGGATCGATCCCTGATCGATTCATGTTGGTTTCGTATCGATCAAGAATGGCTCCATTTGAGTTACGATCGGTCATGGAGGCTCTTGCGTTGATATGCAAGCTTTTGTGAAAAATTCATGGCATTTGGATTTGGGGTTTGAGAGATATGATCGATCAAAGTTGCAAACATGGACTGCTTGAGGCCTTCGTATCGATACATTTCGTATCAATCATCTTCGTATCGATGACGTGGCACGCTTGCTATGTTGAGATCCAAAATTCATGCATAAGGACCGCTTTTATTGGTTTTACCTCTTCTTTCATATCCATCCAAGGCTATGCTTTTCGTATCGATGCATTACTCTTTCCTTCGTATCGAACTCCGACCCTACTCTTCGTATCGATCAAATAAGTGACCGATACGAAACATGCCGCTGTTGGTTGAATGAAACGTGATCGATCCATGGGGTGTTAAAGTCCATCGATACAGGTTCGAACTTGATGGATACGAATGATGGGTGTTGAGTGATAAGGATATGCTCATTTCTTATCGATTGTGATGGATATGAAATGATGGATGCCAATGGATGGATACGAAATGAACATGTTCCACATGGATCTTGATCGATCCATAACTTGAGCATACAAACTCCGATTGACCCAAAATTTGGGATGTTGCCTTTCACAGCTTTGCTTGACATACCATGTATTGTGGTTCGATCCAGACTTGGACCAATTTTGCCTGTATCCATCGTGAACCTGTAGATAACTGATTCCCAGAGCGGATTGCCTTTAGTCTCAAGTCAAGTCCTTGGTGTCACGGCCTTGCCAAAAGGTGGGATAACACTATCCATATGTTCATCTTTACCCATGCTATCCACACGTTAAACCTATGTCTATTCGTGTCCCCAATTAGGTTATCTTACTTAATAACTTATGACATAATAAATACAATGGTATCCCCAAACTATAAGTGTCATAGTTATACAAATATTGGTATCCCCAATGTTTAGTGTCAAAACATATAAGTGTTGGTATCCCCAACTATTGTGTTGAACTCATTAAACCCACCCTGGTATCCCCAAGGTTATACAACATTTACCATACAAGGCTACTTACCCTACATATTTTAAAGATAAGGGTGGTATAAACATACTCTTTCAAAAGTATTCCCTTCGGAGGCAAAGAAGAACAAAGCAACATATTCGAATGTAATGAAAACAACTTTGAAAGTATCACCTTCGATGGGATAAAACTTTATTTTAGCTATAACTTTTTATAGGTGTAGAATTAAGGTCTCTAACCTATTCCATTGTGTTCAAACGATGGTTTCCCTTCTGTAGAGTGGTAACAATAGAAAAACGGGGTTACGATTAGAGAGTTATGCCTATTAAAGTTTGCAAACAAAGCTGGTGAAAACTGCTACGAAAGGGCTTCGAAACGCTGCGAAAAGGGTGCTTCCGATGGATTCGAAAGGATGCGGTCGAAAGAGGTTTCGACTGCTTCGAAAGGTGGTTCCGAAGTGCTATAGAGGGGTCCATAATTGCTGTAGAAGGGTGTTGTCGAAAGGGGTTTTCGACTAGGTCGAAAGGGTCCTTCGAAACTGCTGCGAAAGGGTCCAAAACTGCTGCAGAAGGGTGCTTTCAAAAAGTGGTTTCGACTAGGTCGAAAGGTAGTTCCGAAAATGCTGCAGAAGGGTCTAGAACTGCTGCAAAATGATGCAGTCGGAAGGGGGTTTCGACAAGGTTGAAAGGTGGTTCCGAAAATGCTACAGAAGGGTACTTTCAAAAGAAGGTTTCGACTAGGTCGAAAGGTGGTTCCGAAAATGCTCCAGAAAGGTCCAGAACTTCTGTAGAATGATGCAGTTGAAGGGGGTTTCAACAAGGTCGGAAGGTGGTTTCGAAAATGCCGCAGAATGGTCCAAAACTGCTGCAGAATGATGCAGTCGAAAGGGGGTTTCGACAAGGTCGAATGACAGAGTCGTAAATAACTTGAAAATTGTTATTTTGCCAATTAAAGTATATTCTTTTCACCAACTTCTATTCTTTGTCAAATTTATATTGGTTAATGACATACTTTAACACTTTCTTTGCAAAAAAACTACTATAGATCAGATTTTATTATTTCAAAAATTATTTTCAACATAAATGATTATATTAATATTTTAATATAATTATTAAGCCTTTTTAGCTTAGAAAATTCATAATAAATCGAAATCACTTGGGAAAAATCCCATAAATTCAAATAAAATCTGAAATAACATTTTCTGCATCATATAAAAATTTTAGAGCAATATTCATTATTTTATTATTTTTAATAATAAAACACGAAATAAATGCCTTTTTCAACTAGGAAATTCATAAAATATACCTATTAATTCCAAAAATTATGAAATTAAAAATCTTTCTCTATAATTATGTTTCACAGAACATATCCAAAAATCAAGTCATTTGGAGGTCGTTTATTAAGGATTTTACGTTAAAACCCATCATTTTAATTCCATAAAAATTCCAATAAATCACCATAAATCATTATTCAATCCAAACAATGATTATTAGATCCAAACATGATCAATACAACAAAATACATTCGGTTACTATCCATAACCGAACCAAAATAAGGAAAAATGAGATGATTTACACTATTATCCAACTTGATTAAGTTGTTGGAGTTTGAGATTTGTCCTAGCTTTAATCTTCTAGCTTTCTCTCTTGGATCTTCCAAGTTTGCTGATCTCCTAAGGTGTTTTAATGGCTATTTATAACTTCTCTTTTATGTTTATTTTGATTTATGAAATGGTAGGTGAGAATAAGGGAGGGTTTAAGGGTATATGGGTGTGGCTATTCCCATATTGCCCTCCTCTTATTTTCCTAACTTATAAATTATAAACCATACTTATACATTCATTAGTTTAGCCATGGCCAAGTTAATTGGCAATTAAATCTTAACTCCTTAATCAACCATATTATTCTATTTAATTTATCTAATTAAATGTCCTGAATAATGTTAAATAAAAATTAGGGGTGTTACAGCTATTGTGAGGGAGAGATAAGACATGAAGAAGAACCAAAGTCCCAACCCCTTTTTTGGTTAGTATAAGGCTGATATCTATAGAGAAACAGCTTCACAGATCCAAGGGCTTGCATGAGTTGAAGTCCAGAAGCAAGCCAAAAGGCCCACAAGAGAGCATGTGGCCCTGTTGCCAAAATCGACCTCTCGGTACGAGCGCTTTTCTTTGGTGATAACTTAACCTTTTAACTTGCTTTGCTCTTCTTTCTTCAACTTAATGTATTCCAAACTACTTTCCATAGAATTTGAGTTGATACCAATGATTCCTTTCATAACACTTGTATTATCCTACTTTCTTTGCTTTCTTCTCATCAATCCTCGAAGTTACTTGTACAATCTCCCAGAAAAGCACTTGATAACGACTGGTTGGAGTAATGCATGAAGTGTATGGGGTTTAGAAGTTCAAAGTTGGAGAAAGGGAGCCTCGGTACCAAGAGTTTCCTCTTGGTACCGGTAGCTATACTTAACTCAAATTTAGATGAAACTTCTTGAACTTCATTCTTGTAACGACCCTAATTTGACTAACATTATTTAGGACATTTAATTAGATAATTAAGTGAAACAATGTAAACGGTTAAGGGATTGAGATTTGTATGATTATAGGGTAGCCGTGCCTAATAATATAAAGCCAAAGAGAATTAAAATGAAGTAAGTAAAGGTAAAAAGATAAGGGCAAAATAGGAAAAGGTTATATTCTTATACCCTAAACCCTTATTCAAATTTCATTTACAACATTCACAAACAAAACTAAACCTAGAGCTTGGCCACCATTAGAAGCAATCTAAAGGAAGATAAGCAAGGATTCAAGTAGGAAGCATAATCAAATCAATTCAGGAGCAAATCTCAACCTTCTTAACAATCAATCTAAGGTGAATAATAGATTCCATCTCATTTTTATTATTTTTGGTTTCTAGATAAGATCCGAATTTATTTTGCAAGAATATTTCCATGTTTTGATTATTTAAAAGGATATATGATTGTTGGTGATTTGTGTTATTTCTTATAGATTTTATGATAAGATTTGATTTGAAAAACCTATTAAATTACCTCTAAATGGCTTGCGTTTTTTATACAAGGTCAGAAACATTATTTTTGAGATGGGTTTCTAGTTTTATAATATTCTATGTTGTTGTGGATTTATTATGAATTTTCTAGTAAAGAAAATAGTTAAATTGGGTTTAAATTATTTTCGGCTATTATATGATAGCTATGGGTCAGAAATTTAAATATGTTAGAAAACATATTAAAAGTGATTTAGAAGAATTTTTGGAGAATTTTCCTAATTGTTTTATTAAGTATATAAAATTATTTAAGATATGGTACTTAAATGTTTTATATGTTTATAAAAGGAGAAGGGGCAATTTGCAAAATGTTTTAAATTGTTAATTACTGAATTCGGCAGCACTTTTAGAAAAGATTTTGGAAAAGAAATTGGCAACCAATTATATGTTGACAAATAAGGCAAGTTAGTTGGAAAGATATTATTTTAAAAAGCTAAAAATCAGTTTTGTTAAAGATTGTTGTTTTGCCACTTTCAACAGCCACTATTCAACCCCATACTACAGCCTCCAACCTAGTTGAAACAAATATACAAGGTACCAATGCCTTGGTATGTAGTAGATTGGAGATAGGCGAAAGGTATAGAGTCGAAACCATGCTTTCGAAGGGGTCGAAGCCTTTGTTTTGCTTTCAAAAGAGATGTCGCTTGCCTTGCTTTTAAAAGAGTGCTTTCTAAAGGGTTTGATTGCTTTAATATAGCTTTCGAAAGAGGTTGTCACCTTTTGTTTTAAAACAAGCTTTCGATAGAGTCCGAAACCTTTCTACCGCATTCTACCTTTCGACCTAGTTAAGGCCGCTTTCTTTATGCCTTCAAACAATGGTTTCGAAAGGGTGATTTCATTTTATTATAAATCCGCTTCTCCATGCTTTCGAAAGGGTTGGTTTTGAAACCATCCACTTTCTTTTACTTAGGAATAATGCTTTCGAAAGAGTTGCTTTCGCCCCAGTACTTTTAAGACCCTTTTTTTACTGAAAGATAAACCCAAAGGTTTCAAAAGGAAGGTTTTAAATGGTTTCGAAGCTATGTTCCACAAACTATTACTTGAATCCAGTGCTTTCGAAAGGTTTGTTTTAAATAAAGAACTTTGATGCTTTTGAAAGTTTTATAATGAAGGTTTTGAAGGGGAGTTACCCTACTGGTTTCGAAAGGTTACCCGAGTCTGTAAATGGAAGGTTTCCAATACTTTCGAGAGGCAAGTTTTAAGAGTTTTGAAAAGACGATGTCTAAGGTTTATAAATATTTCGAAGGGATACCTTCAATGATTTCGAAAGGTTTATTTTTAAGGTTTCGAAAGGTATGTTTTGGCGCTTTGGCCTAGTGTTTCAAGGTATATTAGTTAACTTATTTTGAAATGGGTACTTTCAATAGATTCGAAAGGTATTGTTTAAAGTTTTTAAGCAAAGGTTAAAAATGGTTTACCTTGGCTTCATGACCTAAGATCTTTAGTTAAAGAGGGTTTTAACTTACTTTGGAGGGATAAACAATCTCATTATATTTCCTAAACATTGTTTTGTGTAAAGTATATATAACATGCCAAAGAGATTTGAGTGAAGCGAAGAGTATATTTTCCTTGTTTAAGTATGATTTAAAGGGTTAAATCAATTTGAAAGAAATGTTTTCAAGGAAAATTTGATGGGGTAGTTTACCCTAAGTAAATGACTCAGATATTAGAATACCAGTTGGGACTGGTATAGGTTCGCACCCTATACTTTAACTAATAAGCCCTTAGCTAATATAAGTCCCAAATTCCAGTGTGTAGGGCTTTGTCACATGTAAGACTAAAATGATGTTATACAACGAAAGGAATATATAGAGAGAAGATATTTATTGGTGAGCCCGCAAAACCATTAGGTTCAGTTGACTCTAGAAAAAGATTATAAAGAGCAGTAAGCCCAGTAGTGTGTCTAACAGATGTTAGATAATTGATTGTGTATGGTAGGCCCGAGTCAGCCAATGGTTAATAGTTAGCAAAACAAAACTATATTTTTGGGGACATATAGTCAATTGGTTACCTAATTTATGTGCATATAAGATATTTCTACTATTGCTTTAATCTGTTTGATTGCATGTCTTGATTTGCAAAAGATATGCTTTTAAGAGGGTATTAGTGAGGGGAAATCTGTTCCGCTAAGCGATGTGGTCTCACTTAATATCAAATAACCGAGATGTATAGTATTATTCACCCAGGCTTTATGTCCGACTCGAAGTTTATGTTTTTCCCTTAAACTCTTAGATGCTCAAAATTTAATTTGAGTAGATTGAGAGTTTAGGTTTTTCAGGTTTAGTAAGTTGGACGAATAAGCTTCTGAAGACGTGGAGGAGGCAAAGCTAGCTATATATGAGCGATTTAGTTTTATTTCTGCTGTGATGTAATAAGACTAATATGTATATTTATTACTCTGATCATCCAAGGGAGCATCTTAATATGTCGCTCTTGGCATAATTTGTAATAATTGTATTTGATCATAACCTGGGAATCGTTTGGGATTGTGTATCTTAATATGAATGATTTGAAATGTAATCAAAAAAGTTGTTTAAATCCGTGTTGATTTTTATTTTATATTCATGTGTTTTTGATATTATAGATACCGTTAACATTACTGTATTTTGTCACCGAAAGTTAATACTATAGATGACTTTAGTATCTATAGAGCTTAGTTTCGAGCCTCAGGACAGAGGATGTTACAACTTGGTATCAAAGCATAGGTTTATGAAAAACTTAAAAGAAATTTAAATTGAAAATGATTTTGAAAACATAATCCTAAGGAATTAGAGAAAAGGTTGGGGTATGGGATAACGCTATAGTAACGTACTTGTATTTGCTATATATAATTATACGCTTTATCTCTATTCTCCTATCTCTCTTAGGCTATTCTTTTGTATCTTACAAAGACTCGAATGCAGATTTTACGGACATAAGATATGGATGCTAAAAGTGGAAGAGTTAACCTTGGTGGGGGAAGCACCACAACTAATGGAAATGCCAGACCAAACACTATGGGGAATCCAGGTCAGGCACAAGCTGCTAATGTCGGTGCTGGACTACTGGAAGTTTATATGGGAACTATGTATCAGTTCTTCGTAAACATGTTGCAGGGTGGAGTTGCTGTTGGATTAGTTGTAGTAAATGTTGAAGGAGGAAATCAGGGAGCTCTGGTGGTTAATTACTATGCTGTATTAAGTAAAGATTATGCCAGGCTGGCAGGAAAACCATTTATCGGGACTGAGGACGCAATTGATGTGGAGAATTGGTTACTTCATTGCGAGAGGATTTTTGCTGATTTGGGGCTCAATGATGAGCAGAAGAGGAGGCTTGATTCTAGACAGTTACAAGGAGCAGCACTGTTTTTGTGGAATAGTGTTATTGTGGAAGTTAATGAGGAGACTATGACTTGGGCTGAGTTCGGAAGAAGGTTTGAGGAAAGATTTATGTCAGAAATTGCTAAGTCAATTCTGCTTAGGAAGTTTATGGAGTTGGAGTAAGGAGACATGATAGTGCTTGAGTATGCAACCAGATTTGAGAAGCTATCTAGATACGGATATACTACGGTTGATACTGTTATAAAAAAGAATGAGAAGTTCATTCGTGGATTGAAACCTGAGCTCGCTAAGGCCACATTATCGCATATTAGAGATCCGTGTGATGTAGTTGTTGAAATGGCTTTACGAAAGGAATAGATGCTTGCTTATCTTGAGGGTAACAAGGAAGGAGGATCTCAAGGAGGGCAGAACTCGAAGAGGAAATTTTTCAATAAGAAGGGCACTCAGAAGAGTGGAGCTGCCAAGAAGGGAAAGGCAGAAGTTATTTGTTATAAGTGTGATAAGAAGGGACACTATGTTCATGAGTGTCGAATAGGCAAAGGAAAGAAAGCTGCTGACAAGAAAGGATTAAGATATTTCAACTACTATTAGATTGGACATTATAAGAGCCAGTGCAAGGAGCCAGCCATGGATGGAAAAGGGAAAGTGTTTGCATTGGAGCCAGCTACCTTGAGACCAACAACAGAGGAAAAGGGAAAATCTGTGTTGGGAGGTATGCTTTTGATTCATGGTGTATCAATTAGAGTTCTATTTGATACTGGTGCATCACATTCTTTGATATCTCATTGTTTGTTAGATAAGCTTAACCTACAACCCTCATACCTAATTACTTCCTTAAGGGTTGCGAATCCGATAGGAGGATACGTGACTCTTGGGATGAGATGTGACCACCTAGAGCTTGAATTGTTAGGTCATGTATTTGCTTATAGTTTTCATGTGTTTGATTTCGTAGGGTTCGGAATTATTTTGGGTATGGATTAGTTAAGTAAATACGATACTAGGATATTTTTCCATAATAGGAAAATATCACTTAGACACCCCGATTCTAGTGATCGGATTATATACTCCGTAGAAAACCCTAGTTTTAAGGTTAATGCTTTGTTGGGTGTTGTGGAGGCAGGAAACAAGTTGAATCGAGTTTTCGTGGTTAGAGAATTCACAGGTGTCTTTGAGCCCTTTATAGGACAACCACCAAAATGAGCTATTGAGTTTCAGATAGATTTATACCAAGAGAAGAACCGGTGAGTAGACCGCCAAGCAGAATGACACCTACCGAGATGAGGGAGCTAAAGGTGTAGTTGGTGGATTTGGAAAATAAGAATTTTATCAGACTGAGCAGTTCGCCTTAGGGAGCAGCCACAGTGTTTGCAAGGAAACCGAACGTATCGTTGATGTTCTGTATATATTATCGTAAGTTGAATGAGAAGACAATAAAGAATCGATATCTATTACCTAGAATTGAAGATTTGTTCGATCAGTTGAGTGGAGCCAAATTATATTCCCACTTGGATTTGGCAATGGGATTCCATCAACTTAGAGTGGTTGAGGATAGTATTCCTTTGACGGCGTTTAAAACCAGATATGGATCGTACGAATGGTTAGTAATGCCGTTCGGGCTAACTAATGCGCCAGCATTCTTTGTAGATTTGATGAACCGGGTTTTACGAGAACACTTGGATAGGTTCGAATTAGTATTTATAGAAGATATTTTGATATACTCTAAAGATGAAAAAGAGCATGAAGTTTATCTTAGAGTGGTGTTTGAGACATTAAGGCGGCATTAACTAAAGGCAAAAATTTTGAAGTGTCATTTCTGGAAGAAGGAAGTGAAGTTCCTCGATCATGTAGTCTTAGAAAATAGGTTGTCGGTAGATCTAGCTAAGATTGAGGCTGTGAATAGTTGGAAGAGATCTGAGACAGTGACTGAGATAAAGAGTTTTCTTGGATTAGCTGGTTACTATCAGAGATTCTTAAGGACTTTTCATGGACAGTAGCACCGATGACTAAGCTAACTCGAAAAGATGTGAAATTTGTCTGGGCTGATAAGTGTGAAGAAGCATTCTAGAAGCTAAAACACATATTGACAAATGAACCTGTGTTAGTTGTTCTAGAGGGGAATCAGGATTTAGTAGTGTACATTGATGCATGTCGAACAGGGTTAGGAGCTGTGTTAATGCAAAGAGGTAAAGTGATTGCATATGCTTCTCGACAGCTCAAACCGCATGAGGTTAGATATCCAACACACAATTTGGAATTAGCTACGGTAATTCTTGCGTTAAAGGTATGGAGACATTACCTTTTGGGAGAGAGATTCGAGTTGTACACGGATCATAAGTCATTGAGATATTTATTTTCTCAAAATGTGTTGAATATGAGATAGCAAAGGTGGTTAGAGTTTTTAGCCGCTTATGACTTTAGTATTGATTACACACTAGGAAAAGGCAATAAGGTTGCTGATGCACTTAGCAGAAAACATCAGAATGCAATATTGGCAATGATAGCTGAGTGGAAAGATTTAGAAGCATTGATTACATGCAGAATACAGTGGAGATCTGAGTCTAGATCTAGTAAGGAAACTGCTATGTTGTCATTTTTAGAAGTTTGACCGGCTATGATCGAAAAGATTGCTTCTAAACAAAGAGAGGATCCATTATTAGTTGAACGGATCAGAAAGTTAAGGGATGGAACAAAGAGCAATGACTTAAAAGATTTCAGTCTTGAACAGAATGGGTGGTTGAGGAAGAAAGGACGACTATGTGTTCAAAATGTGGGAAACATTAGGAAGGAAGTTCTTGGAGAATGCCATCATTGAAAGTTCACCATTCATCCGGGAGAAACTAAGATGTATCAGGATATGAAAAGGAGTTTCTTCTGGGAAGGTATGAAGAGGGATGTAGGCTTATGGGTGAAGCAGTGTTTGAACTGTCAACATGTAAAAGCCGAACATCATAAACCAAGTGGGTTGCTTCGACCTTAAGATGTTCCAGTTTGGAAATTGGATTCTTTCTCAATGCATTTTGTTGATGGGTTGCCAAGTTCAAATCGAGGAAATGAAAGTATATGGGTTGTAGTGGACAGATTAACCAAGAGTGCCCATTTCATTCCAGTTAAGTCAACCAAGACGGCACCGGTTTTATCTAAATTATTCATGAAGAATATAGTTAGACTGCATAGAATTCCTAGCAGTATAGTAAGTGATAGAGATTCCTTATTCACAAGCGAGTTCTGGAAGAGTCTACAGGAGACTTTGGGTACCAAGCTCAAGATGAGCATCGTTT
Source organism: Allium fistulosum (assembly GCA_030737815.1). Lineage (NCBI taxonomy): Eukaryota > Viridiplantae > Streptophyta > Magnoliopsida > Asparagales > Amaryllidaceae > Allium > Allium fistulosum. The sequence continues at coordinate 494,795,778 of CM060901.1, forward strand.
ACCATTCGCAAATAGATGGGCAAACGGAAAGAGTTAACAAAGTCTTAGAGGATTTGTTAAGAGCTTGTGTGCTAGACTTTGGGGGATCATGGGAAGACCATCTACACTTAGTCAAGTTTTCGTATAACAATAGTTATCATACTAGTATAGGGATGGCACCGTTTGAAGCTTTGTATGGAAGGCCATTCACATCTCTCGTTTGTTGGATAGAGACCGTTGATAGGTTAGTTCTTGTTCCGAATTTTGTTAAGGAAGCCGTAGAAAATGATTGATTTAATTCAAGCTAGAATGAAGGGAGCTCTGTCTAGGCAGAAGAATTATGTTGATAAGAGACGGAAAGACTTAGAGTTCTCAGTTGGAGATTATGTTTTCGTCAAGGTATCACCGATGAAAGGTGTAATCAGATTTGGAAAATCAGGAAAATTGGCACCGAGATTCGTTGGACCATTTCCTATTGTAGAAAGGATCGGGAAACTCGCATGTAGAGTAGAGTTGTCGAATAGTTCGGCAAGAGTCCACAATGTTTTTCATATTTCTCATCTAAGGAAATATATTCGAGATCCAAAGACTACTGTAGCACCAACTGTGTTAGATGACTTAGTGGTGCAACCGAATTTGACTATAGTTAGAAAGCCAGTTTGTATAGTCGTGAGAGATGAGAAGAGACTAAGGAACATAATAGTTAGATTAGTCAAAGTCTAGTGGGGTGACGATGAGAGAGACCGTACATGGGAAACTAAGGGCAGGATTAGAGATACTTATCCTGACTTATTTGATGGTATGCATTACCTTTATGATTGATTTTATGAGTACCTTATCGTAATTTCGAGGACGAAGTTCTTTAAGAAGGGTAGTCTGTAACGATCCTAATTTTGACTAACATTGTTTAGGACATATAATTAGATAAATTAAATAAAATAATGTAAATGGTTAAGGGATTGAGATTTGTATGATCATAGGGTAGCCGTACCTAATAATCTAAAGCCAACGAGAATTAAAATGAAGTAAAGGTAATAAGATAAGAGCAAGATAGGAATATGTTATATTCTTATACCTTAAACCCTTATTCAAATTTCATTTACAACATTCACAAACAAAACTAAACCTAGAGCTTGGACGGCCACCATTAGAAGCAATCTAAAGGAAGATAAGTAAGGATTCAAGTAGGAAGCTTAATCAAATCAATTCAAGAGCAAATATCAACCTTCTTAACAATCAAGCTAAGGTGAATAATAGATTACATCTCATTTTTATTGTTTTTGGCTTCTAGATAAGATCCGAATTTATTTTGTAGGAATATTGCCATGTTTTGATTGTTTAAAAGGATATATGCTTGTTGATGATTTGTGCTATTTCATATAGATTTTATGATAAGATTTGATTTGAAAAACTTATTTAATGGCATCCAAATGGCTTGCGTTTTTTATATAAGGAAGGGAACATTTTTTAGAGACAGGTTTCAAGTTTTATAATTTTCTAAGTTGCTGTGGATTTATTATGAATTTTCTAGTAAAGAAAATGGTTAAATTAGGTTTAAATTATTTTCGTCCATTATATGACAGCTTTGGGTCAGAAATTTAAATATGATAGAAAACATATTAAAAGTGATCTAGGGGAATTTTTAGAGAATTTTCCTAAGTGTTTTATTAAGGATATAAAATTATTTAAGGTATGGGACTTAAATGTTTTATATGTTTATAAAAGCAGAAGGGGCAATTTGCTAAATGTTTAAAATTGTTAGTTACTGAATTTGGTATCACATTTAAAAAAGATTTTGGAAAAGAAATTGGCAACCAATTATATGTTGACAAATAAGGCAAGTTAGCTGGAAAGTTATTACTTTAAAAAGCTAAAAATCAGTTTTGTAAAAGATTGTTGTTTCACCACTTTCGACAGCGAACTTTCGACCCCATACTACTGCCTCTAACCAAGTCGAAACCAATACATAGGGTATCAGTGCCTTGGTACGTAGTGGATTGGAGATAGGCGAAAGATATAGACTCGAAACCATGCTTTCGAAGGGGTGGAAGCCTTTGTTTTGCTTTCAAAAGAGATGCCGCTTGCCTTGCTTTTAAAAGAGTGCTTTCAAAAGGGTTCGATTACTTTAATATAGCTTTCAAAAGAGGTTGCCACCTTTTGTTTCAAAAACAAGTTTTCGATAAGGTTCGAACCTAGCTGCCGCATTCTACCTTTCGACCTAGTTGAGGCCGCTTTCCTTATGCCTTCAAACAATGGTTTCAGAAGGGTGCTTTCATTTTTATTATGAAGCTGCTTCTCCATGCTTTCAAAAGGTTTGGTTTTGAAACCATCCACTTTCTTTTACATAGGAATAATGCTTTCGAAAGAGTTGCTTTCGCCCCAGTTCTTTTAAGACCCTTTGTTCTATTGAAAGATAAACCCAAAGGTTTCAAAATGAAGGTTTTAAATGGTTTTGAAGCTATGTTCTACAAACTATTACTTGAACCCAGTGCTTTCGAAAGGTTTTTTTTAAATAAATAACTTTGATGCTTTTGAAAGGTTTATAATGAAGGTTTCGAAGGGGAGGTACCCCATTGGTTTCGAAAGGTTACTTGAGTTTGTAAATGGAAGGTTTCCAATACTTTCGAAAGGCAAGTTTTAAGAGTTTTGAAAAGAGGATGTTTGAGGTTTATAAAGCTTTCGAAGGGATACCTTCGATGATTTCGAAAGGTTTATTTTAAAGGTTTTGAAAGGTATGTTTTGGCTTTTCGGCCTACTGTTTCAAGCTATATTAGTTAACTTATTTTGATAGGGGTACTTTCAATAGATTCGAATGGTATTGTTTAAAGTTTTTAAGCAAAGGTTTCGAATGGTTTACCTTGGCTTCATGGCCTAAGATCTTAAGTTAAAGAGGGTTTTAACTTACTTTGGAGAGATAGAAAATCCCATTATATTTCATAAACATAATTTTGTGTAAGGTATATATAACATGGCAAAGAGATTTAAGTAAAGCAAAGAGTATATTTTCCTTGTTTAAGTATGGTTTAAAGGGTTAAATCAATTTGAAAGAAATGTTTTAAGGAAAATTTGATGGGGTAGTTTACCCTAACTAAATGACTCAAGTATTAGAATACCAGATGGGACTAGTATAGGGTGGCACCCTATACTTTAGCTAATAAGCCCCTAGCTAATATAAGTCCTAAATTCCCAGTTGTAAGGCTTTGCCACAGGTAAGACTAAAATGATGTTACACACCGAAAGGAATATATAGAGAGGATAGGTTATTGGTAAGCCCGGAAAAATATTAGGTTCAGTTGACCCTAGAAAAAGATATTAAAGGGCAGTCAACCCAGAAGTGTGTCTAATAGATGTTAGATAATTGATCGTCTCTAGTAGGCCTGAGTCAGCCAATGGTTAATAGTTAACCAAACAAAACTATATTTTTATGGACAAATAGTCCATTGGTTACCTGAGTTATGTGTGTATATTATATTGCTACTGTTGCTTTAATTTGTTTGATTGCAGGTCTTGATTTGCAAAAGATATGATTTTAAAAGGATATTGTGAGGGGAAACCCATTCCACTAAGCGGCATGGTCTCACTTAACATCAGATAACCAAGATATATAGTATTATTTAAACCAGGCTTTATGTCTGACTCGAAGTTTATGTTTTCCCCTTAAATTCTCGGTTGCTCAAAATTTAATTTGAGTAGATTGTGAGTTAAGGTTTTTTAGATTTAGTAGGTTGGATGAATAAGCTTCCAAAGACGTGCAGGAGGAAAAGCTAGCTATATAGGAGCTATTTAGTTTTATTTCTGCTGTGATGTATTAAGACTAATATGTCTATTTAGTACTCTGATCATCCAAGGGGGCATCTGCATAAGTCGCTCTTGGCATAATTTGTAATAATTATATTTGATCAAAACCTGGGAATCGTTTAGGATTATGTATCTGAATATGAAATATTGATTTGAAATGTAATCAGAAAAAGTTTTTTAATCTGTGTTGATTTTATTTCATATTCATGTGATTCTGATATTATGGATACCATTAATATTACCGTATTTTGTCACCGGAAGTTAATGCTATGGATGACTACAACATCTATAGCGCTTAGCTTTGGGCCTCAAGATAGGGGATGTTACAGTTCTCTTCTCCTTTCGATTGTGTTTCCAGGTTCTTCAGTCATTTCATCTTCGTCTTGTCGTTCTTACTTCCATTAAAAATCTACTTGGTTAAAAACTAGGTTATCACATTCCCCATATAGTATACTTTCATTGAAAACAAAGTGTGCTCTAGATTGAGATGAGTTCTGATGATTCAGTTGATCGTTTAGGTTTTGGTTCGAAGCATTGCTTTTTCCCTGTAGATATTCCTTTAACCGCTTTACACAGACAGAATTCCATTCTTCGTGCTAAGGACAAGGTCTACGCTCCAGATATCATTGCACACCTTAGTCGAGTATGCTCTTTTTTTCCTAGTTTTCTACAAGTTTTCGGGTTGAAAAAACCTCTCGGCACCGAGAGCTTCCTCTTGGTACCGAGACATTTCATCATCCCCCGATTGCTTATATATAAGCTTTGGACTCACTCACTTTTCATTCTGCCTTGCACCAAGACGTTTTCCAACTGAGATCTTCGACATTTCATGATTTGTGCTTTGTCATCGCCGACCTGCCCTCGCCGCCAACTCCTGATATCACCGCCGTCCATCTGAACACCGCCGCCTTGCCGATTACCCTCGCCAAGGCCTAAAATCTCTGTCTTACTTCAATTTACGGACGAAAGCTTTCGGTGCTTGAGCACTTCTAGCTTCTTTAACAAATCCAAAATCCAAATCAATTGTGGTTGGCGATTGATAAGTGGCAAGGCGATGGTGATGGCGGTGGCGAGCGATTGATTGCTCTTGAGAGGAGATGGTCAAAGTATCAATTGTGCTCGATCTATGGTGAACTCAAGTTTGCCCTAGGTCATGTGCATGCCACTTTAGAGATGAGTGGTTCTCCTTTTTTGACTAACTTCTATCTAAGCATGGTCGATCTCATACCATCGCTTGAATTCTAGTGGGATGGTTCACTTCATGAATGGTCATGTTGGATGATTCTGTTGCCATGCTTTTCCTATTGTTGCACTCCCAATGTTCCTGTAATGAAAAGCTTCCATCTCTGAAGGTTCCTTTATCAATTATTCATGATCAATAAAGGGTAAGATCCATTATACAGTTTCATCGTATGACGTGGCTCATTTTTCTAGCATGAGCGAACTATCCACATAGGATGGTCCGCTCATCATGTATAAGACATTGAACTCATACGATATAGAATAACACTTTCATTTTTCATGATTGACGATTGAAATCTAATTGGTAAACACACGTTGACATACATTGGATTCAGGTCACTAGTCACACGGGCTTGTTACTTAAAATAAAATTACCTGATCATGTTGAGCACTAAGATTTATTGTTTAGAATGACTCGTTGATCGCCATGCTTCAAGTTCGATGAGAATACGTCCACTCCTCCTAAAGTTGGGTCCTCCAAAGCTCAGGCTTCTCCTTTTATACCTGTTGGGCCTGGATGTTCCACCACAAATATTCCAACCTCCGCCATGAATGAATGCATCAGACTTAGGGTATTAAATGATCTATCCGATCAGATGCCATCTATCATTTTCGTGAAAACTCTTCAAACTATCTTTTACTAGCACGGGATTCCTAAGGATGATGTATGGCTTCCTACTCTTGGTGAACGAGCACATCTCCCTCTGTAGGAATTCACGGCCTGCAATAAATATATGTGTCTCGGCAGTGTCGTGCCCCCCTCAATCCATTCCTCTACATGGTTTTACAAGAGCTTAGGTTAGCTTCGGCTCAAGTCCATCTGAATGGTTATGATCTCCTGAGCTCTTTATACGTTCTCTTCATGAATTGCTTCAAACAGGCCTTAAATTTTAAAGAGCTTACTTACCTCCGTCATTTCAAGAAAATGTAGGAGTCTCCTTGCTATATGATTATCGAGGTTTGGTGTAGGTGCAAAGTCATCGAGTCTCTTTACAACAAGCGCTTGTATTTTAAAAATGAGTACTTCTTCATCCTATGTTCTACGGCTTCAATGGGGTTTACTCCGTTTAAGTGCATAATTTCCCATTTATTTGTTTCTAGGTATTCCTACTCGAGATGTTCTTGACAAGCATGCCAATACTCTGGATGGTCTAAGGTAGGTTAGATTCCAGCATCACACCACTTCATATCTCATAACCAAGGAGAATCTCTGATGGTGCAATGTGTTACCACCCGTCATGTTTGCCATCCCTGATTCGACTCCTTCGAGCAGCTCGAGAGCGCCTGGCCAAACCCCTCATCATACTCGTAGCTTCGGCGAGAATCTATATGGTGAGGTTGAAGGTCCTTCGGGCACAATTCTTCCATAGGAGCCAAGGAACCTGTTGTTAGAGATACCCCGAGAGGAAGGGACGAAGGAATTAGAATGCCATCAATTCCCAAAGAGAGTGATGGAGTCGGAAAGAGGGATGGGAAAGCTCTGATGGTTATCGATAAGGAAAAGGGCTTGAGTGATAACGATAACGACTATCACGCTAGTGTTGAAGAGGGTGAACTATTTGAGGAGATGCGCTACGAGAGCGCTGTTCTTCCCAATTTTCCCCATCCGAAGCACGTTGTCGTCAAAATATCCCAAGCGATTAGAGAACAAACTACGTTGTGTTCTGGTGAGATTATGCCCCAAGCTTTTTCTTTTGGTGACATCGTCGTAGGTCTGAGCAATGTTGGCGAAATTGACTTTTCTATTCATGACTTTTTGGATGAGATAGGCTATGGCTTTAACTTCTCTCATGGAATAAATATAGATGAAGGTGGGAGACTCCGTCTTTACGCTTATGCGAACACAATCTGTAGAGTTCTTAAAGGGGTTATCAGTATTATACACTTCACTGAGATCAAGAACACGCATCCTTGCATTCACTCGCATTTTGAAATTCCAAAAGTTATTCCATTTTTCTTCCTATTTTAAGTTCCATGTGCAATGATTAATATCAAAAGCTCTCGCGCTACGCTTGTGACTATCGTGGCCAGACTCCAGATCCTCATACGCCTTGCTCCGAATATCAAAGCTGTTATGAGACCGACGAAGAATTGCATAGAAGGAAGGAACATGAAGCAGTTGATTCCACAAGGCTGACAGAGAGAAGGAGAAAGAAATACAAAAGGAGAGAAAGAAGAGAGAGAAATGGAAGAAGAGTTGTCTTGCGATCCCGCCAAACGTCAAAGAGAATCTTTTAAGCGTCGTGGCCCTTCTTTCGATACTATTCCGCCACATTTCGAAGCTCAAACTTCTTCATAACAGCAAGTTCATGCTTCCCGCTCTCTAACTACAACAATTCCACCTATTACCAAGGGAGTCGCTACTCCTTTATTTACCCTTCCGACTGCTCCTCTATGCCTATAGGCTGCGTTTCCTAAGCTCTTCTTGCATGGCATGAAGTTCAACCAGGACATTGAGGATATTCTGAAGGTAGTAGTAAATCGGGATGTTCGGAACTTCCAAAAGCGCATCAACGAAGGATACAAATGGAAAAAGCTGTGCCAAGCCCTCTCTGACGTGAATAGAATCAACTATACCAACATTAAGCCAATTGATTCCGAGAAGGACGAATTTGAACAGATCATCAAGAACCGGGAGGACTTGTTTAAGGTCACAAGAGAGAAGGATGCAGCTCTTGAAGAAAAATACAAGTCCGACATCTTAAGGGAAGAAATAAAGCAGGCTCATGATTGTGCTGAAATGCGACACGAAATGACTTGAAGATTTCCCACGAAGAAGGGCTTGAATGGAAAAGGCAAGTTAAAGAGAAGGGCCTGACACTTACTGAAAAGTATGAAATTATACGAGCCAAGGACCAGACCATCTTGGAACAGGCATTTGAGCTTGAAAGGCTTCGAGAGGAAAATCATAAACTTCGTGAAGAGAAACAGAAGCTAGTAGATGATTTGGAGCACCTATCGACCGAAAAACTTGCCAACGATATCGAGCTTGTAGCTTCCCAATAAGAACTTAAAGAACATTAGTAGGCGAAGGCTATAGAGGGAGACGAGCTCAATGACAATCTCCAAAACTTCTATGTTAGTGTCGTCATGAATAAAAATCCGAAGTGGTTAGGGAATAACTATTTCGAAACTCTCGTTGATGTATAGGAGGAAATGCTACATCGGGCCGCATTGTGGACGATAATCGTTTTGAGGAAAAGTTGACAGCTATGTACCGCGACGTCGAGGACATAGAATTACTTACTATAGAGAAGGCCCTTCTAGTTGAAGAGGATGCCAATGCTGCTACTGCCGCTATTGCGAAAGCTCTCAATGACCCTAGCTCATTTGGTCAGCATGAAGTATCCACTCCAAAATCCAAAGAGCCGACGACGATTATTCCTGCCTCCATGAGGGTTAGCTCTGAAACGTCTCATGTGACTCCAATTTTTGCAGCAATTACTTCTCATGAGCCCTACATTCCTTCCTTCATGGGTCAAATGGAGGAGCATGGGACTAAAGAGGGAGAATTCACGATTTCTTTCACAGATCGAAGCCCAAGCTCAGGTATATCTTTTATTTTATCAGTCTTTGAGAAGCTTAAGTTCTCTCATGAATCCATCATTAAACTTTATCTTTCTATTTGCCAACTTGCATGTCAACCATACCTTCCTTCTCCACCGCCACCTACTCAGGGCTTGGGAACCGAAGCAATCTTACTGTGTCCACTTATTTTTTTATGGGACTTATCACTCCGGTCCTACCTTCTAGCTCTAGGCCTGGTTTTGATTCCTAGAAGATTGCGGCCTTGGAAGCGCTGAAGGACATCTTTGTGTCCTAGAACAAGACATCATGATTGTCAACGCTTCAGACCCGATTAACCCTATCACCATGGCGGAGGGATTGAGGGATGATTTCAATAAGGTCAAGTTGTAGTCAGAGTTTGCCGCTACAAAACCCGCATCTTTGACTTCTACAAGTCCTACATCCAAGATCCCTCAATCAAGATTAAACCCCCCAAGACTAAGCCTAATAAAGCTACTGGTAGTAAGAAGGGGAAGAAGTAGATATAATTGCATGTGTATATAATATAACTTCCTGTACTGCAAATATCCTTGGAGATAGGCATCTTTACTTTTCCACACCTTTATGTACTGTGTACTATCTATGAATAATTGACTATGTATATAATATAACTTCCTGTACTGCAAATATACATGTTTGATTCTGTGCAATGTGCTTATTTACTACAAAACTATGCATATAAATAATATTCATGCAATTACTTAGGATTATATTCTTTTTTAGGCCTCGTTCATAACTACCAAAGTACTCCATTTGATGAAACAAAACCGTTACTTAACCAACTCCGTGTTTACTTTTGGTCGAGTTTCTTATGACCAGTTGGTAACAGTGAGTAATCCTGGATCCACGCTGCTCCTAACTATCATGGAGCAGCATTCAGGATATTTTTCTTCCTCTTCGTTTGACTTCGCTGTGTGTTTCTCCCTATTCACGGGATTTATCATCCCGAATGCCTGATTCGGGGCATTAACGAGATGAAGATACCGTGGGACCAATTATCTGATTGCCCCCAGTCCAAATATGCTTTTCTTGTCCTGATCTTGGATCGAGAATGCCTAAAATGCATGCTTTTGATTTTTTGCGACCATCCTCGCTTATCCTTGACCGAGCGAGTCTCGCTCGATTACCAACATTGTCGTCGAATTTCTACGGGATGCTAATTTCAATCTTCGGAAACTAGCGCACAAATTACTCGATTCTGAGTTTCCTTTCCTGAAGCTGCCCATTTCTAGGCAACAGTTAAATTTGCTAACGATTGTAGTCCAAAACCCAATGTGCACTAATTTCTATCTTCGCAAACTAGTACGTTGATGTCCCGATCCCAAGAATTTCTTCTTGAAACCTCTACAAGTCGGAATCAAATTATCCGATCAATCTCTTAGATATTTCCTAGCAAGCTGAGCCGAATTATCCAATCGATCCTGTGAAAGCTAACCTTCTTGACATTGCTAATCTTGGGCAGTGCCATTTTCCAAAAGGTTATAGATTTTCAAACCGTCTTGATGTTGCCTATCTCTGGGAAATATTGAATTCTAATAGGTTGAAGTGAACAGGGAAACCTTCTCATTGTCACCTATCTCTGAGCAATGACAAGTTCCTGAAGGCTGGGAGTTTTGCCTTCTTGGCACTGCCTATCTCCAACTAGCACCAAATTCCTAAAGGTTGAGATTTTCCTTCTTGGAATTATATATCTTCGGGTAATACCGGATTCTCGAAGGATGGGGCTTTCACCTTCCTAATGTTGTCTATCTCAAGGCAGAACCCAATTCCTGAAGTTTGGGGTCTTTAAACCTTCTCGCCATTAGCAATCTTTGAGTAACAGCGAATTCCTTAAAGTAGAAGTGAATGGGAAACCTACTCCTCGTCGCCTATCTCTGGGTGATGATGATTCCTAAAGGTTGACCCGAATTAAACGTAGAAACCTACTTGTCGTCGCCTATCTTCAGGCAATAATGAATTCCTAAAGGTTAACCTGAATTGAATGTGGAAACCTTCTCGCCATCGCCTATCTCCGGTCAACGACGAATTCCTGAAGGTTAAAGTGAATGGGAAAACCTTCTCGTCGTTGCCTATCTTCGGGCAATGACGTATTCCTGAAGATTAACCTAAATCATTGGATCGGCCCTTTGGAACATAACACCCGTCCATTATCCATGGATAGAGGAGTATGTCCCCGATTGTACTTCTAATTGCACAGCACATGGGTTTTGCTTTTGAGGACATGATTCCATTGGTTCAAGAAGCTAACTTTATTTGCGAATGAAAGAAGTGGATAATCCTGCCTTATTACAATTCCCAAAGTGTCCTTGGTTAGCTTACTTGCGAAAACAAATGAAGAGAAACTAAGTGTAATAGCGCCAGAGCAAATTAATGTTCCATACATGTGGGATAGGGATTCCATCAACAGTTTCCAGCTTGAATGTTCCGTCTCCAAGCTTCCGATCGATCGCACAGTGTCCTTCCCAGTTAGGGCTAAGCATTTCCATACCCAGGAGAACATTTTAGAATGTGATCCCTACCTGAAAGATGTCATTGCCAACCTTGGAGTTCAAGTGTTGCGCTACCACTTTCTGATGGGCAGTAACCCTTAGTTTCGCTTCTTCCTTTTCTCATCAACCAAATCGAGAGACTCAAGCAGAGCTCCTCATTCACCTTCGGGTTGAAATGCCTTTTATAATGAGATTATACTTCTAATTCTATCAAGACCATTTCTTCTAATCCATATGCCAAAGTGAATGGCGAATGTCCAATTACTAACTTATGTGTTTTCCTAAACCTACAATGCTAGTGGAAGCTCATCAACCCAGTTCTCGTTATCTCTAGTCAGTTGCTTTTTAAAGGTGGATTTAATGAACTTGTTCACTGCTTCCACTTACTCATTTGCCTGCTGATGTGCCATTATGGAGAAGCTCTTCTCGATTCCATACCGGTTGCAGAAATCCTTGAATTAGGCACTCTCAAACTCGATTCCATTATCCGTGATGATCTTATGAGGTACTTCGAACCTGCAAATAATATTCTTCATTATGAAGTTATTTACCTTCATCGTTATGATTGTGGCAAGTGGTTCCACTTCAGCCCATTTCGTAAAGTCATCTACTACGACAATAACATATTTGGCTCCTCTCTTTGCTATTGGTAGCACATCGATGATTTCGAATCCTCGAATAACTAATGGCCATGGACTTACCATTTGCGTAAGTTATGTCGATAAGGCTCTTGGAATCTTCACAAACCTCTAGCATCGGTCACATCGGTTGGTGTAGTCAACAGCATCTCGGTTTATCGTTCGTCAAAAATATCCATAGCGGATTATGTTCTTTGCCAGATTTTGCCACCCTGTGTGATCACCACAGCTGCCTTCATGGACTTCCATGAGGATCTTCCTAGCTTCATCCTTGGCTACACACAGAAGCAGGGGAATAGAGAATCCTCTCCTATACAATATTCCATCTTGCATAACAAATAGTGGTGCTTTTTGAAGGAGTTTCTTTCATTTGTTCCTGTCTCTTGGTAGAGTTCCATTGATCAGGTAACCTTTGATTGTAGTTATCCATGACTCCTCCTTTTCTGTAGTCTTGTAATGACCCTAATTTGAGCAACATTATTTAGAACATTTAATTGGATAAATTAAATAAAGTAATGTTAATAGTTAAGGGATTGAGATTTGTTAATTAATAAGGGGTCAAGCCTTAATGAATGCATAAGCAAAAGAGAATTGAAAATAAGCAAGTAGGAGAAATATGATAAGGGTAAAATGGGAACATCCTTCATTCTAATACACTAAACCCTTCCATTCTCCATTCCTTATTCATTCCAATATTCACAAACAAAATTAAAACCCTAAGAGCTCGGTCGGCCACCATTAAGAGGAATCAAAAAGAAGATAAGCTAGGAATCAAGTAGAAAGCTTGAAAAAATTAATCAAATGGCAAATCTCAATCTTCTTAACACCAAGCCAAGGTGAATAATTTGATTTACATCCCATTTTTTATAATGGTTTCAATTTCATGATTATGTCCTAATTATTTTACAAGTAATATGCCATGTTATGGTTGTTTAAATAGATATATGCTTGTTGATGATTTATATGATTTTATATGGGTTTTATGATATGTTTAGATTAGAAAACCTATTAAAAACATCCAAATGAGTTGCGTTTTTGATATATGACCAAAAAAATTATTTTAGAAGTGGGTTTAAAATTTCAAAATTTTCTAAGTAATTGTGGATTTATTATGGTTTTTCTATGAGAGAAAAAAGTTTAAATTGGGTTTGAATAATTTATTTAATTATATAATAATTTTTGGTTAGAAATTTATATATGTTAGTAAACATATTAAAAGTGAATTGTTGGGATTTTTGGAGAATTTTCCTAAGTATTTTACTATGGTTATAAAATTATTTAAGTTAAGGGGCTTAAATGTTTTATACGTTATATCAAGGAGAAGGGCTTATTTAATTAAAATGTTATAAATTGTAAATTTTGAATTTGGCAGCCTTTTTAGAAAAGGATTTTGATAAAGAAATGGAAACCAATCATATTTTGACAAATTGGGTAAGTTAGGTGAAAAGAAATTACATTGAAAGGCATAAAAATTAGTTTTGTTTCGAATTACAACTTTGCCACTTCCTTTTCTTGCTTTCGTCACCATGCCCAGTAGGCCTTTCGAGCCCATTCGAAACCAATGCACATGGTATCATGCAATTGGTACATAGTGCATTGGAGAAAAGCGAAATGGACTGTGTCGAAGGCATGCAATCGAATTGGTTGAAGCCACTCAAACTAGCTTTCGAATCAATCAACTCATTTTTGTTTAAAAAGAAGCTTGCGAATAAGTTGCCACTTGCCTTTGTTTTTAGAAAGGAGCTTTCGAAAGGGTTGCCGCTTGCTTTTGTTTTAAAAGAAGCTTTCGAAAGCATAGCCGCATTTGAACCAATTCCATACCTAGCTCCCACATTCATACCTTTCGAATCACAATGTACTCAAAAGGGGTGCTTTCGCCTTTTAACTTTGAAACCGCTTTCTAAATGCTTTCGAAAGGGTCATATAGCCGCTTTTAAATGGTTTCGGAGGCAATGGTTTTGAAAGGTTTGGTTTCAAAGCTATCCTCTTCCCCAATTCCTTTACTTGGATTAAAGGTTTCGAAAAGGATACTTTTGCTTCTGTTTTCTTTGACCCAATGGTTATATAAAATGTTATACCTAATGGTTTCGAAAGGAATAATTTTAAATGGTTTTAAAGCAATGTTTCCACAATCCTTTACTTGAATCCAGTGCTTTCGAAAGGTATATTGTGAATGTTTTGAAATATATGTTTTAAGTATTTTGAAAGGAAGGTTCTAATGCTTTCAAAAGATAAGATAAATTGTTCTGAAAGAGGATGTCTACGGTTTTAAGTAATGCTTTCAAAAGAGTTGTTTTCAATGATTTCGAAAGGTATTGTTTATGGTTTTATACTGGAGTTTAGAAGGTACTGCTTTGGCTTCGTGGCCTAAAGTTTTCTAAGTTACCCTTGGTTTTCACTTATTTTGAAGGGACAAATAATCTCATTGACTAGATTTCATCAACATTGTTTTGTGTAAAGCATATATCATGGCATAAGTATTTTGAGTAAAGCAAAGAGTATGATTTCCTTATTTTTATAAAGATATGATTTCAAGGGTAAATCATTTGTAAAGTTATTTACAAGGAAATGAAAATTTAATACGGTAGTTAACCCTAATTTTATGAATCGAATATTGGAAGAACAGATGGGATTGTATGGGGTCGCACCCTATACTTTAGCTATTAGCTCATAGCTAGGATAAGTCCAAGATTCCAGTCTGTAGGGCTTTGTCACATATGGGACTAAAATTATGTTACATACAGAAGGGAATATACAGAGTAAAGATAGGTTATTGGTGAGCCTACAAAACCATTAGGATCAGTTGACCCTATAAGAAGATAGTTAAGTGTAGATGGCCCAGTATTGTGTCTAATAGTAGTTAGGTTATTATTATGTCTGGTATGCTTAAGTCAACCAATGGTTAGTAGTTAGTTAGATAAAACTATAGTGTAGACAAATAGTCCATTGATTACCTGATTTATATGTATAAATGTTATTACTCTTGTTGGCATAATCAGTTTGATTGCAGGATTTTGATTTGTAAAAGATATCCTTTTAAAAGGATATTATTGAGGGGAAACACGTTTCGCCAAGCGGCGTGGTCTCACTTAGTATCAGTAAACTGGGATGTAATAGTATTATTCACACCAGGCTTTATGTCTGACTCAAAGTTTTTGTTTTTCCCCTTAAACTCTTGGGTGCTCAAAATTAATTTGAGTAGATTGAGAGTTAAGGTCTTTTCAGGTTTAGTGGGTTGGGTGAATAAGCTTCCGAAGACGTGTAGGAGGAAAAGCTATCTATGTAGGAGTTATTTAGTGTTATTTCTGCTATGATGTATTTATGATTGATATGTCTATCAATTTAGTAATCTGATCATCTAATGGGGCATCTTCATATGTCGCTCTTAGCGTAATTTGTAATAATTGTATTTGATCGAAACCTTGGAATTGTTTTGGGATTATGTAGCTTAATATGAAATATTGATTTGAAATGTAATCAGAAAAGTTGTTTTTGAAATCTGTGATTGTATTTCATATTCATGTGCTTCTGATATTATGGATACCATTAACACTACCGTATTTTGTCACCGAAAGTTAAATACTATAGATGACTGCAGCATCTGTAGTACTTAGCTTTGAGCCTCAAGATAGGAGAGTTACAACTTAGTATCAAAGCATAGGTTTATGAAAACTTAAAAGAAATTTTAAACATAAAAATGATTTTAAAACATAATTCTAAATAATTAGAGAAAAGATTAGGGTATGGGATATCGTTATAGTAACGTACTTGTATTTGCTATATATAAGTATACGCTTTATCTCTATTCTCCCATCTTTCTTAGACTATTCTTTTGTATCTTACAAAGACCCAAATGTAGATTTTAAGGAAGTAAGATATGGATGCTTGGAATGAAAGAGTTAACCTTGATGGAGGAAGCACCACCACTAATGGAAATGCCAGACCAAACACTAGAAGGAATCTAGGTCGGGCACCAACTGCTAATGTGGGTACTGGAGCACCGCAAGTTGATATGGGAGCTATGTATCAGTTCTTCATCAATGTTATACAAGCTGGAGCTGCTGAGGAATTAGTTGGAGGATATGCAGGAGAAGGAAATCAGGAAGCTCCGGTGGTCAATAACTATGCAGTACTATGCGGAGACTATGTTAGGCTTGGAGGAAAGTCATTCATCAGGACCGAGGATGCAATAGAAGTAGAGAATTGGATGCTACATTCGAGAGGATTTTTGCTGATCTAGGGCTTGATGATGAGCGGAAGAGGAGACTTGCTTTTAAACAGTTGCAAGGAGCAGCACTGTACTGGTGGAACATCGTTACTATGGGAGTAAATGAGGAGACCATGACTTGGGCGGAATTCAGAAGGAGATTTGAGGAAAGATTCATGTCAGAAATCGCCAAGTCAACTATGCTCAGGAAGTTTGTTGAGTTGGTGCTGGGAGAAATAATAGTGCTTGAGTATGCTACCAGATTTAAGGAGTTAACGAGATATGGGTATGCTACGTAGATACCATTATCAGAAGGAATGAGAAGTTCATCCACCAATTGAAACCCGAGCTAGCTAAAGCAACTTTGCCATATATTAGGGATCTGTGTGATGTAGTTGTTGAGATAGATTTGAGGCATGAATAGATGCTCACTTTCCATGATAGTAATAGAGCAAGGGAAACTCAAAGTGGGCAGAACCAAAAGAGAAAGCTTTTCCATAAGAAAGGCACTTAGAAGGGAGAAGCAGCCAAGAAAGGGAAGGCCAAAGTAGTTTGCTTTAAGTGCGACAAGAAGGGACATTTCGTTCATGAGTGCTGGACATGCAAAGGGAAGAAGGTTGCTGATAAGAAGGGAGTGAGATGCTTCAACTGTGATCAGATTGGACATTATAAGAACCAGTGCAAGGAAACAGCCAAGAATGGAAAAGGAAAAATATTTGCATTGGAACCAGCTACCTCAAGACCAACAGCTGAGGAGAAAGGAAAAGTTGTGTTGGAAGGTACGCTTTTGATTCATGGTGTATCAGTTAGAGTTCTATTTGATATTGGTGCATCATATTCTTTTACATCTCATTGTTTGGTAGATAAGCTTAACCCAGAGCCTTCATACCTAGTTACACCCTTAAGGGTTGCGAATCCGATAGGAGGATATGCTACACTTGGGATGAGATGTGACCCATTAGAGCTCAAATTGTTAAGTCATATATTTACTTGCAGTTTGCATATATTTGATTTCATCGGGTTCAGAATTCGGGTATGGATTGTTTAAGTAAGTATGATGTTAGGATATTTTGCCACGATAGGAAAATATCACTTAGACACCCTAGCTGTAGTGATTTGGTTATATACTCCCTATAAAACCCTAGTTTTGAGGTAAATGCTTTGTTGGGTGTTATGGAGGCAGAAGTCGAGTTGAATTGAGTTTTCGTTGTTAGAGAATTCGCTGATGTCTTTGAGCCCATAATAGGACTACCGCCGAAATGAGCTATTGAGTTTCGAATATACTTAGTACCAAGTACTGAACCTGTGTGTAGACCGCCAAGTAGGATGACATCTACCGATATGAAGTATTTAAAGGTGCAGTTGGTAGATTTAGAAGGTAAGAACATTATCAAACCAAGTAGTTCGCCTTGGGGATCAACCGCAGTGTTTGTAAAGAAACTGGATGGATCGTTAAGGTTGTGTATCAATTATCGTAAGTTGAATGAGAAGACGGTAAAGAATCGGTATCCGTTAACTAGAATTGATGATTTGTTCGACCAATTGAGTGGAGCTAAAGTACTTTCTCAGTTGGATTTGGCAATAGGGTTCCATCAGCTTAGAGTAGCAGAGGGTAGTATTCCTTTGACGACGTTTAGGACAAGATATGGATCATACGAATGGTTAGTGATGCCATTCGAACTAACTAATGCGCCAGCATTCTTCGTAGACTTGATGAACAGAATCTTTTGAGAACATCTGGACAGATTTGTATTAGTGTTCATAGATGACATATTGATATATTCTAAGGATGAAAGGGATCATGAAGTTCACCTTAGAATAGTGCTTGAGATGCTGAGGCAGCATCAACTAAAGGCAAAGTTTCCAAAGTGTCATTTTTGGAAGAATAAAGCTAAATTTCTTGGTCATGTGGTTTCATAGAAGGGTTTGTCAGTTGATCCAGATAAGATTGAAGCTAATAACAACTAGAAGAGACCAGAGATGGTGACTAAGATCAGAAGTTTTCTTGGACTCGCTATCCATTACCTGAGACTCATTAAGGATTTCTTGCGAATAGCAGCGCCTTTGACTAAGCTAACCAGGAAGGACACGAAGTTTATTTGGTCAGATAAATGTGAGGAAGCATTCTTTGAGTTAAAGCATCTGTTTACCAATGCACCTGTGTTAGTAGTTCCAGACGGGAATCAAGGATTAGTAGTGTATATTGATGCACGTGGAATCAGATTAGGGGCTTTGTTGATGCCGAAAGGTAAAGTTATCGCCTACGCTTCACGAGAGCTTAGACTGCATGAAGTGAGATATCCTACTCATGATCTAGAGTTGGCAGCGGTGGTCTTTGCACTGAAATTATGGAGACATTACCTCTTAGGGGAGAGATTTGATTTATACACAGATCATAAGTCCTTAAGGTATTTATTATCTCAGAAGGAGTTGAATATGAGGCAGTAGAGGTGGCTTGAGATTTTAGCCACTTATGATTTTTGTATAGAGTATACACCTGGAAAAGGAAATAAAGTAGCAGATGCTCTTAGCAAAAAACATCAGAATGTGGTGTTAGCTATGTTAATATAATGGAAGGACCTAGAAGCATTGACTACATATGGAATACAATGGATATCTGAGGCTAGTTCTAGTCGAGAAACCGCCATATTGTTGTGTTTAGAAGTTCGACCAGTGATGATCGAAAGGATTACTTCTAAACAAGAAGAGGATCCATTATTAACTGAATAGATCAAAAAGTTAAGGGATGGAACAAAGAGCGATGACTTGAAAGATTTCAGTCTTGACTGGAATGGGTGGTTGAGGAAGAAAGGAAGACTATGTGTTCCGAATGTGGGAAGCATTAGGAAGGAAGTTCTTAGAGAATGCCATCTTTCAAAGTTCACCATTCATCCAGGAGGAACTAAGATGTATTAGGATATGAAAAGGAGTTTCTTCTGGGAAGGTATGAAGAAAGATGTAGGCTTATGGGTGAGGTAGTGTTTGAATTATTAATGCATAAAAGCCGAACATCAGAAACTGATGTGCATGTAAATGTGCATGTTTTTACTTCTATATTTTATCGAGTTTAATTAAATAAATGATCATATTGGGTATTTTAACATGTTTAAACCAAAATTCAAATTATTTTCAAATCGTCGCATATTCATCTTCGTATAGAGGAAAACCGGACATTTTTGTGCATATATTAATTTGTGAAATTTACATGGAAATTTTTATGTTGTTTTGTAGGAATTTTAGTGAATTTTGGAAGAGTCTTCATGAAGAAATATGCATGCACAAGAGAAGATAAGCAAATGAAGGTGGAAATAATTCATTTCATGTATCATGAAGGACCCCACATACCCACCTACCTTAATGTACAAATTAGAGCAAATGCACATGCTAAAAGGCCATTAGAGTTTCATGCACACTTAATGGATGATTATTTGAAGCTAATGATAACTTGGTGGCCACACTTCCTAGAGGGGTAGTTTGGGCATTGCCAAAAAATATGGATTAGGGTTTCATACATGTATAAATACCCCTTATGTTTCATGTAATCCTCCTCTCTTCTCTTAGGCTTTTCCTCTTAGCCTCTTTAGTTTAGTTTAGGCTCAAAAATAAAATACAAGCTCTCTTTCTTTTCATGGCTACTTAGCCATTTCTTTCCATGTAATATTTTTTATATGCAATTTTAGTTCATTCTCTTTTATTTACATACTTCTTCCTTTCATGTTAGTAGTGTAGATCTTTACTTTATGCAAGTAGCTTAGCTTTTATTTACTTTGCCCTCTTTTTCCTTTTGTTCTTGTTTCATGTTGAACTCTACAATTGTTGATATGATAACAAATATGATAGGCTAGACCCCTTCAATTTAGGGGTAATGATGCTCTCTTATCATGTAAATTCAACATTTTGATCATTTATGCTCTCTTTTTGTGCTTAATGGAAAAGTTTGAATGGGTTAACTTGTTGTCTTAGCTTTGAATTTGATAGCCTATCTTGTTGACACCAAATAGGCTATGCTTAAACAAACAACAAACACAAATTACCTCTTCATCTACATATGATGTTGGTAATGAAGTGATTTTAAAATCAAAATTTAATGGTCTATATTCTAATCAATAGTTAATAGGCCATGCTTAAAATAGATTTTATTTTCAAGTTCATTGTCAATTTTCATGAGAGTTAAAAGTGATTTAGTGGTTGTGTTATAGTTTGATGGTTTATATTGGGCTAATTAATAGCATAAATATTTCATACTTATGATAAGCACATCAACTAATTTCACCAAAAGAGAGATCGAAATTTCATTTTGTGGATTTATGTGATCTTGAGAAGGAAATTACCACTAAATTGCCTTCTACACTCATATTTTTGTCACTTTTAATATTTGTTAGTTTTTACATTATTTTTAGCTAATCACAATTGTCAAATCTTAGTTTAATTTGATTGAATAGAATTTTAAAAATCTAACAATTCCCTGCGGATCGACCTGCACTCGCCACGTACTAGAATTGTACGTCGTGCACTTGCGGTTATTTTTAATTTAAATTTTTCGATGATTTTCTAAACCGATAGATAAACCGTCGTTAAACTGAAACAGAGTGGGTTACTTTAGCCTTTAGATGTTCCACTCTAGAAATGGGATTCTATCTCAATGGATTTTATAGATGGATTGCCAAGGTCGAATCGAGGAAATGAAAGTATATGGGTCATAATGGACAAGTTTACCAAGAATACCCATTTCATTCTAGTTAAGTTAACCAGGATGACACCTGTTTTAGCTAAATTGTTTATGAAGAACATTGTACGACTACATGGAATTCCTAGTTGTGTAGTAAGTGATAGAGATTCCTTATTCATTACTGAGTTCTGGAAGAGTCTACATGAGACTTTAGGTATTAAGCTCAAGATGAGTACCGCTTATCATCCGCAGACAGATAGGCAAACGGAAAAAGTTAACAAAGTCCTAGAGGATTTGTTAAGAGCTTGTGTGCTAGATTTCGAAGGATCATGGGAAGACCATCTAGACTTATTCGAGTTTTCATATAACAACAGTTATCAGACTAGTATAGGGATGGCACCGTTTGAAGCTTTGAATGGATGGCTATGCAAATCTCCCGTTTGTTGGTTAGAGACCGGGGATATATTGATTCTTGGTCTGGAATTGGTTAAAGAAGCTGTAGAAAAGATTGAGTTAATACGGGCTAGAATAATGGAAGCTCAGTCTAGGCGGAAGAGTTATGCTGATAAGAGATGGAAAGATATAGAGTTCTCAGTTGGAGATAATATTTTTGTCAAGGTGTCACCGATGAAAGGTGTGATCCGATTTCGAAAATCAGGAAAATTGGCACCGAGATTTGTTGGAATGTTTCCTATTATATAAAGGATCGGGAAACTCATGTATAAGGTAGAGTTACCGAATAGTTTGGCAGGAGTCCACAATATTTTTCATATTTCTCATCTAAGGAAATGTATTCGAGATCCAAGGACTACTATTGCACTGACTATGTTAGATGATCTAGTAATGGAACCGGATATGATTATAGTTAGAAAACTAGTTCATATAGTCGCAAGAGATGAGAAGAGACTAAGGAACAAGACAGTCAGATTAGTCAAAGTCTAGTGGAGTGATGATGAGAGAGAGTTTACTTGCAAAACCAAGAGCATGATTAGAGATACTTATCCTGACTTGTTTCATGGTATATTTTACCTTTATGTTTGATTGTTATGAGTACCATATCGTAATTTTGAGGTGAAATTCTTTAAGGAGGGGAGCCTATAATGACCCTATTTCTGAGTAACATTATTTAGAATATTTAATTGGATAAATAAAATAAAATAATGTTAATAGTTAAGAGATTGAGATTTGTTAATTAATAAGGGGCCATGTATTAATGAATGTATAAGCAAAAGAGTATTGAAAATAAGTAAATAGGAGAAATATGATAAAGGTAAAATGGGAACATCCTTCATTCTAATACCCGAAACGTTTTCTTTCTGTATTCCTTATTCATTCTAACATTCACAAACAAAATTAAAACCTTAAGAGCTCGGGCGGCCAACATTAAGAGGAATAAATAATCAGATAAGCTAGGAACCAAGGAGAAAGCTTGAAGAAATTAATCAAAGGGCAGATCTCAACCTTCTTAGCACCAAGCTAAGGTGAATAATTTTAATCTACATCCCATTTTTATAATGGTTTCGGTTTCATGAATATGTCCGAATTATTTTGCAAGTAATATGCTATTTTATGGTTGTTTAGATAAATATATAGGCTTGTTGATGATTTATATGATTTTATATAGGATTTATGATATGTTTAGATTAGAAAACATATTAAATGACATCCAAATGAGTTGTGTTTTTGCTATATGACCAAAAACATTATTTTATAAGTGGGTTTCAAATTTCAAAATTTTCTACATAATTGTGGATTTATTATGGAGTTTCTATGAGAGAAAATAGTTAAAATTGGGTTTAAATTATTTAAGGAAATTATATAACAATTTTGGGTTTGAAATTTATATATGTTAGAAAACATATTAAAAGTGAATTGTTGTGATTTTGTGGGAATTTTCCTCACTATTTTACTATGGTTATAAAATTATTTAAGTTAAGGGGGTCAAATGCTTTATACGTTATATCAAGGAGAAGGGCTTATTTGATTAAAGTGTTTTAAATTGTAAATTTTGAATTTGACAGCCTTTTTAGAAAAGGATTTTGATTAAGAAATGGAAACCAATCATATTTTGACAAATTGGGCAAGTTAGGTGAAAATTAATTACTTTGAAAGGCATAAAAATCTATTTTGTTTTGAATTACAACTTTGCCACTTTCTTTGCTTGCTTCCGTCACCATGCCCAATAGGCCTTTCGAACAAATTCGAAACCAATACACGTGTTATCAAGCAATTGGTACGTAGTGAATTGGAGAAAGGCGAAAGGGACTGTGTCGAAGGCATGCATTCGAAGGGATTGAAGCCTCTCTAACTAACTTTCGAATCAATCAACTCATCTACATAATTATGGATTTATTATGGATTTTCTATGAGAGAAAATAGTCAAAATTGGGTTTAAATTATTTAAGGCAATTATATAATATTTTTGGGTCTGAAATTTATATATGTTAGAAAACATATTAAAAGTGAATTGTTGTGATTTGGAGGGGATTTTCTTCAGTATTTTACTATGGTAATAAAATTATTTAAGTTAAGGGGCTTAAATGTTTTATACATTATATTAAGGAGAAGGGCTTATTTGATTAAAATGTTTTAAATTGTAATATTTGAATTTGGTAGCCTCTTTAGAAAAGGATTTTGATAAAGAAATAGCAACCAATCATATTTTGACAAATTGGGTAAGTTAGGTGAAAAGAAATTACATCGAAAGGCATAAAAATTAGTTTTGTTTCGAATTACAACTTTGCCACTTCATTTGCTTGTTTTTTTCACCATGCCCAGTAGGCCTTTCGAACCCATTCGAAACCAATGCACATGGTATCATGCAATTGGTATGTAGTGCATTGGAGAAAGGCGAAATGGACTGTGTCGAAGGAATGCATTCGAAGGGGTTGAAGCCACTCTAACTAGCTTTCGAATCAATCAACTCATTTTTGTTTAAAAAGAAGCTTACGAATAATTTGCCACTTGCCTTTGTTTTTAGAAAGGAGCTTTCAAAAAAGTTGCCACATGCTTTTGTTTTAAAAGAAGCTTTCGAAAGGATAGCCACATTTGAACAAATTCCATACCTAGCTGCCACATTCATACCTTTCGAATCACAATGTATTTGAAAGGGGTGCTTTCACCTTTTAACTTTGAAGCCACTCTCTAAATGCTTTCGAAAGGATCATATAGTCGCTTTTAAATGGTTTCAGCGGCAATGGTTTACAAAGGTTGGGTTTCGAAGCTATCCACTTCTCCAATTCCTTTACTTTGATTAAATCTTTTGAAAAGGATGCTTTTGCTTCTGTTTTCTTTGACCCAATGGTTTCGAAATGAATAGTTTTAATGGTTTCAAAGCAATGTTTCCACAATCCTTAACTAGAGCCTAATGCTTTCGAAAGGTATATTGTGAATGTTTCAAAAGATATGTTTTAAGTATTTCGAAAGGAAGGTTATAATGCTTTTGAAAGATAAGTATAAATGGTTCTGAATGAGGATGTCTAAGGTTTTAAGTAATGCTATCGAAAGAGTTATTTTCAATTATTTTTAAAGGTATTGTTTAAGGTTATAAACAAGGGTTTCGAATGTATTGCTTTGGCTTCATGGCCTAAAGTTGTCTAAGTTAACAAGGGTTTTAACTTATTTTGAAGGGAAGGATAATCACATTGATTAGATTTCATCAACATTGCTTTGTGTAAACCATATATCATGGCATAAGTATTTTAAGTAAAGCAAAGAGTATGATATTTTTGTTTTATAAAGATATGATTTCAAGGGTAAATCATTTGTAAAGATTGTTTACAAGGAAATGAAAATTTAAAATGGGAGTTAACCCTAAGTTTATAACTTAGATATTAGAAGACCAGATGGAACTGGTATAGGGTCGCGCCCTATACTTTAGCTATTAGCCCTAGCTAAAATAAGTTCAAAATTCCAGTGTGTAGGGGTTTGTCATAGATAGGACTAAAATGATGTTACACACAGAAGGTAATATACAGAGTAAAGATAGGTTATTGGTGAGCTCACAAAACCATTAGTATCAGTTGACCTTAGAAGAAGATAGTTAAGGGTAGATGGCCCAGTATTGTGTCAAACAGAAGTTAGATTATTAATTATGTCTAGTAGGCCCGAGTAAGCCAAAGGTTAATAGTTAGCCAGATAAAACTATAGTGTGGACATATAGTCCATTGATTACATGATTTATGTGTATATATGTTAATGCTCTTGTTGTCATAATCAGTTTGATTGTAGGATTTTTATTTATAAAAGATATGCTTTGAAAAGTATATTGGTGAGGGGAAACTCATTCCGCTAAGCGGCGTGGTCTCACTTAATATTAGTAAACTGGGATGTAACTGTATTATTCACACTAGGCTTTATGTCTGACTCAAAGTTTATGTTTTTTCCCTTAAACTCTCGGGTGCTCAAAATTAATTTGAGTAGATTGAAAGTTAAGTTCTTTTCAGGTTTAGTAGGTTAGGCGAATAAGCTTCCGAAGACATTCAGGAGGCAAAGCTATCTATGTAGCAGTTATTTAGAGTTATTTCCCCTGTGATATATTTATGACTAATATGTCTATCTATTTAGTACTCTGATTATCCTAGGTGGCATCTTCATATGTCGTTCTTGGCATATTTTGTAATAGTTATATTTGATCGAAACCTGGGAATCGTTTTATGATTACGTAACTGAATATGAAATATTGATTTGAAATGTAATAAGACTAGTTGTTTTTGAAATCTGTGATTTTATTTCATATTCATGTGCTCTGATATTATGGATACCATTAACACTACCGTATTTTGTCCCCGAAAGTTAAATACTATAGACGACTGTAAAATCTGTAGCACTTAGCTTTGGGCCTCAAAATAAGGGGTGTTACAAGTCTCCAGAATCTAGTCGACGTCCATGTAATTGATGCTCGGAGCTATTAAAACCTCCATAGGAACCAATCCCATTAATTGTATTTCCCCAGAGATAGTTAGCATAGCTAGTGAATCAGCCTTTATGTTCTCCTCTTTTAAGAAGTGTGTTATCGTATAATGTTTAATGTCCTCCAGCAGTTCTAGTGCTTTTGACAAGTAAGAGGCTAGTCTCGCTCTCTTGGCCTGATACTCCTTTCTGATTTGGAAAATCACCAGTTGGGAATCGTTGAATATATGTAGCATCATTATCCCTAGTTCCTTTCCTATCTTTAATCCTGTTATTAACGCCTCATACTCAGCTTCATTATTAGTCAAAGGAAATTCTAGTTTCAACACATAACAGATTGATTGTCTCTCCAGCATTTCAAATACTACTTCTGCCCCCGAGCTAAATTCATTTGAAGCACCGTCGACAAATAACGATAAGCACAATTGCAGTATCCTCTTCACCTTCATCATCCCATGTGGTAATCTCGATAATGAAGTCTGCCAATGCTTGTTTGTTTATCGCTCACCTCAGATAGTAAGTAATATCGTATTGGCTCAACTCGATGTTCCATTTTAGCAACCTCCCCGATATCTAGGGTCAGTATAGTACCTGCTTCAAATATATTGATTGGATGAGCATGAAAAGACGGTTGTCTGCTTGATTTGAGTTTTAAGCAATGAATTTACCAACCTTTGGTACGTGGCTCTAGCATTCTTTAAATCGAATGGCATAAATTGATAGCAGTATAACCCTAAGTCTATTATAAAGCAAGTATTCTCTTGATCCAGTATATGCATCGAAATCTAGTTATTGCCTAAATAAGTATCCACAAATAAAAGCAACTCATAACCTATAGTCCTGTCCACCAGTTGGTCAATCTTGGGAAAAGAAAAACTGTCCTTTGGGCATCCCTTATCAAATCTAAGTAATCGACACATGTTCTCCATATCCTATTTGACTTATCAACTAACACGGGGTTGGATACCCAATCAAGGTATAAAGCGTTACAGATAAAGCCATTCGCCAACAGCATATCCACTTCTACCTTCAATGCAGTGGATCACTCCGGACAAAGACTGCGCCCTTTCTATTTTAATAGTGTGAACTTTGGGTCAATATTCAGTGTGTGACACGCTATATCTAGCAATATCCTACACACACATACCCGAATGTGTCCAGGCAATACAAACAAAATTCCTCGGAGGAAATTCACTAATTCAATTTTTAAGTCAGTGTTGAGCTGAGATCCAATATTCAGGATTCAAGTAGGATCATCCATGTCAATTAAAACATTCACCATCAAGTCTGCTAGTGCTGGTCAACCTTCCCCTTACTGCTTCCTAGGATCCATAGCCATATCAAATCGGCTACGGTTCCAGACCTAGGGTCCAGGCATTGATTACTATGCTTGTGAGTCTTAAATGCGGACCATTCTATCCATATTCTTGTCTTTCTCACGCTGCTTTGTTTCTCCAAGTTCAATGATGTAGCATTCTCTTCTAGCACTTTGGTCTCCTTTTACCACTTCAACCCCATTTTCCATAGGGAACTTCATCACTAAACATCAAGGCGTTAGGGTTATCCTGAAATCAACTAGAGCTAGTCGGCCCGAGAAGGCGTTGCATGCCGAATACTAGTCCACAATAATGAATTTTTGAACCTGGACTATCTCGCAATCTCCTTTGCCAACTTCCATAGGCAAATCGATCATTTCGATCGGCTATTTTTCTTCCCTCGTATATCCTTGAGTCTTATTTTTACAAGACATCACCTCTTTTATGTTGATCATCATTTGATCAAAAGTACTCTTGAAGAGTATGGTCATTAACTCCAGGTGTCTACTAGGACTCGACGTACAGTTGTCGGTCCAATTCCGACTGTTACTACCATAGGGTCGAAAGTTGGAGCTTCGACTTCATTAGCATCTCTTTTTTGAATGTGATATCATCAGTTATCATCCTCCGCTGCTTGGCCGAAGCTTCTTCTTCTATAGCGAAGCAGCTCTCCTTTAGTACATGCTTCAGCGAGCTCGCATACAGTTTGGTTTCCTTCCAGTTTTTCTACCGAATGGGGACCTCCAGTTATAGTATTAATAACTAATTTTTTATCATTCCGCCTAGGTCCTTCTCTACTCAATCTAGGCTGATTCCCTAGGGCAAGCGGCCCTTTGGGTTTCGTAGTTTAACCACTATCCTATGGTTCCTTGACATACTACTAGAGCCTAGTCTTCCTTATCATTCTTTAATAAGGTCCTTTAGATGTCGGGACTCATTAGTGTAGTGTTCTTGAGTTTCATGGAAACGACAGAACTTTTCGAAGCACTTTTCTTACTCGATTGCATCCCTCCTTGGCGTTTCTTATATCGTTCCATTACTTGAGTGGAAGGTATATGTTCTCCAACCTATCATTTATAGGAGTGTAATCTTTTGGTCTTAAATTTCTCGGATGTTTCTTGTTGTCGTTAAGCCTACCGCCGGGGCTTGGATTCCATTTCTTCTAGATACCAAAGTTTTTAGCATCAGTTATCGCATTATCAGCACTATCTCTAGATTTTTTAACCGCCATGTTGCTCTGGATAACCTCCTTTGACTGACCGACATCGGTTTTCCTTGAATTTAAACTTGCTTCCTCCAAGCATAGAAACTGATTAGCCTTTCGATGGAACTCTTCCGTGGTTGTAGGTTACTTCATCTTTAGCCATCTTCCAAAATTCATGCCTTGGTGGATGCCCCATACCAAAGCCAAGAATAAAAGATCTTCCTTCGGATTAATTACTTCAGTAATAGCAACATTAAACCGATTCAAGAATCCTTTTAGTGACTTCTTAGGCCCTTGAGAAAGCTTGACAAGTACATCATGTCCTTGGGTTGTACAGCTTGCAGTCAGAACTGTTCCAGAAATTTCCTTACCAACTCATTTAAAATTGATATGGATCTCGATGTGAGCCTGATGAACCACATCAATGCGACTTCATCCATAAAAATGGGAAAGCGTCCACATCGAACAACATCTGTTGCCCTAGCACCATCCATATTTCATTCATTCTTGAGTAAATGTTGTTGAGGATCGGTAGTCCCACTGTACGATAACATAGTTGGCATTGTATGCTTCCTAGGATATTCTTCTCTCAAAATATTCTCCGTTAATGAAGTTCTACTTAGTGTGGAACACCAATCCTCATTCTTTCTACCTTTACTTTCTTTAACCAACCACATAATCATGTCAGTTATAGATTCCTCACTAGCACGGTACTCCAAAGGTCCACTATTAGGTGCTACACTAAGTGTTTGACTCCACAAATGGTCTTGATTTGTTGGCTGATTCCTAGGTCTTCCAGTCTTCGGGAGAACCACTCTTTCGGTATTCTGGAGCCGTGCGGACGGTTAAGTTGCAGAAGCTTGAACTCCATCTCCATTGGCAGCAAAATTCGGCCTAAAATCATCATCATTAAGCTACAAGTCTTCTTCCTTATCGGAAACATCCATTGCATTATCCTTCTATCCCCTTCCTCTCAATAATTCCTCTCGGTACCAAGAGAAATCCTCTCGGTACCGAGTTGTTTTCTTGTGAGGGGAACACTTCTGCTTCCTCATGTAGTTCCTTCTGCAACTCGAGTAACTACTTACTTCTTCTTTTGCTTTCCATCCCTTCTATTTTGGCTAGAAATAGAGGATTTTTCCTGTTCTAACCCAGGTGAAGTTTCCCTTCTAGTTCTCTTGTTTCTCTATGGTTGTAGGGTTAGCAAAGTATCTGTCTTACTCATCAAGACTTTCTACCTATCCACCATCTTCTGGTTCAATTGCTATAGCATCTTATAAAGCTCCCCTCTAGTAAGCACTTCATGTTAAGAAGATGAACTTGGTACCACCTATTGGTTACTAACTTCAACTTGGTGAGTGTTTCCTTCATCACCACCAGCTACTGCTTTTATGGGTCTATTGGATCTTCTAGCTGCATTCGCTTCAAATAGAAACTTCCAATTCTTCAAGCAAAACTTTTAGATCTAACCACTGGACCTCTTCAAATCCAAATAGCAAGCTAGATCAACCCTGAGTTGGATTTCTTGATGAAAGCACCAAAATTTAACTCCAAAATTTGCACAACACCCAAATATGACATGTTGTAGAATTAGATCCAGTAGAAGCAACAAGATTTCTATAGTGGTTCCACAGTCTCTGGCCTATGTCTACTTTATATTTTATTGATTAGGGATTTGGAAGAGAATTAAAGTCACTTAAAAGGAATTGACAGGTTCCTAAGCTTGGAACTGCCAATAGTATTTGCTCATGTGACTATTATGAGGGAGAGATAGGAGATGAAGAAGAACCAGAGTCCCAACTCTTTTTTGGTTTCTATAAGGCTGATATTTAAAGATAAATATCTCCATAGATCTAGTAGGTCGCATGAATCGAAGTCTAGAAGCAAGCCCAGAGGCCCACAAGAGAGCACATGGCCCTATGGCTAAAATCGATTTCTATGTACGGAGAAGACTTCTTTGGTGATAACTTAACTTTTCCACTTGCTATGCTCTTATGTCTTCAACTTGATGTATTCTAAACTACTCTCCATAGAAGTTGAGACGATACCAACGATTCCTCTTTTTTTGCTTTCTTCTCATCAATCCTCGAAGTTGCTTGTCCAATCCCCGAGAAAAACACTTGATGATGACTGGTTGGAGCAATGCATGAAGCGTATAGGGTTTAGAAGACCCAAGTTGGAGAAAGGACCTCTCAGTACCGAGAGGTTTCTCTCAGTACCAAGAGCTGTACTTAGCTCAAAATCAGATGAAACTTCTTGAACTCCGTTCTCTTTTCCTTTTGATCTGGTTTCCAGGTTCTTGAGTCGTTTCATCTTCGTTTTGACATTCTAACTTCCGTTGAAAATCTGCTTGGTTAAAAACCTAGTTAACAAATAGCTTTGCACATTGTTTTATCAATTATACCAACCAACAGCCAGCCCTAAAATGGACCTTACGTTTGATGGGCTTTTATTGGATCAAAAATTAGGCTTGATTCAGGAAGGGTTGTTACATTTGATATCAGAGCCTAGTTTACCCAATCAAAGTGAATTAGAATATGCAAAAGTATTTAATTGTAATTTTTAAAATATTTTTCAAGACCATACTATATATATATATATATATATGAGTATACATATATAGACATACACAAACACCATAGGAAATTTCTCACTTCAGCAAGCGATACCACCATAGGGAGTCATGACTAATTCAAAATTTGAACCTACAGATAGTTGATAATGGCTGAAAACAATGGCTCTAAGGTTAGAAATCCCACTACTTAGGAAATACCCACCATACGAGGTATGCCAAAGTGGTTCTGGCAATACTTAAGAATCGTGGGGCAAATCCACATTCCCCAACAAGTTGCAGCAGCTACATCTGTCACTCTGCACGCATAGCCAACATTCTAACCATAAGACTTCCCTAAGTTATGTAAGGATTTTCAAAGTATGGGTGCATAAGTATTCTTAGGCTCGAAGGACTTCGTAGGAGGCAAAAACCTGGATAGATGACTATAACCACATATTCAAGGAACTAGAATTAGAAGATCGAGTTAGAAGGAAGTGAGCTGCATGACACTTGAAAGGAGAGGTGCTGAATTGGTGGTCCATAGTGAAGAGAATGCCGAGGAAGGAATAACTTTGGCCGAACTCAAGACTCCTTCAAGTTGCGATTCATGTCCAATGTAGAAGTGAAATAGCAATTGGAGGTTTTTATCCACCTGAAGCAAGGGGACACCATAGTAAAGGAGTACATTAACAAGTTCATGGAGTTGGCCAAATTTGGGATGAGTCTGATTGACTCCCAAGTGAAGAAGGTGATGAAATTTGTGAAGGCCCTAAATTCTCCTTTGACGGTCTTAACCCAAGTTCCCGTAGGAGCCCCTTATAAGACGCTATTCGTAATAGGCCTGCTTTAGACTGTTGGTAAAGAAGAAAAGAGAAGGAAGGGCAGTTTGATAGCCAAGATAGATCAAAGAAGGGGAAGTTCTAGAAGGATAAAAAGACCAAAGAAAGGTTTAGGAAGAGAGGACTGACATGCCACTGATCCGACAAGAAGGGACACAACGCTAAGGATTGCATGATAAGCTTGTTAATGGAGGCATTTAAGGGAAATGCTACCACTACCACCAAGAAGGAAATTACAAGAACCAGTGTCCAGAGCTAGCCAATTGGGATCGGTTGTGTAGGCTTATGCCATTGAAGTTGTACCTTGCTCAAGCGAACCTCCTCCCAAGGACAAGGGAATAGCTACTATGTAAGGTACAACTATTATTTTGGAAATAATATTTGTACCCTATTTGATTCAGGAGCATCACATTCATTCTAGCCAAAAATATAGTTAAAACCTTAGAATAAGAAATCCAACTTGTCACTAATCCTATAGTTGTGTTGAATTCGGTTAACGGTCGACATGTCATTATATGATTTGCAAAGACCTAGTGATGGATATATGGAATGTAGACTTTATATGTAATGCTTATGTTCTAGGTTTTAAGGGATATGGTCTTATCTTAGGAATCGATTAGTTATCTTATTACGGGGCTATCTTAGACTGCAATAGGAGGATTGCATGGTTAATTATTTGTAGGGTCCAGGATATAAATGTTCATTGCATACCCTATTGCTCAGTTGAGTTGAGCCATATGTATTCTCTTAGCCTATCACAGGATGAGCTCTTATCTATACCCGTGGTTCAAGAATTTTTCAGAAATTTTTGAAGAAGACTCTGGTCTCTCACCTCAAAGGGAAATAGATTTTAGGTTTGTTTTGGAGAAAGACACTAGACCAATCACAGTCGCACTGCCTTTGGGACATATGGCCTTTAAAGAGAGACGAGAACTAAATAAGTAGATTATGGAGCTATTACAGAAGACATTTATTCACCGTAGTACTTCAAAATGGGGAGCACCAGTTGTCTATGCCAATAAGGCAAATGGCTTTTAAGACTATGTGCCGATTATCGAGAGCTTACAAGCTGTCCAAGAAGAATAATTATCTCTTACCTTCAATAGACGACTAATTTGACTAGCTTGTTAAAACCAAAAAAAATCTCTGTTAGACTTAGCTACTAGATTCCACTAATTGAGGATATACGAAGATAGGAAGGAAAAGACCGCTTTTCGCACTCCAAACGGACTATATGAATGGGAGCTAATGACTTTTGGGCAGACAAATGCCCCTGCATACTCTATAGATTTGATGAGTAGAGTCTTTAGGGGGCAACTAGATAAGTTTGTCGCAGTATTTGTAGATGATACTCTAGTATTCTCTAAAAGTGAAGGTGAGCACAAAAACCTTTTAAGGGAGGTAATAGAGACCTTGAGAAAGCACCAACTAAAAACCAAATTCTCAAAGTGTTATTTCTAGAAAAAGTTGGTAAAGTTTTTTAGGCACATTGTCTCTGAGAAAGGTTTATCGGTTGATCCTGCAAAGGTAGAATGTAACATCCTGCGAAATTGACAGAATTTTTTTTAAAAGAAATTAACCAATTTAAAATAAGTTAAAAATGGAATTTGAACAAACGTTAGAATTTGGCTATGAAACTTGCGTCGCTACATTCGTGGTGATTTTCTAGACAACTTTCATATATAAATTTTCATACTCAGAGTTTGAATGAATAGGTTATTAACATTTAGAGAATTGAAAACGAAAATAATTAAAAATATATAAAAGGAGGGTTAATGTGTGGGCTCAGTCGACACCTAGCGGTCAACCGCCCCCAATAAACTGTTCAACTGATCGGGCATTGTCAACTAGTGTTAGCCTAGGCCGAACAGCCCTGATTTTATTATATAAATTTAACTTCCAAAACTTTTTTAAACATTTATAAATATGGATGCATCCCTTCGTTCTTTAGCCTAAAACCCTACTGTGTAGCCAAAATTTCGCTTCTCTTAATATCACTCCGTCTCTTCAAAAACAAAGTAAACAAAATTTAAGATAAAATCAATGATTTAAGAAGATGAGAAGATAAATAAAATTGGAGATAAATCAAACTAATAGAAGGGATTAACAAATCAAAGAAGAGGCGATTCAAGTCAGAATAAGAGGGAGAAAGCTTACAAGAGGTGAGTGGGTGATTATTAAAATATGATAGTTTACAAGTAATTGGATTTATTTATATCTCTATTTTACCTAGGAATTATATGATTTTTATTTGAGATAAAAGTTTTCTAATTGAAGTTTAATTATAGATTAAATTGTAACTGTATAGAAATATGATTTAAAAGTCTAAATTGCATGAATTTAACCCCTATTTGATTTAACTTGGTTTAAAATGGAGAAACTGAATTTGAGATTTAGCATGTATACACCTTTTTAATCCACTTTGAATTGATTCTGAGATTTAATTTGTATACATGTTTTTACTCTACTTTGAATTGATTCTTAGATTTTTATATGTATAAACTAATTTTGAGATATAACTATATATATATATATAATTACAAAATTGTTAAGTTGAAATCGTGTAAACAAGATTACAAATTTCACATGAAAATTATCAGATCTACATATAGAATTACAGAATGAAACAAATATGAGGAATCTTGTCAGAAACTAGGAGATAATAAGCATTTAAATTAATTAACAAAAAAAGTATAATTTATTGTGAACAAAACACGACTGGTCAATGCCTTACCATGGACGGTCATAACAAGCGGTTGACTACTACGATAGTAGGCACTCAATCGGCTAACATATTTCAGGTGCAAGTTTAACCTCCGCTTATGGCCTAGGTGTTTACCCACCTTTTTGCCTAGGCAGTAGGCATGCGGATTTAACCCAACAGACTCCACAATTATCAAGGCCAATAGGCCAGTATCCCAGAGCGATGATTGTGAGGTCTAGAAATCAAGTGCAGGAAATAATATGAACTGATCGACCAAGACCAAGAGATAGACTTTCGAGAATATTCTAAGTATAGATTAGTACATCCCCCAAGCAAGGGATCGGTGCCTATCCTTTCCCCTAGAGGACCAGTACATGTCCTCAATTTTTGTCCCAAACTGGGTGAGATCAGTATAAAGTGACAAGGAAGGCCCCACGAGGCTATATTTCAAATTTCAAGTTGTTTGGAGTTTGTATGCTCAAGTTATGGGCAAATTACTTCACCTAAAAAAGGGGTCAGTATAAAAGG
This sequence comes from Allium fistulosum, assembly GCA_030737815.1. Lineage (NCBI taxonomy): Eukaryota > Viridiplantae > Streptophyta > Magnoliopsida > Asparagales > Amaryllidaceae > Allium > Allium fistulosum. The sequence continues at coordinate 494,830,423 of CM060901.1, forward strand.
GATCGGTATAAAAGAGATCATATAAAAAGGGATCGGTATAAAAGGGGTCGGCATATTTTAGCCAAGCAAGTACAACTCAAGGGAAAACAATCAATGTCTCAACATCTATACATCCAATTGACATGAAACTTAGAGCACAAGCTAACTACAACATGTGGAACACCCCATAGGGATCAAACATCATTTGGAGCAAGTTGGAGGGATCGTACCCTATCCCTCCATAGGTATCGGCTATAATCAGCCTTCACACCATATTGCAACAATGATCGATCAATAAATCAAGTTATACTAATCCAATTGACATGAATCTTGGTGGCTATATATAATATAACATGGAGAAGCTCCCCTATGGATCGTATGTCATTTGAAGGAGTTTGGAGGGATCGATCCTTATCCCTCCAAAGGGTCGGTTGAATTTAGAATATATGCGACACCACCTAATGGAAAATGTGATATCTCACAAACCGTAAGTCGGAATGGCATAAAATTTGGAGAGCAAGTAGCTAACATCATAGGGACCTCCCAGAGGAATCGTAACCCATTTAGACAAAAACTAGGGTTGGTACTGATTCCTATTGTTGGAACAAATGGGCCTGAAAATTCTTGGGTGGCCTCGGCATGGCCTAGAGGTTCTTTTGACGAAATTATAGCTCGATCCATGCACGTCTTCCCCAATAATATAGCAGGCATGGCATCAAAAAAATGACCTTCTTTCTTCTTCTCTTTATCTTCAACCTAGGCTAAACTCTACCAATTTTATTCTTAGATTTCGGATTGTAACCGTAAACAAACTACAGTATAATAAAAAGGATTATTCTAGAGTGGACGTAGGCCGGAGTTAGACGAACCACTATAAATCTTGTCTGTTCTTACTTGCTTTCATTTTTAGTTTGTTTGTTCTTCATATTATATTCTCTACATTAGATACTATCTAAAATCTATGATCGGATATTGGTGCTTTCATACAACTGGGTGTTGGTGGCCAATTTTGTCGCCAACATTTTGGTGCTTCCACTGAGAAGGCTTGCACCCATGGATTTGGAAGCTAGGATATTAGATTTGGAAGCTTGGATACTTGGATCTAGGAAGCAATGGCCAGGTAATCAATAAGGAGAGTGCTATCTGAAAGGAGCCACCATGGAAGGAGTCAAGAGGAGATGATGCAGAATTTACTCCGACAAATTGGACAAGATGGAGCACAGAATCAAGGGAATAGAGCAGTAGGAGCTGATGACAACTTTGATCAAGGAGTTGAAGCAGCAGGAATCGCTAGAAATCAGAACTGGGAACATGGAAATGGAACCAACGGATAAAGGAATGGGATAGAACAGATCGGGAAAGTCCTCAACCATCTTAGAGGGATCGGCACCGATCCCTAAAGGCTAGGGGCATGCCGCTGGATCTGGTTGATCGTGATGCTAGAGGACCTGCGATCAATCCCATAGCTTGGTGCGAATCAGAATTTGGATGCTTGTCTAGAGGAATACATTCCAGAATTCCCTTGTAGACTCGGGGGGTAGCTTGAACATGATGATAGGAGGCTACCACTGGAGGACAATGATAGGTTTGCAGAGATGATCAAGCGAGCTATGCATGGAGGATTGGTGAATAGGGATCTGGAGGATGTAAATAGAAGTCCATTCGCTCCTAATATCAGGAATGTAAGGAATCCCCCAAAATTCAAACTGCTAACATTGGAAGTTTATGACGGAAAGTCAGATCCGACTATGCATATGATGAGGTATATATAGCACATGGAAGTACTGGGGCATCAGAAGAAGTCTTGGCACGATGCTTCCCCTTGTACTTAATGGATGTAGTTGCGCTATGGTTCAGACAATTGGAAAGCGGTTCTATTAGCACACGGAAGGAATTGGTTGAAAGATTTACGAACAGTTTTGATTTCAGATTATGAGACCCAAGAATGTTATGACATTAACATCAGTAAAGCAGTGGGTAGGAGAATCACTTAAGAATTTCTTAACTATGTTTAATGCGGCAATTGTTTCGGTGGAACGACCAGATCCATCGATGGTTTTGATGGCGGTAGTGTCATGAGTTGCATATAATTAAGATTTTAAGATATCATTGATATGGGATCCACCAATGGACCTCGGAAAATTCTACCATGAAGCAAAAAGGTTTCTACGATAAGAAGATGCAAAAGCTGATGGAGAGGCAATAGAAGTTAATACGGTACGGGGTAGAGAATCACCTGGTGAATGCTCAGGAAAGGACAAGGGTAAATGGAACATCGATAATAGCTTCGATGGATCGAAGAGGCAGAGGGGAGAACCCAAATTCTCTTCGTCCATAGAATTGAATGAAATCCTAGAACAAATATATTTGGATACTAGAGGATGTGTTCTATATCGAAAGCCGATAAGGAGGGAAGCCTTCGAATGCGAACGGACATCAGAAAAGAACTGCCTATTCCATTAGTTGGATGGGCACAATACAAATGACTGCAGGCATTTGAAGGATGTCATTGAGGAACACGTGAGGAATGGTCAGTTACAACAATACGTAAGGACTCGGGCTACGGCGGTGGAACAGAAGCAGCCACCATCCACCTCGAATGAAAATTGCACTGAATCAAGGTATCATCATCAACAACTTTTCATCAATTGATTGGGATGGCATGGAATAAGTAATAAACTCCGAAGTAGGACGGCTAAGTCACTTACGCATGTATAAGATAGAGAACGGTCCCTAGGCATCCTCCGAGATAATGATAAACCGTAATGCTAGGTTTTGTGAAAAAAAATTTCTTCTTGTTTGCTTCGAACTCTTGATTTTCTAGTTTTATTTGACCTCTGGTTTATTGGTTGTACGAACTCTTATTTTATATTTTGACAAATGGACTTAGGAACGCTTAAATTTGGATCAATGTAATAGATAACATAAGTCGCGGTTGTGGTCCTATCTGGAAAGATGGGATAACAATCGCAAGGAATGGGTTTTTTCGTCGGGCGAACACGACGAAATGGACTCATACATCAAGGATTAAGTCCTCAACTAGGTATCAAGGCCGAAAAATAAAACCCAATAGGTCGTCGGTACAGACTATGCTTGGTAAGGGATAGGTCGCTTCGCTTGAACGCGATGGATCGGCCTACTCAAGGCGTCGAGTATGGATTGTGCTCGGCAAGGATCCGTAGGGATCAAGGTCGTCAGGTATGGACTATGCCTGGCAAGGGTAGGTCACTTCACTCGAATGTGATGGATTGGCCTACTCAGGTCGTCGAGTATGGATTGTGGTCGGTAGGAATCCGTAGAGATCAAGGTCGTCAGGTATGGACTATGACTAGCAAGGCGTATGTCACTTTGCTCGAACGCGATGGATCGGCCTACTCGGGTCGTCGAGTATGGATTGTGCTAGGAAAGGATCCAGTGAGATCAAGGATTTGGATTAGGATAACAACCATAGAGGTCATCTATTTAGGTATCAGTTTCGAACAGCAATGGGTTTGGCTTTGAATGGATAAGGACTCGGATAGAACGATCCGGAGGGACCGTGGATTTGGATTGGATTCTGGATTGGAAAATACGGCTATTAATGGATTTTGGATTTTGGATTTATGGCAATTCAAAACACACCTTCCTATTACAAGGCATGTTTTGGGTGGAAAAGTGTTAACCCACCTTTTGTCGTGGCAGTAGGCAGGCGAATATAACCCAACAGACTCCACGATTATCAAGACCAGTAGCCTAGAGTGATGATTGTGAGGTCCATAAATCAAGTGTAGGTAATGATATGAAGCGATGATCGACCGAGACTAAGAGATAGACTCTCTAGAATATTTTAAATATGGATTAGTACCTACCCCAAGCATGGGATTGGTGCATATCCCTTCCCCTAAGAGATCGGTACATGTCCTCAATTTTTGTCCCAAACTGAGTGAGACCGATATAAAGTGACAAGGAAGTCCCTACGAGGCTACATTTCAAATTGTTTGGAGCTTGTATGCTCAAGTTATGGGCAAATTAAGGGGTCGGTATAAAAAGGATCGGTATAAAAGGGGATTGGCATAAAAAGGGTCGGCATATTTCAGCCAAGCAAGTACAACTCAATGGAAAACAATCAATATCTCATTAGCTACACGTCCAATTGACATGAAACATGGAGTACAAGCTAACTAAAACATGTGGAACACACTATAGTGATCGCATATCATTTGGAGCAAGTTGGAGGGGCGACCCCTATCCCTCCATAGGGATTGGCTATAATCAACCTTGGCACCATATTGCAACAAAGGTCGACCAATAACTCAAGTTTTACTAAATCAATTAGCATGAAACTTGAAGTCTATACATAATATAACATAGAGAAGCTCCCCTGGGGATCGCATCTCATTTGGAGGAGTTTGGAGGGATCGGCTCCTATCCCTCCAAAGGGATTGGCAGAAATCAGAATATATGCAACACCACTTCACGGAAAACGCGATATCTCATAAACCATAAGTTGGAATGGAACGAAATTTGGAGGGAAAGTAGCTAACATGATGGGGAACCTCCCAGAGGAATCGCAACCCATTTGGACAAAAAATAGGGTCGGTACCGATCCCTATTGTTGGAACCAATGGGCCTGAAAATTCTTGTGTGGCCTCGTCATGGCCTGGAGGTTCTTCTGCCGAAATTTCACCCCGATCAGTGCACGTATTCCCTTTTAAATATAGCACACATGACATCAGAAAAAAGACCTTCTTTCTGCTTCTCTTTACTGTCAACCTAGGCTAAACTCTGCCAATTTTATTCTTGGATTTCGGACTGTAACTGTAAATAAACTGCAGTATAATGAAAAGGATTATTCTGAAGTGGTCGTTGGCCGGAGTTAGCCGAACTACTATAAATTTTGTCTCTTTTTACTTGCTTTCATTTTTAGTTGTTTGTTCTTAATATTATATTCTTTAGACTAGATAATATCTTAGAATTGTTACTGGATATTTATGCTTTCATACAAGTGGGTGTTAGAGTCCAATTTTACGCTAACACTAGGTTAATATATATATATATATATATATATATATATTAGTGTATATATTATATAAATATGGGAAGTTAGTTTTTGAATCCTTGACTTTCAAATACTATGGGATTGAAGTAAGAGTGTATGTGAGCAATTAGGCCTGGACACTGTTTATTTTGTGAATTTGATAGTCGATGTGTGGTAGTTTGATCGCATGGGTGTGCTGAAAACATGACACTAATAGGAAGTTCCTCGGTGTATGTGACGTTGTTGGTAGATGCTTGGTGTGGTACATAGTCTGGCACTAACGGGAGGTTCCTTGATGCATATGACGATCGGGACATGACACTATTGGTGGATGCCTAGTATGGTGCAATAAGTGGCTTTACCATTGAGTTATTAGACACAGATGCTAAAGTAGACCCTAAGTCATCTTTGACGCGAGTCGGCATTACAAGATCCTCTCAATGTGTAAGTACAATATGTTTAGTCATTGTTTGGCTAATGCGGACCCAAGTGTGATATTTTATGCGATCTTATGCTAGGAGAAGTCCTAGAGGTTATTAGTTCAATCCATTGTTGAACAGTTGTCTAATCCGTCATTGATTAGTTGTTCGATTTGTTGTTTGACCCTTGAGTATAAACCTCCACAAGGTGTTTGGGTGTAAGTGTATTTGGAACCATATTCCTTAGGTTAATGTGACAAACCCTAGTGAGTGATTCACAAACAAAAGTAGGACACCCTAGGTCACATAGATTACAAATGAAATCAATGGCATGTAATTACCACATAATAGTAATACAATTCATTCACCAGAATTTTATTAGACCCACTTCTTTCCTTTTCCCCCACCACCAGAGGACAGGGTAGTAGGTCATTGGTCCAGATTTAGTAAGTGGAGAAGAGAGCTTGGCGTTGATGTTGCATGCTATTTTTCATTATTCTCCATGTAACTATCTATTGTATTTAGCATCTATCAAATATACTATGACTTTATACTATCATGTTGAAAACTCTGGATTTTGGTTATGTATATTTTGAGAATGTGTTTCTAAGATATTTTTCTGACATTATTATTTTTTATTGTTTATTTTATTGCCTTCCACTATGAGATCTGAAAGTGTAGAATGTCTTAGATTTTATCTCTGTAATTGTATCATGTAATGTTTTAAAAACCGATATCCCGTACTGCTTGGTATGGCTCGAGTCCGAAAGTCACTCTAGGCTTTGGATGGTGTGTCCTGAGGTGCGGGTTGTTTCATGAAAGCTATTCATGGCTAGAAGATTCCAAAGAATGCCATGGAAGTTTGGAGTTTTCTTGGGTTAGTGGGTTACTATAGGATGATCATCAAGGACTTTGCAAAGATAACAGTACCATTGACTCACCTAACCAAGAAAAACTTAGTCTTCAAATAGGATCAGAAATGCATGAGAGCCTTTGAGAAACTAAAGGCATTATTAACTAGTGCACATGTATTAATGATCCTGGATGGATCAAAGCCTTTCAATATTTACACCAATGCATGTGGTATAGGTTTTGGAGCTGTTCTTATGCAAGAAATAAAAGTGGTAACCTATGCAAGCAGGTAGTTGAATGACCATGAGAAGAGGTATCCCACTCATGATTTTGAATTAGAGGCTGTTAACCCAAAAAATGGATCAACACCCTGCATTGAGTGTGAAAGCACAAGCGCTATTCTTATAGGGCAATAACATAGAAAATAAATGTAAAAAGAGCAAAAATAGTAAAAAAGACAAGAAGATTTTTATAGTGGTTCGGGTGTCAATGAAGCTGCGTCCACTTTATAAATTTCTATTAACTGACCGCTGTTACAAGTTGAATCCGATTACAATATGATTAAATCTTCAAGTTAAATCAAGTCACAAGTACAAGAGTTCACAAGAGAATCATAGCGAACCCTTAGATGACTATTGTATGGGAGGAGAAGAGTGAAGAATAATCTCTGCAGAGTTCCAGCAGCCAGTCCAGAAGATCATCTTTATGTTGCAAATAGGTGAGTATTTATAAGGGATTTTAGTGAGTATTGGGCCTGAAGTCCAAGTGCAAAAGAGTCAAGTTGTTATGCCAAGTCATCATCCAGAATCCCAAATCAATCTGAGTCATTTCTATGGATCGCTAGCTATCCATTGGGCATGGATCGCTAGTTATCCATATGGGATGGATCGCTAGCTATCCATTGGGCATGGATCGTTAGCTATCCATCAACTTAGCATATTTTTATACCAGAAGCCGTTACTTAGTGCTACGAAGGAGCTTGGAAAGTTTGAGGGCGATCCGACCTATCTTGATGGATCGCTAGCTATTCATAGGGAATGGATCGCTAGCAATCCATCCACCTAGAATATTTTGGTTGATCTTAGTTTGGTTGTCTTCCTATCTTCTATTTAAGTGTCTTATCCAAATATCAAGTCGTTTGGATTTTGTTTGATCATCCGTCTTCATGGGTCATCTGGTCCAGAAGAATCGTCCATAACTCACTCAATACTTAACCAAATCACATAAAACTTCACACATGCAATATAGATGTGTAGGAGAGCCTCCCTTACGGACCATAGGTCATGGGGCCCACTCCTCATGGGTTGGACCTAATGGATCAAACTGGCCTAATTCGGAGAAGAATCATCCATAACTCACTCAAAACTTAACGAAATTAGATGAAACTTTTCAGGTACTGTCTAGGGTGTGGGGACCTACACAATGAATTTTAGGTTGGGGGGACCAACCGACATAGATCATTAGCAATCCATCTAGTTAGGTCGCTAGCGATCCATCAAATGACCTCCAAATGATCCCCTTTTTTATGAGCCTTCTTTTATGTCTTCTAAGTGTTCTCAAAAAATTTCAAGTCAATCCAACTCCGTATGAGTTCTCTAGGTCCATTTTAAGTTTGTTGCCTTTGATCAAACAGCTTGAATCAGATAAGTCTTCACTTCTTGAGCTAGATTGTTTAGCATGCTATGAAACTTGGCAAGTATTCTTAGAAGAGGTAGTAGATCATGATGCAAGAGGCTTTGACAACTCATGATGTTTCCTTTTGGATCGCTAGCGATCCATGGATGATGGATCGCCAGTGGTCCATCTACTTAGTGGATTTTTGGCTTATTTCTCTTAAGTTCCATTGGCTTGTTCTTTTAGATGCCTTGTTCAAGTTTTAAGTCATTCTGGCTTAGTCTGGATGTTCTAACTCCTGTTGAATTCTGTTGGGTTAAAACCCAGTTAACATTTTCCCCCTAGAGTATGCTTTCATTGGAAACAAAGTGTGATCTAGAACAAGACAAGTTTTGGATTACTATTCTGTGACTTTCAGTGAATTGTTGAAGTCCATCTCAAGATGTTGTTTTCAATTGACTGACTTCTGATAGCCGTTCATTTTATGATTTCGATCTAAATTTCAATTCCTGGTATTCACGATGCAATCTTAGCTCCATAGTTTGCACATGGGTTTAGGTCGGTAAGTGGGTGCATGACTTAGGCTTGGAGTTGACCTATATAGTTTTAACTCGGTCGTGGTGAAGCTAAGTTTTGTCTCGAACGATTGTATGTCGTTCTAGAGCAAAGTCTTACTCTTTGTCTTTAACTATTTATTTTCGAGGACTTGGTTAAGCTCCTGTCACCGTTTTGAATTCAAATGCAACGATTTATTCCAAAATCGGATATAGTGGATGATTCAATCGTATCTCTCTTTCTGTTCCTTATTCCAGTGATCATGAAAAGAAAAACTTCACATGCCACTTCAGACAGCAATCCGTTTTTGATTTTTGATCGATAACGGGTAAGTATGGAAAAGATAATTTCAAAGGACGATATGGATTGTTTTTCAAATGTAAGCAAGCTATCTACACTAGATTGTTTGTTTGCAGTATTCGGGATACTAGACTCTTCTTATGTAGATAACACACTGCATCTGCCCAGGTCAACACTCAAAACCCAACCGGTCAACATACGTCGACTTCCCTTGCATTACGGGCGTTGGTTATACAACGACATTATTTAGAGTAAAAAATACCCGACAGGGCTGAATGCCAAGTTTTATTGTTGAAAATGAATTCCGGTCATCCAATCTTTATTATGGCGGAGGGACTTCCACTGCTCTAGAAGCAGGGTCCTTCGCAACTTAGGCTTCGCTTATTATTCCTATCATATTGGGATGATTGGTTATAGTTAAATTACAAGGCATGGTTGCTCTTGTAGAGTTGTAGTTGAAGTTCGATCAAGCACAATTTCAGTCTTCGAAAACTAGCACATGACTTATTCGATTGTAATTATCCTTACTTTACGTTTTTTGGAATTCAACCTCCATACTAGCCTCTATCTCCGGGACTATTGGTTTAACTACTCGATTACGAGCATTTTTTTTTCTAGCTGTTGCACCTCTTGTGTTCATGTGTAGCATACTCGTTTACTGTAATTCTATACATGTAAGTAATACTTCTACGGTCATTTCGGCATATTCTATTTTATAGCTTTGTTCAAAACTATGAGGTAGCTTAGTCTAGCCAGTTCTATAGCTAATCCCTACTTATGCTCAATTAAGTACATTTCAACAGAGTGTTGGTGTATCTGGCCCAGTCCATAAGGCTGATTTCTCTGAATACAAGTCTATATGTTTTTAAAAGACCAGGTCTCCTGGGCAATACATTGGATTACCCCAGTTTGATTGACATGATAACTCCTATCTCCAGGAACTAGGGACTTTACTGCTTGATTCCAAGCTCTGATTTTTTCAATGATGTCTGTTTACTGACTGTAATTGAATTCCTCCAAGTTGACATCGTCATCTAGTGTCATTCTGGGTACATGTGTTGGAAAGACGCATCGCCGTCATCTTTTGCTAGAGTGAATTCTTCCAAGTCTAGTGTTGAGACCCTAATGATGTATTAGTTTCTATCTCCAGAAACTCGTGCATGGATGAATCAACTTGAATTTTTCCTTGATGTTGTGAATCTTTAGATAGCATGAGATGCTAGAAGGTAGGGCTGAAGGTTCAATCAAACTCTTGCTTCTGTTTCTGAAAGCCGATGCATTGATAGTTTTATTCTGGGGGTTTCTTCTTAGCATCACCAAACTTCGGGTAATGGCATATTCCTACAAATTGGAACCAAATGATCTAGTTAGACCGTAACAAGGTCATCGATCCTTCTCGTTATTACCAGATAGCTAGCAATGGTTGATTTCTGAACGTTGAATCCTTCGTTTCGTTTGTTGGCGATTTTTTTGCCAGAATGCAATATTTGTGATACAGAATCGTTATTTAACAAACCTCATGGTTATTTATGTTTGGATTTTGCCATGTTTCTTTTGATCAAGTATTTGTACGTCTATCCCTGCTCGAGGGACTAGCTATTTCGAATCCCAATATATGAGCGATTGTGAGAGATGGAGAGATTTGGGACAAATGATTCAATTGCCCCTGGTCTGGCTCTCAGTCTTATTCTAAGATTGAGGAAGTCCGATGGTTTTAGTTCTGACCTTCCATGATTGTCCCTACATATCCTTAATTGTGCATGCTTTGCTTGATTACTGTCGTCATGAAAGTTTGTTCATATACCAATTCCTATCTCCGGGAATTAATAACCTAGATGCTTGGTTCCAAGCAACATTTCCTCGAGCCTGCCTACCTTTTGGCTGTATCTAAATTATTTCTAAGTTGAATTTAGGAAATTCGTTTTGCACCTACTTTCATCCTTAGAAATTAGCAAACGAGCAATTAAATCCTAGGATTTCCTTTCAGTGCTGCTTTATTTTTGTACAGTGGCTGATTCTTATGATGAAAGGTTATGTTTTCCTATTGTTGCCCATTTTCAGGCAATGGTAGTTTTCTACAAGCAAGGGTAGAATCTCAGTTGAGGACCAACTTCTATCTCCGAAAGCTAGTGCATTGATGGTTTACAACAATGAGTGTTTCTCATCGAACCAGTAGATTAAAGTTTTCCTGGCATTACCGAGGCAACACTAGTATATAGTGAATAGCAAATTTCTTGGCATTACTGGGGCAATGTCGGTACTTAGGAAATAGAGGGTTTCGCAGCATTGCTGGGGGAACACTGGTACTTATGGAATAGAAAGTTTCTCGACGTTTTCGGGGCAACACTAGTACTCGGGAAATGAGAAAAGGCCTTAGCGTTGCCGGGGCAACACCAACAATCAGGAAGTTGGGATCGATCTTCAAAAATTTGCACTTCGATGATTGGATTGTAGAAGTCTTTTCTTAGTGCTGCTTGTCTTCGGGAAATGTTAAAGTCATGCTGGTTAGATTGAATCATTCATCTGATCCTGTATAGTTGAGTAGATCCCTTTCAACCTAATGTTGTTGTTTTTCTCAACGTTGCTTAACTCCGGGATATGCCATATTCTGGAAGGATGGGAGTCCCAAACATTTCCATTGCCTAGCCTTGTTTATCACCATCAAATGTTACCCTTGGAAATGCAGGGTTATTGCTTAACCATTTCCATGGTTATTTTTATCCACGAAAAATCGGATTTCCTCCAACCGGTTTTTGTTATGATCTGACTTCTATCTGCGGAACCCTTTATTTGTAGGTGTCAAATTCCAGGTTCCTATAGAAAACTAGAAATTGTGGAGTGAATCATCACATTACCCCTAGTACGACCATGCTCATTCCTATCCTAATCATGGACCGATATAGTTCAGTAGTGTTTGTCTTGAATCTGTGATTGTTAACCTTGCCTTTTTCAGGCCATATGCATTATGCTGGGCTGAGAGCATTGTTGTGGACATCAACCTTATTCGTTGGTTCCAACCTTCGGGAATCAATGGTTTAGCTACTTGATTTCGAGCGTTCTCTCCTTGCCGTTGTTTGGCTTCGAAAAATAGATGGTTTTCTACAAGTTGGGGTTTAAGACCTCAGTTGAGCACCTGCTTCTATCTTTGGAAACTGGTGCATTAATGATTTGATTCAGGAAATGCATTCTATCACCATCTATCTCTGGACGACGATAAGCTCCTCCTTTTACTGCAAGTTGTAGCGATTTTTTACCTTGACCAAGTGTGAATGTGTTATTTGCCCCTCAGTCCACAGAGCTAATTATTCTGAACAATTGATGTGAGACTGGATGTTCTAGGTGGCTCTCTGGATGCCTCTCAGTTAAAGGTGCATCGCAGCTCCTTTCTCTAGGAACTTGTGACTTGGATGTCTGGAATTTAGACATTTTGTACATTAACATTAGTCAAAGATTAGAATTCTTTTTCGACTTCTTGATCTATTAACTTTGCGGCACTACCGGAGCAATGTCGGTTCTTTCAGGCAGTGGGATTTGATCTTTGTTAATCCTGCAATAGACAAGTTTCTCGATGTTGTTAGGACAATACTGTACTTAGAAAATTTATTGGTTTGTTGATGATGCTAGAGCAACATCAAGCAGTGCTTACACGGCGTACGAAATGCATGGCTTTTAAGAGTGCACGGCTTACGAAATGCGTGGCTTTTGAGAGTGCGTGGCTTACGAACTATGTAGCTTTTGAGAGAGCGCGGCTTACGAAATGCATGGCTTATGGGATAGATACAGCCCGTCGATCCAAAATGGTTTGGAACTTCTCGACGTTGCCAATCTTCGGGCAACGTGAGGAGTTCGTGCCTCGAGAGCTTGGTTCCACGGCTCAAGAAGTGATGTGCGGCTTATGGGAGTGCGCAGCTTATGAGATCGATATGACCCGTCAATCCAGAATGGTTTGGAACTTCTCGACATTGCCAATCTTCGGGTAACGTAAGGAGTTGGTTCTTCGAGAGCGTGGTTCCATGGCTCAAGAAGTGATGCACAACTTATGGTAGTGCACAACTTATGGGATCGATATGACCCGTCGATTCAGAATGGATTGGAGCTTCTCGATGTTTCCAATCTTTGGGTAATGTAAGGAGTTCGTGCTTCATAAGTGTGGTTCCACGGCTTAAGAAGTGATGTGTGTGGCTTATTAGATCGATACGACCCGTCGATAGAACGATTTGGAACTTCTTAACTTTGCCAATCTTCGGGTAACGTGAGGAGTTCATGCTTCGAGAGAGTGGTTTCACGGCTCCAGAAGTGATGTGCGGCTTATGGCAGTGCGCGGCTTGTGGGATCAATACAACCCGTCGATCCAGAACGGATTGGAACATCTCAACGTTGTCAATCTTCAGGTAACGTAAGAAGTTTGTGCTTCAAGAGCATGGTTCCACGGCTTAGGAAGTGATGCACGACTAATGGCAGTGTGTGGCTTATGAGATCGATACAACCCATCGATCCAGAATGTTTTGGAACCTCTCGGTGCTGCTGGAGCAACACCGGTTTTGGAGGAGACAGGGATCGAGTTCTCTCAATCTAGTGGTTTGAGTCGATTCGACCCCATCGACTCGGTAAGTTGTTTGCTTGAACATGGTTTTATTGGTTCAAGAAGCTAGGTGCGGATACGGGATGGGAAAAATGGTTTGGGCCTTCTCGGTGCTGGAGGAGCGATACTAGTTCTTAGAAGATAAAGATTGAGTTTTCTCATCAATCCGGCGATTTGATTTCGCTGGAACACAATTTCATTAGTTCTAAGAGATAAGTGGTTTTTAGATCAGGCAACCATGGCTTGGACGATCCTCCCATATTACGGGAAGATGTGCATGGCCAAACAGATAAGGTTTCCATGGCGGTGAGATTTACAGTTGACTGCATAGAGGTGGTTATGAAGAAAGATCTTATGGAAGTTCAAGGCAAGACTCTCAATGTTTGGTCTAAACTGCCTTTAGAGAATTTGTCTTCAACTGGCATACAGTCTAAGAGGAAAAGAACTGGTCACCAAGGGTGGTAAAGGAGGAGTTGGGAAGAAGTAAGCAAGTATTATGTTTCTATTTCGTTTGCTTCACTAGCTAGGTCGTTAAGTCCGTAGTTGTCAGCATGCCAGAATTTTTGGTCGGGCGTAACAAAACTATGGTATGATTAGCCTTGGCTTTCCTTATAGCTATTTAAGTATGTGTGGTGCCCCCATGCCACAGGGTTGTACGCACGCTTAAACTATATCTGCGGTTTCTCCACAATCCGTTTGGTTGCACGCGGTCCAGTGGATGCAATTGTGCCTTTTAGATGATTAAAGCATGGTAAAGCCTCTATCTTCAGAGACTTATATATTAGGGAATTGAGATACTTAGTTCTCCCAGATGCCAAATCTTGGCTTGATTCGAATCAGCCTTTGATTGATCACAAGGTCTGTTCAATTTTGGCTAACTTTCTTTGAGCGATTTTGAAGCTTTGGAATTCAGCACTGTTTGTCTCATTGGTTGTTGGAAGTGATTCTGGTAATTTTGTGGAGTGACCCATGTGATTTTCGATTTGTGACCCCGAAGCATGACTTCACTGACTTCGAGTAGTTCTGGATGAGATGCCCGTTGATCTTCCAGTTGGCCTTCGCAACGCTTTAGTTCGTGAAGGATTTTTGGGATAGATGACTGCTAATCTACCGGTTCGCCTTCATAACACTTTAGTTCACGAAGGACCTTCACGACACTTTAGTTCATGAAGGAGATTTTGTGGTCGGATGTCCAGTGACCAGACGGTCTTGGAACGATAAATTATCGATTCCGAGAGGAATTTAGGTCGGATGTCCAGCAACCAGACGGTCCTAGAGCGATTATTCATCGACTCCAAGAAGAGTTTTGGGTCATGTGTCCGATGGTCTTAGAGCGATGATTCATCAACTTCAAGAGGAATTTTGGTCGGATGTTCGACGATAAGACGGCCTAGGAGCGATAATTCATCGACTCCAAGAAGAGTGTTGGGTCGTGTGTCCGACGGCTGGTGGTCTTAAAGCGATGATTCATCAACTATAAGAGGAATTTTTAGGATTCGCCTTGCGGGAACATAGTTTTATCGGTTCCTGGAGACTAGGGGTTAGATCTGTTTGTTCGACGATCCTTTAGACAAGCCTTTTCAATGCTACCTGAGCAATGCAGATTCTCAAAAGGGTGATCGACATGACTCTTTGAGGGCATAGAAGCATTTCTTTCCCCATGCTATCTGCAATGCCTCAAGTGTCCTGATACTGCTCATTTGGAAAAGGAAAGTAGACAAGATGGATGAGACGTCATCGCATTAGGTTGTTGCCCCATTTCTTAGTAGCCAGAGTGTTATTTGATAATCATCCTTTCGTTTGATTTTTTCAGTTAGCCGGGGTTCTTTTCCACTGGGTCTTAGTGGCCTTGCTTGGGTAGAAGATCTCTGAGGTCCTGTAGCTCCTTCAACATTTGGTATGTTCTTTGGCAAATTGGCGGGTTTGCCTTCTGCCAATTGCATTACCTCTAGTATCTAGAACTGGTTTGCCTTCCCATAGAATTCTCCCATGGTAGTTGGTTGTTTCATCCTTCAATGATTCCTAAGGGCCTTGCAGTAGACAGCATCTGTTGCCCTCGCTTCGTCCATATGCTAGTCATAACTATAAAAAAAGCAATTACAGGTCAGTTGTACAGGTGTAGAAAGGTATAGTTGCCATGATAAACTTCTTTGGATATTCTATATGTTGAACGGCTTAAGTGAATGGGTTTCAATTGGGAAAGATGCTCTACTCATTGTCAGTTTGTTCCGATTTCAAGTTATGGGTGTTTATAATGCTTGAGAATGATATATACATGATTGTCCTATGCTTGAATGATTGGAAATGTCGATTGAATGCAAATCACTTAGGATGGGGTTATGGATCAGTGATGATCCCGAAAAATTTTTAAACTAGGTGAGATCGGTCTGGGGCGACAAGTAAGGCCCCATAAGGTTGCATTCCAAATTTCAAGGCATTTGGAGTTCGCATCTTAGACAAAAGAAGATGGATCGGCGTTGATGGATCGGAGGTATTTTACTTGGAGTCCGACCCGAGAAAATTTTCCATTTGCTTGGAGTCAGCATATGGTTCGCTTGGAGTTACAGAATTTGAAGTGCTAGGTTGTTGACGAACCGTGCTTGGAGTCATTTGCAAGATTGCTTGGAGAAAATCTTAGTTTTGCCCGAGTCTGATTTCGGGCCAGAATTTCCTAGGTTTGCTTCGAGTCAAATGGGTAATTACCTAAGTTTGACTTCGAGTCGAGACTTCCAGAATCTACTTCGAATCAAATAGGCGATTACCTGAGTTCGACTTCGAGTCAATCTAAAAGTGAGTTTCCCAATGACCATTCTGACGATTTTTTATGATTTTCGACGATGACCCGTGATTCAATAATGGGAGCTCCATCATGGGATAGGAAGCTGGTCAGTTAGGAGTGGTCACAATATACCGCGGGAGCTTGGCCTTGTAATCGATCCTGGTTTATGTCATATCTTCTTGGTTCTCCTACCTCTAGGAGTACCGTTTGAGTAGCAGTTTCTCATCCATTGCTTGGCACTACGCTGCAGCATGGGTTTAGAGCTTCTTCTAGCGTTTTGCACGTTAGCATTTTCATCTAATTTGTCTTCCTCAGATTGTTTGTCATCTTCAGAGCCGAAGAGAGCCATCGTTATATCTCCTCGTGGGGTGTTCACCCTTAAGTTCGGGTTTGTAGCATGTGCTTTTGCAGTGGGTGGAGTGTTAAAGTTTTCTTCTGTCATGATTCTTGGAGCTCTACCCACTACTTCCTATTGCTTTTGCCTTCTGCTTATTCCGTTCAAGCCAGAAACAGAAGAATGCTCATGCTCCGTAGCAGCTACGGCTTAAGGCACCGTTCTGGGAGTAGCTAGTGATTGGAGTGCTAAGAGAGCATCTATCTTTTCCATAAGAGCCTTTTGATTGTTTTCCATTTTGTAGTTAATTTCATTAACCATCTTGTTCAATTCTCCCTTAGCCACAACTTCATGCTTTGCGGAGGATCCTGGAACCTGATCTCCAGAGTTAGTTCCTAATGGAAAGTTGTTGGGGTTGTTGACTTCAATTTGCTGAGGATTTGTTTCTTCTCCAGCAATGGTTGCTCGTATGGATCTTCTGGAGGTAGTTCTCTTTCTTATCGGTGCCAATGATTCTCAACAGAAAATATTTTAAGCAAAGATTGAGGATCTAACTTCTGAACCTATCAATCTAAAGTAGATAGCTAGATCTAAGCCTGAGTTGGGTTCTCGGTGAAAGCACCAAAATGTTAACCCACAAAATGGATCAACACCCTGCATTGAATGTGAAAGCACTAGCCCTTGTCTTACAGAGCAATAATGTAGAAAAAAAATGTAAAAAGAGCGGAAATAGTAAAAAGACAAGAATATTTTTATAGTGGTTCGGCTATTAATGTAGCCTACGTTAACTTTCTATTAACTGACTGCTGTTACAAGTTGAATCGGATTATAATATGATTGAATCTTCTAAGTTAGATCAAGCACAAGAGTTCACTAGAGAATCACAGTGAACCCCTAGATGACAATTGTGTGGGAGGAGAAGTGTGAAGAATAGCTATAACAACCCTGTTTTGAAGCTGTAATAATAAACAAATTTAATTAAAACAAAAGTGTTTGAATTCGATTTTTTTGATAACTATGGTATTGAAATGAACTTTTTACTTAATTGAAGTCCATTTAATAATAGATTTTTTAAAACAAATTGAATTAATTAATAAATTCTTTTCAGAAAATATATTAAATAAGGTAAATTATTATTGTTATGTATAAAATATTGTTTAATATGAAAATAATTTGACATCATTGAGATGGTTGGAGAAAAATGAATTTATTTTATATCTCAATACAATAAATAATTGAAAAATAGATTTATTTGTGTTAATATATTGGATAATTTAATAGAGTGAACAAATATTGAATTGAATAGAATTATGTAATTATCGAATCATATTTCGTAAAATGAAGTATAAATCAACTTAAATTAAACTGGAATGGATTTACAAACTAATATAGGAAATACTTAAAGAAAATAAAATTTAATAGGAATGGAAAAAAATAAATAAAAGCATAGCCCATTTAAACAAAACACATTCCTTTGTCTAATATTTATTCCTTAGCCCATTTTCCTTATTCCCAACCATATTTTTGCCTTTAGCATGCCCTAGCCCAAATCCCCAATTCCATAACTGTTCAATAGAAGAAAAAAATATCAAATCGAATGAAGTTGCATTCGTGGCTGTGACGATGGCCGACTTGGAGGCGATGACTTTGACCTCGCTGCGTTTAAACAAACATGCAACGTTAAGGAAGCATGGTAGGCGACGATGACTTTGGGATCGAATTGAGGCACGACAACATGGTGATAGGCATGTGTGCAATGTGATGATGGAGCTCGTAAGGATATTGCGAGCTGGAAGTTCGATTGGGGATGGGCGATGGTAGTCACGACGTTGCTGGTGACATAAGAGAGATGATGGCTTGGAGCATGTTAGCTGCAGTTGTAGGTGGAGTTCAGCTATTTGGTGAGGTGCAGATCCATGTCAACGAGGTGGAGATTAAATTCATGGTGTTGAGGAGGAGCTCAGATCTGGTGGCAATTGAAAGAGGCTAAGATGCTCGCTAGTAGTGATGCAATGGGAGCAGAAGGATGGCGGCTGCGAATTAGATGTCCGGATGAGAAACGAGGACGATTGTGTTGGGCAATCTTAATGGTTAAGGTGAGTTATTATTTTAACTCACACTATTATATCTAAATAAAGATGTTCTACTTTGCATGCTTACTTAGCTTAGAAATCGCTTATGAATTGCGTATAATTTTAGTAGCGATCGGATGAAATTATAAAAATAAATTACACGTTATGGGTTTAAATTGTTCGATGGATGCATTAGTTGAAATATGAGTTTAAAGTATTGGATTGAAGCGATAATTGAAAATGAATTGAATGATTGAATTGAAGTTGCATGTTAAAACTATATTGTTCACTACAAGTTTGGGTCGATGGCTGAAATTGCATTCATTGTTGTATAATCGGTGTTTGCCGGAAAGCAACTAGGATTGATAAACGATTCCGTGTTATGGAATTATAATTTATAGAGCGATGTTGGCTCAAGATGTTAAATTTTCGTTGGATTTATTGTTTGGATTATTTAAATGTTTTTAAATGAATTTCAAAAATAAGATTTTATCCATTTTGATCCTTATTGGAAATTAGTTATAAAATATATAGTTAAATTATATTATCTTCTTAACTTATTGCTTATCACAAAATTTCCAATTTAAACTTTTAAAGATTGGTAATATTTATTTACAAAATCTTTTTTAAATTACTATTTATCAGTATAAAATTTTGGAAATGCTTTAGAGGTAAAAGATAAGATATGGTATTATTTTAGAAAACTGGTTATGAAAGTAATAAATTCAATTTCAAATAATTTTAGCTATAAAAGTTATTTAAATGATTTTAGAAAGAGTTTTAAAGCCTTTGGAAAATTATATCTTTATTTGTATGTATATATATTTAAATAGATTTTCAAAATAAATTAAGTTATCAATTATGAAAAGTAAAGCTCTATTGAAAAAATAAATGTAATTAAGATTTTTAAGTTTATAAATAGTTTATTGTTTTAAAGTGTTTATAAAGTAATATTATATATATATATTTGAAATAAAATGAATTATCAATTATTTAAATATTGTTTTGATTCAAAGACCTAATAAAGGAATTTTATTTTAAGACTTAAAACTTTATAACTCTTTTCTTTTTATATATATAAGTTATTTTATTTTAAAAGTGATTTTGGAAAAATTATATCTTGGTATATATAAAAACGAATTTAAAACTCTTTAAATTTATTCATTATGGATTAACAAAGGTAAGAAGATTAAAAGTGAATTATAGAAAAAATATTTTAGAAATCATTTTCTATATGATAAAATTATATTAATTACTATCAACCTATAAACTATTGTTGGCTTTTATTGTATTTAGCTTTTGGCTGTATTTAAGCAAGTTTGAATTAGATTTCTGATGAACTTCGTGATTTTCTATGAAACAAAGAATTTTAATAAACGATTGAATTGTCAGGTGGTATAGGACACTTTGTACAATTCTTTCGATTGTTATTATAATTTGTCAATAGAGTTTGAGTGGAAATTACTAGCTTTTAGTAAATACCTGAATTTACTTTCTTGTTTGGCACAATTAGTTAAATTCTTGTGAATACTGGAGTGACAGTTGTTATCCATAAAATATTCCCAGAAATAAAAGTATGAAAGAAGGAACATGAGAGCATTGATAAAGGTCAGAAAGCACCAAGATGGTCTAGTTAAACATAGCTTCCGACGAGGAGGTGGCAGCGCCAGCAGTACCTTCCGAGTAGGTCAGAAAGACGTCTCGACTGTGTCAATAGAGAGCTTTCAACAAGGTTGGAGGATATCATTCAAAGGAAACATCAAACATGTAAACAACATCCAAAGTACTCAAAAAGACACCTCTCGAAGGCAATGGATAGCAAACACACTACATTTTGCGCCAAACCATTCAAAACGTCTTGGTTTTGCCCTCAATCACTTTCACCGAAGAAGTATTCAACCAATTTGACTCTTTCGAAAGCATATATAGCCTTTCGAAACAGTTAGGGCCACTCTCACCTTAGAAAGAAGAACTACATGTCCATTACCATAAAGCCATGAGGTTCCGAATTAATTAGATGGGGCAAGGGCTTTCAAAAGAGTCCATGTACAACAAAACCTTTAAGGAGTTTCGACTTACTCGAAGCCAAAAAGAAGGCATGTTTCGACAGTGTCGAAGGCTAGCACCCAGGTTAATTATTTTGGCACCACAACATACAAGTCAAAAGCGCATCAAAAGACCTTTTGACAAGGTCGAAAGGCTATAAAGCAACTCCTTTTGATGAAGTCGAAAGGAAGCAAAGCAAGAGAGAGAAGCCCAGCCTCCAGCGGCAGCAAAAGAATAACTAAAACACTTTCGACCAGGTCGAAGGGTATGGCTCAGTGGACATTCATGAAAGCAGAAAATCCGACCTTTCGACCCAGTCGAACGCTCTGGGTCGAAAAGTCCCAACCCGCACCTATAAATATGACCCCAGGGGTCAGTTATAAGGGATCGAATTTCTTTTACTTGCTCACTTGTATCTTTCTGAAACTAGTAAACCCTAATTCTCAAATCAGATTGGGGATTTGGTCAATTTATACAATTGAGTTCAATAAAAAGAGGATTGAGTTAGCTTGCTTACTTAGCTGCTCAAATTTCCTTATTTTTCACTAGTATTATAACCTACAGTCGACTTGATCGAAAGAGGCCCATTCGACCAAGTCGAAACCATTAGTCTTATTATTTCCAAGAAACTTTGGCTCAAATCAACTAGATTGCAAGCGCTACCCCTCTCGACAGATTCGAAACCTTTTCAACTCAGCCATTTCCTGAGCCTGTTAGGTTCCTAACCCAAGCTCCCTCATCTGTGTCGAAAGGAGGTTTAGACAGAGTTCTAAGTCAACTCATTCGAAAGTATTTACCAAAAGGAAAAATACCCTTTCAACTGTGTCGTAAAGTACTAAAGGTGAATCTTTGATTACTTTTACTTATCAGGAAAGCTTTAGTAATCTCCACCCATTCGAAAGGAGGTTCTGAAAGCACTACTTATACAACAACTTGAAATTTGAGGTGTTGATAAGTTTTTTTGTTAACATTTTTGGCGCTAGAAGGAAGGCTCAAACTTCTGATCCCTAATCACTTTCACCAAAGATTAATAGAGTACTTTGTTCAAAAAGAGGAAGTTGGAAGGAGTCATGAATAATATTGATATCTCAAACGAAGAAGTTAAGCCATAATCAACTTTGGAAAACAATATAGTCCCAAACTTCAACTTGGAGAATATGGAAATTGGGCAACCTCCGACCTTAATGAGGTTGGAAAACAATGAATTTAAAGTCCATCACTACAACAACAAATGATAGCCATGCAGGAATTTCTTGAAAGAGCACCGTCTCAAGGGTTGCTAAAGGTTATGGAAGGAGAAGGTGAGGCACAACGTCCAAATGAAGATCAGTATGAGGATCAAGGAATTCGGGCTAAGAAAACCATTAAGCAATCAAATAGCTTAAACATATAAAACTGTGAAGGTCACCATGACGACATTCACAATCAAGTCACAGAAGATACAATAAAAATGTACATGACGAATTAAGGAAATATGTTATCCTGCAAAAGGCTCCTTTTTCAGAAGAAATTATGGCAACTAGCATCCCTTCTCACATTCAGATTCCCCCATCAAAGTATGATGGAACTACTGATTCAGATGATCACCTTACAGCATTTGAAAATTGGATGAACTTGTATAATGCTCGTGGGTCGGTTCAATGTAAACTTTTCCCGATTACTTTTCAAGGAGCAGCTATCAAATGGTGTAGGAATTATCAAAACAAAACCATTTATTCTTGGGAATAATTTTCTTACGACTTTGTGACATAATTTTATGTATTCAAAGATTAAACTATGAGCTTTAGCCTGTTAGCTACAATCAATCAAAAACCGGAAGAACCACTAAACGAGTATTTAAAGAGGTTCAATACTAAAGCATTAAAAGCAAAAAAAATGCAATTGATAGAGACAAATTAATAGCATTTCGGTCTGGGCTAATCGAACAAACCCTTTTCTGGGAACAACTTTATTTTCATGGATGTAAAGATCTACGAAACTTCTATTTTCAAGCCGATAAATTTATTCAAATGGAGAAAAATATTCCGCGACAAGGGAATCCCAACGAAGACAAAGGATAGAAGAAATCAATTTTGAATACCCTAGTGAAAGATTGGAGGGAAGGAAAATTAGGAGGAAAATTCAGAAAGAGATTTCTGAATCCAATTATGTGAATTTGAACAAGCCTTTCTCATATTTTTGCTGTAGCAAAAGATTCTGAAAGCTTCTCAATTACTCACTGTATATCAAGCCGCCCCAAGCCAAGAAAAGGGAATGGTTATTGTGACTACCACAAAGCGAATGGACATAAGACTGATGAATGTCGAGCCCTATTGAGATTGATCCAAAACGCGATCAAGTCAGGATCTCTAGAAGAGTTCATTAGAGAAATTTGAATAGATTCTTATGCTGATAAGAGAACTGCCTAGATACTCAAGAACTAACTTTTCCGTAGAAGAATGGCAGATTAACAGTCTATTGAGCCATCAAGTCCAGTGGCATTTGTTTACTATGAACTTTTCTTATTCATAAATTCCAAATTTGATTTGTATTTCAAAATTGATCATGTACGGATTTGAAATTCGAGTGTCATTACAGGTAAATACAAAACCAGTCCATGACATTTAGCACACCCTTAAAGCACAACAAATTTCTAGCTACTTGATAAAAGGATGGCTCAAATGCCTGATACAAAGCTGTGAAGATCCCAGACTCGGCCTTCGAAAATCGGCACCCGTACTTCACTTGTACTCAAAATGTCGTAGATTCAAACGCCGAATCTGGCTCCCCGGAGCTTATAACACCATTAAGTATAACAACACAGCGAAAGAAAGAAATAGATGATATCATATACAACTCCAATGAATACAATATCCAGAATGATATACAACAATGATATCAATATGATACAACAATATCAGAGACAAATAATGATACAGTGCTACAGTGGAAATAACAGAAGAGATAACTCCAAATGATTTGAAAAAGAGTATGAGTCACCAACTCCAATATCAAGCTTGAAACACCAACACAATGCTCCAAGGTAAGCAACGTCGGACCATGAACTCCAAGAACTGAACTAGCTCCAGATAATCTACTAAACCTGACTATCTGAAAAGAAACCCAACTCTAGACTGCTCGTGTGGAAAATTGTGAGCACCCAGAGTTTAGGAAAGGAACAATAAACTCTGAGTCAGTCGTGGGACTGGTGTGAGTAACAAAAACAGTTTATCTTTAAAATAAACAACAAAAGAATTTTAAACATTGAATCCGCAATGCTTTTGGAAAATGAAACTACCATAAGGCCTCCCGCACACACACACACAATGCAAATGCAGAATTGGAGGAGATTTCTCCTTATGATAGTCAAAGATGCTTACTACACAAAACAAATCATTGTGATATTATTATTAGTGCATAGTGGAAACATTTCGAAAGTATAATATTAATCTTAGCCAACATAGGCATTTCAAACTATGCCTACTATAGCTACCATCTAAACAGTGGTGACCACCATAAGTAAATGGCAGGTTCTACAACTAATACCGTACAAGGTTCGTATTGGAAGATGGATTGCCAACAAATGGTCAGGCTAAGGAACTTCCTACTGTCAATAGGATCGCCTCTGGATGGACGTCCCGAGAACCTACCCGGCCCTCTACCAACACAAGGCCGGGTTACCTCTGGGTATAGGTAACTACTTCTCGAGCATGCCACCTCTCGGTCCTTTGGGACCTTTATCCGAGCGCTCGGTAACCAACATCACACATAATAAATAAAGTGTGTCCACATGAGTAAGTATCTGGGCTCCATACCATGATACCACCCTTTTCCAGAAGGAAATGACATACCCTAAAGGGCGCGACCCTCATAACCTTGCCGCATCATTCCTGTTTCGACCATTTCCGGTCTGTGAGGTTCGATGAGGTCTCATTCACAAAGCTATGCTTTTTCACAAAGCCACGCTTTGATCACAAATGATCAATAAATGATCAATACACAGCAACACTCAGCATGCCACATTACCAAATTAGGAGTATATCGTTGATAACCTTCAACTACATAACCTCTGAGCTCGTATGTCTCAGAGAAGGGTGTTAAGCTAAGAGAATAAATTCACCGCCACCAACAGAAATGTATTTGAAAGAAATCTGCTTTATATCTCAATATGTAATGTCAGACATGTAACCATACAAGTCTGTTCCGGGTTCGAACAGAACCGAAGGCACTTCCGAAGAAGCCCTTACAATCTGGGTATTCACAATCCCGATCAGACTTCCCATCACTTAGGAAATCTTTATACCGGAGCAACTCAGTGCAGAGACAATCGATAGGTTATCCTATCGTTCTCGCAAATACCCGGTCTTCAACACCGGTCTTCAAATGCTATCCATATACGACGTATCACTTATTCGGAATGGGTTATGTGAAACAAAGGTCCTCTCCTGGCTAAACCGAATAATGAGCGCAATATTTAAAAATATATGGATATTGGGATTTCAGTTAAGTCACAACTTATTATCCAAAACTTTTCTTCAAATGGTTTAAACAAATTACCATTTTAATCTTTTAAATAAAAGATTTAATTCACAAAGTTCACTCAGTTTCACAAAGATTCATTCATAGATTTTCAAATCAATTTCCCATTTCAATTTGATTGACTCGTTAAATCTTTAAATCAAAGATTTAACTTATAGCTTTCAAAACAATTCCATTTCGAATGGTTTAAACAAATCACTATTTTAAATCTGTTAAAAATAAACAGATTCAATTCATAGCTTTCAAAAAGAATTCACTCATAACTTGAAAAACCATTTTCAATTCAAACTTGAAATTCCTTTAACTTAAATTGGAATTTCATTTTCTTATATGAAAGCTTTTATTCTTTGAAAACAAACAGATTTCATTTCAAAAATCTGATTCATTTAGACGAGTTAAAGTTCTTAGGTTAAATTCAAATTCTCAAAATTATACTTTTAAAATGGTTCAAATTCATATAAACACATTTATAACATCTTTAACCGTAATTTCCAAACATAGAATTCAATTCCAAATTCTGAATTCAAATTCAAATTAAATTATTTAAATTGGAAATTTTACCAAGTTATTCAAAATAGCTTTTATCTTAAAAACTCCTTTTCAAAAGCTTTAACATTTAACCCAAATTCATTTCCAAAATCAGTTGAAATTGAAATTTCAATTTCAAAAATATTAAATTTAAATCATATATGACTTAACCGATTTCCTCGTGAAATCCATATTTGTGTGTGTGTATGGTGTAGTCCAGGGGTTTAACACAATAGTGCAACAACATTCAATCATCACAAATCAGAATATGACAATATATTTGATAAGCTAAAGTTTTACCCTCAGCTCTAATACCAAATGTGAAGATCCCGGACTCGGCCTTCGAAAATCGGCACCCGTACTTCACTTGTACTCAAAATGCCGTAGATTCAAACGCCGAATCTGGCTCCCCGGAGCTTATAACACCATTAAGTATAACAACACAGCGGAAGAAAGAAATAGATGATATCATATACAACTCCAATGAATACAATATCCAGAATGATATATAACAATGATATCAATATGATACAACAATATCAGAGACAAATAATGATACAGTGCTACAGTGGAAATAACAGAAGAGATAACTCCAAATGATCTGAAAAATAGTATGAGTCACCAACTCCAATATCAAGCTTGAAACACCAACACAATGCTCCAAGGTAAGCAACGTCGGACCATGAACTCCAAGAACTGAACTAGCTCCAGATAATCTACTAAACCTGACTAACTAAAAAGAAACCCAACTCTAGACTGCTCGTGTGGAAAATTGTGAGCACCCAGAGTTTAGGAAAGGAACAATAAACTCAGAGTTAGTCGTGGGACTGGTGTGAGTAACAAAAACAGTTTATCTTTAAAATAAACAACAAAAGAATTTTAAACATTGAATATGCAATGCTTTTGGAAAATGAAACTACCATAAGGCCTCCCGCACACACACACAATGCAAACGCAGAATTGGAGGAGATTTCTCCTTATGATAGTCAAAGATGCTTACTACACAAAACAAATCATTTTGATATTATTATTAGTGCATAGTGTAAACATTTCGAAAGTATAATATTAATCTTAGCCAACATAGGAATTTCACACTATGCCTACTATAGCTACCATCTAAACAGTGGTGACCACCATAAGTAAATGGCAGGTTCTACAACTAATACCATACAAGGTTCGTATTGGAAGATGGATTGCCAACAAATGGTCAGGCTAAGGAACTTCCTACTGTCAATGGGATCGCCTCTAGATGGACGTCCCGAGAACCTACCCGGCTCTCTGCCAACACAAGGCCGGGTTACCTCTGGGTATAGGTAACTACTTCTCGATCATGCCACCTCCCGGTCCTTTGGGACCTTTATCCGAGCGCTCGGTAACCAACATCACACATAATAAATAAAGTGTGTCCACATGAGTAAGTATCTGGGCTCCATACCATGATACCACCCTTTTCCAGAAGGAAATGACATACCCTAAAGGGCGCGACCCTCATAACCTTGCCGCATCATTCCTGTTTCGACAATTTCCGGTCTGTGAGGTTCGATGAGGTCTCGTTCACAAAGCTACGCTTTTTCACAAAGCCACGCTTTGATCACAAATGATCAATAAATGATCAATACACAGCAACACTCAGCATGCCACATTACCAAATTGGGAGTATATCGCTGATAACCTTCAACTACATAACCTCTGAGCTCGTATGTCTCAGAGAAGGGTGTTAAGCTAAGAGAATAAATTCTCCACCACCAACAGAAATGTATTTGAAAGAAATCTGCTTTATATCTCAATATGTATTGTCAGACACGTAACCATACAAGTCTGTTCCGGGTTCGAACAGAACCGAAGGCACTTCCGAAGAAGCCCTTACAATCCGGGTATTCACAATCCCGATCGGACTTCCCATCACTTAGGAAATCTCTATACCGGAGCAACTCAGTGCATAGACAATCGATAGGTTATCCTATCGTTCTCGTAAATACCCGGTCTTCAACACCGGTCTTCAAATGCTATCCATATAAGACGTATCACTTATTCGGAATGGGTTATGTGAAACAAAGGTCCTCTCCTGGCTAAACCGAATAATGAGCGCAATATTTAAAAATATATGGATATTGGGATTTCAGTTAAGTCACAACTTATTATCCAAAACTTTTCTTCAAATGGTTTAAACAAATTACCATTTTAATCTTTTAAATAAAAGATTTAATTCACAAAGTTCACTCAGTTTCACAAAGATTCATTCATAGATTTTCAAATCAATTTCCCATTTCAATTTGATTGACTCGTTAAATCTTTAAATCAAAGATTTAACTTATAGCTTTCAAAACAATTCCATTTCGAATGGTTTAAACAAATCACCATTTTAAATCTGTTAAAAATAAACAGATTCAATTCATAGCTTTCAAAAAGAATTCACTCATAACTTGAAAAACCATTTTCAATTCAAACTTGAAATTCCTTTAACTTAAATTGGAATTTCATTTTCTTATATGAAAGATTTTATTCTTTGAAAACAAACAGTTTTCATTTCGGAAATCTGATTCATTTATACAAGTTAAAGTTCTTGGGTTAAATTCAAATTCTCAAAATTATACTTTTAAAATGGTTTAAATTCATATAAACACATTTATAACATCTTTAACCGTAATTTCCAAACATAGAATTCAATTCCAAATTCTGAATTCAAATTCAAATTAAATTATTTAAATTGGAAATTTTACCAAGTTATTCAAAATAGCTTTTATCTTAAAAACTCCTTTTCAAAAGCTTTAACATTTAACCCAAATTCATTTCCAAAATCAATTGAAATTGAAATTTCAATTTCAAAAATATTAAATTTAAATCATCTGTGACTTAACCGATTTCCTCATGAAATCCATATTTGTGTGTGTGTATGGTGTAGTCCAGGGGTTTAACACAATAGTGCAACAACATTCAATCATCACAGATCAGAATATGACAATATATTTGATAAGCGGTATAATCCTATAACGCTTATCTTTATTCACAGATTCACAGATAGATATATATATATTCAACACAGATAAATAATTTACACACACAGCTCAATTCAAAACAATTCACATCACAGGATATTACAAATCAGGGATAACAATCAATGCAAGCATTCATAAGCAATCCAAGCATTCAATAATCATTTATAAGTAGGATTAATTAACTGTTCAATCCCTAATTAAACCAATTAAATTTCTAATAAATTACTTATGAATTAATTACCCAATCCTGATTAATTACAAATCATTTGATATTAATTAATGAAATTAATTAATTAATCCTTAAGTATCCATCTTAATTAATTACCCTTAATTAATTAATTAATTGTCCTTTAATTAATCACATAATTGAATTAACCTTAAGTTAATTTCATAATTAACTAACTCTTAATTTCATTAAGTAATTATATTTTCATCATAGATTAATTCAC
Organism: Allium fistulosum; assembly: GCA_030737815.1. Taxonomy (NCBI): domain Eukaryota; kingdom Viridiplantae; phylum Streptophyta; class Magnoliopsida; order Asparagales; family Amaryllidaceae; genus Allium; species Allium fistulosum. The sequence continues at coordinate 494,859,463 of CM060901.1, forward strand.
CTTTAATCATTAATTAATTCACCTTTAGTTTATTAAATAAACTTTTAATTAATCATATTAATTTATTTAATCGCATAAATTAAATCTTTAAATAATTAATCCTTTTAATTACTTCCATTAAGTAATTATTCTTTTTAATCATTTTCATTTAGTAATTAATTAATTCACAATTTAACCTTAAATTAATCACAGTAATTAATCATTCTTTAATTTATCAAAACCTTAATTAATTAATCACATTAATTTAAATTTTTTTTTATTGATTAACCTTTAAACACTTGATAAATCAATCTTTAATCATAAATTATCCATCCTTATTAATCAAAACTTAAGTCAAAACTATTTATTCAAAGCTTGAGTTAAAAGGTTTTCTAAAAATCTATGTTTTGCTTTAAAGTTGAAACTGTTTCTATATCCAACCCGAGACTTACTCGAGTGTTTCCCGAGTCCAAACGCTCCCTGCTTCGAGTTCCCCCCTGAATCAACCCGATACCATTTTCTTTCTTTTAAATTTTTAAACTTTTAACCCTTTTTAAAAACATACGCGAGTAAAACCCGATACCATTCTCGAGCCAGCATGCGAACTCCCCTAGATCGAATCCGAGTTAAACCTTTCTTCTCCAAACTCTTGTCTTCTGACATAAATCAATATACATGCACGTGCACGAGAGGCCATGCCACCTCCGACCAACATCGTTGTTTCCCTCAGGTCATCGACGACCTGACTGTCTCCCCTGACCACCCAGCTCCGGTAATTACGTCAGAAAACAAAATTTGGCAATTTGACCACTTCTTGGACTTAAACTACCATCAGAAAATCGCCTCGCCCCACCACGTCGAGCCACCGGCGACCATGAATATTCGACCCCAGCTTCATCACGTCACCATGCCTCTGTCCCCCTCGGTCCAGTTACTTCCAATCCAACCACATTGACGAAATCGATTCAAGAACAGTATCGACCCAAACCCAATCTTAAACCCTAAATTTATGCCAAGTCGTCGCTCTGATGATCAAAAAAAAATTCGATCATTTTTCCTTTGACCATCGAACCTCCAGCTACCTCCTCCTTCAAGCCCGACGATTCCAGACTACGCGATCATCGTAATTCGACCAAACTTCCTTTTCCATTCAACTCGAAAGTTCCCCATGAATGCACACTTAAAAATTCCAAAACGATTATCAAAAATTTTGAATTTTCAATACGAATTTAGTTATGTAATCAAAAATTAAAATTAAGATAATTGATTTTTGACATATATATGATCTATACTGTTAATTCCATATTTTGAAATAATTAATCCAATAAACATACTTAAATCTATTTTTAAAATAAATGTTACATTGTTACCACCCTTTTTCATTTATATATCATCACCTAAATCAGATTGAGGGAAGAAGAATTTGAATTTCTTTGTGGTATTAGTATGTGAAATGTTAAACAGAGAAATATATATACATGTAACAGACATATATATATATACAGTCACATATACATATACAGACATGCCTACACAAAACAGTATGGTTCAAAACATTTTTTCACAACAACTTGAAGTATTCATCACAACATCAAAATATAGGTCAGTAGTTTGCTCACCTTGTTTCCAGAGGGAGAAGAACAGAGTTGATATATTCCAGGCTTGTGAAAATTGCAAAACTGAAGCTCCTCTTTGATCTCTGGTTGTATTGATTTATATTGTTTGTTTAAACTGAAGTTTTATTTGAGTTTTAAATGATATTACTTTGGTTTTTTTTCCCCAGCTTGATTTACGAACAGAAATGAGCAAGACTTGATAGAAAAAATGAGTTTACAGGGTGATATAATTTTGTTATGTACTGGAAATCTTTTGTTTATACTTTGGCCAGAGATTTTTATCTCAAATTGGAGGTTGAAGACATTTTTGAGTTGACTTTGGTGTGTTAGAGAGATCTTGCATTAATTACTAAGTACTTTATGTCTCCATACTTGTGATATTTACATTTTCTTTTGCTTTGCATTACTTTAACTTCGGCTGAGATGATATAATTTGTGCTGGCAACTATTATACTTGTCTTGTTCACACTTATCCTTTTACTTGAATATTTTTTTTTTGCTTTAGCCTTATTACTTAGGGATATAAATGAAGTTTTATTGTTAATATGTTGTTATAATTGTCATTTGTCTTATTTTCCTTTCTCAGCCTACGCTTGTTAATATCTCATTCTTGTATGCACATAGGTTTTTATTGTTTTATTATCTTGCATACTTTTGTTAATGTCATACTTCATTAATCTTACATTGATTAAAATTAGCATTTTTATGTTAAAGACTTTTACGTAAATAAATTTGATATTACATTTTTCTTGTTTTATAAATACATCTTTTTATACTTATTAATTTGTAATATAAATGAATTTCTATATTTTAATCTGTTGTTAATTTTTAGCTAATGGGTTACTTTATATTTTTTTTGACTTTATAATGTTTACTTCTATTTTAACTTGAATATTTATTTCTAGAGGTTTATATGTTCATTTCATATTTTTATATAATTATAGATTTATTTGAAATATTTATTTAACATCAACACTTATTTTTGAATTCTATAAATATATCTTTATAAACCAAAATTATTATTATTAAACCATTTACTTGAGATTTTAAACTCAAATTCAATATATATATATATATAAATTCATATTTACTCATATATGCACATATACATATATATCCACATATATACATATATATACAATATTTTTAAATTTTAATGATTCATACAAAATTTATTTTAATTCGGTGAAACTCGCATCACTTTACAATTAATTTTACAAATTGTCTTTAAAAATTCAGTTAATTATTAATTTAACTTCCCCCTTAAAAGAATTTCGTCTTCGAAATTGCCAAGGTCGATCCCCGCCTGGACTGCGGTGCCCCGAACCCCCGCCGGCGCTGCGCCCGGACCCGCTTCTCGGCTCGCCTTCGGCTCGGCACTCAGCTCGTCATATATTTGTCACTGTCGATGTCTGTATAAATTGAAACTGCATATGTAATGAGTGAACTGAGTGATGTAGTGAGGAATTTCTGTATATGTGAATATCAGTGTTATATATCATTGAATTGTAAAATAGTGGAGTCAGGAATTTGTACTATTTCAAATGTTGAAATAAAATATTTATTTAAATAAATTACTGTTTAAATATCAAATTCTATGCAATAGCATTTTATTAAATAAATATTTATTTTTATTAAAAAATCAAATATGCTTTACATTGTGGGCCCCACAAATTCAGAAAGTTAATATCTATAGCAACATTTTGGAATGTTGCTACAGATACCTATGGGTGTTGCCATAGACCCAAATAGGGTTCTATTGCAACAATATTACTTATGTTGCCTTCGATAGTCAAAATGTTGCCTTTGAGGTCTAAGGCAACGGCAAAAATTGCATCACCCTAAAAGTGTTGCCATAGACCTATGGCAACATTTTTCGGGCTTGAGCCAACATTTTTTTTGTGTTGCAGAAGGTCATCTATGGCGTAGTGCTCATAACTTGACAAAACATTTTCAATGCAAACTTGAAATTCCTTTAACTTAAATTAGAATTTCATTTTCTTATATGAAAGCTTTTATTCTTCGAAAACAAACAGTTTTCATTTCGGAAATCTGATTCATTTATACGAGTTAAAGTTCTTGGGTTAAATTCAAATTCTAAAAATTATACTTTTAAAATGGTTCAAATTCATATAAACACATTTATAACATCTTTAACCGTAATTTCCAAACATAGAATTCAATTCCAAATTCTAAATTCAAATTCAAATTAAATTATTTAAATTGGAAATTTTACCAAGTTATTCAAAATAGCTTTTATCTTAAAAACTCCTTTTCAAAAGCTTTAACATTTAACCCAAATTCATTTCCAAAATCAATTGAAATTTCAATTTCAAAAATATTAAATTTAAATCATCTGTGACTTAACCGATTTCCTCGTGAAATCCATATTTGTGTGTGTGTATGGTGTATTACAGGGGTTTAACACAATAGTGCAACAACATTCAATCATCACAGATAATAATATGACAATATATTTGATAAGCGGTATAATCCTATAACGCTTATCTTTATTCACAGATTCACAGATAGATATATATATATATATATATTCAACACAGATAAATAATTTACAGACATAGCTCAATTCAAAACAATTCACATCACAGGATATTACAGATCAGGGATAACAATCAATGCAAGCATTCATAAGCAATCCAAGCATTCAATAATCATTTATAAGTAGGATTAATTAACTGTTTAATCCCTAATTAAACCAATTAAATTTCTAATAAATTACTTATGAATTAATTACCCAATCTTGATTAATTACAAATCATTTGATATTAATTAATGAAATTAATTAATTAATTAATCCTTAATTATCCATCTTAATTAATTACCCTTAATTAATAAATTAATTGTCCTTTAATTAATCACATAATTGAATTAACCTTAAGTTAATTTCATAATTAACTAACTCTTAATTTCATTAAGTAATTATATTTTCATCATAGATTAATTCACCTTTAATCATTAATTAATTCACCTTTAGTTTATTAAATAAACTTTTAATTAATCATATTAATTTATTCAATCACATAAATTAAATCTTTAAATAATTAATCCTTTTAATTATTCCATTAAGTAATTATTCTTTTTAATCATTTTCATTTAGTAATTAATTAATTCACAATTTAACCTTAAATTAATCACAGTAATTAATCATTCTTCAATTTATCAAAACCTTAATTAATTAATCACATTAATTTAAATTTTTTTTATTAATTAACCTTTAAACACTTGATAAATCAGTCTTTAATCATAAATTATCCATCTTTATTAATCAAAACTTAAGTCAAAACTATTTATTCAAAGCTTGAGTTAAAAGGTTTTCTAAAAATCTATGTTTTGCTTTAAAATTGAAACTGTTTCTATATCCAACTCGAGACTTACTCGAGTGTTTCCCGAGTCCAAACGCTCCCTGCTTCGAGTTCCCCCTTGAATCAACCCGATACCGTTTTCTCTGTTTTAAAATTTTAAACTTTTAACCCTTTTTAAAAACATACGCGAGTAAAACCCGATACCATTCTCGAGCCAGCATGCGAACTCCCCGAGATCGACTCCGAGTTAAACCTTTTTTCTCCAAACTCTTGTCTTCTGACACAAATCAATATATGTGCACGTGCACGAGAGGCCAGGCCACCTCCGACCAACATCGCCGTTTCCCTTAGGTCATCGACGACCTGACTGTCTCCCTTGACCACACAGCTCCGGTAATTACGTCAGAACACAAAATTTGGCAACTTGACCACTTCTTGGACTTGAACCACCATCAGAAAATCGCCTCGCCCCACCACGTTGAGCCACCGGCGACCATGAATCTTCAACCACAGGTTCATCATGTCACCACGCCTCTGTCCCCCTCGGTCCAGTTACTTCCGATCCACCCACATTGACGAAATCGATTCAAGAATAGTATCGACCCAAACCCAATCTTAAACCCTAAATTTATGCCATGCCGTCGCTCTGATGATCAAAAAAAATTTCGATCATTTTTCCTATGACCACTGAACCTCCAGCTACCTCCTCCTTCAAGCCCGACGATTCCAGACTACGCGATCATCGGAATTCGACCAAACTTCCTTTTCCGTTCAACTCGAAAGTTCCGCATGAATACACACTTAAAAATTCCAAAACGATTATCAAAAATCATGAATTTTGAATACGAATTTAGTTCTGTAATCAAAAATTAAAATTAAGATAATTGATTTTTGACATATATATGATCTATACTGTTAATTCCATATTTTGAAATAATTAATCCAATAAACATACTTAAATCTATTTTTAAAATGAATGTTACATGGTTACCACCCATTTTCATTTATAGATCATCAACTAAATCAGATTGAGGGAAGAAGAATTTGAATTTCTTTGTGGTATTAGTATGTGAAATGTTAAACAGAGAAATATATATACATGTAACAGACATATATATATACAGTCACATATACATATACAGACATGCCTACACAAAACAGTATGGTTCAAAACATTTTTTCACAACAACTTGAAGTATTCATCACAACATCAAAATATAGGTCAGTAGTTTGCTCACCTTGTTTCCAGAGGGAGAAGAACAGAGTTGATATATTCCAGGCTTGTGAAAATTGCAAAACTGAAGCTCCTCTTTGATCTCTGGTTGTATTGATTTATATTGTTTGTTTAAACTGAAGTTTTATTTGAGTTTTAAATGATATTACTTTGGTTTTTTTTCCCCAGCTTGATTTACGAACTAAAATGAGGAAGACTTGATAAAAAAATGAGATTACAGAGTGATATAATTTTGTTATGTACTGGAAATCTTTTGTTTATACTTTGGCCAGAGATTTTTATCTCAAATTGGAGGCTGAAGACATTTTCGAGTTGTCTTTGGTGTGTTAGAGAGATCTTGCATTAATTACTAAGTACTTTATGTCTCCATACTTGTGATATTTACATTTTCTTTTGCTTTGCATTACTTTAACTTCGGCTGAGATGATATAATTTATGCTGGCAACTATTATACTTGTCGTGTTCACACTTATCCTTTTACTTGAATATTTTTTTTTGCTTTAGCCTTATTACTTAGGGATATAAATGAAGTTCTATTGTTAATATGTTGTTATAATTGTCATTTGTCTTATTTTCCTTTCTCAGCCTACACTTGTTAATATCTCATTCTTGTATGCACTTAGGTTTTTATTGTTTTATTATCTTGCATACTTTTGTTAATGTCATACTTCACTAATCTTACATTGATTAAAATTAGCATTTTTATGTTAAAGACTTTTACGTAAATAAATTTGATATTACATTTTTCTTATTTTATAAATACATCTTTTTATACTTATTAATTTGTAATATAAATGAATTTCTATATTTTAATCTGTTGTTAATTTTTAGCTAATGGGTTACTTTATATTTTATTTGACTTTATAATGTTTACTTATATTTTAACTTGAATATTTATTTCTAGAGGTTTATATGTTCATTTCATATTTTTATATAATTATAGATTTATTTGAAATATTTATTTAACATCAACACTTATTTTTGAATTCTATAAATATATCTTTATAAACCCAAATTATTATTATTAAACCATTTACTTAAGATTTTAAACTCAAATTCAATATATATATATATATAAATTCATATTTACTCATATATGCACATATACATATATATCCACATATATACATATATATACAATATTTTTAAATTTAAATGATTCATACAAAATTATTTTAATTCGGGGAAACTCGCATCACTTTACAATTAATTTTACAAATTGTCTTTAAAAATTCAATTAATTATCAATTTAAATTTATATAAAATCTGGGGTCGTTACAAAAGCAATTATCAATGTTTAAGTCAATGCAGTACAAAGATCAGTTCTCATGAAACCTTGGGCTGCTATTAGTTCTTTATCAATTTCTAAAAAAAAATATTTTCCTAAATGTTCAATGGACCAAAAGAGATTTTCACAAACGCCTCCAAATCTGTTTTTATAGCTCTTGGAAGGAGGATCAAAATTACATTCATACCTCATAGAAACTGGGAACAAACTATTCAATCTTTCCTCGGAAATGTCTATTAAGAAGAGGAACAAAAACTTTGAAAATAATATATATATGAGACAAAATAAAAAAAATAATGTATTTGAGAATCAACCTCCGACGTCCAATCCGGAGTACAATAAAAAAAGTAAAAAAATGTTTTTGAGAATCAACCTCGGACGTCCAATCTGGAGTACAAAAAAAATGTTTTTGAGAATCAACCTCCGACATCCAATACGGAGTAGAAAAAAAATCTTTTTGAGAATGAGCCTCCGACGTCCAATCCAGAGCACCTCCTAAGGGGAGGAATGAAACCCCTAACGTCCATATCACCTCTTAGGGGGAGGGTCAAGAAAAGCACCCATCAGCAACCTTTTGGAGGAAGGTCAACTTAACATATACTACATCCCTCAGAGCCAAGGGAAGCCCGGAAGAGGCACCAAACAAATGAAGAAAGACAAAGATTTCTATAACACAAAACAAAAGTAAGAACCTAAGAGAATAAATGGTTAAAGAAAGAAACATATCTGTCATCTGAGACAAAGTTGGAATCCTTGGGAAGGATTCACACAGAGGCAAAAGGATGAAGATATTTAGCGTCATAATCAAAAACAGACAAAGAGTCTAGAATCATATCCGAAAAAGGAAAAATATGTGCTAATGAATTTCCGAACTTCCAATCCAAGAAAAATCACTTCTACATCAAAGGATTAAGAAAATTGCTCTCAGAAAGTAGAATACAAGACAAGAAAATGGATAAGAAAGTCCTTAACATAAGATGAAAAAGCAAAGATCTATACAAGAGTTAAAGGAATAGAATATATAGCAAGTTCGTACACCAAAGATAAAAGTGACTTCATTCAAAGAATAGATTGACTAGACCATTCCTGAATCCTTGAAAATATGGTAACCCTTTAAGATAGAAGAATCTATATATTTATATATATTAATAAGTTATTTGGACCATTGCACTGCTGAACAGCCAGTCAACTGAACAGAACTACTCGGCTCCAATATAACAATAATACTACTAACTTATAGGCACTTTAGGATTCACACGTCAATTAAGTTTGCTATTACTAGGAAGGTTTGAATGAGATTTTTAGCAGTTTACCGTCAGAAGAGATCCTGATGAGGCTTGGGTTGGATTTTTGATTTCATGAATTTTCAATTTCCTTGTTTCTTCTCATGAAAATTTCATATTGAGTATTGATATTTTCAATTTGATTTTCATGGAGATTTAGTAATTTCATATTTTTAGTTTTCTCATTGGATTTTTATAGAGATTTCATATTGAACTTTTGGTTTTGTGAATTTGATATTTCCTATTTAATTTTCATGGAGATTTACGGATTTCATATTCCGGTTTTCCTCATTGACTTTTGTGAAGATTTCTTATTGGAACTCTGGTTTTATGCACTTTAAATTTTCTTATTGATTTTTATGAAGGTGGGTAAATTTTGCATTTTTGGCTTCTTGATTCAATTCTTGCAATGATCTCTTATTGAATTTCTGGACTTGTAAGTCTTGGATTTGCATATTGAGTTTTATGATGATTTTTGGACTTTATATTCCAGGGTTCCTTATTGAGATTTCATAATGATTTCTTATTGGATTTCTGATTTTGAGAGTTTTGAATTTCTATGTTAACTTCTATGATGATTTGTGGATTTTATGTTCCTAATTTCCTTATTTAGATTTCATGATGATTTCTTATTGAATTTTCGGTCTTGAGAATTCAAAATTTCCGTATTGACTTTTATGAAGATTTGCGAATGATGTACACTTGATTTTCTCCGTTGAATTTTCATAACCATTTCTTGTCAATTTCTTGTTTTCATAAATTCTTGATTTCGTGACTTCTTTGATAAAGTTCTATAATAATCTAAAGAGTTCTTATTGAATTTCTGACTTTGTTCTATGTGGATTATTTAATAGATGAGGTCCTAACAATTTTCTAGCTACATTCTTGAATTCTTGGATTTTTGGGTTCCCTATTTATAACAAGTGGAAATTGGTACGAAGGGCCTAATTATATGGCCCATTTTTTTTCCAGGACACGGGTTTGAAACTATTATTTTCGAGGACAATTATGTGCGGCGTGCGTCTTCATCTTCTCAAACATCTAAATATCTTCTGAAATCGATCGTGGAAATTAGGCGCGTTCGTCTTCATCTTCTCAAACAACTACGTATATTCTGAAATCTGCCGATCTTGGAAATTGGGCGCGTGCGACTTCATCTTCTCAAAAAAGTACGTATCTTCTGAAATCTACCGATCGTGAAAATTAGGCGCGTGCGTCTTCATCTTCTCAAAGAACTACGTGCCTTCTGAAATCTACCGATCTTGCAAATTAGGCGGTCGTGAAAATTATACGTATCTTGTTCAATCAAAGCGGTCGTTTCTTGTGCAATTGAAGCGGTCGTGAGGCGTTAGTTTCTTCTCAAATCAAAATCGACTTTAATTGTGGGAAATCGTGAGGCGATTTTCTTCATTTGGTGAGTTTCTTTTTTATTTGCTGTTTTTCATTCTCAATTCTTTTTTTTATGATGTTACTGTATGTTTCTTTTCACAGGAGGCTGTTTTCATCTATTGGAGGAAGGTTTTGTTTGATGTAGTTGGAATAATGGCTTCTGAATGGTATTGTTTTATTCTTACAATCACTGTGTATTTAGCTTCGTTTGTTCTTTAGTTTGCAATTAAACTCTGATTGTTTAGATGTTTAAGAATGGTGTATCAAAATTCCATTCTGGCTCTAGTAATAATTTGGCAGCCATTGAATGTGATTATGTGTTTTAAAGACCATATTGATCTTAGTGTGTGTTTGTTATGATAATTTTTTAGCTCTTCTTTTTCACCATTAAGTATATTTTTGCAGATCATCTTTTTCACCTATGATTTTTCAACAATGTAAACTTGAATAGGTACAATCACAACGAATGTTTTTCTTCCACATGTTCCACTTTTGTAATCAGGTTATCCCAAAGAGTGATAGTGATCTCTAAAAGATAAATTGTTTTATCTTTTTCAAAAAATGGTATAAAAAATGATTTAAATAGTCTTATGCTATTAGTTTTTATTTAAGATCAGTTTCACATAGTTATATTTTTTTTAATATTTTTTTTACATTTTTTTTTGCAGGTGTGATTCATCTGTTATAGTTGTGTTTGATTTCAATAACAATTGTTTTAGTGCTCGTTTTGGATTGGATGCTTCTATTTCTTATGTTAGGAATAGGATTTGGGAGCAGTGGAATAATTTTACTCCATTATGCTTTGATATTTTTTATATTCGAGAATCAAAGACTACCTTTATTGAAACGGATAGTGATCTTCAAGCTATATTGATTTTGTCTTAGTTTAAAAAGGAAGGATTTTTGGTTTTTTCTCTACGGCTGAAGAATGATTCAATGGATAATTTTGTTGGTGAAAGTAGCAAGTCTGGTTCAGTTGTTGGTGCTGAGTCAAGTAATAATATGTTAGGTTATGATGATGATTTAGATTCTGGTTTTACTCAACAAAAGGATTTACATGAGTTGTTGAAGAAGAATTCAAATATGGAATTTTTTACTGGGGTTGGTCAACAGTTTGATTCTGCTATTGGATTCCGTAGAACAGTTAGTGCTTATTGTTTGAAGAATGGGTTTAAAGTACAATATATTAAGAATTGTAAAGAACGATTGACAGTTCGATGTGCTATAGATAGTTGTCCATTTAGGATTCATGCTTCTTGCAAACTGAAGCAATTGGACCAATTGTTTGTTAAAAACATTCAGCTGAATCATACTTGTGGTGGTGGATTTCGTTCACTTGGTAGTCCAACTATTAATAGTGATCTTGTGAAAAGTCTAATCTTCACTCAAATTCGTGATGAGCCAAAAAGAAAAACGAAGGATATCATTAAAAGTTTTAGAAGAGATTATGATGTGGAGCTGAGCTATTATTTTGCTTATAAGGGTAAGAAATTGGCTATGAATGATATTTACGGTGATGAAAAGAAATCTTACAATGATTTAGTTTGGTATTTGAAGGCATTGGAAAGAAATAACCCAAATAGTTATTCAAGTATGGATGTGGATTCTGACACTAATCAATTTGAGAGAGTTTTTGTATGTTATGAGGCATGTATATTTGGATTCAGCTATTGTCGTCCTATGGTGTTTTTAGATGCTACCTTTTTGAAAGGGCGAAGTGGTATTTTGATGGCTGCCACTGCAAAAAATGGAAATCAAGGTACTAATTTTGATCTTTTTTTTTTGCTGTTGTATTTACTTTGTACTGTGTGCATTAGGTTCTTGTTATAAATTTTTGTAACATAGTACTGTTTCTTTAAGTGATTGTTCTAGTGAATTTTGTTATGTTCATACTGCATTTTGGTTAAGTGATTAGTCTACTGTTATATAGTACTGATTCAGTTCATTAAAGTTTCTTTTGCGTTAGGGCTTAGCATGTAAAATTATTGCAGAAAATGAATTTATGTTACTACTACATGTTGAATAAGATAAATGCATTTATCTTTTAAGATAAAGAATTAAATAACATATTAAGCCGTACTTATATATCATAGTTACTAGTACATGTTGAATATATTTATCATTTTTCTCATTATTTGAAATTCTTACATAACGTATAAAAATGATTTAAACAGCATATAGAAAAGATAATAGCATATATCTTTTAGAAGTTCAAATATAAGTCTTTGTATTGTATGCATGAATTAAGTATTATATCTTTGCAATTTCTACTCTTCCTACATAGACTTCACATTCAAGTAGCAAAATTTAAAAAACAAAAGAAAAAAAGGTTGAATTGTCTCTAGCAAATTTATTTTTCCTTTTTTATTTGGGCAAAGGGCATAGTGTTCATGTGATTTTTTACTATTAGATAATATTGTTTCAAAGATAGTGCATTATTTTCAAATGTACATTAATAAACAGTGAATTATTATTATTTTGTTTTTTTTCCAGGTTTTTTCCCATTAGCAATGGCTCTTGTTCCCAAAGAAAATGAAGAGTGTTGGAGTTGGTTTTTGAATCACCTAAAGAATGCTCTTAGTTGTGATAGAATATTAACTTTTTTAAGTGATAGACACTGGGGTTTATTGTTAAGTGTTCCAAAAAATTTTCCGAATAGTCATCATTCTTATTGTTTGCATCATATGCAAAATAATATTGCTAGCATTGTGAAAAGTGGAAGGGGTGTTTGGGTAGCTCATTTACTTGAGTGTTGTGCTATAGCTTCTAATCATCATGAGTTTGAAAAAGCCATGTCCAAGTACAAAGAAATTGGAGGTGCCAAAGCTATAGAGTATTTGAATGACAAACCATATGATCATTGGGCCGATTTGTTTTTTCCGGGGAAGCGATATGGTGAAAATAAGTCAAATGTAGCCGAGAGTTTTAATTCTTGGATTTTGGATGAAAGAAGTTTGCCTGTTACTGCTTGTCTTGATGGAATTAGGGTAAAACTTATGATGCAAATGTCTAATCGTAGAGAAGAGGCATTAAAGTGGACTAGTGTGCTATGTCCGAAAATGGAAGCTCGTTTGTTAAAATTGAAGGAAGAAGGATTTGGGTGGAGTGTTTTTAAATCATCTAGGTATGTATTTATATTTATTTACATGATGTTCACAGTTTCTAAAAAATGATAAATGCATTTATCTTTTTTCAACCTGCTATGTAGCCTGTGTTATGATTTCATTTTGTTGGTGTTGCTTGTTACGTATTTTCTCTTTGTCTGCATTAAAGCTTATGTTCATAGTATGATTGTTAATTTTTTTGGTTTATTAGTCTTATTTTTCACTATTAGTTCACTGCACATGAATTGGGTCTTACATTTTGTAGGTATATTTTTGAAGTTCATTCTCCGACATCTCAAAAGGTTGATCTTAAAAATCGCATTTGCAGTTGCAATCAATGGAAAGTGACAGGTTTTCCTTGTGTGCATGCTTTGAAGTGTATTTCTTTAACCAGAAATTCTGTTTATGAATATATTGAGAATTACTTTACTGTTGAGTATTATCTAGCTTCATATTCACATTTGATCAATCCTATTCCAACTTTTGATAAGGAAGCAATTGAAGCTGAAGAATCATCTACTGTTCTTCCTCCTAAGCCTGTTCGTGGAGCTGGAAGGCCTAGGATGAATAGGATTGAAGGGGCTGATTTTCATGCTAAGCAAAATAGATGTGGAAAGTGTAAAAAACTAGGACATAACAGAAGGCGGTGTTCTTTTGAATAATTGAGTTGATTGTTTTAGTTCAATGTATTTGATTGGTTGTTCTATGAATACTTTGAGTTGAATAATTGAGTTGATTTTTTTAGTCCAAAGTATTTGATTTGTTCTTGTATGAATATTTGGTTGTTGTATGAATACTTTGAGTTGAATATTTGAATAATTGCATATGTTGAATTGGTTATGATCTGATTTTGATTATTTTTGGTTGTATGCAATTATTTATGTTTAACCGTTATTTGGAATACAATGTTGTTAGTTCTGTTAAAAAAGATAAATTGATATTTCTTTTTAATTGTTGTGTATAGTCTGTTTTTAAAACACAGTCCTGAGAAGAGCTCGCACGGTGTACTCAGCTATGACCTCAGGTTTCACATTAGTAGAGTCTGATCCAGGTGTAACCATGTTAGGCTTCAACAAAGTACCTTCCATTAGGACTTTGTGCTCGTTTAGGGCCTTGTAGCATGCAGCAAGCACTCTTTCAGTCACATCTGCACACCTGCCAATTTCAAGGCCATTCAATATGTTAATTAACTTTGTGGAACAAACAATATTAAGGTTCCAAATGAACAATCCAAAAACAGGAACAGTTTACTCTTTGCTAGCATTTCACGCATGAAGTTTTTCTCATTAATGAGTGTTGAGTACAGCAAAAAAAAGGTAAATCATGTTCTCTCATGAGTTGATTTATTGCTAATTAACAGTAGCATTCTTGCTTTTGACCCATTGATTTTGTTTAACAAGTAAAATTAACAGACAAGTACCCAGTCAATGTTATGGGATCCATCAACAAGAATCTCAGATTCGACAATGGGAACAAGCCCATTTCGAACCAAATCATCTGTAAATCCACGATTTTTACGCACAACGGTAGGAATACAAATCAAACAGAACAACTGGAGATCAGTATGACTAGTATATTGCTACCCAAAACATACTGTCAATAAAACATAAATTCGTTTATCTTTTTAACAGAGCATTAAAAACATTAGCCATTACAAATTCACTATCAATTACCATAATTTCATTATCAAATTAAAAATCAATTGTGTAAGTACTTGCTAGTTAACAATATACAAAAGCAACATAGACTGAAGTGATTATGTAGTTAATATTTCATTTTGACAGATGCATTGGTTCTAGACAGTCTTGCCTTCTTGGTTCACAATATCATAACAGTTTGACAATACATCCCATGGTACTTGGCGGACTGGAGATCGATAGCCTCTACAATCGGGGTCGTGGCATTTCTGATAGTAGCCACCTCTCTGGAAATCAACAATGTACATAACATGATTACTTTTATGTTCTCTTCCAATTCGTTCACAATATCGACTTTTGGACATGCTATAAATTATGTAGCCATGTGCAGAAAACCAGTACCACCTTCTTATTTTACCCGAAATATTTCCATGAGAGGCAAAAGATGAAATTTTATCATCCAAAGCTGGAAAGGGAGATTTTCCTGAACAATAGGACTTGGGTATATTGCTTCCATAATCATGTAATGACTTATCTCCCTCGGTGTGGGTGCTATTATCATTGACCTCAGATTCAAAATGAAGAATTTTGCAACAGTCCAGATCCATTTTGCACTCTAATAGCTTATCAAAATCAGCATCTATTCTGCAAATAAGTGATTTGATAAACACTTGTTCCTCATTCAGATTCTTACATCCAAAGCGTCCGCTTGGCAGGAGTAAAGCATTCTTCCCTGTTTTTGATGAGAAAGGAAGACGAAAACAACGATTACGGGTATAAACTCCAGTATCAACAAAAAGAAGCTCCGTATTGTCTGATGAGCTTGAATCTTTTTTGATGTACAGTTTTTCAAACTGTGGATCACTTACTCTTAAATTTATTATGCGTGAGCATACCTCAGAGATGAATGTTCCAACATGCGAGTTGTCTTTGAAGGCAAAATTTGGGATATGAATGATCACATGTCGAGAGAACTTTTCTTCAGTAGATGAATCAAGCTCTAAAACCCAATCTTGATTTCCCTGGATTTTGTATTTGTCATTTAGCAGTTTGAAGGTGATAGATATCAGAATATCTACCATTTCATCGGCATTTTTTCCAGTGTTAATCTTTTTATTGAACTCCAGATCATAATACAAGTGGCAAGGCAGTCCGACTTGAATAACCTCATAATGGTGGCGTAACTTAGGATTCATGGTTTTGTACCTTCTCCAGAACTCATCATATGTAGAAACAAGGAACCTTCTTTGTGCAGTCAAATGATCTTGGTAGCAAAAAACGTAAGTGTTTGCATGTGTTTGGACAAATCTTAAAGCTTCTTCTTGTCTAGGAAAAGTAGCCCATACTACATCTTTTTGCTGTGTAGAACAACGGAATTAGAAAACATAATAATAAATATAAAACTATAAATTATCAATAACAGATAAAAGAATTTATATTTCTTAAAAGAGCAGTAGAAACTTATTTTTAAGATCAGTTACTACAAATTCACTATCAATTACTACAAATTCACATCAAATTTTCAATATCAGTTACTACAAATTCAGTATCAATTACTACAAATTCACATCAAATTTTCAATATCAGTTACTACAAATTCATCATGTAATTCATTAGTAATTTAAAATATACTCCCTAAAATCTATGATCAATGTAGTATCAGCTTTTACAAATTCATCACCAAATTCATTATCTAATTTTTAATATCACCCATTACAAATTCATCATCTCATTCATCAGTCATTACATTTTTATGGGCTGAAGAAGAGCTGCAAAACTTGTCAAGCCAGCAGTATGGTTCGTCGGATAGTATTTGTGCAGCTATCTGTGCTCTCAATGCATTAACTTGTTCAAGGCTAATTTTTTCTGTAGTCTGCATTCCTTGTGCTATTTTTTCCATGAACATCATCACAAAAATTCCGCAGTCGTACCTGTATTTCTGAAGTTTAGTACTTTGAATATAATGATAAAACAATTATCTTTTCTTTATTTTGATAATGAATTGTAATTAGTATTATGTTTATCTAAAACTAGTATGTGAGAAAATAATATTATCTAATTGGTAATATGTGTGTAGGTAGTTATTGTGTATTGTGATTTTTTATATAAAATTCTGAACTATCTTCAAAATTACCCAGTGCTTTGTTGAGCACAGTCAACATTTTTAAGCACTGAATTTTTCCTGAGAATTGTTTTGTGCCCTTCTTCTTGTAACTCTTTGTTTAGGTAGTTCACTGCTGATTTCTGCAAACAGTGAAGGAAAATTAGAATAAATATAAACACATTTATCTTTTTTACTTTTTGTGTATTTTTACTTACCACATTAATGACAAATTTTGTATGTCCACTTCTGCAGGTTTTTGATCTCGTGGTCAAGTGCAGAGAGTCATAGTGGTTCCAAGTGCATTCTCCAACAACTAGTTCTAGCAGACTCCAATGATCATTGCCATGTATTGGGAATAATATGTTGCAACATAATGGATCTAAAAGTGTTCTTTTCATAAAAGGATTGAACATTTTTTTCTTGATATTTTCCAAGCTTCCATCCGTTGCTCTTTTCTGTAAAAAAAATTGTTTTAGAAAATTTATGTTTTATAAAAAAATGTTACTTTGAGAATATAGTTCACTTACTGTCATAGTTGTGTTAACATAGATAATGCTATTGCTTTTTTCTAGTTGCTTTGTTTTTCGGAACCAAAACTAATCATTGATCTACATTTGAAAAATAATATGGATAAAGTATATAAATTATAATGAAGGAAAGTTTAGTTTGTTGTACTTACTTGACCACAAATACTTTGTTGATAGAGGAGGTCTTCTATCATCATTTTTGTTATGGTGATGAAGTTTTCATCATCACAACTAAATGCTTCTTCGCTGGAAAATTGGACGATTGTTAATAAAAGAAATTAAGTTTAGTACGTACTATGTTGTTTGCATTTGATAGTAAAACAAAATAGAAGCCTTTATGGAATTATTTATTAAAAGTTAAAGATAAATTAATTTAGCTTTTTTAGTTTTTTTTAGTTTTTGTTTATTTTTGAGCAAGTGTGTGAGTGTATAGTAGTTGATAGATGTACTGATAGGTGACCAAACTAAAACAGAACCAACACAGTACTAATAATTAATCTAACAGATTGTTGATATATAGTTTGTGTGAGTGAAAAGTAGTTTAATTACTTACTTGTTTCCTCCCAAAACTTTGAAAAAAAGTTTCACATTTTGTTGCTGTTCATCAGTTAGATGCTTCATGAGTGGACACTTTTCAACATTCTTTTGCTTCTTCTTTTTTTGTTCTTTAGAAATGACATCTTCAACAACAATTGGATTTTCTGCAGCAATTTCTTGACTATGTTGTTTGATATTTTCAAATTTTAAACAATCTTCGGTTTCTAGAATGCAATCTTGAGTTTCCATCAAATCAAAACATGGAAAGTTAGCAGAACTATTTATATGCATCATACCAACTATCTTTCTTTTATTCGTACCTTTATCAGCTTCACTTTTTTCTTTGAAATCATTTTTTTTCTCCACATTATGCTCTTCAAAATTTTCCAGCTTTTGAAGTTTCATTTCAAGATTGTGGAGTCTTTGTTCAGCCAGCTGTCTTGAATGTTGTTCCTCATTCAGTTGTTCTGCCATACTTTTCATCTCAGCAGATAAAAAGTTCACTTTCCTCTCTAACTCTTTTATGCTATTAGAGCAGTCTGTAGCATATTTGTCATATTCCAACCCAGTATATATTTTTTTTGAAAAAAAGTCTTTTTCCTCTTTAGTTACATTTGCAAATTTCTTTAAAATCTGCATGGAAGGTATTTGAAATTAAATTTGGACATGTAATATCTTTGAAATTCTATGAAGTTAGAAATCAGAAATTATTAAAAATATACAGGTAAAAAAATTTCAGACACTTGATAAATGGAAACAACATGCAGGCACATTCATATGGGAAGGAGAGAAGACTAGGAAAATCTATAATGCACACACAATAGTTGTTACGTATAAATATAGATATGTAATTAAATAACCTACAAACTACATAAATTTAGAACACTATCCCTATTAAATAAGACACATATAAACATATGTACTCATATAATTTTGTTTATCAACAAATATATATAGTTCATTATGTACTTAAATCAATTTCTATAAAAACATATATGCATTTATCTTTTTTAACTAGGGTTTAATTTAGTTGTATATTTTCTGTAATAAATTTAAATATGAGTAAATCAAGAAAAATGTTTAATATGTATAACTATATAACAAATATAAGTAATGCCTAAATTGTTATAAAATCATTTACATTAACAGATAAATGTTTTTATCTTTTATAGCTTTTAAGCATGGTAAAATTAATGAAGAAATTTGGAGTTGGGCAGAAACTGAATTGTACTTAAATCATTATGTATTTATGTATTTAAAAGTAGCATACCTTATCATTGTCTATTTCATCAAGGTCCAAATCTTTTAATTTTGACAAGTCCCATTTTCTCATCCTTGGGATTTTGCTTTCCAAATTTTCTTTTTCATCGATGATTTGCGTCCTTTCACAAAACCAACACTGCCAATAAGACCATGCAAATAAGCATTAACATTTAACATTTTTGTAAAAAGCATTGGTATAAATTTATTTATATTTGCTTAAAGTTTTTAAATCATACCAGTAAGACCATAGTACATCCAGGTGTGCTTCTTGGATTAGCATAGTATTTTTGTACATTTTTCATGACATTTTCACATATTGCTCTCGGCCAAGAGATTGAGTTAAATTTTTTTAAGTTTAACAGCTTTGATAAGAAGCCCCACTGCATGTAGTTCTGATTGTTAGGAAAGAAAAAAGTAATAATCAACAAGAGCAACAACAATTTGACTAAATCTTCATTCCCGTTTTCTTCCTCTATCATTTTTTTCAACCTTCTTGTGACTGTCTTCTGGCTAATTATGTCATTTTCTTCGAAATTTGTAGTCAGAAACTCTGAAAAACTCTCCATTGCTGTGGCCTTATTTGAAGTTGGTATTGGAAACAAATCCTCTCCAGATAAATTCATTCCAAATATAAGGCTAACTTCTTCAGGTGTGATTTTCAGCAGTTTGTTTCCAATTTTGAAAGCTTTTTCTTTAATACTGAAAGAAGTAATTAGTTGGTCTAAATTTGAAGCACTTTTCCGTATGTTTTGCCGTTCTATGCCATTGGTGAGAAACATATTAAAAAAGTTTTTGAATGGCGTTTTGTTGATATAACTTTTTGCTTCTGAAGATTGAATGTTTTTTTCCTTTACCATCATCATAACTTTGTACACAGCATCTAAATTACATCTGTATGTTCCACTGTACAGATGTTTTTTCTGTCTTTTCAGCCTGTTTTGAATTTCATATTTGTCAACATCATCTGACTCATCTGTTTCAATATTTATTTCTTCAGAATCATAACTTGCTTCATTTAGTTTTTCTGAAATTGTTCCTTCGTCATCTGAGTTTGTTAGATGTTCTTTTTCAGTCATTTGTGAGATTTGCTATGTTGGTTTAGCTTCATCCTACATTCATGAAAATAATATCATTAATTGGGATCCTAAATTTATTTTTGCATATTCATGAAGATAATATCATTTTGCTCAAGAATCATAATGCACATAAAGTATAATAAACACTTTTGTTGAGTAACTATGTAGTACTGATGGCTAATTTTTTTTCCAAAGTATAGAAAGATAATCTGTTTTATCTTTTTTAGGTGTTTAAGTAATGGTCATTTAGAAATCTGAAAACTTAAAGAGAATGAAACACAAAATAGCCATCAGAATATTATTTATAAAAAAGATAAATTCTTTTATCTTTTTTAACAAAGCATTAACAACAAATTATCCATTACAAATTAGTGATCAGTTATTAGAATTTCATCATCACAATAGCCTTGAAGTAATAACATGTACAACATGTATGAATGCAGTGCACAGTGCAGACTTATATGGTCAGAGAATCAAGCTACAACATTAACAAATAGTCAGATCCAAAAGTGAGAGTACAAAGAAGTGCACAGCATACACATAAGCAAATGCAACATGAAAACAAATCTAGATCAATGCAAATGAAGCAACCAAACCTGACTGAAGTGTTCAAATATTACATATATACATGTGTGTAACATCAAGTGAATATGCAACATCATACACATTGAAACCAGAGTCCAACGCAGACATTTCGACAAGATAAGAATGCAAGTGCAGACAAGCTACAATATGACAGACTGCATTTAAAGCAACAACTCAACTCAGTGCACATCAACCCAATACAAACTACATGAAGTATATGGAATCTAGATTCCAATTTAATATGTATATACAAATTGAAGAGTACAACTAAATATTATACATAACATAAGTAGGAAAACAGTTACCAATGGAGTTGAAGATAAAGGTGATCTCTGGCTGTGTTGATCGCAGAATGGGCTAGATAAAGGTCTAATATTTATGCATTGGGTTCCAGCTTCATTTATAAATATGCACGTTGTTTTCTGTATGAATAACTTTGATTTTGATGACCTGGTGTGCATTTTTACGCTGCATAAAAATTGTCATACATAATGAAATGTTAGAAAGAGTGAAGAATAATTTTTTTGTACTTGTAATTGTAATTATCAAACACAACTAGGGTTGTAATTCTAATAAGTAATTGTGTGTAGGTAGTTATTGTGTATTGTGATTTTTTATATAAAGGGGAATCATATATAGTTCATTATCTAATTAAATCGTTTTGTATAAAAACATAAATGCTTTTATCTTTTTTAAGTAGGGTGTAAATTTGCTGTATATCTTTTGTAATAACTTTTAAATCATGAAAAAATGGCAAACATGTATAACATATACTAGTCACTATTTAAGATAACTAAGGCTTAAGTTGATTTGAACCAATTATAGTAAAAGATAAATATGTTTATCTTTCGTAGCTGTTGAACATAGGAACATTACAACATAACTGTGTTTACACAATACATACAATTTTTGAAGTACTGAAGTTAAAATTATGTTAAAGCAACTCAAAGATAAACAAACATGTTAAATCCATTACATTCTTGTATTAAATCATTTAGATTAAAAGATAAACAGATTTATATTTTTAAGTTGTTGAATATGACCAGTTTTACATCACGTTAAATCATTACAAAAACAACAAACACCTTACATGCATTACAAAAACTGTTATATATAAACACAATCAATAGAACTTATTTGTTACTTGTCAAACACAAGCAAAAACAACCCATAAATAGCAAATAAAATCAATCAGTGAATGACTACTTACTTCAGCTAACAAAAACAATCGATATATAGCAAAAAAAAACAATCGATGAACAACAAACAGCAAAGATAAACAAGTATTTACTTGTTCAGCAACAAGTGAATAGAAATCACGTCTTGCAACTAGTGAATAGAAATCGCGTCTTAGTTTCTTCAGCTGAAGAAAAGTGAATCAATCGATATATAGCAAACAGTAGAAATAAACAATTACTTACTTGTTCAGTTGAGAAAAGTTAGGCGGTACGATTTCTTCAGCCAATCGATAATCCAACTGAGGCGATTTTGTTTCTAAACCCTACTTTTGTTTTTCATTTGGAGGTTTGGCGGCAGATATGGATTAGCGAGAAGTAGAGGGTTTATTTTCGACCCGTGTCCTGGAAACTAATTTTTTTGAACACGGGTCCTAGAAAATAATTAGTTGATGGTAATAGGCCCTTATAGTGAAATTCCCTTTATAACAATCTCCCGTTTTGATGAAACGTAAGTTTCCTTGCTGGTTTTTGTGGTGATTGATGAATTTTACATTCCTAACTTTCCTATTTGGATTTTTGATGATCTTTTACTGAATTTTTTACTTGGTGAATACAAAATTTCCCTGTTGATTTTCATGATGATTTGTGAATTTCTGATTTCCTTATTGGATGTGTGGTAATCTCTTGTGAGATTTCCGATTTAATGGATTCCAAATTTCCTTGTGGAATTTTTATGATGGTTGATGAATTTTGTATTCTTAATTTCCTCAATGAGTCTTTGATGATCTCTTATTGGTTTTCTAGTCTCTTATGGGATTTCAGATATAATGAATTTTAAGTTTTCTTACTGGATTTATAATCATTCATGAATTTGCTTGGTTAGGATTTTGATGATCTCTTGTTGTTTTTATAATTTGATGAACCTTACACTTCCTTATGAATTTTGATGAAGAGTTATGATTTTCATATTCCTGATCGCCTTATTGGATCTTTGGATCTTTGGTTTTGTGGATCCTAAATTATCCTTATTCACTTTCATGGTGATTCGTGAAATTCATATTCTTGGTTGCTAAATTGAAATTTTTGATGAACACTTATTGAGTTTCCGGTTTAGTGAGTTCTAAAGTTTCCTTGAGGATTTCAATGATGATTTATGGATTTCGTGTGCACGATTTCCTCATTAGATTTTGAATAATCTCTTGTTAATTTCCAGATTTTATGGATTTTGAATTTCCTTGTGGATTTTGATGGTAATTCATGGATTTCATAATTCTGATTTCCTTATGGGTCTCCTTTTGACGAAAGGCTATAAAGCAACTTCTTTTGACGAAGTCGAAAGAAAGCAAGCAGGAGAGAGAAGCCCAGCCTCCAGCGGCAGCAGAAGAATAACTAAAACCCTTTCGACTAGGTCAAAGGGTATGGCTCAGTGGACATTACGAAAGCAGAAAGTCCGACCTTTCGACCCTGTCGAAGGCTCTGGGTCGAAAGGTCCCAACCCACACCTATAAATATGGCCCCAGGGGTCAGTTATAGGGGATCGACTTTCTTTTACTTGCTCACTTGTATTTTTCCGAAACTAGTAAACCCTAATTCTCAAATCAGATTGGGGATTTGGTCAATTTGTACAATTGAGTTCAATAAAAAGAGGATTGAGTTAATCTTGCTTACTTAGCTGCTCGGATTTCCTTAATTTTCACTAGTATGATAACCTACAGTCGACTTGATTGAAAGGGGCCCATTCGACCAAGTCGAAGCCCTTAGTCTTCTTATTTCCAAGAAACTTTGGCTCAAATCAACTAGATTGCAAGTGCTACCCCTCTCGATAGAGTTGAAACCTTTTCAACTCAGCCATTTCCTGAGCCTGTTAGGTTCCTAACCTAAGCTCCTTCATCTGTGTCGAAAGGAGATTTCGATAGAGTTCTAAGTCAACTCATTGGAAAGGATCTACCAAAAGGAAAAATACCCTTTCGACTGTGTCGAAAGGTACTAAAGGAGAATCTTTGATCACTTTTACTTATCAGGAAAGCTTTAGTAATCTCCACTCATTCGAAAGGAGGTTCCGAAAGTACTACTCATACTCCAACTTGAAATTTGAGGTGTTGACAAGTTTTCTTGTGATTACTGGAGTGATAGTAATTAACACTTAGAGTTATATTATCTTAAGGTGTTCAGATTTCAGACCGATAGATCCCGGAGAGAAGATAAATCATTTTTCATCCATGTGAGAATTGATACATTTTTAGATTTGGGTAGGCAGATCTTTTTCGGAAGATCCGTTATGGTGTAAATACGGTTGTCTCTTTCGGAAGGCGGATTTTTACATGCATCTTAGTCTATAGATACTACAACCTATTAGTTTATTTTGTTTTATACAGTTAGACTATGTTTACCTCTTTAAGAAGGTAAATTTTCATAGGAAAAATCAGGTACACGGCTGCTCTTTTCTTTGAGTGTTGCCCTAATCTGGAGTCTCTTTCAGAAGGCTTCCTTTCTATGTAGCGGGTCTCTTTCGATAGATTTCGTGTCACTGTATTAAACTGATAGATTACTACAATTATTATTTCATTATTGATGATTGTTTCCTCGGAGATTTTTAGTCTGGATATTCTGTATCCTTTATGGCTTGGAGAAATCTTGAATTGGTTATCACCATATTTTGAGATGATAGTGTATTGAGACTTGATATGTATTTATGAAATGGTGATTTGTTAGATATGCCTTATTTGAGTATTTGTATTGGGCATATTTTATTTATGACTTATTTGGTTATTGTTAAGTCAAAATTTTGAGATCTGTATTTATTGGTTTGATATGCCCTTTTGAATTTTTGGGTTTTAGGCATATTTTGAGATGACATATTTTAGAGTTAAGTCATTTATGGAATTATAAAGTAGTGAATTTAAATAATATGCCTTATTATGATTGTTTGTTTGTTTGGCATATTTTATATGGCTTATTATTTTAAGTCATATAGTTATGATATTAATATGTTACCTTTTTATTTAGATATAGTCTAACCAGTTTATTATTTTAATACTCAGGTCGGGCCGAGACTTTACAGGTACAGGGACCCATTGACCTTTGGATGTTGGGCTAGCATTGAAGTAGGCTATTTTGAGAGTTTTAGTTTACTTCATACTTGTATATATTGACAGTTAGGAGTTTAGGTCATCTATATTATATATTAGTGACTTTGTACCTGATACAAGATTTTGGATATGATGTACATATTTATGTGGGTATAGTACTCATATCTTGTAGACTCATATTCTAGTATGTATATGATGCTGATGTATATTATTCCGCTGTGATCTATGACTCTGATTCTGATTTATCTATATTATATACTATTCTGAATATTTTTAATCGGTGTGTTTATTACTTTGTATTAATACTATACATGTATAAATTTCAGTTCAGTTCTTCAAAAAGGTAAATAAGACGTATCAGTGTTAGTATAAAGATATATTCACAATCGATCGCCCTTAACCAGCCGTATTCTCCAGATTAGCAGACGACATTAATGTTCTTTGCCAAACTGGGTATAGCATTGGGGTCGTTACAATAACCTATGCCTTGTTTCAGTAGCCAGTCCAGAAGATCCTCTTTATGTTGTAGATAGGTGAGTATTTATAAGGGAATTCAGTGAGTATTGGGTCAGAAGTTAGAGTGTAGAAAAGTCTAGTTATTATGCCAAGTCATCATCGAAAATCTCAAATCAATCTGAGTAATTTCTATGGATCACTAGCTATCCATAGGGGATGGATCGCTAGCTATCCATTGGGGATGGATCGTTATCTATCCATCAACTTCGCATATTTTTCGGCTAGAAGCCTTTTCTTAGTGCTATGAAGAAGCTTGGAAAGTTTAAGGGCGATCTGACCCATCTTGATGGATCGCTCGCTATCCATAGAGGATGGATCGCTAGCTATCCATCCACTTGGCATATTTTGAGTGATCTTAGTTTGGTTGTGTTCCTATCTTCTATTTAAGTGCCTTATCCTAATATAAAGTCGTTTGGAGTTTGTTTGATCATCCGTCTTCATGGGTCATCTGGTCCAGAAGAATCTTCCATAACTCGCTCAATACTTAACCAAATCACATGAAACTTCACACATGCAATGTAGATGAGTAGGAGAGCCTTGCCTATGGATCATAGGTCATGGGGCCCACTCTTCATGGGTCGGACCCGATGGATCAGACTTGCCCAATTCGTAGAAGAATCGTCTATAGCTCGCTCAAAACTTAACGAAATAAGATGAATTTTGCAGATACTCTCTCTAGGGTGTGTGGGACCTACATAATAAATTCCAGGTTGTGGGGCCTAATATACATGGATCGTTAGCGATCCATCTAGTTAGGTCACTAGCGATCCATCAAACCACCTCTAAATGATTCCAATTATTTTATGAGCCTTCTTTTATGTCTTCTGAGCGTTCTCCCAAAATGTCAATTCAATCCGACGTCATATGAGTTCTTTAGGTCCATTTTAAGTTAGCTGTTTTTGGTCAAACGGCTTGAATCAGATAAATCTTCACTTAAAGAGCTAGATTGTTTGGCATGCTATGAAACTTGGCAAGTATTCTCAGAAGAGATAGTAGATCATGATGCAAGAGGCTTTGACAACTCATGTTGTTTCCTTTTTGAATCGCTAGTGATCCATGGATGATGGATCACCAACGATCCATCTACTTAGTGGATTTTTGGGTTGTTTCTCTTAAGTTCCATTGGCTTGTTCTTTTAGATGCCTTGTTTAAGTTACAAGTCATTCTGGCTTAATCTGGATGTTCTAACTCCTATAGTATTCTACTGGGTTAAAAACCCAATTAACAGCGGCTATCGTTTTTGCCTTGAAAATGTGGTGGCATTAACTTTTGGGAGAAAGGTTTGATCTATTTATGGATCATAAGTCTCTTAAATACCTATTGTCCCAAAAAGACATAAACCTTAGGCAATAAAGGTGGATGGAGTCTATAGCATTATACGATTTTTGAGATTTAATATACCCGCGGGAAAGGAAATGTCATTGTCGTTGCCCTTAGCCGAAGACACGCTACTCTAGCTATTATATACGAGTGGAGGTAGTTGGAATTCCTCTCAAATTTTATTGAAATTCACTCCGAGATATTTGGTAGGAATGGAAGTAAGGCCGGCAATTGTGGACCGCATCTGTCAAGATCAGAAGAAGGATGTGACAATAGTAGATATTTTGGTTAAGCTAAATAGGGGAGAGTATTTCCCTAATCAAGGCAAGTATTATATCGATGAAAGAGGATGGCTATGGAAAAATGGACGCATCTGTATTCCAATGGTGGAGGACGTTCTAGAGGAAGTACTAGCCGAGTGCCACCGGTCTAAGATGGATATCCATCTCGAATGAGATAAAATGTATAAGGACATGAAGCGGGTTTTCTATTGGCTGTGAATGACAAGGCAAGCAGCGGAATATGTAGCAAGGTGTTTGACATGCTAATGAATCAAAGCTAAGAAAGAAAAGCCTAGAGGTCTTTTATTACAATTGGAGGTTGCAACTTGGAAGTGGAAGCACATAATGATGGATTTTATAGAAGGGCTACCTAGGAGTTAAAGAGAAAATGAAGCAATTTGGGTTATAGCGGATGGGCTCACGAAAAGTGCTCATTTTGTTCCTGTAAGAAGTAATAGGACCACAGCGTCACTAGCCCAGATTTACACCAAGAAGGTAGTCCTATTACATGGAATTCCAATCACTGATAGAGACCCCTTATTTACTATTGAGTTTTGGAGGAATTTGTTGTGACGATCACCCTACACCACCAACACCCAATAATACATATATAATGTGCTGCTACAGTGCACGACGGACGTAAGATGACCGTCAAGGTTGTAAGGTAAATAAAACAACACAGAACCGATCATATACCTCACAGTACATCGAATAAAATATAATAGTAAATATCTCAAATATAAAACAGGCGAGATAGTAATAACTGAATGAATCGTAGAAATTAGGGTAAATAGATCCATACAGTATACAACATAAATGATAAAGTTATGCATCAAATAATAACTCATAAAAAAACTGTCTCTAAATAATAAAGGCACTAGCAAGCTCCATTGTAACACCTCGTAAAATTAACGATAAATAATAAATAATTAATAAGGCTCCAAAAATGGAATTTGAGAAAACTTTGGAATTTGGTCACTAAAATTCCACCATTGCAGTCGTGATGATTTTCTGAGCAACTTTCATATTTGGAATTTTGCAATCGGAGCTCAAACAAAAAAGTTGTAACGACCCATAAATTTTAGTTGTTTTATTTATTTAATTTATTGAATTTTTGTGAAATTTTAAATAATAAAAATTTGATATTTTGAATACGTCTATTTAAACATAGCCACCGGTAAATTTTAATCAGAAAATATGAAAGTTTATTTTCTACTTTTATTTTATTTAAATATATATCAATTAATATTTGATGATAATTAAATGTTTTCCAAACCTGAATATTTTTACATAGAAAAATTCTAAATCATTTTCTGACTGAGACGTCATTCTTCGTTTTTCCAAATTCGGGCTTCTTCAGCTCCATCGGTCTTATTTTTCTGCGTTTTTGCTGCATTTTCTACTAGTAGAAAATTCGAATTTTTTATAATTCAATCGTAGCGCTGATATCCGTATACCGTTGTGATCGTCTCATCATGCTGATCTCTGATGTATATTCAATTCTGTGTTTTGAAGTCTGGTATGCAGCGGAATCCGCGAAAACGGTAACCGAATCGGTAGTGTATTTTGTACCTTTTGTTCTCTCTTGACTTTTCAAGTGCACAGCCTTCTAGCCTAGCCTGTTACCTTTATCATGAAACGACGGTGTTTCTTCAGGTTACATTATTTATTATTGTGCCTTTTTCTTTGCTTGCTTTTCGGTTCTAACAAAAAATTTAATATACATAATTCCCAAAATTGCAAGCTTCAGCAACTTTTCCTCTCCTCTTCATTTTTGTCAAACCCAAGTGTTCTCTGTAGATCCATATTCTTTTCTTCTCCTTTGAAACTTTGCACACGACCTTCTCAACCGCGCCTCTTCCCCTTGAACTCGACAACCGTGCACGCTCATTTCCCTACACGCAAGCTTTGGCCGAGCACAAGTTTTCTCCTCCCCGTGCTCACGCCTTCCACCGTCCAAGTCACCACCCAGCCCTCCGCCTCCACATGACACCCAGCAACTCCACCACGTTATCCCGTACCACCCACCTCGCCTCTCCTGACTGACCCGACCCGCTGCTCCATGGCCAGCACAAGTTCTCATCCTGTCCCTCTCTTCCCCTCCTTGCACACACAACTCCGCCTACATCGTGCTCCAGCCTTCCTATTAAGGTATTCCACATTATTATTATATTATGTAGGATATATTGTTTATATAAGTTCTATGTACAAGTTGTTAGAATAATTTGTCTGCATTTTGGGTTTAGTTTACAAGTTTTAACAAGTCTACATATATATATTTAATATAGCAATATCTAATGTAGCAGCTAGTGTATATTATATATATAAGCAAGTTTAAAGTGGTATGCTTTTCTTAAGAAGTATATATATTGTAAAGTATATAACGGTCTAGTTTATATATTAGTATTTATATATAGTGTTCTGATTTGTGCGTTATATATATATGCTAGTTTTATATCATATGGGGTATTATAACTATTAGTTTGTATACATGGATCTGGGTGTATAAGTTTCTGATAGTATTTTGTTCGTATAAATTTTACAGTATTATATATGACCTTATTCATATCAGATTTTTGTTATTTTTATTACATAAAGTTATAATTGCTTATTAAGAATGATGGTATAGCACAGTTGTATGTTATATATATTTTAAGTTGTTTATTTATAAAAGTTTATAAAGATTATATTATAGTATGTCTGTGGGTCCTGCGATGCATGTTATATTAGTTTATTAAGTTTTGTTACAATATGTTTGGATTTTGAACTCATACAGGTGTTAAGATTTTATATTAGCCTTGTTGTGTTTCTTCAACCGAAAGAAATTTAGTATTATGTATATTTGTATATTGTATGTTGTTGAACAAAATTGCATATATATATATATATATATTATTTTATTTATGGCTCTATTTATAGAAAATATACATATCTGTTTTAAAGTTTGAATCTACTGTCTAACTGCACCAGTAAATATATGATATGCTGTATATAAGTTTATAATTATACAAATATAATATGTGTACTGCATTTAATATGTGTTTGAAATTTAAAATATTTTTTATATATAACTATATTTATATAAATATTGGGTTCACTTATACCATTTATCTTCATTGGTTCAGTTCTGATTCGATTTTGTCAAATTCTTATTTGTCAACTTTGATCGTCGAACTCGTATCCATCGTGCTTTGCTTCGAAATTCGCGCCTGGATTCGTAATTCATCTGATTCTCGTTCATCTCTCTAGCCTCAAAAGGTGAGCAATCACTCACGATTAATGTTCTTTTATTTATTAAATTTGATTTCAATTGAAACGACAATTGAAATATGCTGATGTTAGTTATTTACACTGTTATATATATGTTATTACTTGTATCAGTTCACCTGTGACATCTGACACCATTATCTGCCAATTGAAATATGCCGATGTTAGTTATTTACACTATTATATATATGTTATTACCTATATCAGTTCACCTGTGACATCTGACACCATTATTTGTTATTTATATTGATGATATATGCATGTTATATTATTATCATATCTGTTATCACTCTGCAAGTTCCCTGTTAGTATAGAATCACTATGGGTTGAAATGATACATACCCAAACGGACTTTAGAATATGAGAAAATCGTTATGGGTTGAAATGATAAACCCAAGCGATTTTCAATTGAATTGAATTTGAGATTACGGGTTGAAATGATATATATATATATATACCCGTATATATTTAAATTGCGGATTGAAATGATAAATATCCGTATCACTTGACCATAGGATAGAAAATTATATACAAACACCATTGATCTAAATATAAATAATTTGAAATGATTTCTATGGTTTTGGAAAGATATATATATGGTTTTAATTGATATTGAAATTATTCTTATAAATAAGTTTAAATTAAAGTGGATTTAAATTTATTTGGAATTGATTAATTAAGTATTGTCTTTAAATATATCGATTTGAAATTTATTGAATTTGAAGATTTAAGAATAAGTTTTATAACGTGGTTTTGATTTAAGATGATTTAAAGGAATATTTCAAGTTTAAATAAATTGAAGAATATTAAATGATTTGAAATTTGGATTGTATTTAAATGATATTTTATTTTATTAAGTGAACATTTCAAAGCAAAATAATATCTAAGTGAATTCGTTATATATATTAGATTTTCAAATTTAGTTTTGAAATGTGAAATATTTAAAGTTTCGAAATAT
The DNA here is from genome assembly GCA_030737815.1 of Allium fistulosum. NCBI lineage: Eukaryota > Viridiplantae > Streptophyta > Magnoliopsida > Asparagales > Amaryllidaceae > Allium > Allium fistulosum. Next base: position 494,891,017 of record CM060901.1, read on the forward strand.
ATTGGAAGTGAAATTGTTTATTTTCTGGTTCAAATTGGTATTTGAAATCGATATAAATTGAAATGGATTTATTGAGAAATTGAATTGATTTGAAATTTATGAATTGAGATTGAATTAAGTTGAATTTGGAAGTCGAGTTAATTTAAATCAATTTGTGAATATGTGGAAGCTATTTTATTTTATAAAGTATTTTTAAACTATATCTACAACTATTTATATTTTAATTTATAAATTATTTTAATATAAACTATTTTATATAAATCATTTTCAATATATATTATTTTATTATAAACTATTTTAACTTATAACTATTTTATATAAACTATTTTTATTTAATAAACTATTTTATTTTATACACTAATTTTAATATCTAAACTGTTTAAAAGGAAAGTGTTATGAATTCCAAATGTTATGATTTCAAACTATAGTTTCAAAGTGTTATGAATTTCAAGGTTTTGATTTCCAAAGTGTTTTGATTTTAAAAGACTTACGATTTTGAAAGCGATATAACTTTGGAAAGTGATATCATTTTGGAAATGGATTTATTTGAACTGGAAATGATATCGTATGGATATGGTTTTGAAATGGCAATGATATTTCGGTTTTGAAATATAAACTATTTTGAAAGTTTATTAAATGACCAATCGGTGTAATAATTACGTAGTTATTGAAGAGTTCGGGATCGGTTAGGGACATACTCTCTGTCCAAACCGAAAATCACTTTAATAACTATTATACGCGGAGTATAATCCAGAATGAAGTGGTTGGAATGATGACGTTGCTGGATTTGAAGAAAGAGAACGTTAATGTATAGCCTTGACACTTGTGTCAAATTGGAAATGACTTAAACAGAAGCCGTGCCAGGCCAGTGAGGTTAGCTACCTCTAGCGGACACACTTCTTCGTAAACTACTCATTACTTGTTTTTGATTGGTGTGCACCCTTGATTTGGGGGTGTTGTTTCACGGTATGGCGATCGTTGCGGCGATGCGTTCTCACCAGTCCGGATCAGGCAAACGGTAGTTTCACTACCTTGGGTATTGCCTCATGTGCCTTGTCATACTCGTACCCCTATGCGCGACCACTACGATTTGTTTTGTCTTATACCTATGGAGTACTCCCTGATAGACCACTAGTTTACGGTGGAGTTTACAGTACTGTATAGACTATGACGCTTATATAAAATGTGTTAAGGGGGATAATGGTAACGCCTTAACGCTATTTTGATATTTTATATTACTGATAGGCATTATCTACTTAGCGTACACTACTACATAGTAGATAGTTTAACGGATCCTTAGAGGATGGTTATCCCAAACATCCTTTGAGTTACTTGTATTTCAGTTGATATTTCACTTGAGTTGGATTTATTGATATAAGAATGTTAATCCTGACTCGAGTGTTTGTGTTTTGCTTTACGCTCGGGTCAGACTGAGTGATACAGTATTCGAGACTCACCTTTTGGAGTTGGAGCTTTGCTTGGAGATCCAGCTATCTATCTAGCTTTCAGTTATTCAGTTGATTCCAGTGATGTATTCAGATCTTGTATTTGACTATTGTATTGAGATATCTATGTATTCGAGACCTCTGTTGTATCTTGTTTAACTCTGTTTTATATATAGTAGCTTCATGAACTACTATTCTTTTGTTTCCGCTGCATTAATTTATATTACTATGTGTCTGTGATTATTTATTTACTGTATATGCTGAGTTTTGCCAAATTTTAATTAACAATCTAATATTTTGAGCAATTCAATTCCGACATGTATGGATGCGAATGGTTGAAAATATCGGGTCATTGCAGTTGGTATCAGAGCTTTGGTTTTAGGCAAAACTCAGCATATAGAGTAAATTCAATTACAAAATCACGTTCGTTCGAGCTTGAATTCCTTCTTCTTTGATTCGGTTTCTTTGAATTTTGGAACGTTCCCTTCGGTTCCAAAGTCCATTCGTGTCTCCCCTATTCGTGTCTTTTAATTCTGGAGTATCCCATAACTCCACTTTGAATGATCTCTATAACAAGTCGGCGGTCTCGCCAATATCTGAATAATTTGTAAAAGAATGAAACTCCTGTACAACCAGCATTGATTCATCGAAGGTTTCTGTATCCTCGTTTTACGATGCTGTTATCTTTTGCTATACCCGAATTCTATCTCTGGCGATCGAATGTCGATTTGTCGTAGAATTCTACATTGAATTTATTCTTGGAATCATGGTTGACCCGGTTAAGGTTACCCGCGATTTATATAAGTTTGTCCATCTTCGGTTTGAAAACTCAATTATCTTATCTTCCTATCGATTCTACCTTTTAGTTGAATTCTTTTAGTTAGGGTTTCTCTAATCTGAATCTCCATCTTTGTTTTGAAATCCATTAGAGGATATCCGAGTGAGGGAGTGTATTTGTAATTAATATTAAAATGTTTTATATATTGTGTTGTTTGAGTTGTTGATGTTGATTTGGGTTTTCGATCGATTCGTCTGATCAACGCTATCGATAGGATTTCCAAAACACTTGAACAGAGCAAACTGACACATCACTATTTTCAAATTTGGTAAATGAAATTAATTTTTATGATTATATTATAAATATATAAGTAAGATTTTCTGGAATTTAATAAGTTAATTAAATTGGTTGTTTGAAATGATAATATTTGATTATCATTTATTGTTCTAAATGAATTTATAAACATGGTTTATAAATTGATCTGGGAATTGAAATGAATTTAAATTAAGAATTTGAGAATTTAATTTTCGGTGAATCCAAACTTTGGTTTTAAAATTTTAAAGTGTATATTATTTAAAGTAATTTCAAAATAGAAATCGTTTTAAAGAACTTTAAATGTTTAAATCAGTACTCTTCTCTTTTGTCGTTGGAAAATAATTTCGGTGATGGCGGCCGCATCATCGATATTCATTTTCGAGTTTCAAAGTGGAGAGACCATCCAGTAGCTTTGCTACACTTTTGTTTAAGAAATTAATTTGATTTGAAGTTGAATATGTAATTGGATAATGTACAATATAAAATGAATTTATAAGGAAAGATTTGAGTGTTATAATAAATGTTATACACTTAAATTTTATTATAAAGATGTTAATAGAGATAAATAGAATAATAAGTTAATTGAATAATGGATGAGACAAATAAATTTGTTTGAAGGAATTAATAAAACTAAATTAGATTAACTTATGGAAATACCTTGAATTTAAAATCAATTATTGAATATAAATTAATTTAAATCGGAATTTATATAGTTTAAATTAATTTATATGGTTTAAATATATGTGATAGGATATATTAAGTGGAATAAATTTAATAATAATTTGGAACAAAGAAGAATTCATTTGAATAAAATATGATTTTATCAAATGCTTATACACTTAATGATAATAGAAAATGTTAATTAAGAAAAATTGAATAAAAAGATAATGAGTAAATGAGATAAATAAAATAAATTTTGTTTGAAGAAATTAATAAATTGAAATTGATCAACTAGATGAAATACCTTGGATAAAAATATATATATATATATATATAAATCTATTATTGAATATAAATTAATTTAAATTGAAATTTATATGGTTTAAATTAATTATTTATTTTGTTTTCCAATCTATTTTTCTTTCTGGTTGTTTCCATTTTCCTACCTCCTTCCTTTTCGGGGACGAAAAGTTTTGAGTGGGGGAGAGTGTAACGACCCGTAAATTTTAGTTGTTTTATTTATTTAATTTATTGAATTTTTGTGAAATTTTAAATAATAAAATTTTGAAATAAAAATTTGATATTTGGAATATGTCTATTTAAACATAGCCACTGGTAAATTTTCATCAGAAAATATGTAAGTTTATTTTCTACTGTTATTTTATTTAAATCAATATCAATTAATATTTGATGATAATTAAATGTTTTCCAAACCTGAATATTTTTACATAGAAAAATTCTAAATCATTTTCTGACTGAGACGTCATTTTTCGTTTTTCCAAATTCGGGCTTCTTCAGCTCCGTCGATCTTATTTTTTTGCGTTTTTGCTGCATTTTCTACTAGTAGAAAATTTGAATTTTTTATAATTCAATCATAGCACTAATATCTGTATACCGTTGTGATCGTCTCGTCGTGCTGATCTCTACGGTATATTCAATTCTGTGTTTTGAAGTCTGGTATGCAGTGGAATCCGCGAAAACGGTAACCAAATCGGTAGTGTATTTTGTGCCTTTTGTTCTCTCTTGACTTTTCAAGTGCACAGCCTTCTAGCCTAGCCTGTTACCTTTATCATGAAACGACAGTGTTTCTTCAGGTTACATTATTTATTATTGTGCCTTTTTCTTTGCTTGCTTTTTGGTTCTAATAAAAAATTTAAAATACATAATTCCCGAAATTGCAAACTTCAGCAACTTTTCCTCTCCTCTTCATTTTTGTCAAACCCAAGTGTTCTCTGTAGATCCATATTCTTTTCTTCTCCTTTGAAACTTTGCACACGACCTTCTCACCCGCGCCTCTTCCCCTTGAACTCGACAACCGTGCGCGCTCATTTCCTACACACGCAAGCTTTGGCCGAGCACAAATTTTCTCCTTCCATGCTCACGCCTTCCACCGTTCAAGTAGCCACCCAGCCCTCCGCCTCCACGTGACACCCAGCAACTCCACCACGTTATCCCGTACCACCCACCTCGCCTCTCCTGACCGACCCGACCCGCTACTCCATGGCCAGCACAAGCTCTCGGCCTGTCCCTCTCTTCCCCTCCTTGCGCACACAACTCCGCCTACATCGTGTTCCAGCCTTCCTATTAAGGTATTCCACATTATTATTATATTATGTAGGATATATTGTTTATATAAGTAATAGTTTATATAAGTTCTATGTATAAGTTGTTAGAATAATTTGTCTGCATTTTGGGTTTAGTTAACAAGTTTTAACAAGTCTACATATATATATTTAATATAGCAATATCTAATGTAGCAGCTAGTGTATATTATATATATAAGCAAGTTTAAAGTGGTGTGCTTTTCTTAAGAAGTATATATATTGTAAAGTATATAACGGTCTAGTTTATATATTAGTATTTATATATAGTGTTCTGATTTGTGCGTTATATATATATATGCTAGTTTTATATCATATGGGGTATTATAACTATTAGTTTGTATACATGGATCTGGGTGTATAAGTTTCTGAGAGTATACATTGGTTTTTCTAAGCAACTTAAACAAAATATCTTAACATAGTTCAACATGAATATCTAATTTAACTTCAGCAAAGTCTTTAAAATAGCATCTAAGTCCTTAAGCAGTTAACTCATCCAAGCTTGATCAATGAAATTCCTATTTTCCTGCATAATCACCATGAACTGCCTCATACAAATATGAGACACCCAATGGTGCATAAACACAAAAGGGTCAGACTAATGTCTGGTATGAGTAATCTACCTAAAAACATGATTTTATAAGACTTTTATTTATATTCAAATACTTTGAACTAATTGAGAAACTCAATATCATCTTTGTGCATGTTTTTGTGAGGCATGTGCATTCATTTCAGTACTAAACAAATTATATATGATCACAGTGATTTAGTTCAGAGAAAACAATCAGAAGACTCACCAATAAAACATCATAAACCAACCAATACAATCATCAATTCAGTCATCAAGCCCCCTTTTCAAATTTACTGGCCATCAGGGATTTTGCCCAAGCCTCTCCTGAACCTATTTCTATAGTTCACTATAAAATATAATAAGGTCTTTAGCTACTTTCTCTTTTTTAAACACACACTGCCTGGGACATCTCTCTGTTAACCCAGCACACTCAGGCCCCTGGGTATAAACATACCATGTGTGAGCTTGCAATGTTCCCCTTGCCAAGCTATATTTTGTAGCCCTAAGATCCAAAGTCCTTAGTTAAATTACTAAGTGTTATTTCCTTTTTCCATAATTGTGCTAATCCCCTCTGCATCTCACTTTTCAATCAGAGAAAAATAAACAATTCAACCAACATGTATTCATCCAAGGATTGGTAAGTCATATTCTCAGAAGCAAGCATTTAATCATGAAAACATGTGTGATTTCTTAGCATATTATTTTGCCTCTGGGTTTCAATGGATCAAGTTATAAACATATGGTCATAAGTGGTTTACTAGTTATCTTCTCTTACCTCTGGTTCAATCATATCCTTTTTAATCTTGAAGATCTGGCTAAACCATAAGTATATACTTTGGTTTGGGTAGTTCATAAAATATAGAAGCTCAGCACATGTATAACATTGCACTTCTACATTTTCCTTTGTTTTAGTTAACATGAGGCATAAGCAACAACACAATGTTGCAGCCCCATATTCCTTTCCATTTTCAGACCATATAACTACAACATGAATCCTGGGATTTTATAAATAACTTTATGAAGAAAATCCATAAAAAGAAATCACTCCATCTCAAAATTTATTCACAGTAGATATAAACATTTAAACATGAAATCCATGACTCTTATTTTTGGGTAAATCACTATGAAGGGTTTTACACTTGAACAGATCATTAACAAACCAAAGTCATCAAATCATATAATGAACATAACTTGCAAAAATAAATTGTTAATTCAAATAGGCTGCCTCAATATTCAGGACTTAATGCCAAAGTTTTCAGTGAGGTTACTCACATTAATTCCTTTTTCCTAAGCCTTTCTTTTCTTTTGATCCTCTGCCTTCCTCTAACTCTAATGGCCGGTGCTCTGGCTTATTTTTTTTCTTTCTATTTTTTCCTTTTGGTTATGAAGAGCAAATGTGTATGATCTCACTACACTAAGCCTCTTTATATAAATCCTGGCTGTTACTAGGGTTTTATGGAATTACCCAATGTCAGTTCTACCCCATAATGGATCTGCCTTACACTTGATTCATAAAAAGAAAAGGGTATGTGGTCCTTGTTAATTTTTTTCCAGAAAATAGACCTCACTCTTTTAATCTTTCCCCGGGTCATGTTATATGCATGACTTTAATTTTCCTAGGCAAAGAGAATTGCTGAAAATGGATAAAGTGTCTATTTAAGGGTTCATACCATTTCCATGCAAGCTTTGTTTTCCTCTCTTTTTTCCACTAGCAATGCTTGCCTGTGTCTATGTATAACATATGTATGCCTAATTTTTGCCTAAGTCTTCTTATTTTCTTTCTTTAAATAATTTTAAGTTTATTTCTGTCTAGCTTTTATTTTCCTTGTGCTAGATTTATTTAAAGACAAAATCCTATCTTCATGCATATATATTTCTAAATTAGTTATTTTAATTTATAAATTGATTTCTGCCTAGCTTCTATTATGCAGAAAATTGTGTGCATGTATGTGCACTAACTTGTGCACTTGTACATGTTTTAAACCATGTATCTGCAAATCAGTTTCCTATCCCCATCTTTTCTAATGCAATTTTTAAACAATTTTAAACTAAATTAAATCATGAATCTGCTCACAAAATCAGGGTTATCACATATACCCCTCCTTTTAGGAATTGTGTCCCACAATTCTTTCATTCTTAATTTAAGTATTATTACTCCAGAAAAATCAATTTCCTGACCTCAAACCATTCTCAAGCCAATCACTTAATTAAACTCCATGCATAAAAAAATCATAATGCATATTCAATCAAAACATTCATCAATATATATAAATTGACCTTTCATTTAATCAAACAGTTGTGGGTAATCATTTCTGATTTTATCCTCTACTTCCCATGTGCAATCATTTGGGTCAAGACTCCATGCACTTTCATTAATTTAATTTCTTTGTTTTTCAATTTCTTGGTTTCTCTAGAAACTATGCCCACTGCCTCCTTTTCATAGATCATCTTGGGATCAATCTGCACATCCTTAGAGGATTCTAGGATTGCCTCTTTGTCATGAACCCATCTTCTAAGTTGAGACACATGAAAAACATCATGCATTGCTCTCATTTCTTCTGGCAACTCTAGCATATAGGCTACAGTTCCTATTCTTTCTAAAATTTTATATGGCCCTACATATCTAGGAATCAACTTTCCTTGTTTCCCAAACCTTAGAACCTTTTTCATGGGTGATATTTTGATAAATACATAATCTCCAACATCATATTGTACGGCCTTCCTTCTTTGATCTACATATTTCTTTTGCCTATCTTGGGGCAGAAGTAATTCTTTTTCTGATCAAAGCTATCTTCTTAGAAGTTTCCTTTACATTTTCTGGTCCTAAGACCACTTTTTCCCCAGATTCAAGCCAACTTGAGGGTGATAAACATGGTCTCCCATAGAGAGCTTCAAAGGGTGCCATGCCTATGCTACTATGATGGCTATTGTTATATGCAAATTCGGCTAAAAAGATATGATCCTCCCAACTTCCTCCCCAGTCCAATACACAAGCTCTTAACATGTCTTCAAGAAGTTTGTTCACAATTTCTGTTTGGCCATCAGATTGAGGATGGTATGTTGTGCTTAAGCATAAATCAGTCCCCATTTCCTTGTGAAAACTCTGCCAAAACTTTGAAGTGAAGATGGTATCTCTATCACTTACTATAGTCTTTGGTATACCATGCAGTCTGACCACTTCCTTAATAAACAACTGGGCTAGTGTACTTGCATTTCTTTCTGATTTTACTAGTATAAAGTGGGCTGACTTGGTTAACCTATAAACCACTACCCAAATACTATCATTTCCCCTCCTAGTTCTAGGCAAACCATCAATGAAATCCATTGATATGTCTTCCCATTTCCACTGGGGTATTTGCAAAGGTTGAAGCATCCCTGAGGGTTTTTGATACTCAGCCTTCACCCGTTGGCAAACCATACATTTGGATACATAGGTTGCCACTGCACTCTTCATACCACTCCACCAATAATCCCTCTTGAGGTTGTGATACATTCTTTTGCTTCCTGGGTGTATAGTGTATTTGCTTTTGTGGTAAGCATCCAAGATTTCTTGCTTCAACTCATCAATTGCTGGAACACATATTCTTTTTCCTTTCTTTAGATGGCCTTGATCATTCAACTGAAAACCTTCCACTGCCTCACCATTTAATATCCGAGTCTTCTTTTCAAATAAAAATGGATCTTGGTCTTGTAGCCTTACAACTTTATTCTTCAATTCTAACCCCAGAGTAATAAAACTTAATTTTCCCATTTCTACATTCTCACTGCATAGGCTCATATTTTCTATACTATCACTTTCTATTTCTGAATCAATTAACAATGATAAAGTGTTAAACTCTTTTACCATCAATCTAGCCATGTTAGCATGTTGTCTACTTAGGGCATCTGCAACTTTATTAGCCTTACCAGGTGTGTACAATATTTCAAAGTCATATGAGGCTAAGAGTTCAATCCATCTTTGCTGCCTCATATTTAATTCTTTTTGTGAAAACAAATATTTAAGTGATTTATGGTCTGTATAAACTTCAAATTTTGCTCCTAACAAGTAGTGTCTACATAACTTAAGAGCATACACTATAGCAGCCAATTCAAGGTCATGAGTAGCATACCTTACCTAACTTGGTTTCAACTGCCTAGAAGCATAAGCTATCACTTGATGTTGTTGCATCAATATTGCCCCAAGCCCTTGTCCACTTGCATCGATATACACCACCAAGTTCTCATTTCCTTCAGGCACTTTAAGGATTGGAGCTTGTACTAGTGCTTCCTTTAATTTTCCAAAGGCTTTCTCACACTCTTCAGTCCAAGTAAACACTTGATTTTTCCTAGTCAATCTGGTTAATGGAATTGAGATTTTTGCAAAATCTTTTATAAATCTCCTATAGTAACCAGCCATTCCCATGAATGATCTGACCTCAGTGACATTAGTAGGCCTTTTCCAAGCTTGCACTACAATGACTTTATTGGGATCCACAGATATTCCTTTTTCTGATATAATATGGCCTAGAAAATTCACTTCATTTTGCCAAAAAGTGCATTTTGAAAATTTGGCTTTTAAGTCTTCCTGCCTCAGTTTCTTGAATACCATATGCAAATGATTTTCATGCTCTCTAACTGACTTAGAATAAATTAGTATGTCATCAATAAATATCAATACAAACTTATCCAAGTATTCTCTAAAAATCCTATTCATCAAATCAACAAAATAGGAAGGAGCATTTGTCAAACCAAATGGCATTACTAAAAATTCATAAAGTCCATATCTTGTGTTAAAGGCTGTATACTTAATGCTTTCCTCTTCTACTTTCATTTGATGAAAGCCTGAAGCTAAATCAAGCCTAGAAAATAGTTTTGCAGCACTCAATTGATCAAAGAGATCATCAATTCTTGGTAAGGGATATTTATTTTTAACTGTGACTTTATTTAATTCCCTATAGTCAATACATAACCTAAGGGATCCATCTTGTTTCTTAACAAAGACTACTGGTGCTCCCCATGATGAGCTACTGGGTCTAATAAAACCTTTTTCTTCTAGTTCAACCAATTGCTTTTTCAGCTCCATCAACTCCTTAGGCCCCATTCTGGTTGGTCTTTTAACCATTGGGCTAGCTCCTGGAATTATTTTGATTTAAAACTCAACTGGTCTGTGATTTGGAATTCCCCTAACTTCACCAAACACATCAATATACTGATTCACTATGGGGATTTCTTCTAATGCAGGCATGGGTTTTTCATTAGACAATGTAAAAAGGTTGGCTATACTTCTATCCTTGTTTGCCTCACAAAGAACTACTATTCTTTGTCCATCAGAAACTTTTAATGATATGGTGGATGTCTCCATATTTATGATAGCCTTATATCTACTCAACCAATCAACTCCTAGAATAATCCCTATGCCCGGATATTGCAACACATATAGGTCTGACTCAAACACATGTCCTCCTATATTTAACCCTAGTTGCACACATATCATACCCAGAACACATGAACTACTTATAGGGCTTCTAATTAACAGTGGCTTATCAACGATCATACAATTCAATTTTAATTATTGTGCAATATCATGGGAGATCAATGAGTGTGTAGCCCCAGTATCATACACTACTGCAAAAGGTATTGAGTGAATAAGCAAAGTACCTTCAACTTGACCATGCTTTTCAACACTTGATCCCTCAGCTGCCTTGCCTTTTCCTTCGAAAGCCCCTAATTTTCCTTGCTTAAAATCTGGACAATTCCTCTTTATGTGACCTTCCTTCCCACAATGGTGACAATTGAAGGATGCACGCCTAACATTTGTGCATCTATTCTTCATATGCCCCTCTTGGCCACAATTATAACAAGTAATCTTCTTCTTAATTTCAGTAGCCCTAACTTCTTCTGGTTTCTTGGTGGAAGCTATGTCTGATTTCTTCTTGTCATAGGGGTGAAATTTCCCCTTTCCCTTCTTGTTTTGGTTTTTCTTGAATGCCCTGAAATTCTCTCTAGCTTTATCATGTTGTTCAATGCTCAGAGTCAAATCCAAAACTTGATCAAAAGTCTTGTCCTTGTATAGTAGCATGTCTCTACTAAGGCTAGGGTTCAGCCCTTGAATATATCTTCCATTCTTAGCCTCCTCAGTAGTGATGAGTACTGCACCATACTTTGCCAATGATTCAAACTTCTGAGTGTACTCAGTGACACTCATAGTCCCTTGCCTTAATTTGATAAATTCCTCTAGCAAAGATTCCTTGGCTGATGCAGGGACAAATCTACCTTCCAGCATTGCTTTAAATTGATCCCATGTCACTTCTCCTTCAGGCCTTCCAGCTATGATAACCTCCCACCAATCCAAAGCTGCTCCTCTCAATTGCCTGGATGCAATTTGCCTCTTCTTTTGGTCTTTAACTTGCATGTCTGCAAAGATTCTTTCCAAAATTCTGAGCCAATTTTGAACTCCCATAACTCCTTCTGTGCCATCAAAAGTTTTGCCTCTAAGATTGGTAAAAGTCTTGAGTCGTTTGGAAATCTCCTCATGTGGATTTTCCTACCTGTTGCCTACTCCATCCCTTATGGCTCTCATGAATTCTTGCACATTCACCATGGGTGGTTCACTTGTTCCTACATTTTGATGTCTGGGTCCTACCATGGCTCTATGGATATAATACTTAGGTTAGTCTATTTTGCCTAATACTCTATAGATTAATTCATTTTTAATCTATCACTTATTCTGTCATAATAGATATTAATAGTGTAAACATTAACAAACAAAGCATCCAAAGCAGTCAACACTTCCATACATCCAATGCAAACAAGTTCATACAAAAATTTTCTATGTTATTTAACAACATAGCTCTGATACCAAATGAAATGACCCACTTAAAAAAAAATTATATAGTGGCCATTTAAACAAGAAAATATTTCATTCCAATTTTCCTCTATCCAGGATCTTTATGCCAATAAGAATATTGGTTTGCTTGACTCATTTTAAACTTATATATATGAGGATATATAAGCTACTTCTTACTTGAATCAGAGTACACAAGTTTGGAAGAACAAATCTGTTTGGGGATCATTTTAAAGAAATAATCCCTACATAGCAACTATGTTTCAAAAACCAGGTCTTCTAAATATACATAGATTATTGCATGACTATTGGTTTCAGGTCTAAAGACTTGGCATTTTACTTGTATTTCCATAACTTTGTTACTGTATGAACAGAGCTTTTTGCTTGTGCATGTGTGTGCATGTTCATGTGCATGTGTGTGTCAGTGGGAAATTCAGGTGCCTTACCTTTTTTTTTCCTCTTGTTTTCAAAATGTCTGAGTCTACTTATTCTTGGGTTATAAAACAGAGTTAAAAACTTAACTTAAAATTCTTTAGTGCTGGCTTAACCCAGGCTCAAGGAAATGGTCATGTTAGCCACATTCAACTTGCATTTTTCTTAAGCTAAGTACATATCATTTTTTTTCCTTTCTAAGCTACTCAAATCCTCACTCTGCCAGGTTTTATTTTAACTTAAACATGAGTTTTCCTATGCCAGCCACTTGATTATATGTTCAATCCTTAGACCCTCTTTAATCTCAGATTTTTCTACCACTTAAACTAATTGTTCTTAAAGTTTTAGAGTTTCCTTTCTTGGCAAAGCAAATGCAAAACAAAGCACATAGTTTCAGCTGATACATATAAGTTCAACACTTACAAAACAGTAAATAACAGTACATTGGTTTTTCTAAGCAACTTAAACAAAATATCTTAACATATTTCAACATGAATATCTAATTTAACTTCAGCAAAGTCTTTAAAATAGCATCCAATTCCTTAAGCAGTTAACTCATCCAAGCTTGATCAATGAAATTCCTATTTTCCTGCATAATCACCATGAACTGCCTCATACAAATATGAGACACCCAATGGTGCATAAACACACAAGGGTCAGACTAATGTCTGGTATGAGTAATCTACCTGAAAACTTGATTTTATAAGACTTTTATTTATATTCAAATAATTGAACTAATTGAGAAACTCAATATCATCTTTGTGCATGTTTTTGTGAGGCATGTGCATTCATTTCAGTACTAAACAAATTATATATGATCATAGTGATTTAGTTCAGAGAAAACAATCAGAAGACTCACCAATAAAACATCATAAACCAACCAATACAATCATCAATTCAGTCATCAAGCCCCCTTTTCAAATTTACTGGCCATTAGGGATTTTGCCCAAGCCTCTCCTGAACCTATTTCTATAGTTCACTATCAAATATAATAGGGTCTTTAGCTACTTTCTCTTTTTTAAACACACACTGCCTGGGACATCTCTCTGTTAACCCAGCACACTTAGGCCCCTGGGTATAAACATACCATGTGTGAGCTTGCAATGTTCCCCTTGCCAAGCTATATTTTGTAGCCCTAAGATCCAAAGTCCTTAGTTAAATTACTAAGTGTTATTTCCTTTTTCATAATTGTGCTAATCCCCTCTGCATCTCACTTTTCAATCAGAGAAAAATAAACAATTCAACCAACATGTATTCATCCAGGGATTGGTAAGTCATATTCTCATAAGCAAGCATTTAATCATGAAAACAGGTGTGATTTCTTAGCATATTATTTTGCCTCTGGGTTTCAATGGATCAAGTTATAAACATATGGTCATAAGTGGTTTACTAGTTATCTTCTCTTACCTCTGGTTCAATCATATCCTTATTAATTTTGAAGATCTGGCTAAACCATAAGTATATACTTTGTTTTGGGTAGTTCATAAAATATAGAAGCTCAGCACATGTATAACATTGCACTTCTATATTTTCCTTTGTTTTAGTTAACATGAGGCATAAGCAACAACACAATGTTGCAGCCCCATATTCCTTTCCATTTTCAGACCATATAACTACAACATGAATCCTGGGATTTTATAAATAACTTTATGAAGAAAATCCATAAAAAGAAATCACTCCATCTCAAAATTTATTCACAGCACAGATAAACATTTAAACATGAAATCCATGACTCTTATTTTTGGGTAAATCATTATAAAGGGTTTTACACTTGAACAGATCATTAACAAACCAAAGTCATCAAATCATATAATGAACATAACTTGCAATAATAAATTGTTAATTCAAATAGGCTGCCTCAATATTCAGGACTTAATGCCAAAGTTTTCAGCGAGGTTACTCACATTAATTCCTTTTTCCTAAGCCTTTCTTTTCTTTTGATCCTCTGCCTTCCTCTAACTCTAATGGCTGGTGCTCTGGCTTATATTTTTTTCTATTTTTTCCTTTTGGTTATGAAGAGCAAATGTGTATGATCTCACTACACTAAGCCTCTTTATATAAATCCAGGCTGTTACTAAGGTTTTATGGAATTACCCAATGTCAGTTCTACCCCATAATGGATCTGCCTTACACTTGATTCATAAAAAGAAAAGGGTATGTGGTCCTTGTTATTTTTTTTCCAGAAAATAGACCTCACTCTTTTAATCTTTCCCCGGGTCATGTTATATGCATGACTTTAATTTTCCTAGGCAAAGAGAATTGCTGAAAATGGATAAAGTGTCTATTTAAGGGTTCATACCATTTCCATGCAAGCTTTGTTTTCCTCTCTTTTTTTCCACTAGCAATGCTTGCCTGTGTCTATGTATAACATATGTATGCCTAATTTTTTCCTAATTCTTCTTATTTTCTTCTTTCTTTAAATAATTTTATGTTTATTTCTGCCTAGCTTTTATTTCCCTTGTGCCAGATTTATTTAAAGAAAAAATCCTATCTTCATGCATATATATTTCTAAATTATTTATTTTAATTTATATATTGATTTCTGCCTAGCTTCTATTATGCAGAAAATTGTGCGCATGTATGTGCACTAACTTGTGCACTTTTACATGTTTATACCATGTATCTGCAAATCAGTTTCCTATCCCCATCTTTTCTAATGCAATTTTTAAACAATTTTAAACTAAATTAAATCATGAATCTACTCACAAAATCAGGGTTATCACATGTATAGACTATGACGCTTATATAAAATGTGTTAAGGGGGATAATGGTAACGCCTTAACGCTATTTTGATATTTTATATTACTGATAGGCATTATCTACTTAGCGTACACTACTACATAGTAGATAGTTTAACGGATCCTTAGAGGATGGTTATCCCAAACATCCTTTGAGTTACTTGTATTTCAGTTGATATTTCACTTGAGTTGGATTTATTGATATAAGAATGTTAATCCTGACTCGAGTGTTTGTGTTTTGCTTTACGCTCGGGTCAGACTGAGTGATACAGTATTCGAGACTCGCCTTTGGAGTTGGAGCTTCGCTTGGAGATCCAGCTATCTATCCAGCTTTCAGTTATTCAGTTGATTCCATTGATGTATACAGATCTTGTATTTGACTATTGTATTGAGATATCTATGTATTCGAGACCTCTGTTGTATCTTGTTTAACTATGTTATATATAGTAGCTTCATGAACTACTATTCTTTTGTTTCCACTGCATTAATTTATATTACTCTATGTCTGTGATTATTTATTTACTGTATATGCTGAGTTTTGCCAAATTTTAATTAACAATCTGATATTTTGAGCAATTCAATTGCGACATGTATGGATGTGAATGGTTGGAAATATCGGGTCGTTACAAAAGTTATTAGCATTTGAATTTTCAAGAG
This sequence comes from Allium fistulosum, assembly GCA_030737815.1. NCBI lineage: Eukaryota > Viridiplantae > Streptophyta > Magnoliopsida > Asparagales > Amaryllidaceae > Allium > Allium fistulosum. The sequence goes on from CM060901.1 coordinate 494,907,037, forward strand.
TGAAAATAATTAAGTATGAAAAAAGGAAATAAATAAACAACAAATACGGGACCCCAGCGGTTGACCCCTTCATTGGGTCGTTTGACTGCCTATAAGCGGGCGGTCGACCGGTCGTATTATGGCGGCTAGAGTTTGAACCTTGGCTAATAGCCTGGATTTAATTATTTTAATCTAATGGTTACGACTAATACGTGCACCTATAAATAAAGGCATAACCCCTTGCTTTTCTTCTCATATTTTCTGATTCAAGCAGCGAAGCTCTACCATTTTCTCTTCTCCACTATTTCTAAAAATTATAAAATATTATATATACACACCCATACACAACTCGAAGAAGGGTAAAAAATAAAAGAGAAGAAGAGATGAGGCGAATCAATACTGTAGGAAAAGGTAAATTTCAATTTATATTCCCCTTATCCTCTAATCCCTTCTCAGAACTATAATTCTAATGATATGTATATACCTTGTTATATATAAATACAAGTATGGTGGCATGTCCGTTGGACGTATGCGAAAAAGGAAGTGACGTATTTTGTCTTTGTTACAATTATGATACTGTGAGAGATTGTAGTAAATTTTTCGTTAATTACGGGGAAAAAGAGGAAGATGATATGACAAATAAACAGAAATAAGATGTTGTAAGAAAGACGGTAGGTAAACATATAAGATTAACAAATTAATAAAGTAATTTGCATCTGTATTATTTAAATGATGTTTAACAATCATGTTATAAAGATGTGAAATTTTAATATTTGATGGATTAGGTCAGAGAATTCTCAAAGTTATACACTGTTGAGCTTTACATAAGATTCGGAAAATTAAAAAGAAATGATATTGAAAGAAATATATAAGATTATACTGCAAGCTTTGTATTTTGTCATACTGAATATAACCGTTATATTTGAAACAGTTCATCCAGGATGATACTTGCTCCAGAGCAGTATATCCAAAACTAACAATCAAAGTATTGATTACACAAATTTGCTGAATCTCCATATCAACATATGCAGGAATAATAAGCAGTAAGCAAACATTTGTAACGTGCGTGAAGAAAATAGTGAGCAAACAAAATAGCCATCGGAAGATAAATTGATGTGAAGACAATAGTTTTCAAAGCCGACATGTAGCTCATTTAAATATTAAAAACTGATGTTTATTACACATAGACATTAAAGACATCACGGATAAACATTTCAGAGCCTGCCTACTATTCAGTATACAACCACAGCATCCCTGCCGCAGTTTGATCTATTTTCTTCAATTCATTGCTTCATTCACTTCATCTCTTTCGATACAATAGCTTCTGATCATCAATGCTTTCAAGCTTGCCTTCGGTTCAGATAATGGTGCATACCCCAACCGGTTCTTACTTGGCTTCATGCTGTCACCTACCCTACAGCGTTCTCTTTAGTTTGAAGCAAGGGTAATCAGTTCAGTTTCATTTCTCATGCTATAGTCTTCTTCAACTTGCAAGCCAATCACGCTGCTTCGTCTTTTGCCAGTTACGCATGCCTGTCTTGATGCTTACCCATCCTCTAATCACTGAAGCTTAGATTTTCACTCAACTGCAGAATGAAGCTTACCTTTTCACTCAACTGCAGAATGAAGCTTTACCTTTTCACTCATTTTGCATTAGGAAGCCTATGTACTTGTTGGCATATATTGGACATGAGTGAACAACTTCGCTTTTTCAATCAGGCTTACCCATCCGCGTCAGCTATAATTCATCATGCTAGCACCTACGTTTCTACAGTGCTCATTACATAGTTCAGACAAAGATCATTATGTAGTTCTCTTTTTGCAACTTGGCTGCTTATGTGCACCATACACTTTTATATGCAATCAGCAAGAGACATCATGGATACACAACATTAAACTCTATTATTTTCAACATAACAATTATATACCTTATGGTGACATTTCAAAGTGGGATAAGCCTATGATATTTATATGGACTGTACAATAGCAACTCCAAGGCAGATACACTTATGTTGTTTCCCTTGACATTTATAGACAGACCATGCAATAGCAGCTCAATGACAACATCAACATTACTTGCCTTTGGCCACCGTATTGAACTTTTTTTTCCTTCCTTGAGAGTTCCAAACATGAGATTCAAATCCTTGTGTATAATACTTTCTAGTATCTACACATTTCTCATACTCTTCCTTTAATGATAACAAATTTTCTATTATAACATGCTGACTTTGCGAGGTCAACTCCAGTTTCCAGAAGAAAGTAGACTATATCTACATGGGTTATATGGAAGTAGAATAAAGTGCAATTGAATTCTGGAAGATTGTAATCATAGGTAACATAGGAGAGGCTTACCATAGCTCTTGGACTGTTCCTGTATGAGCACTTAAGTCCATAAGTAAAATGATATAGTTATTTTAACAAAAATCTTATACTATAAAGCAAAATCTTGTTCAAGATCAGTCAAAGCAAAGCTTTTTCTGAAGTCACAAAAGTATCGATCCTTTATATGTAGGCCATGATTTCAGAAACTGTCTAGGCAAGGCAGTTATTTCATTTGCTATTGTTAATAGAATAACATAGAAAACTAAATATACAATGGAGTGGTCATTACTAATGTTGAAATGTGAGAGTATTGATTACTTTTGTAATTTTTATTAAAATATTGATGAATTTCATAGCTAAGCATAAGTAATTTATATCTCGATTAATGATTTTAATATTTGGAACCATTGGTACTGTTGTTTTTGCAAAGCTAAAAATATCAAATTTATATAGTTAAGAAGATTGGCAAAAAATCAGCAGTTGAAGTATATTGCATTACTCAAACGTAAGTTAATTGAATAAGATTAAAAAAAGATTAAAAAAAACCATAGGTACATAATAAATTTTGTTGTCATTGTCAAAATGAAATTATAATCTTTAAAAGTTATATTACATATTTTGCATATTTTTGGATAAGCAAGCTCTAATATCTACACTTATTCTGCAAAACATTGTATTTTGAGTTTGTTTTGTTTCAAAATATGAACATTTTGCCTGCATTATTTTCTGGGATCATAAAAGAAAATCAATCAAAAAGGAAAGTGATGTACAGACAATAGTTTTGGAACCTGACATGTAAATCATTTAAATAATAAAAAATGATGTTTGTTATATTCACTTGAAGTACAATTATATTCACTTAAAGTAAATCATTTAAATAATAATGATTGGTGCAACAATGTGCGTGAACAAAAGAAATAGCTATTTTGTTACATTTGCAAGTTTGAGAGAGTAGAGCCCACAGTAGCAACTTTATGTTCAGTTAAAGTAAAAAAGGTTAGTTCTGTCGTGTCTTTAAAGTGGTATTGGCGCATATGAACACACAACCATTTAATACACCTCTCTTTTAAAATAGCTTACACTCAAGCACGACTAAAGATAAGTTTCAGAACAAAAACTGTTTTAATGTCACATAACTAATTCGATCATAAAAAATAATTATAATAGTGATGGCTTAGAAGATTTTCGTTGCAATAAATTACTTACTTCAAGATCTCAACATATGCATAAGTAGATGTAAAGTGTACTATAGGTGTACATGCACAAATCAACCCATTATCGAAACTTGACTGAGTTTAATTTATTTTAGGAAATAATTAAAAAGGTAAAGAAAATAACCACACTTGATATTGTATTAAATTTCTAAAACAGTATTTGCTATATATATATATATATAACAGTACACATGCATGTCTACTGTACTTGTGCAGAAAAATGCATATATTTAGGTTTGTCAATTGAGATTTTGGACCATTGAAAGTAAAATACAATAATTTTAAAATAAAACAGAACAGAGCAAACATATTATATGCATTATAAATACGAGTACTGTGGCACGTGCGATGCACGTGTACAGGAGGAATTGGTATTATAAAACACTGTTTGTAAGATTTTTATGATCTTACAAAATGACTTTGTATGTGATATTGCAGTTTTACGTGCATACATGCACAAATCAATTTTTTTATATTAACATTGTTATAAAAATTTGTTGGACTCAAATTACTGTAATAATTTGATTGTACTCTTTATAAGGAGTGTATTTATATTCTACATATTATTAGTGGACAGCACGGTTATACACTATGTGATTAGCAATGTTAATAATATATAGATGGTTATCGTTATGCTAACGTAATTAACCACATCATTTTGTATGTTACCAATGTTAGTCCAGATTGTCCACCTTCATTTTGTCTGTTATTGATAAACATATCTAGCCTGTATAAAAAGACCAAAACATGCTTTGAAACCACATCAAAGAATAATACATAAGCCTAGGATATTAAATAAAGAGGTGGTAAATGATGCCTTTTATGACTGGTTAAATCTCATATATAAATAATAAGATCTAGTGCTAAATATAAGCTATTTCCATAAAACTTATTGCACTTAAATTGCAAACAACCGAGTCAATGCACCTTCATTCTTGATCACTTAATTATGGTAGAATGTACCAACAATATTTTATTATTGTTTGAAAACTCTCTCTCCTCTTCATACTTGTCTTTTGGCGTTCAGATTCCGTGTATCGTACGCATGTGTCACTTACATATGCAGAAGCAATCAGCTAGGCACTATTGAGCTAATGTAATACAGGAGATAGAAACAAAGTACAAAGTTAAAAATAAGGACCAAAATGGTCCACACGTCATCATGTGAAGAAACCTCAAATATTTTTATACATGAACTTAACCTTAACTTAGTAACAAAGCCAACTTAGCATAGAAATCATTATCAAATTATACAGCATGTAATGTGTGGAATGCATATTGCTTCTAGCCAGTTCTGTAGTGCAGAATGCATACTGCTTCTAGCCAGTGCTAGCTTCTGAGCCTTTTTGTGTTGTGACAAACCTTTACCAACCTAAAATATTCACATGATTAGTAGCTTAGATTCACATATATCAACATATTAGTTTCGGAAAACAAAAGGAATGCATATTGTTCTCTCACAGCAGTTAATGAATGGTGGCGTTGCTTCATTTGTGATAGCTACCATTTTGTTCTCTGCAACGTCCCTCATTCCGCTGTTTAGGGGGATAAGCGCACAGTCCAAATAATGTGGACTGTGGACGGCAGATGTAGAGACATTAAAAAAATAATAGACATGCTCTGCTATGCATAGTATCATAGTATACTAATATACTCCTAAATACTGCACAGCTTACATACATAGTCTAATAACAACATATTCTTGTACAAAGACAATCATGGATCATTACTGTTTATATAAGCTCTTCTTAAATGATCTATGTTTTCTTCTTTTTGATGTCATTTTAACACTTCAGAAGTAATTACTATGTATTCTACGTATCCCATAACATGTAGACCATGATTATGGTTGAAACTCATAACCTGAAGCATTTGTAAGGTGGGTACATACATAAGCAAGAATATTTTGGAGAGAACGATGAGAAAATTACAGATTCATGTTTCTCAACACTGAAGAAAGAGACTGAGCTAAGCTCTAAAGAAGCAGAATCTAATGTGTTCCACCTAGAAACCAATGTTTGTAGTAGTATAGACAAACTATATTGAAGTAATATGTATTTCGAAAATCTCTCTTCTTAAATAACCAAAGTGAAAGCATTTTAATCAAATTCTACACAATATCCTGCATCTATGTGGCACAGCACAAAACCAAACACCTTTCTAACTATAATTTTTCAACAGATATTGGTATAGATTTAGCTGTGATAATTAATTAGCAAATTCTGAAAGCTTAAAGAAAGAAAAAAGAAGAGGAGGAAAACTAACCAAAGCTCCTCAACAACCATAGCACAATCGGTAAGATTTCTACGGGTCTAGTAACTCTTATAAACTTTTTGTAGCTTAACTGTTGCTGCATCAAGTTCATTCAATGGCTTTGGTGAGCTAAATTCAAGAAGTTGAGTCTTTTCTACAGTCAAACTGTTGTCTCTGTAACTTAACCTCAACTTTAATGCTATGCTGAACTTTACATCTAGCATTTCCTTTATTAAGAACCATGCTTTACCCATACAACTTGAGAAAAAAATGAGTATCTGCTATGTGTAAAAATACTAAATATTCTTGAAAATGAATCTTATAGCATTCGTATACACCATGGGAATTCAATTATACTGCATGTAATCATAGAAGGGGTCTATTTATATACAGCTGAAAAATCATAGACGACAATGCATATGCATGATACGCTATAAACATCAAGTGCCAATTATTGGAAAAATACTCAAGTAAAAATTGGATATCGATATAGTATTAGTACATACCTAATAGATATGAAGTTAACCCTTCAAATGTCAAGAACTCATCCATAATTTTTAATTCCAAAAAGACAGTAAACGCGGGATTTCTTGGATACTCATCCATATCAGGCTGGAGCATATATAGAGCCACTATAAGCAAATTAAATGGAAAAAACAAAAATAGAATACTGAAGGAAAGAATTAAAAGTTTTCATTTATAAACAATAATCTAAAATGATGACGGAATCAGTAGAACAAATTAGTTTTCCACAATAAATTATAGTTTATTTTCATTTCAAATTTTGGTAATTCAATTTTCTAAACCAAGGATAATACGGTAAGAACTATTATATTGATCCTATATTAAGAAGCATAATCATCGCCAAATGAATGAAATAAGCATGACACAATATCGCTTTTTACATAAAATAAACAAATTGACTAAATATGATAATTAATTCACAGTAGATTGAATCTTATATATAGTGCCAAACAAATAACTGATAGCCTAATAATGAATTATGAAATATCTCACTTCTTTGGACGTCATTCCAATAGTAATGGCTAATTTATTGTTAATATATTATTGTCCATACTGGTATGAACTGATTGAAAAGGATAAATAATTCACAGTAAATCGAATCCTACATATACAAACAAACAACTTACAAATTAAAAATATACGATAGTCGACCAAAACTATAAACTATAAAAACAGCTGAAACAAATTTATAACTTTCTAATGCATGTATGGGTTCATGGTTACAGTGACATATAATAATGAATTTGGACAAATATTTCTCTACCTTAGCTGGTTTTGCTGTCAATCTAAACATTCCCTGTTAATTATTATGAAAGGGATTCATTTAATTCTGTCGGAAACTAAAGCATGACTGAACCATCAGATCAAAAATCTAGATTTGATCAATTAGTGTGTTTCAACCTATTTGATTTACTAAAATTCACTCTCATACTTTAAATAATAAGATGAAACTTTCTTATTTTTGTCTTCAGCTCAACTAAGATGCTGCATTATAGGAGAATCCAAATTGTTGACTTCAAAGGCTATCTGCTAACTTAAGATAACCAAAACAGCCAAGGTTTTGAATGACTACTGTTATAAAATTATTTAAAATAACAAAAAGGGGTTGTTCAAAAGGACCTTTTTTCTGATGTAGTCTTCAGATGCCACGGTTGTAGTCCATCAGCTGATAAATACAGAGCAGCAGATTGAAACTTAATATAAAGCACAAAACTCTATCTTTGCTTTTGCTAAAGACGAATCCCAAACATGGTTTGCTGCAAAATTAAATTGCCGAATTAATCCATTGAAATGTAAATTCAAATTTAAATTGACAAATGTTTTGATTTGGAATAAAATTAAACCTTTAAAACAGCAGTATGAGATTTACCAAGTCGGTATCAGCACTTACCACCCTAATTTCAAATTCATCAACCGAATCCCTAGCACCATCAGAAAAGAAAACAATAAAATAATTGAAGGAAAAGAACATTGTGTAAATAATAACACTGCATGACACTTTCGTAACAAAGTATAAAAAATCTTACAACAGCAAAGTAAAAATTTAAAGAACAAAGAACATGTAAATTCCATACTTGCAGTACAGGAAAGCATTTCAACACAAAATAGTTTATTGGCTTCAACCATAATCCCCATTCGCCTTCTTCCAATTCCTAAATAAATAGTGCAACATCATCAAAAACCAAAGTTATTTTAAACAAATAATGATTAGATATTCAGAAACTGCAGCACCTCCGTGATTTTTGAGTTTCCAAGCGCATCAGTTACCAATCAGTAATCATACCTCAATTTTTGCCCATACACTTACGCTTTGGTAATGAATGTAATCCCAAACAATGGCGGCTATCCTAAATTTCAACAAAAAAAGTATAGAAAATAAAGAATTGACGAACCTGAGAATTAAGATTGTAGGCTAATGTAATTATGAAAGAAATTAACATTTGTGATCCAGTTGACTCACCGAATTAAGTTTCTTCAATCATAAAAATGGAAGCGCTTCTTCTTAGGAGTCAAAGGCTAGGGCTTCAGTTGAGTCGAAGTCGTAGTTACTATCGCAACATTTAAAAATTTCTCGACACTTGATTCAAAAGAAGGTAAGCTAAGAAGAGAATGAAAAGACAGTTTATGTGTTTTGATTTGAGTAATAGCGGATGGGTTTTGGAAGAGGAGAGGGCTTTGAAGGGAAGTAATTGTAGTTATGTGGTACGTGTACGTGTGAGGTGGGGGAATACAACCGCATATTTGATGGGATATACAATCGCCATTATTGAAGCGAATTAGAGGAGGGACAGTTGAGGAAAGTGGAGGAGACAAATGAGAACAGACTGATCGTGGCCAAAGAGAGAACTGTTTGCACGTGCAAAAGATAAATGACAAAAGTGTCCTCAGCAGTTTCTCACTTGGTAGGGTTATATTAAGGAATGCCAAAAAGGCTTCACTTTGACCGGTTTGACCAGGTATTTGCATTATAGTATAGATACAGCATGCATAAACAGGACAAAATCCATACTAATTTTATCTAAGTTCCAAGATGTATTTAAAATGTGCCATATGATATTTTCCTATACATGGTTGCATTTAATTAATTTTTTATAAATTAAAGTTGATAGATAAAGAAGTCAAACCATAATAACTAAGGTTTATGCATAAAATAACAAATTCAATATTTATAACATTCTTTGCAAGTTTGCATCAAAATCAAATTTCAACAGACAAAACTCCTTCCTGCACGCTTCATGATGATTTACTCTTTATTCATACTCAGATTCTTCAAATGCTTGAATAATTTTTGAGCTAGGAACTTGGATGGTTATGAACATAGGACTCAAATTATATTTTATCATTTATATAGTGAAACCTATACATACGTGCAAAGGATAATTACTTATATGTAGTTGAGTTGTTTAATTAGTTTTTTTAATCTATTTACCTTTTGCAGAAGATCATCATCTCATTTTGGCAGAAAATGAAAAACCTAACCATTCGAAGAGTTGAAGAACATATTTTATCAAATAATGATGAAATTCATTTGTATAGTAAATCATGATATGTTCAAATAAATCAAATCCGATAAAATAGCTGGAGTAGATCAGTTAACAAATAAGTAGATGCGACATGTTGATAAAAATAAGTAACTACTCTTTTATAATACCACTTAGGAGCATAAAAGTAGGTTTAACATTAAAATATAGATACAACAATCAAACAAAAGCGTATAATATTTAGCCTTATACAGTATAACAAACTTGTAATTTTAATACTGAAATATAAAAAAATTGCATATACTGATGACTAAAAGTCGGGCCATTTTAAATAGTATGCCCAAGGGAAACATGAAATAAAAAGGATAAAAAGGGACAGTATTTGCACTGAACAGTTGAGAAGTCTCAACAGTAATTAACATTCCATGACATTGACAGTAATTATTTATGTATTCAAAAATAATTAGGCAGGAGTATATGAAGTCCGAAAACTGGCTTTCATATAAAGAAGGAACTTCGTTTATTCAAAAAGACTGATATGTTTAAAGCTGGATCGAATTCCTTTGTGTCAAATAATTTCAAAACTACTCATATACACGCGCACACATAGACAAACACACACACACACATGCGCACATAATGTATCTAAAGTCAAGTATATGGAACCAATCCTCTGTATTAGTTTGCTGTTTGTGGGGAAATTATTTCAGTGTTAAATAATTATAGTGACATATAATTTGTCTACATATTAGCGCTTACCAAAGAAGCAAATATAGTAGTTGCATGGTTAAGATTATAATAATACTATAAATTTGAGATATTACAGTGGATAATTTTAGTTTAGTACAATCGCAGCATCGCTTTGACAAACCCGCGAGTTGTAGAAAAATTAAGCAAAAAAGATAATGATAATAATAAAACAATAACATTAGCTGGTATGAAAATTTAGACGTACTTGAGTTTTTCTTTTTCTAAGTCCTTGTATATGCAGTAAATTACTTAAACAACAGCTTTTGTACCTTACAATTAATAATAAAGAAGTGGAATCTTGGTGAACAGTGTAGAAAACATTTCAACAGATAAGTGATGTCTGACAATTAATTTTGGCCCAAAATATATAAAGTGGCAGTAAGTAATTGTCTGATTATTGCATTTGAAATTTCATCAAGTAATATATGTACTATCAATATCGGCAAGTAATGGTGTTCTGTAGCTAAGGTTAAGATATATTGGTGAAAGCTATGTAGTAATGTAGATTAATATTCAAAATCACAAATTAATTGGTGAAACCACAAATGAAAATCAATTTTAAATAGACCCGAAGTACATTTAAGTGGCAAAATTATTTAAATAAGAGAGGATAGTATCACTATAGGATTTGAAGCAGACAAATAGTTTATTCATGAATGGGTTACATAGAAATCATACCAAATCTATAAGAAAGAAAAACCAATTGTTATCATAGTTCCTGTTTATTTTTTTGTGCTGACTTTAAATTAAATATCCACGATTTTATATCTAAAACCTTTGGAAAAAAAGCAAATAAATCATTTTGCAAACCTAAAAGGAATCAAGCATGAACTAAGCATGTACTAAAATAAGATGGAACTTGAGATTGAACATAATTCAATTTGCTCGATATACCTCTTGTGATGGGTTTTTCCCCTCCATTTTATTCACAAATTGGACTTAGAAATCCGAAGGGTATCAGTCTCCATGGTGTTGTCAAATGTCACGATTCCTGCAAAATTAGTATACTTCAAATTAGGTTTTCTAAAATGAATAAATTATAAAAATAATTATCGTATTAACAAAATGAGTATGAAGGGAGAGGATAGTTCGCATTTGTTGATGCATAGTTGAAAAGGACGTAGAGTAATAAGAAAATAGTGAGTTGAGGAAAATGATGATTTGGTTCTCTGATATTGTGAATCGGTTATTGTATAACTGAGTAAAAAAAGATAAAAAAATTATGTTCAGAACTTGCTCATTCATATAAACAGCAGGACAATATGGACTTTCATCCATATGAGAGGTAAACGGCATCATAATATTTAATTTGACTTTAGTTAATTGAAATGGCCTTGAACTTTTCCAAATAAAATATAGTAAAAAAAAGTGAATAACGTAGAGCATTAAGCAGCTACTTACAGCTACATACAGTGAAGGAATAGCAGCATTCATATCTTTTTCATTCGTCCCAAACAATGTCGTCCAAATCACTTCTTGAACCTACAGAATACGGGCACCAATAGTAAGAAAAGACTAACTTCTAACCACAATCGTTCCTTTTATTCAATGAAACCCTATCAAGCAATGCAATCAATCCCAAAATTAAAGCAAAAAAGATAATTATAATAATAAAACAATAACATTAGCTAGTACGAAAATTTAGACGTACTTGAGTTTTTCTTTTTCTATGTCCTTGTATATGCATTAAATTAGTTAAACAACAGCTTTTGTACCGTACAATTAATAATAAAGAAGTGGAATCTTGGTGAACAGTGTAGAAAACATTCCAAAAGATAAGTGATGTTTGACAATTAATTTTGGCCCAAAATATATAAAGTGGCAGTAAGTAATTGTCTGATTATTACATTTGAAATTTCATCAAGTAATATTTGTACTATCAATATCGTCAAGTAATGGTGTGCTGTAGCTAAGGTTAAAATATATTGGTGAAAGCTATGTAGTGATGTAGATTAATATCCAAAATCACAAATTAATTGGTGAAACCACAAATGAAAAACAATTTTAAGTAGACCCGAAGTACATTTAACTGGAAAAATTATTTAAATAAGAGAGGATCGTATCAGTATAGTATTTGAAGCAGACAAATAGTTTATTCATGAATGGGTTACATAGAAATCATACCAAATCTATAAGAAAGAAAAACCAATTGTTATCATAGTTCCTGCTTTATTTTTTTGTACTGAATTTAAATTAAATATCCACGATTTTATTTGTAAAACGTTTGGAAAAAAACCAAATAAATCATTTTGCAAACCTAAAATTAATCAAGCATGAACTAAGCATGTAGTAAAATAAGATGGAACTTCAGATTGAACATAATTCAATTTGCTCAATATACCTCTTGTGATGGGTTGTTCCCCTCCATTTTGTTTGCAAATGAGACTTAGAAATCCGAAGGGTAGCAGTCTCCATGGTGTTGTCAAATGTCACAATTGATGCAGAATTAGTGTAGCTCAAATTAGGTTTTGTAAAATAAGTAAATTGTAAAAATGATTATCTTATTAAGAAAATGAAATATATCAAACGTTAACATCATAAATAATAAGCATTGCTTTTTAAATCTCAACCTTTTGTATATAATGCAACTGAAATAATATAATTAAACTATCAGTTAAAAGACTGAAGATAATCGAATGGATGCATACCTTTTGAGGGATCTAAAAGACAATTTTTTTCATCTTTATCCTTTCTTCCAGCTCCAATTCAGTCAACACCGAACATATATGACACAACCATTATGCCCTTCAGCAAAAATTAGCCATTCATTTACCTGTAACTAAATCAAGCAATTCGTAAAAACTAAAGGCAATCAATCGTAAAAGCTAAAACAGTAAAATAAACTAAGTACAAATATAATAAAAAAAGTTTCACGAATTTAGGACAAACACGTCAGAATTCAAAAACATTAATATAGAGTCAAATATAGATCCGATGATGCGATGACAGAAAATGGCGATTCGAAGAGCACGCAATTGACCAAAACAAAATAAGCTTCTGGTAATAAAAACATAAAAGAAGTAGATAATTTTTGAAATTTGGTATTTCGTACCTTTCGATTACAGTGCACTTTGTTTCCCGAAGGCTTCATAGACGCCGATTACTATCACGAAATCGCCGAACGCAAGTAGTGTCACATTGACGATGACCACCATCTCAGTGCTAGCAGCTTAGGGGAGACAGAGAATCTCATTGCTAGCAATCGCGGTTTCGGGTAACGGTCGATTGCCATGTGTTTAGGTTGGTGAGGACATTAATTTCAGGCAGTGGTGGTAGTAGATCTATAATGTGGTGATTTTGGCTCTAGATCTGGAGTTGTAGGGCAGCTAACATGTGTAGGATGTTTAGGTTAAAATCCAGGGAAGTTGAATTGATTTCAGGTGCTGATAATTAGGAGGGGAGTATACGTTGATGGTCGACCGTGACGGGGCAATAGTGGCGGCGTAGGCTGTAGCGGTAGAAAGTAGAAGGAGATGGGGGAAGAAGGGAGGGCAGTGTAGGGGTGGCGGTTAGGCAAGTAGAGGAGGGAAGTTGCCATTTTTGTGGGGTGAGGCGAAAGTGGATGCGAAAGAAAGGGGAGAATGAAAAGCAGAAGGAATGGGAAACGGAAAAGAGGATGGGGCAACGTGGGAGGCGGTTGGGGAAAGACAAAACTGCCCTATTGTTGTAGTTGTTGCATTTTGTTGTGAACGGGGGTAATATGGGGACTGCCAAAAAGGCTTCACTTTGACCACTTTGACCAAGGTTTTTTATTATAGTATAGATATATATATATATATATATATATATATATATATATATATATATTCGTTTGGATTAGAATGGAAAAAGGAGTCGAGTAAAGGATTGGATTCAGATGTGGAGATTTGGAAAGCTTAAAAAAGTTAGTGGGAAATTATATAATTTATTTATAACATTGAAATTTATCTCCTTGAATTCTTATTTAATTATTATGCTAAATAAGATCCAATGAATTATAGGCTTAAAATAAACATTTAGGATTAGTGCCTGCACATTCAATATAATAGGAAATTGGAATAGGAATAGTATGTACAACCTGATCTGAAAATTTGAAATCATACCTAATATTCATTTGTAGAGTGTTAGTAAAGTTGTAAAATTATTCCAGATCTATGAATGGGATTTAAATTATCTTGCCTTTGGGATATGAAATTTTATGTTTTGATTTATTTGGAGTGGGTTTCCTGTAATTTCCATAAGTTACCCTATTCTAAATTATATAAAAAAGCACGTCGTTTGAATTAACAAGGAATATACCAAAAAGGGAAAGATATGTGTAAGTTATGAATATTCTTTTCCATAGTTGACACAATCTATTTCAATAAAAGAAAAGAAATAATACCTTGTACTTTCAAATGAAGCAAAGACCTCACTTTTGGTTAATTTATGGAAAATTCTAATGGTAATCTTTTTAGAAGGATAGCTCTGGTAAATTAAAATCTGGAAAGGAATGATCTAGTTTAGAAATTGATAATTAAAAACTATTAATTATACATAGCAAGAAATATAAATATTCATAGTGGGAAATTATATAGATTAAATTATACGTTTAGGAAAAACATGATTAGTGGGCCTAGCCCAACACTTAGGGTTTGGATAGTAGGTTAGGTTTAGTGGGTTGGGATGCAGGGTCTGTAGAGTTACACTACAACAAAAATACCCTATTACAACGCCCTTTTTACAACGGGCATTGGCTGCCCGTTGTAATAGAAGGCTATTACAACGGTCCATTCAGGCCCGTTGTAATAGATGCCCTATACAACGCCCTTTTTACAACGGGCGATGATAGCCCGTTGTAATAGAATGCTATTACAACGGTCCTTTCAAGCCCGTTGTAATACATGTCAATTTTACAATGTTCACAAAATGCCCGTTGTAATAGACGATAATTTTACAACGGTCACAAAATATTTAATGTTAAATAATTGCTATTACTATCAATATTTAATAATTAATTTAATAATTAGTAATTAACTATTAGTAATAAATATAAATATTTAATAATTACTATTGGTATTTAATACTAAATTTAATAATTAATAATATTACATAATTAATTATAAAATTAATATTTCATGTTTAAAAATTGATAATTAATAATAATATTTAATGATTAGGAAGTAATATTTATTATTTAGTATTAAAATTTTAATAATTGTATCTAATATTTAAAGATAATTGAAATTTATAAAAAATTATAAAATATTTATAGAACTTAAAGACAAAATTTTAAATTTTTTTGTAAAAGTTTAAAAATATTCATAATATTTGAAGACAAAGTTTATTGCAAAATGTATTGCAACTTTGTATTGCAACAAAGTATATAATTTTCTTTTAGTCTCCAAACCAAATTTTTTGGCTCTAACTATGAAATTTTGGCTCTAAACAAATTTTATTTTCATCCCCCCAAATTGTAACTGATGTTCGTTTTTTTTATTTATCACCGATCATTTCCTCCTCCCAAATCCCTAAATCTTCTAAGCTGGTCCTCCTAATCTCTCCCTCCTCCCTCTCTCTCCTCCCATGTTTTCTGTATTTTATTTTCATCCCTCCAAATTTTAACTGTAGTTTCTGTATAAATAGTCTGAAATGATTTCCTTGGTGCTAACGCAGCTGATAAGTGAGATTAACTTTCATTGTATCTGGGATTTGATATTTGTTCATACAAATCATGGAAGCAGCAAGTACCCATTAATTTTTTTATTTAGTTTGTAACCATTCTTTAATCTTATGAATTTATTATATGAGATTTGTACGGTTTTGTATTACTGTAATCAAATCTTTTTTGTTAGATCTGTTGATAACGATGCTGTGTGTGATTGCTTCTCACCTTTTTGTCTAACAAATGCATATGAATATATATTTATTTATTTGAATATTTGTTTTCAAATTTCCTATATGTTTGAATAGTTGTTTTTTAGATCTTGGCTTTCAACGCCAACTTTTAATTAATCAAGCACTTGTGAATTTGAATGTATTCGCTCGTTTTCTTTTTATTTGAAACTGTTAACCATGTATTGGTCCTCCAGTATTACTGATTCTGTATTCTTGTGGTCGTTTTGAAATTTATTTTTATTATTGAATTTGAGTTATTGAACTTGTTTCTCGTATCAGTTTATATAGCTGGGTACTTGATAATGTAATAGTTGCAAAAGGAAAATTATGTAGATGGGAACAATATACATTCATCTACTATTGATCATGGACCATCTGGCCAGCCACTCTAGGCCCCAATCAAAGGTAGAGTCCAATTTTACTTCAGTTTTAGTATAAATGAAACTATTAGTCCCAAAGCTTCAGTAATCTTTATAATTCATATGGTAGTGATTGTGATTTCTTGAAGGGAGTCCAACATTTCAATCATTCCACCATCAGTTGGTCTCCTTTCTACCTATTAGTGTTTTTTCCCCTAACCAAATCACAAGTTTGTGTCAAATAATTCTTCCACTATGCGTCTCCTTATAATTTTCTATTTTCATAGACACGTTGTATCTATTTTCATAGATACCATATACAAAAGTCTTTGCATGAGTTTGTTATTGGATCATCAATCCCAATAATTCTTCAAATACACATCTTGTTATATTATTATTATTTTGTGCATGTATATGCGTAAAATATATGTATCCAATCAATTAACATGTTTGAATAAACTTTATGTTGTTCTATACAAGTGACTCAGATTAAATTTTCAAATTTGTGAAAATTTTCCTGGCACGAAAACAGTATATATATATATATATATATATATATATATACACTTAGATGCAAAATAGCAACATGACGCAAGACTAACAACAACAACAAAAAACATCAAATGTCCATGTAAATGGTAACATAAAGCGAATGTGCATCAGCATTGGTTAGTCTTCTAAAATAATAAAGGGAAACAAAAACGAATTTTTGTTGAATTTTTTTACTGTAGCTCCTAAAGAGAATACATTTATCATCTTAAAGCTTGTCAAAAGAAAGCAACTAAAGCTATATTCTGCAGCATATAGTTTTCCATGATCAACACTGTTCATAGCACAATGTAATACAGTAATAGTTGGGACAATCGGTAATACCTGAATGACTGATTCAGAAATTCGTTGACAGACTTGACACAAACTTGTGATTTAGTTCATAATCTCTGACCTGAAGTTCCACTTCAAAATATTTCTTCATCCTGTATATTATATATGAATGCAAGTTAGTTCTAAAGAACAGATGATGATCAATAATTGCTTATCTATTTCAGAATAAATCTTACCTTGGACTTTCAATAGCAGTTGATTCTAATGTTGTGGTTCTGGGAATGCTCACTGTATAAGCAGGAGATACAGCGTTCAGTGTTGTGCTGCAGATTCTACCATTACTGCGACGATGGCTAAAACTGGAAAGGCGAGAAATTTGAATGCTTGTTGTGGGCATATCTACAGTAGTAGATTTCCATTTTTGTGCAACGTTTGTTGAAGGGAAGGTGAAAAGAGATTTGGATGCAGGTGTGAAAGATTGCATATTGGTAATTTTAGTGATAAGGAAGCTGTAATTGATAGCTGAGAAAAAATTTGATGTATGCAAGTTTTTTTTGGTTTGGGATCAATTGTAGAATGACTTTGTATTTATAGTTTGTAGTTTAAGTGAATTATTAAGGAAGAGATGAGATAAAAATATAAGACAAGTTTCCTTTCATTTTGGACTGGACTTCTATGGTCTCCTTTCAGTTTGAGCGGATATGACAGAAATGAAAACGATGAAGATCATCAGTTATTGCCTTATTGGTGTGCAATGGATGCAGTGATGATTTATATGCTTTTCCAGGTGATTTATTGATGAAGTGGTCATTGGTTGAACTGATTTATGGAGGTGAAGAAGAAGACAGTAGATTGTTGCAAGCAGAGGTGCGGGTGGGGTTTAGCAAGGAGAAGGTGATAAAGACAGCGTAAGTCATTGCATTTATTATCTTGATTCTCCTATCTTGCAATTTATTATGTAGTTGTACCATTTCGTTATTTACGTCATCCATTTTGATTTTATTACATTTAAAAAAAGCTGTATGCATTTCTTATTTTTATTACTAATATAATACAAATACCATGATCCATGTCAACACCTTATCACTGTTTATTCGATAAATACATATTTTCCCAACATAAATAAACTTAGGAAAACATTGGTTTAGAACACATGCTTATGTAGTTATGTATATGTTGTATGTGCAGGCTGATGTTGATAACAGTGGTACTATAGACTATGGAGAGTTCATAGCAGCCACTCTACATTTGAACAAAGTAGAAAGAGAAGATCATTTATTTGCAGCATTTTCATATTTTGACAGAGATGGTAGTGGCTATATTACTGCAGACGAACTTCAACAAGCATGCGATGAATTTGGTGTAGAGGATGTGAGAATAGAAGATATGATACGAGAAGTTGATAAAGACAGCGTAAGCCATTATGTTGTCAAAACTGCTTTCAATTTGTTTTCATAATCAGTCTACAATTTAACTTTTCGGTCCTTATTTTTCAGGATGGGAAGATCGATTACAATGAGTTTGTCGAGATGATGCAACAAGGAAATGCAGGTTTTGGAAGAAAAGGCCTTCAAACTGGTTTTAGGGTGCATTGAAAATGTAATGAAAATAGTTGTACCATTTTGTTATGAAACTAGTTGTCATGTGTATATTTGAACTATGTCTATGTAAACTTATCTAACTTTTTGGAATGTGTTGGAATTTTATGACTCTAGCTTTTAGTCTTTTCGTATGTGATTTTGGTTGTTTTATGATAATATTTATTGCTCATTAAATTATTCATTATTGGTATGGATGTACTGTATGGATGCTGTTGTAATTTTTTTTTAAATTTGCATTTATTTTGCAACGGTCAGAAACCGTTGCAATATCATGTATTACAACGGGCATTGCCCGTTGCGAAATCCATATTACAACGGGCATTGCCCGTTGTAAAATATGGTCGACCTATTACAACGAGGCCTAATACAATGGGCGCATGCCCGTTGCGAAATCCATATTACAACGGGCATTGCCCGTTGTAAAATGGTTGTTTTGTTGTAGTGGTTACACAACAAAAGTCTGCCTTTCATCTAGAGGCTATCAGTAGTTTTTTATACTTACTACTGAAGTGGGACACCTCTAACCATAGGACCTGTAGTGAAGAGATATGCATTGTGAATAGGTAGGGAAATATACCGAGGGTTCACCTCGGATCTGAAGTATTAAATGGCCCAGTACCATTTGAGAAATGGGGTCTACCTAATATCCAATCAGATGTAGTAATTAACCTAAAGGGACGTTTTCCTTGACTTACTTAGGTTAGTGTAAATGAGATATCAGCTGTGGAGGGTTAGCGGGCTATGCAGTTGTTGGTACCAGTATTTAGTAGCAGGTCGTCATATAGGCTTTGACACCCTACGATCCTGAGCGAGCAATAGCAAATACTCGGGTTATGCCCTGATGGATTTCGCTTACTACTAGTGTAGAATCCGTAAGGGAGATGCACGAACCTCAAAATAGATGGTTAGACGAAAAATTAATTTAGAGGAGGTGGGCTAGTTAACCCTTAGATGAGTCTTTGAGTAGTAGTACGTCAATTAAATTATATATTATATTACTAAGCCATATATAGGGGTGATTGGTCTTTGTATCCAGAACCGATTGACTAGCGTTGACGTTGAAAATGCCCGCTTTAGAGACTTGATTTAGTAAATGGCCGATGAGTCTACATCCTCCCTATTTAGGATGTATTAAGTGGCCGGGGTTTTGGGTAATGAAATGTTTAGACAAATATGAATACATACATACATACATACATATATATATACACATATATATATATGTATGTATGTATGTATACATACACAATGATACCTTGAAGAAGGTTAGATTAGGCATATTGGGCGTGCACATAAGAATTAATGGATTAGCTGTAAATAATAGACATAGCATTTAAATGGAAATCAGTCGGCATAAATTAATAGGATAGGTAAAGTATGTTATTATCCAATCACCAGAACATTGTTCTAACCCCCTCCTTATAACAACCCTCAGGTTAGGATTAGAAGGATGGGTTATTGGTGCAAGACGGGAATAGCAGACGATGAAGTCTTCTCTTTTATGCTTGACATGGACAAGGTGACTAAATATCCAAGCAATGACATTCCGAGGTAGTTGCCTTAGTCAATATGTATGTTATATCATATTTTTCAATTCCGTTGTGAGTTTGTATTTTGCACTCTGATATACTTATGTTTATTATAGGTTACCAAAACCAAAGATACGTGCGCTAATGAACTTGGGTTTTGATGTAGCCGCATTCCGGGCTTATTAAGTTGTGGGTTGTTACGTTTAGTATCAAAGCTTAGGATATTCGATCATAGAAATTAAAATATGCTAATTGAACGTATTTATATTTTTACCTATAATTATATATATAAATTATATGCCTAACTTAATAAATTTCGATTGTAGAAGTGGTTGCGACCATATTATGAAAGGATGGGTGAGGCGACTATGATTTGGAAAAATAAATAGAGTTAAATTTTACTGCTACCTCGATTACCCTATGGGGTGGAGGTCGTATCATAAGGAATGGACCAAGAAGAGCATGAGCACGACATATAGAAGAATCTTGAAGGTTGGATGATACTTAACTCTTTTGTTGGGCCTAGACTATCTTAAGATTTAGGATTTTGATGGATTGCTGATTCAAGAATTACATCTTATCCAGACCAATATGAGATAAGAACCTATATGTTGCAAACATCCAGTAGTAAGGAATGATAGGAGATTGGAGTGGAGCAAGAAGTAAAGAAGGAGTAGAGCAAATTCCCACAAGAAAGTGTGCACTAATTACCATAAGAAGATAAGTTGGATTTATGGATGGAGATGAGTTAAGGATAAATGCAACAGAAGGAGAGCCAAAAAGGAATGGAAATTAAAGTCCATTTTTAAGTCCAACCCCATGTGAAAGAATTTGATAAAATGGTTTTTGAAAACACCTTTATAAATTTTTAATGGTTTCTCAAAGGATTTAATAGGAAGTTATTGTTTTGAAAAGCAAGGAAATTTGGAAATTCATAATTCGAGAAATTGTTGAATCAAAAGTTCTGCCTTAAAGGTTTTTGGTAAAAAAGATTTTTCGTTTTTGAAATTCTTAGTCTAAAATTGACTGATTCAAAAAATTTGGATTTAAAAAGTTTTGATAAAGGGATATTTCATATTTTAAACAAAAGTAAAATAGAATGTAGGTTGGGTTCGATGGTTTTTCCTAATTTGTAAAATTGGAAGTTCCATTTGAAAAAAATTCTTTCTCTAAAGTAGTGGATAAATGGAATGGTACTTAATTCAAATGGGGCTTAGAGAATAAAAGGGTAAGAGTGTCCGATAATTTAGATAGAAATAGCATTAGGAATATATATATATATATAGGATTAGTAATTTTAGAAATAATATAGGTAAAAACAATAGGAATAAGATAGGAAGAATGGAAGAATTCTATGGATATGTGGTAATTGCATATGCACTTTAGATAGACGCTTGGATATATGTTGCATTTGCTTGTATCTTTTAGAAGTCCCTCACGTATGCTATTAAAATCTCCGTCAAAGGTGGAAGCGAAGATAGCATGAAAATAGAAAAATAATAGGATGAAAGTTATCCTTGTCTTCTCCACATTTTTCATTGTTTAAATTTATAAAAGATGGTTTTAAAAAATAAAATATAAATGGTTTGCTACGGTAATTGGGTTTTTGATTATTTTGATTTTAAAAATCCTACTTTTAAAGAAGTAAGTCTTTGATGTAGAAAGTATTTGAAAAGGGAATTTTTCATTGCTCCTTTTTGGGGAGCAAGCAAATTTTTGAATTTGATAAAAAGGTAATTCACTAAAAGAACAAAAAACCTCACTTTTGGTTAATTTATGGAAAATTATAACTGTAATCCTTTTTAAATGGATAGCTCTAATAAATTAAAAGATGGAAAGGAATGCTATAGTTTATAAACTAATAATTATATATATATATATATATATTAACAAATAAATTCACCAACACGCAAAGGGTTGTACAAAGTGGTATGTTCGAAGAAATTCCAAATATACCCCTAGGTTTTGTGATAATTCACATGTTTGCTTGAATCATAGTCCATAAGTTCAAAAGATAGAATAGGCAAGTCCAATAGTCAATAGGCAAATAGGCAAGTTCATAAGTCATATATGCAAGTCCATAAGTAAATATGCAAATAGGCTCAAGTCAAGTCCTTTATTCAAATATTGAATATGTTACAAGAGATGCAAATATGCAATTGTTCAAGTCCTTATATGAAAAAGTCATATGTCCCCTTCTTCGTTGAGCACATGAAATTACAGTAGTTCTCAATGTAACAACCCTGTTATTGATTACCTAATTAATTAAGTTTAATTATGGATAATTAATTCTAAATTGTGATTTGTGAAATTTAATTGTGGAAGTTAATTCTTATATTTGTTAATATAAGAATTATATTGGAAAATGTTGTGAATTTAGTTAAGTGTTAATATTGAAATTTGTTGTTCTGATTGAGAAATTATAATTAATAATTTATTCTTATTAAAAATAATGAGAACTTTAACTTGTCATTAGTTTTGGTAAAGTCTAGAAATCAATTCATATTTTATAAATTATCGTTTAAGGAAAATTTGTGTTTTATAAGTGTTAAAAAAACAAAATAGGAAAATTAGTAACACTTAAGATTTAGTAACACTTTGTTAATGGGTTTGGACTTAACCAAATAGCAACCCATTAGTGCATATAAGAAAACTATCTTCCCTAAGCAAATAAAAATGAACTATACATTCATTCATTTGACAGTAAACAAAAAATGAGAAGTTTCTCAAAACTAAGGAAAACCCTAGCTTCAAAATAATCCCCAAATCAAATCATGGGGCTTTTGGCTAATTTGTGCAGAAATATAAGTAGATGTTAGAAGCTTAATTGAACTCCTAAGAAATTCATGGAAATCAAAATGATATTGAAAGCTCTCAAATTAGAAAGAAATGGAAAATCAAAACAAGACCTAAAGCAAGATGAATCTTGGTTGGAATTCTCTAAGGAAAAAGGTGAGTTATTTTGTAACTCACACAATCTATTTCTATATCCATGTTTTGTTTCTGAAAATGAATTTGATTTGTATGGATTTGGTTGTGAGAACTCTAGTGTGCTTGATAGAAATTGAACCTGGATGATTGTTTGATGTTGTTTGCTAAAAATTGTTTGCGAAAATCGCTGTAGTAAAATAGTGAT
This sequence comes from Allium fistulosum, assembly GCA_030737815.1. Taxonomy (NCBI): domain Eukaryota; kingdom Viridiplantae; phylum Streptophyta; class Magnoliopsida; order Asparagales; family Amaryllidaceae; genus Allium; species Allium fistulosum. The sequence continues at coordinate 494,930,364 of CM060901.1, forward strand.
ATCTTAGTGCAAAATTATTCAAACTAGCTCAATCATTTTGCAGTAGAAATTTCTTTCAGTTAGCAACAAATTCTCTTTTAATCATTTTACGAAATTCTACTGTTTAGGGGGTCGAAATTGGGTTTGAAACTAATGGTGTAGCTCTGCTCTGTGCAATTTTCTTAGTTGAGACCTGATGTTAAAATCACCATAACCTTTGATTGGTAGATTGAAATTGAGTGAGGTATTTTTCAGTTGAAAGCTACTTTTATAAGGGACAACTTTGTGTTTATCACTTTTTGTGAATCTACAATTTACTAAGAGAAATTTGAGTTTGAAGAAGAGATAACCTCTATGTGCTGTGTTTTTAAAATTTGCTTTGGAACACATAAATTGTTTTGATTATAACATTTTCATTACTAATCGGAATTCAATGATTCTTAAAGTTCTGGAAAACCTAGACTTTGTGCTACAACTTTCATGTTTTGTTCTTTACATGATTTTGAACTTTAATTAGTCAAAAAACTTGTTTCTTGCCACTGGCCTGTCAATGAAAAACAATGTTAATAAATTTAAATATGAGAAATTGTTTTGGCCATAACTTTTTTTCCTTATCGAAATTTGATAATTCTTGTAGTTCTGGAAAGCTTAGACTCTATGCTACAACTTTTATGTTTTAAGTTTTGTAAAATTTTAAGATTAAGTTGTCGAAAGTGAAGATCTTTAAATCCTAAATTTGATCTAAATGAAATAAATAGATATGTATATCAAAATGGATTTAGAAGAGTAATTAAATATGGTTTTAAAATATGGTTTTGAGAATAATATAATATGTGGAAATTTGAGATAACTTTGTGAAATTAAGTGAAATCTTAGAATATTTCGAGTTTATGGAATATTCTAATTTAAATGAATATTTCACCTTGTTAAATAATAAATTGTTTTCTACAATAAAACGTATTAGTCAAATAGTTGTGGAATTTGGAAATTGGAAATAATTAATATACCTTCTGAGAATCAGGATAACATAAATTGTGAACCATATTAATTCTTGGAATTCTAATCATTAATATGGTTTTGGGAAACATGGAAAGAAAAATATTATTTTTATTATAAATGTTTATGGAAATAATAAATAGATTTGTGAACAAAAATTAATAAGTGTTTTAAACAATGAATATCAAAGAGAAAAACAATGTGCTTTGAGAACCTTAGTTCTATAATGTGGGGAGTGCTAATAATCGACTTAGTGTTATCGATTGGTTTAAATACTTTCGCATAATGCTTCGTCGAATATGGCATAAACTCATTGAATAGAATGTTTAAGTGGAATTTACTAACCATTAGTGAATGCGTGAATTTCACCGGGTAGTATGGGATACTTTGGTTAAATTCATGTGATCACTATAGGGAATTAATTAACACTTTAGAGTTATTTTCTCTTCGGGTGTGCGACTAGTGGTTGCGAGATCCGGAAGAGAATATAATTCAGGTTTTCCGGTGGTATCCGTAATAAGTGATATTTACTAGCTTTGAGTAAATACTTGGGTTTCACTATACGGTATGTGACGTATTGGTTAAATTCTAGTGATTACTGAAGGTGATAGTATTTGATACTTTAGAGTTTACTCTCTTTTGGTGTGCGGCAAGAAGCTGCTAGATCCTTAAGAAGTTTATTCCTGGATTTCTTTTCGAACATAATAATATTAAATAAATGTAGAGTCATCGAGTCATGGTTTTTAAGATCACCTTGATCGGTATGGACTATCCTTGAGATCATTATGTGATTCTGTGTTCTCGGTCTGAGTACGATCCTTAATATCGGATCGGTTCGAGTGATACCAATTTGTTTGTTTGTTTGCCATAGGTTTTGAGTACAATCATTGCGATTGTTTTAGACGATCATTGCGATCGTTTTGGATTAAGATCTCTTGGATTCTGGATATTTGGATTCTATGATAATTCTGTGTTAGTGAAATAAATATATATTCATGTGTCTTGTGTTCGTGAAATAAATATATATTCTTATGTCTTGTGTTAGTGAAATAGATATATATCCTTGTGTCTTGTGTTCGTGAAATAAATATATATTCTTGTGTCTTGTGTTCTTGAAATAAATATATATTCTTGTGTCTTATGATGGATGCTAAATTAAGTTAATTCTATTATTCTGTGTTTAGTGACTAGTTCGTGTCTGTGACTTAAACTTATAACCATATTTTGAGTTAAATTAATTCCCTAACTTGTTATATCCTAGACATCTGTATTTACTTATATGTTGTTTATTCTTGTGTTATATTTTGTTCTCACCCTATTGGATATTTAGAGATAGTCTGACATGGGTGTTATTTTGCTCGGGCCAGGCCGAGACTTTTCAGGTTACATGACAAGTTGACCTTTGGATGTTTGGGCTAGCAAGGAGATAAACACTTTTGAATTTTTAGTTTATCTCATTTAGGAAAGTTGTGAATATGTTTATAAGATGTACAATTGATATTAGAGGATTGTTAAACATATATAACAATCGAGTTTAGTATTACATTTTGTAAACTCAAAATTTGTATATGTATAATTTGAGATTTATTTTGCTGTGATCTGTAACTGTTATTTATATGATATATTGTTCTGATTCTAAGAAATCGGTATGTCTATTACTTTGTATTAATACTGTACATGTCAAATTCAGTTTAGATATTAAGTGAAAAGGTATAAATGACGTGTCAATGTTAGTATAAAGATATGTTCACATTCGATCGCCCTTAACAAGCCGTATTCTCCGGATTAGCAGACAATAATACTTGTAATGTTCTATGCTATTCTGGGTATCACGGTGGGGTCGTTACACTCAAGCTCTTAAGAGAGCTTAGAAAAGCTCTAATCTAAAAGTTAAGAGATGGAAACAAGTTAAGGGTCCTTGCCATGAGGGGGTACATCTATATTTATAGTGGTTGGAAGGAGGTTGGCTTACTCAAATTGACAATGCGGGACTTTTGGTGCCATGAAGCATGTAGTGGAATACGAAGGCTTTTTAAGCATCGTGAAGGAAAATGCACCAATTCCTCTAGAACTGGTTTTATGAATGAGTCTAATCCTACTTCCTTGTATTGCTTTTGTTTGCGCCAAAAATGGTCACAAACCCCAAATTTCGTGAAAGCACCAATGTATGAACACAAATCAGCAATATATGATCACAGATCTCAGATCTAAGTATTGTAGAGGATAAAAAATGAAGAATAAACTTAAAACGGAAAGAAGTAGACAGAGACACAAGATTTATAGTGGTTCGGCGATCTTGCCTACGCCCACTTTGAAGTAGTTGCTTTATTGATCTTCCTTTGACGTTTCCAATTGATTTCAGCAAATTACAGTAAATAACAATGATTTGCAGCAGTAAAATTCGTTGGTAGCAGCGGCAACTGAGTTCAGATCTGGATTTGGCAGAGTCCGGGCGTTGGAGATCTCAAAGAGGAAGAAGAACCCCTTTTCTATTGGCCTTGGGGGTCTATTTATAGGTGTAGGAGGCTGATATTTCGTTCAGATCTCGGGAGACCCTCTCTGGCACGTGACCAGGCCCGTATGCCCAAGCCCGTGAAGTTTCAGTCCGATCCGTGATCGACACGAACAGATTTCGACTCGGTCAAGATTTCATCCAATGGAGTCGAAATTTGGCGTGGACATTCTTCAGCATGCACATAGTCTTCTGTGAAATTTTCATAGCATTTGGACTTGTAGATTGGGAGATATGATCGATACGAAGTGAGATCATCCGTTGGCTGTTCTGTTCGTATCGCTCTGTTCGACTCGATGACGTGGCTCTTTGGTGAAGTCGAACTAGATGGATTCGAACAGTGGTTCTGTGAAGGCTATGGAGCAAGTCGAAGAAGACTCTCTAATGGATGTGCAGTGGAGCGAGTCGAAGTAGGCTCGAGGCGGAGCGAGTCGAACTGGGCTCGAGGCGGAGCGAGTCGAACTGGACTCGAGGCAGAGCGAGTCGAACTGGCCTCGAGGCAGAGCGAGTCGAACTGGACTCGAGGCAGAGCTAGTCGAAGTGGGCTCGAGGCAGAGCGAGTCGAAGTGGGCTCGAGGCAGAGCGAGTCGAAGTACGGGTTGAAGTGGAGCGAGTCGAAGTTTGCATTTCTGAGGGATGCGAACTGAGCGAGTCGAATGCGAGGCTGTCTTTATCCAATTTTGCATCAATCATAACTTGAGCATACGAACTCGGATTGACTTGAAATTTAGAATATTGACTCCAATAGCTTTGGTTGTCGTGTCATATCAATTTTAGCTTGATCCGGACTCGGACAAAATTCATCGATATCCATAGCGAGCTTGCATATAACCGATTTTATAGACGAACTGTCTTTGATCTCTAGTCAAGTTCTTGGTGTCACGGCCTTGCCAAAAGCCGGGATAACACTTGCCCCCCAAAACATGCCTTGTGATAAGAAGGTGTGTTTTGAATAGTTCAGAATCCGATATCCAAAGTCCATAGCCATATCATCCAAGTGCATCGTTCTTGACTACTCTGAGTTGACGTTTGATTCCAGATCCAATAACCAAAGCCTTAGCCAATTCCGTATCCATCCATACCCGATATCCGGGTCCTAATCCATCCTCATTCAATAACCAATAACCGAATCCAGGACCTCTCCGGGTCGATATCCAAATCCGTAACCTCTCCGGGTTCTTCCCAAGCGCAATCCACACTTGACAACCGTGGCCCAATGTCCCTAGGCGTTAAATAATTGCCATGGCTTAAGTCCTAAGCCGAATCCTGGTCTCTCTGGACCCTTGTCAAGCATAGTCCATACTCGACGACCTGAAATAATAACCGATAATATTGGGCCTAAGTCCTAGGCCGAATCCTGGTCGCTTCGGACCCTTGTCAAGCATAGTCCATACTCGACGACCTGAATAAACTAATTTGCCACGTTCGGACGAAGAGACTTATCCCTTGCTAGGCATAATCCATACCCGACGACCGTTTTCCAAAAACCAAATGAAAACCCAGTCAAAATCCAATCCAAATCAAATCGGAAAACCAAAAATCCATATCAGAAATCCAAATCAATATCCAAAACAGAAAGCAATCATCCAAACGAAAGTTCAAACCAGAAAACAAACATAACCAGGAGTTCAAACAAGAAAACAAACCAGGAGTTCAATCCAAACTCCAAAACCAAACCAGAAAAAGAAAATGTCCAAACCAAAAGAGAAAGCAGATTTCACAAACCATGGCGTCCCGGTTTATCATCATTCAGAGCATGCCTAGGGGCCATCTCCGTCCCCGTACATGAGCAGTAGTTTGCTACTTATTTCATATTATCCCGGTCAATTGATAATCAATCGACCATCATTCCTGGGCCTCGCTCCATTGTGGTTTGAGGTAGATGGTGGTTGCTCTTGCTCCATCGCCGCATTCCGAGTTCTGACATATTGTTGTAATTGCCCACTCCTTACATGCTCCTCAATAATGTCCTTCAGATGCCTGCAACTGTTGGTATCATGTCCGTCTAAATCATGAAAAAGACAGTGCCTTCCTGATGCCCTTTCACGTTCTGAGGGCTCTCTCCTAGCCGGCCTTCGATAGGGAAGGCGATTTCGAGTTTCCACGAATATCCATTCCAACGTTTCATTTAATCCTGTATAAGTGGAGAACTTTGGTTCCTACCATCGCTTCCTAGCTTTTCATGATTCATCATCCAGCTTCCTTTTTTCCTTATCTTTATCCGAGCCTCCACTGGATGGCCCACCATCCTCAGCTGCGTTCACCTCTTTTAACTTCATATCCGAGCATGCATCTTCCTACCGAAGGAATCTCTCAGCTTCGTGAAAGAATTCTCCGAGATCCATTGGTGGGTCCCGTATTAGAGATACTTTGAAATCTGAATCCTCTCTAAATCCTGATACTGCCGCCATTAAAACCATTGATGGATCCGGCCGATCCACCGAAGCAACCGCTGCATTGAATCGAGTTAGGAAAGCTCTGAGTGATTCATCCGCCCTTTGCTTTACTGACGTTAGCATCATCACGTTCTTCGTCCTTTTGATATGAACCTGAAATTGTTTCAGAAACCTGTCCACCAATTCCGTCCATGTCCTGATAGACCCTTCTTCCAGCTGTCTAAACCACATAGCATCTATATCTGTCAAGTACAAAGGGAAACATTGAGCCATCACCTCCTCCGATGCCCCTAACACTTCCATATGTCTTGTGTATCTCATTAAGTGATCAGTAGGATCAGCTTTGCCATTGTACATGTCCAAAGTAGGTATCTTGAACTCTGGTGGATTCCGAGCAATTCTGATGTCACGAGTGAACGGACTCCTATTTACCCCTTCCAAGTCCCTGTTTGTCAAACCTCCGCGCATAGTTCGTCTGATAATCTCAGCTAATCCAGCGTCATCCGTCAAGGGTTGCCCCCCGATTCTCCAAGGGAATTCTGGTACATACTCCTCATCCTGCGCTCCTGCATTCCTTCCAGGATCTTGTTGTGTGGTGTCACCTGGAACTCCTCCCTGGATTGGTCCATTGTTACCGGGTGGTGTGCCCCCATGTCTGGATCCATCCAGGTTAGCGGTTGTGTGCTGATTAGGGGTCGTGCCTTATTGAGCCGCTCCATTCGATTGCCTGTTTGGTTCTTCTGTTCCAGCTCCGTGGATCTGAACTCCTGAAGCTGTAGCTGTTCCTGCTTGTCCAAACTGTCCGAGGAGGTTCTGCATCATTTCTTGTTGACTCTTCAACAATCTTTCATGAATTGAATCCGCCATAGGCTCCATCTCATCCCTGGTGATGTAGATCGAAGCTTGACCTGCTCCAGCTCTAGAAGAGGCCTCTTGGCTTCCCTCTTGCTGGCTCCTTTCTCCTCTCTGTTTTCTTGTTGATTGCCTTGTCATAGCTCTTAGTCTGAATCCTTAAGCCTTCAAATCTGAACTTCAGATCTGGTATAGCGGGTGCTAGTTCCTCTCAGTGAAAGTACCAAAGTGTTTGCGCCAAAAATGGTCACAAATCCCAAATGTCGTGAAAGCACCAATGTATGAACACAAATCAGCAATATATGATCACAGATCTCAGATCTAAGTATTGTAGAGGATAAAAAATGAAGAATAAACTTAAAACGGAAAGAAGTAGACAGAGACACAAGATTTATAGTGGTTCGGCGATCTTGCCTACGTCCACTTTGAAGTAGTTGCTTTATTGATCTTCCTTTGACGTTTCCAATTGATTTCAGCAAATTACAATAAATAACAATGATTTGCAGCAGTAAATTTCGTTGGTAGCAGCGGCAACTGAGTTCAGATCTGGATTTGGCGGAGTCCGGGCGTTGGAGATTTCAAAGAGGAAGAAGAACCCCTTTTCTGTTGGCCTTGGGGGTCTATTTATAGGTGTAGGAGGCTGATATTTCGTTCAGATCTCGGGTGACCCTCTCTGGCATGTGACCAGGCCCGTATGCCTAAGCCCGTGAAGTTTCGGTCCGATCCGTGATCGACACGAACAGATTTCGACTCGCTCAAGATTTCATCCAATGGAGTCGAAATTTGGCGTGGACATTCTTCAGCATGCACGTAGTCTTCTGTGAAAATTTCATAGCATTTGGACTTGTAGATTGGGAGATATGATCGATACGAAATGAGATCTTCCATTGGCTATTCTGTTCGTATCGCTCTGTTCGACTCGGTGACGTGGCTCTTTGGTGGAGTCGAACTAGATGGATTCGAACAGTGGTTCTGTGAAGGCTATGGAGCGAGTCAAAGAAGACTCTTTGATGGATGTGCAGTGGAGCGAGGCGAAGTAGGCTCGAGGCGGAGCGAGTCGAACCGGGCTCGAGGCGGAGCGAGTCGAACTGGACTCGAGGCAGAGCGAGTCGAACTGGACTCGAGGCAGAGCGAGTCGAACTGGACTCGAGGCAGAGCGAGTCAAAGTGGGCTCGAGGCAGAGCGAGTCGAAGTGGCCTCGAGGCAGAGCGAGTCGAAGTACGGGTTGAAGTGGAGCGAGTCGAAGTTTACATTTCTGAGGGACACGAACTGAGCGAGTCGAATGCGAGGCTGTTTTTATCCAATTTTGCATCGATCGTAACTTGAGCATACGAACTCGGATTGACTTGAAATTTGGAATATTGACTCCAATAGCTTTGGTTGTCGTGTCATATCCATTTTAGCTTGATCCGGACTCGGACAAAATTCATCGATATCCATAGCGAGCTTGCATATAACCGATTTTATAGACGAACTGTCTTTGATCTCTAGTCAAGTTCTTGGTATCACGGCCTTGCCAAAAGGCGGGATAACAGCTTTCGACATGCTCTAGCATTGATGTTGTGCAACATCGATCATCAGGAGACGAGGTCTTAATTTATGGCCTCTGACATGCTTTTTGTAAATATTCTTCATAAATTTGATAATATGCGACATCAGTAAGGGATGATGTGGATAATATACTACATGGAGATTGCGTAATCGTGGACTGAACATGGTATTATTTGAGAATTGGTATTGAAGAGAGATGGCATGGAATATATGCGGCATTGGGATGAAGACAACATTAAAGATATATAGCTTTTACAATGTGCATTGTTGATCATGTGTGACATAGATAGCCTGCGACGTCCACAGAAGGCGACAAGCCTAATAGGATATTGACTTCATCCTTTATTGAATAGATGCGAAGATGACATTGACGTGGTAACAAACCGATGAGATCGACATAGTGGAGAAGCAGTATTGATGAATGACGACATTATTGACTATGAGCAGCTTTATTGGAGCGGCATTGATACAAAGAGGCGTTAGTAATGAAGTGGCATCAATTATCATCCCATCTTCATGGACGTCAACGATGTTCGTCATCGACGTCGTGAGAGTAGACCGTGATGATACTCTCAATGGGGGGTATTGATGACAACCTGTTCCTATGAAGTTCGACGTCACTAAAGGGGTGTTATGGATTAAAGTCAGCATCATAGTTCTACGGCACTGGATAGGTGCGCAACAACGTTGAAGGGATACAGCATCCTTGTCAGCTTCCTTGTAATGATGTGCGACGACCTTCCATCTTCAATATTGCTTATTGATGCGATATTGTAACGACCCTAATTTTTAGTAACATGATTTAGTAACATTTAATTAGGTAAATTAAATGAAATAATGTGATGATTAAGGGATTGAGATTTGTGATTAAACTAAGGGGTAGCCGTGCCTAAGAGAATGAATGAACTAAAATAAAATGGGTAAAGGAAATAGGTGAATGGAAAAGTTGGAATAAAAGTATTCTAATACCCTAAACCCTTAGGAATTCATTTCACACGTTCATTCATTTGCAAAAATTAAATATTGAGGTCGGCCACTATTAGCAAGAGCAAGAGGAAGAAGATAAAGAAAATCAAAGGATGGACGATTAATCAAAAACAAATCCATTCAAATCTCAAACTCTTTAATCTCAAGCTAAGGTGAATAATGACTACATCTCATATTTTCTATTTTTTCGGTTTTAAGGTTAAACCCGATTTATTTTACAAGGTTATGCCATGTTTTTGAATGATTAAATGTTTATATATGCTTGTTGATGATTTATACTTATTCATATAAGTTTTATGATATGTTTTGATGTGAAAACCCTATTAAATTACATCCAAATGCCTTGAGATTTTAGATTTAGATCAGAACTGATATTTTAGAGATGGGTTTCAATTTTCATAATTTTCAAAATTAATGTGGATTTAATATTAAATTTCTAGTGAAGAAAATGATTATTTGGGTTTAAAATAATTTACGGATAAATTATTTATATTTTGGGTCTGAAATTAATATATGTTAGAAAACATATTAAAATTGATTTTCTGGAATTTTTATAGAATTTTCCTAAGTGATTTAATAGATATATAAAATTATTTAAGGTATGGGACTTATATGTTTTATATATTTATAAAAAGAGAAGGGGTATTTTGTAAATTATTTAAATTGTGTAATTCTGAAATTTCGGTAGTGTTTTTGGAAAAGAAAATCTCCAACCAATCATATTTAACAAATAAGGCAGGTTGGTTAAAAGATTACTTTAAACGATAAAATTCAGTTTAAACAGGCTTTTTACCGGTTTTGTCACTTTCGGCACCTGGGGTTCCGACTTAGTGGTTCCGCCTCCATCGCCATCGAAACCAATGTGCATGGTATTAAAGACTTGGTGCACAGCGAATTGGATATAGGTGGAAGGTATTGGGTCGAAACCAGGGGTTCCGAAGGAGGTCAAAGCCTTGCTTTAATTTTAAATGAAAACATGCCTGCTTTGCTTTCGAAAGGAATGCTTTCGAATACATAGCTTTCGACTTGGTTAAATTTTTTAAATAAATGATTACGCCTTTTGTTTTAAGTAAATGCTTCCGCCGAGGTCGAAATCCTTTGCTGCCGCATTTTTCCTTTCGAAGTAATGCCTTCGAAAGGGCTGTTTTGTTTTAAAAACTTAGCTGCTTCTCCAATGCTTTCGAAGGGTTGGTTTCGACACCATCATGAAATGACCCACTTAAAATTTTTTTTTAAACAGTGGCCATTTAATCAAGAAAATATTTAATTCCAGTTTTCTTCTATCCAGGATCTTTATGCCAATAAGAATATTGGTTTGCTTAAGTTATCTTAAACTTATATATATGAGGATATATAAGTCATTTTCTACTTGAATCAGAGTACAGAAATTTTGAATGTAGAAGTCTGTTTGAGAATTACTTAAAGGAAATTCTCTCTACATAGCAATAGTGTTTCTAAAAACTAGATTTTTAAAGTACACTTGGGTTAATGCATAACTATTGATTTTATGTCTCAAGACTTATCATTTTACATAAATTTCCATAATTTTATTACTGTATAAACTGGGCTCTTGCTTGTGCATGTGTGTGTGCATGTTCATGTGCATATGTGTATGTGCTCTTGCATGTGCCTAACTTCTTTCTCTTCTTGCTAGTAAAAAGGGTCTTAGTCTACCTTATATTTGGGATGTAACATCATAACTGAAAGTTTAGTTTTAAAAACTCTTTAGTGCTAGCTTAACCCAGGCTCAAGAAAATGGCTATGTTAGCCCTATTCAGTTTGCACTATTTCTCAACAAAACACATTTTATTTTGGTTTTCTTCTCTAAGGAGACTCAAAACCTTTTTGCCAGATTTTTCTTTACTTAAACATGGATTTTCTTAAGTCAGTTCTTTGGATATACATTCAATCCATAAATCCTTTATTCTCAGATTTTTCTACCATTATAGCCTAACTGTTCTTGAAGCTTAAAATTCATTTTCTTAGCAAAGCATTTTGCAAAACAAAATACATAAGTTCCAGCTGATACATATAAGTTCAACACTTACAAAACAGTAAATAACAATACATTGGTTTTTCTAAGCAACTTAAACAAAATATCTTAGCATAGTTCAACATGAATATTTAATTTAACTTCAGCAAAATCTTTAAAAATAGCATCCAATTCCTTAAGCAGTTAACTCATCCAATGCTTGATCAATGAAATTCCTATTTGCCTGCATAATCACCATGAACTGCCTCACACAATTATGAGACACCCAATGGTGCATAAACACAAAAGGGTCAGACTAATGTCTGGTATGAGTAATCTACCTGAAAACATGATTTTATATGACTTCTATTTATATTCAAATACTTTGAATGAATTAACAAACTCAGTGTCATCTTTGTGCATGTTTTTGTGAGGCATGTGCATTCATATCAGTACTTAAACAAATTATATATGATCATAATGATTTAGTTCAGAGAAAACAATCATAAGATTCACCAATAAAACATCATAAACCAACCAATGCAATCATCAATTCAGTCATCATGCCCCTTTTACAATTTTACTGGCCATCAGGGATTTTGCCCAAGCCTCTCCTGAACCTATTTCTATAGTTCATTATCAAATATAATATGGTCTTTAGCTACTTTCTCTTTTTTTAAACACGCACTGCCTGGGACATCTCTCTGTTAACCCAGCACACTCAGGCCCCTGGGTATAAACGTACCATGTGTGAGCTTGCAATGTTCCCCTTGCCAAGCTATATTTTGTAGCCCTAAGATCCAGAATCCTTAGTTAAATTACTAAGTGTTAATTTTCCCTTTTTCACAATTGTGCTAATCCCCTCTGCATATCACAGTCTAATCAGAGAAAAACAAACAATTCAACCAACATGTATTCATTCAAGGGTTGGTAAGTCATGTTCTCATAAACATGCATTTAATCAAACAAGCAGATGTGAGTTCTCAGTATACATGTTATTTTGTTCATGGGTTTCAATGGATCATGGTATAAACATATGGCCATAAGTAGTTTATTAGTTATCCTCTCTTACCTCTGGTTCAATCAGATTCTTCTTAATCTTGAAGATCTGGCTAAACCATAAGTATATTTTGATTTGAGTAGTTCATAAAACATAGAAGCTCAGCACATGTATAACATTGCACTTCTACATTTTCTTTTGTTTTAATTAACATGAGACATAAGCAACAACACAATGTTGCAGCCCCATATTTCTTTCCATTACAGACCATATATCTATCACATGAATCCTGGGATTTTCATAAATAACTTTATGAAGAAAACACATAAAAGAAAACATTTCATCTCAAGGTTAATCCACAACACAGATGATCATTTCAAACATGAAATCTATGACTCATTTTCTGGGTAAATCACCATGAAAAGGTTATACACTTGAACAGATCATTAACAAACCAGAGTCATCAAATCATAAAATGAACATAACTTGCAAAAGTGAATTATTAATTCAAATAGGCTGCCTCAATAATCAGGACTTAATGCCAAAGTTTCCAGTGAGGTTACTCACCCTTAATTCTTTTTTTCCCTAAGCCTTGCTTTTCTTTTGATCCTCTGCCTTCCTCTAACTCTAATGGCCAGTACTCCTTATCTTCTCTGGCTTATGTTCTTATTTTTCCTTTAGGTTATGAAGAGCAAATGGGTATGATCTCACTACACTAAGCCTCTTTATATAATTCCTGGCTGTTACTAGGGTTTATGGAATTACCCAATGTCAGTTTTACCCCATAATATGGTCTGCCTCACTCTTGATTTAAAAGAAGAAAAGGGTATGTGGTCCTTATTATTATTTTTCAGAAAATCAATCTTATTCTTTTAACCTTACCCCGGGTCATGTCATATGCATGACTTTAATTTTCCCTAAGCAAAAGAATTGCTGGAAATGGATAAAGTGTATATTTCCATTTCCATGCAAGCTTTGTTTCCTATCTACCATATTTGACTGTGTACATGTATAACATTTGTATGCTTATTTTTGCCTAAGTCTTTTTATTTTTCTTTCTTACTATTTCTGCCTATATACACATTTGTTTTCTTTATGCTAAAATTTTTAAAGACCTGATCCTTTCTGCCTACATATATATTTGTAATTTATTTATCCCATCATATATATTAACTGTTGCCTATTTTATCACATAGAAAAATGTGTGCAAGTTTGTGCACTATCTTGTGCACATGTACATGTTTTAAACTATGTATCTGCAAATCAGTTTCCTATCTCTACCTTTTCAATGCAATTTCAAACAAATACAAACTAAATTAAATCATGAAATTACTCACAAAATCAGGGTTATCACATATACCCCTCCTTTTGGGAATTGTGTCCCACAATTTCTTTCATACTTAACTTTAGTACCATTACTCCAGAAAAATCAATTTCTGATCTCAAATCATTCTCAAATCAATCATTTGATTAAACTCTAGGCATATCAAAACAAAAATCACAATGCAATTCAATCAAAACATTCATCAGTATATATATAAATTTACCTTTCATTCAATCAAACAGTTGTGGATAATCATTTCTGATTTTATCCTCCACTTCCCATGTGCAATCATTTGGGTCAAGACTCCATTGCACTTTCACTAATTTAATTTCTTTGTTTCTCAATTTCTTGGTTTCTCTAGAAACTATGCCCACTGGCTCCTTTTCATATATCATTCTGGGATCAATCTGCACATCCTTAGAGGATTTTAGGATTGCCTCTTTATCATGAACCCATCTTCTAAGTTGAGACACATGAAAAACATCATGCATTGCTCTCATTTCTTCTGGCAACTCTAGCTTATAGGCTATAGTTCCTATTCTTTCTAAAATTTTATATGGCCCTATATATCTAGGAATCAACTTTCCATGTTTCCCAAACCTTAGAACCTTTTTCATGGGTGATATTTTGATAAATACATAATCTCCAACATCATATTGTACTGCCTTTATTCTTTGATCTGCATATTTCTTTTGCCTATCTTGGACAGAAGCAATTCTTTTTCTGATCAAAGCTATCTTCTCAGAAGTTTCTTTCACATTTTCTGGTCCTAAGACCACTTTCTCCCCAGATTCAAGCCAACTTGAGGGTGATAAACATGGTCTCCCATAGAGAGCTTCAAAGGGTGCCATGCCTATGCTACTATGATGGCTATTGTTGTATGCAAATTCAGCTAAAAAGATATGATCCTCCCAACTTCCTCCCCAATCCAGTACACAAGCTCTTAACATGTCTTCAAGCAATTTGTTCACAATTTCTGTTTGGCCATCAGATTGAGGATGGTATGTTGTGCTTAAGCATAAATCAGTCCCCATTTCCTTGTGAAAACTCTGCCAAAACTTTGAAGTAAAGATGGTATCTCTATCACTTACTATAGTCTTTGGTATACCATGCAGTCTGACTACTTCCTTAATAAACAACCGGGCTAATGTACTTGCATTTCTTTCTGATTTTACTAGTATAAAGTGGGCTGACTTGGTTAGCCTATCAACCACTACCCATATACTATCATTTCCCCTCCTAGTTCTAGGCAAACCATCAATGAAATCCATTGATATGTCTTCCCATTTCCACTGTGGTATTTGCAAAGGTTGAAGTATCCCTGAGGTTTTTGATACTCAGCCTTCACCTGTTGGCAAACCATACATTTGGATACATAGGTTGCCACTGCACTCTTCATACCACTCCACCAATAATCTCTCTTGAGGTTGTGATACATTCTTGTGCTTCCTGGGTGTATAGTATATTTGCTTTTGTGGTAAGCATCCAAGATTTCTTGCTTCAACTCATCAATTGCTGGAACACATATTCTTTTTCCTTTCTTCAAATGGCCTTGATCATTCAACTGAAAACCTTCCACTGCCTTACCATTTAATATCTAAGTTTTCTTTTCAAATAAAAATGGATCTTGGTCTTGTAGCTCTACAACTTTATTCTTCAATTTTGATCCCAGAGTAATAAAACTTATTTTCCCATTTCTACATTCTCACTGCACAGGCTCATATTTTCTATATTATCACTTTCTATTTTTGAATCAATTAACAATGATAAAGTGTTAAACTCTTTTACCATCAATCTAGCCATGTTAGCATGTTGTCTACTTAGGGCATCTGCTACTTTATTAGCCTTACCAGGTGTGCACAGTATTTCAAAGTCATATGAGGCTAAGAGTACAATCCATCTTTGCTGCCTCATATTTAATTCTATTTGTGAAAACAAATATTTAAGTGATTTATGGTCTGTATAAACTTCAAATTTTGCTCCTAACAAGTAGTGTCTCCATAACTTAATAGCATACACTATAGCAGCCAATTCAAGGTCATGAGTAGCATACCTTACCTCACTTGGTTTCAACTGCCTAGAAGCATAAGCTATCACTTGATGTTGTTGCATCAATACTGCCCCAAGCCCTTGTCCACTTGCATCAGTATACACCACCAAGTTCTCATTTCCTTCAGGCACTTTAAGAAATGGAGCTTGTACTAGTGCTTCCTTTAATTTCCCAAAAGCTTTCTCACACTCTTCTGTCCAAGTGAACACTTGATTTTTCCTAGTCAATCTGGTTAATGGAATTGAAATTTTTGCAAAATCTTTTATAAATCTCCTATAGTAACCAGCCATTCCCATGAATGATCTGACCTCAGTGACATTAGTAGGCCTTTCCCAAGCTTGCACTGCAATGACTTTATTGGGATCTACATATATTCCTTTTTCTGATATAATATGTCCTAGAAAATTCACTTCATTTTGCCAAAAAGTGCATTTTGAAAACTTTGCTTTCAAATCTTCCTGTCTCAATTTCTCAAATACCATATGCAAATGATTTTCATGCTCTCTAACTGACTTAGAATAAATTAGTATATCATCTATAAATATCAATACAAACTTATCCAAGTATTCTCTAAAAATCATATTCATCAAATCAACAAAATAGGAAGGAGCATTTGTCAAACCAAATGGCATTACTAAAAATTCATAAAGTCCATATCTTGTGTTAAAGGCTGTATACTTTATGCTTTCCTCTTATACTTTCATTTGATGAAAGCCTGAAGCTAAATCAAGTCTAGAAAATATTTTTGCACCACTTAATTGATCAAAGAGATCATCAATTCTTGGTAAGGGATATTTATTTTTAACTGTGACTTTATTTAATTCCCTATAGTCAATACATAACCTAAGGGATCCGTCTTGTTTCTTAACAAAGACTACTGGTGCTCCCCATGATGAGCTATTGGGTCTAATAAAACCTTTTTCTTCTAGTTCAACCAATTGCTTTTTCAGTTCCATCAACTCCTTAGGCCCCATTCTGGTTGGTCTCTTAACCACTGGGCTAGCTCTTGGAATTATTTTGATTGAGAACTCAACTGGCCTGTGGTTTGAAACTCCTCTCACTTCACTAAACACATCAACATATTGATTTACTATGGGGATTTCTTCTAATGCAGGCATGGGTTTTTCATTAGACAATGTAAAAAGGTTGGCTATACTTCTATTCTTGTTTGCCTCACAAAGAACAACTATTCTTTGTCCATCAGAAACTTTCAATGATATGGTGGATGTCTCCATATTTATGATAGCCTTATATCTACTCAACCAATCAACTCCTAAAATAATCCCTATGCCCGGATATTGAAACACATATAGGTCTGACTCAAACACATGTCCTCCTATATTTAATCCTAGTTGCATACATATCATACCCAGAACACATGAAATACCTATAGGGCTTCTAATTAACAGTGGCTTATCAACAATCATACAATTCAATTTTAATTGTTGTGCAATATCATGGGAGATCAATGAGTGTGTAGCCCCAGTATCATACACTACTGCAAAAGGTATTGAGTGAATAAGCAAAGTACCTTCAACTTGACTATGCTTTTCAACACTTGATCCCTCAGCTGCCTTGCCTTTCCCTTCAAAAGCCCCTAATTTTCCTTGCTTAAACTCTGGACAATTCCTCTTTATGTGACCTTCCTTCCCACAATGGTGACAATTGAAAGATGCAGGCCTAACATTTGTGCATCTATTCTTCATATGCCCCTCTTGGCCACAGTTATAGCAAGTAATTTTCTTCTTAATTTCAGTAGCACTGACTTCTTCTGGTTTCTTGGTAGAAGCTATGTCTGTTTTCTTCTTATCATAAGGGTGAAATTTACCCTTTCCCTTCTTGTTTTGGTTATTCTTAAATGCCCTGAAATTCTCTCTAGCTTTATCATGTTGTTCAATGCTCAAAGTCAAATCCAAAACTTGATCAAAAGTCTTGTCCTTGTATGGTAGCATGGCTTTACTAAGGCTAGGGTTCAGTCCTTGAATATATCTTCCATTCTTAGCCTCCTCAGTAGTGACGAGTACTGCACCATACTTTGCCAATGATTCAAACTTCTGAGTGTACTCAGTGACACTCATAGTCCCTTGCCTTAATTTGATGAATTCCTCTAGCAAAGATTCCTTGGCTGATGCAGGGACAAATCTACCTTCCAACATTGCTTTAAATTGATCCCATGTCACTTCTCCTTCAGGTCTTCCAGCTATGATAACCTCCCACCAATCCAAAGCTGCTGCTCTCAATTGCCTAGATGCAATTTGCCTCTTCCTTTGGTCTTAAACTTGCATGTCTGCAAAGATTCTTTCCAAAATTCTGAGCCAATTTTGAACTCCCATAACTCCTTCTGTGCCATCAAAAGTTTTGCCTCCAAGATTGGTAAAAGTCTTGAGTAGTTTGGAAAGCTCCTCGTGTGGATTTTCCTGCCTGTTGCCTACTCCATCCCTTATGGCTCTCATGAATTCTTGCACATTCACCATGGGTGGTTCACTTGTTCCTACATTTTGATGTCTAGGTCCTACCATAGCTCTATGGATATAATACTTAGGTTAGTCCGTTTTGCCTAATACTCTATAGATTAATTTATTTTAATCTATCACTATTCTGTTATAATAGATATTAGTAGTGTAAACATTAACAACCAAAGCATCCAGAGCAGTCAACACTTCCATACATCCAATGCACACAAGTTCATACAAAATTTTGCTATGTTATTTAACAACATAGCTCTGATACCAAATGAAATGACCCACTTAATTTTTTTTTTAAACAGTGGCCATTTAATCAAGAAAATATTTAGTTCCAATTTTCTTCTATCCAGGATCTTTATGCTAATAAGAATATTGGTTTGCTTAAGTTATCTTAAACTTATATATATGAGGATATATAAGTCATTTTCTACTTGAATCAGAGTACAGAAATTTTGAATGTAGAAGTCTGTTTGAGTATTACTTAAAGGAAATACTCTCTACATAGCAATAGTGTTTCTAAAAACTAGATTTTCAAAGTACACTTGGGTTAATGCATAACTATTGATTTTATGTCTCAAGACTTATCATTTTACATAAATTTCCATAATTTTATTACTGTATAAACTGGGCTCTTGCTTGTGCATGTGTGTGTGCATGTTCCTGTGCATATGTGTCTATGCTCTTGCATGTGCCTAACTTCTTTCCCTTCTTGCTAGTAAAAAGGGTCTTAGTCTACCTTATATTTGGGATGTAACATCATAACTGAAAGTTTAGTTTTAAAAACTCTTTAGTGCTAGCTTAACCCAGGCTCAAGAAAATGGCTATGTTAGCCCTATTTAGTTTGCACTATTTCTCAAAAAAACACATTTTATTTTGGTTTTCTTCTCTAAGGCGACTCAAAACCTTTTTGCCAGATTTTTCTTTACTTAAACATGGATTTTCTTAAGTCAGTTCTTTAGATATACATTCAATCCATAAATCCTTTATTCTCAGATTTTTCTACCATTATAGCCTAACTGTTCTTGAAGCTTAAAATTCATTTTCTTAGCAAAGCATTTTGCAAAACAAAATACATAAGTTCCAGCTGATACATATAAGTTCAACACTTACAAAACAGTAAATAACAATACATTGGTTTTTCTAAGCAACTTAAACAAAATATCTTAGCATAGTTCAACATGAATATTTAATTTAACTTCAGCAAAGTCTTTAAAAATAGCATCCAATTCCTTAAGCAGTTAACTCATCCAATGCTTGATCAATGAAATTCCTATTTGCATGCATAATCACAATGAACTGCCTCACACAATTATGAGACACCCAATGGTGCATAAACACAAAAGGGTCAGACTAATGTCTAGTATGAGTAATCTACCTGAAAACATGATTTTATATGAATTCTATTTATATTGAAATACTTTGAATGAATTAAGAAACTCAGTGTCATCTTTGTGCATGTTTTTGTGAGGCATGTGCATTCATATCAGTACTTAAACAAATTGTATATGATCACAATGATTTAGTTCAGAGAAAACAATCATAAGATTCACCAATATAACATCATAAACCAACCAATGCAATCATCAATTCAGTCATCATGCCCCTTTTACAATTTTACTGGCCATCAGGGATTTTTCCCAAGCCTCTCCTGAACCTATTTCTATAGTTCATTATCAAATATAATATGGCCTTTAGCTACTTTCTCTTTTTTTAAACACACACTACCTGGGACATCTCTCTGTTAACCCAGCACACTCAGGCCCCTGGGTATAAACATACCATGTGTGAGCTTGTAATGTTCCCCTTGCCAAGCTATATTTTGTATCCCTAAGATCCGGAATCCTTAGTTAAATTACTAAGTGTTAATTTTCCCTTTTTTCACAATTGTGCTAATCCCCTCTGCATATCACAGTCTAATCAGAGAAAAACAAACAATTCAACCAACATGTATTCATTCAAGGGTTGGTAAGTCATGTTCTCATAAACATGCATTTAATCAAACAAGCAGATGTGAGTTCTCAGTATACATGTTATTTTGTTCATGGGTTTTAATGGATCATGGTATAAACATATGGCCATAAGTAGTTTATTAGTTATCCTCTCTTACCTCTGGTTCAATCAGATTCTTCTTAATCTTGAAGATCTGGCTAAACCATAAGTATATTTTGATTTGAGTAGTTCATAAAACATAGAAGCTCAACACATGTATAACATTGCACTTCTACATTTTCTTTTGTTTTAATTAACATGAGACATAAGCAACAACACAATGTTGCAGCCCCATATTTCTTTCCATTTACAGACCATATATCTATCACATGAATCATGGGATTTTCATAAATAACTTTATGAAGAAAACACATAAAAGAAAACATTTCATCTCAAGGTTAATCCACAACACAGATGATCATTTCAAACATGAAATCTATGACTCATTTTCTGGGTAAATCACCATGAAAAGGTTATACACTTGAACAGATCATTAACAAACCAGAGTCATCAAATCATAAAATGAACATAACTTGCAAAAGTGAATTATTAATTCAAATAGGATGCCTCAATATTCAGGACTTAATGCCAAATTTTCCAGTGAGGTTACTCACCCTTAATTCTTTTTTTCCCTAAGCCTTGCTTTTCTTTTGATCCTCTGCCTTCCTCTAACTCTAATGGCCAGTACTCCTTATCTTCTCTGGCTTATGTTATTATTTTTCCTTTAGGTTATGAAGAGCAAATGGGTATGATCTCACTACACTAAGCCTCTTTATATAATTCCTGGTTGTTACTAGGGTTTATGGAATTACCCAATGTCAGTTTTACCCCATAATATGGTCTGCGTCACTCTTGATTTAAAAGAAGAAAAGGGTATGTGGTCCTTATTATTATTTTTTAGAAAATCAATCTTATTCTTTTAACCTTACCCCGGGTCATGTCATATGCATGACTTTAATTTTCCCTAAGCAAAAGAATTGCTGGAAATGGATAAAGTGTATATTTAAAGGTTCATTCCATTTCCATGCAAGCTTTGTTTCCTATCTGCCATATTTGACTGTGTACATGTATAACATTTGTATGCTTATTTTTGCCTAAGTCTTTTTATTTTTCTTTCTTACTATTTTTGCCAATATACAAATTTGTTTTCTTTATGCTAAACTTTTTAAAGACCTGATCCTTTCTGCCTACATATATATTTGTAATTTATTTATCCCATCATATATATTAACTGTTGCCTATTTTATCACATAGAAAAATGTGTGCATGTTTGTGCACTATCTTGTGCACATGTACATGTTTTAAACTATGTATCTGCAAATCAGTTTCCTATCTCTACCTTTTCAATGAAATTTCAAACAAATACAAACTAAATTAAATCATGAAATTACTCACAAAATCAGGTTTATCAAACATCACTTCTTTACTTAGGAAATGCTTTTGGAAGAGTGCTTTTGAGTTAAATGTTTTATGACCCTTTTGCTTTGTTGAAGGTAGAACCCAAAGGTTTCGAAGAAGATAGTTTTAAATGGTTTCGAATGGTTTGATGTTTTAATGCTTTTGAATGGTTTTAATGAAGGTTTCGAAGGGGGGTTCCCCAATGGTTTCGAAAGGTTGAAAGGGAAGGTGTCCAATGTTTTCGAAAGGCAATGTTAAAGTGTTTTAAGGATAGGATGTCTAAGGTTTTATAGCTTTCAAAGGAAAGGTTTTTCAATGGCTTCGAAAGATTTATATGAATGGTTTCGAAAGAAATATTTTTCCTTTTGGCCTAGGTTATAAAAAGGGTTTACTTGGTTTTGAAAGTGGTACATTCAATGGATTCGAAAGGGTTACTTTCAAATGTTTAAAATGTTTTCATCAACAAAGATTTGTGTAAAGTATATATATAACATGGCAAGGTGATTTGAGTAAAGCATAGAATTTATTTTCCTTGTTTAAAGTATGATTTAAAGGTTTAAATCAATTTGAGAAGAAAAGGTTTTCAAGGAAAATTTAAGGGAAGATTACCCTAAGTAAAATGACTTGGATATTTGTATACCAGATGGGACTGGTATAGGGTCACGCCCTGTATATTAGCTATTAGCCCCTAGCTAATTTAGTCCAAAATTCTAGTGTGTAGGGCTTTGTCACGGGTAAGAATAAAATGATGTTACACACGGATTAGAATATATTTGTACATAGGTAGGTTATTGGTGAGCTCGCAAAACCATTAGCATCAGTTGACCCGGAGAAAGTAAGTTAGGGACAGACCGTCCAGAAGAGGAGTATCTAACAGATGTTAGATTATTTGTTTATATTATATGGTAGGACCGAGTCAGCCAAAGGTTAGTAGTTTCCAAACAAAACTATAGTGTTCGGATAGATAGTCCATTTATTACCTGATATGTATGTTTACATGATAATGCTTTACAGTTTTAACTAGTTTTGGTTGCAGGATTATGATTTGCAAAAGATATGTTTTAAAAGGATATTAGTGAGTGGAAACCTGTTCCGCTAAGCGGCGTGGTCTCACTTATTATCTAAAAGCCGAGATGTATAGTATTATTCACTCCAGGCTTTACGTTGACTCAAAGTTTATGTTTTTCCCCTTAAACTCTCGGATGCTCGAAATTGATTTGAGTTGGCCGAGGGTTGAGGATTTTTAGGTTTTTAGTAAGTTGGCAAATATAGCTTCTGGAGACGAGCAGGTGGATGACGGATAGCTATTTAGGAGTTGCTGTTTTATTTTGTTTGATTATGATGTGTTGTATTACGTCAGTTATGACTATATAGTACTCTGGTCAACCAAGGGGCATCTTCATATGTCGCTCTTGGCGTATTTTGTAATAATTATATTTGATCTGAACCTGGGAAACGATTCGGATTATGTAATGAAATATGAAACATGTTTTGTGAAATGCAATCAGAAAAGTTGTTTTTGAAATCTGTGATTTTGTTTCATATTCTTGTGCTTCCGATATTATGGATACCATTAACATTACCGTATTTGGTCACCGGAAATTAATACTATCGATGACTACATCATCTGTAGCGGTTAGCTTTGGGCCTCCAAATAGCGGATGTTACAACTTGGTATCAAAGCATAGGTTTATGAAAAACTTTAAACTAAAATGATTTTTGAAAACATAATCCTAAGGAATTAGAGTAAGATCGGGATATGGCACTACAACAAATTGAGGCTTTCATAGCGTTTAAAAAACGCTATTATACCTAACTGTAGCGTTTCAGAGAATGTTGTGGAACGACATGTTATGGTAGACCATAAACTTTAAATAGCATGAATTAAAATGCTTTATTTTCCATAGCGTTTTCTCAGTGCTATTAAGCAAAAAGGCTATAGGAAATATTATCTCACGGTTACTTCCTATAGCGTTTAAACTTCACATTTCTATACCATTTTCTTTGCATATTTTATAGCGTTTGGTATGCATATTTCTATAGCACTGGTTTGCATATTTCTATAGCGTTTTTTGTGCATATTTCTATAGCGTCTATTTAGTTATATTATAGCGTTTGTTATTCATATTTCATGGTCACTTTCTATAGCATTTTATAAACGATAGTGTTTTTTAAACGTTATTAAATGTAATATTAATTTATAGGTTTTATCCATCGTTATTTCAATTTTTCCCATATATAATATCCATTTACCTATTTTTTCTTTGCATATAAATATAAAAGATTTTCACTGTTAAAAAATATGTAAATTAAAGCACAATATTTCATACATATCGTTCAAAAAACTTTTGGCATGTTCATAAAGTAGTTCATACATATCATTCGAACTATTTTTCCCATATCCATACATAGTATTTCATACATATTGTTCGAGCAACTTTTCTAATGTCCATATACATATTTCATATATATTTGCATCAATAACTTACATATAGGCTAGTCAAAAAATTGAGTTCATCTTGCTTTGCTTTTGATATTTTCTCTCTAACATCTGCAATAACCAAATAAGCAATCTAGATGTTAGTAATTGTTAAACATTCACAAAGTAGATGTTAGTAATTGTTAAACATTCACAAAGTAGATGTTAGTAATTGTGAACTAAATCATTTAAAGAAGCATACTAGTATAGTTTTACATGCCAAACTTCCAAAAGAACCCACATTCGATATTAAAATTACAATGGATGAGATTAAAATATGCAATTCTTTTTCATAGTAAGAAAGCATAATAGATCTACATGTGTTCATAAGCATCGACAACCAGTATTGGAATTCACCTTTTTATACAAATCATATATCAAACTCTAATTTTTCCCATTCCTATGTTAAAATATGGTTTTTAGTGAAACTCTTCGAAAATAGCACACCATTGCCAGAGTAATTGTAGTTCATTTTGTGTTATTTCTATTCTATAAGACTTGAACAGTACATTAAACTAATTGTACTTAATTAATACTGGATAAGGATGATCTTACTTGACTTGACCTGTGAAAGCACCGCCTTTCTTTAAAAGCCTGCTATTTTTTTATTATACAAGTAAAAAACACACAATGAGTAATCAAATTTTTAATTTTATTTATTTGAAAAAAAAGGAAGTTGTGTACTGTGTAATTATACCTTTGGTCCAGTATGCGGTATACGATTAACCTAATGGACCAGCAATAATATATTGGATGCAAATGTATAAAGTATAAACCTATCATGTATGAACCATTATTTTCTCAGTACGATATTAATATACAGTGAAATGAAAATGGGTCATAAAAAGTTTGAATTGAATGGAGATTATTTCAAACAACTTAAATGAAAATCATAGAGATCAGAAGGATGATCTAATGGCTGTGATGATCCATCGCAATCGAAGACTATTTTAATGTCAGAGTAAATATCCTTGATCCCATTATAGAATATGAGGTAGTTCCCTAATTATATACAACAACATAATGTAAGCATTGTTTTCATTGATCTCTCTAATCTCAAATGTTCCTACAGGTCTTATACTATGGACTACGGCCATAAAAAGCATTTAAAGTGAAACTGTTAAAGCAAAAAACATCGATAATTTGATCTCCAATAGTCTTCATTCCCAATAGAAATATGATTCAACAAAAGGGGTTAATGATGACCCATATGAGCTCTAATTGTTCCCCACTTTAAAGTAGGAGATCCCCTAGCAAACTCTATACTGTCAAGAACATCCTGCAATAATACGGATGAACAATTTTTGGAGAATTTGTTGCAAAAATGATGTATTATACCAAATACTATAGTATTATATAACTATGTTACAGTATCAGCAGGCATGCTTCTTTTTGGTTGATTTCAAAAGAGAATGAATTATAATACAGAGGTTCAAAGAAAATAAAGTTATTCGCATGCAGTATGAACTTCTGCCCAATGTTGAAAAAGGATAACACTTCTTAAATCTTTCTTAAAGCTAGCCCCAATCTTCTTTAGTATATAAATTAAGTAAGCAATGCAAACAATTTTGTACAAACCTAGACAAATGGTGAAATGTTGGATGAATCACCTTGGTCATTATGGCCGATTCCTGTGGAGAAAGACAAAATAGTTCAACCCAGAACAAAAGAAATAAAAAGACAGTGAAAATAGCATGTACATAAAATTTAGCAAATCGTAAAGATTTCATAATGTGATAAAAATGTTTTGTGACACCATAATGTGATAAAAATTATGAGAAATCCTTTTTTAGAAACAATCATCAATTTTTGCGTTACATGGCAAAATATTTCATGGTGTAGACCTTAAGATTGAAATTGGGAAATACAACTGCTTTCCAAGTATAATTATTATCATCCAGTCCTTTTGCATTTCAAGAGATTCACATTTGAGTTATTCGCATTAAAACAATTATTTTTCTTTTTCTTTTTCTTTTTAATTTGGCTACTATACGGTATATGTAGTTTGGAGATTCAAGTTAAAAATATTTTTATCTTTTTGTGATAAAAATTATGTTTACTCCCAACTGTGAGATGACAACTGAATCAGATAACACATGTGCACACGATATTACATCATATATGATGCTATTATATTTTTGTACTTATGTTTGCAACAAAGAACTAATAATTTTTATATCCACGTATTTTAAAAAACGGCTTTCTAAATCAAGAACTTGGTTGCTTAATATGATGGCACAAAGAGATTAGTGGTGAAAACAACAATACTTCAGCAAACAAAGAAAAATTCTGATAATGATACTTTGTTATACCTCTTTCTCCTACCGCTTTGAAAAGCAAAGTTGCCTGAGAAAAACAACATTAAATTAAACTCATAACATAATATTGATGTCAATATGACTGTATGAAACATAAATGAGCTAAAACCATACCCTTATGACTTGAGCCTGAGATCATATCTTCCTCCATATCTATTCCTTCTCTTCCTCCTTTTTTAGATCCAAAGTGTATCTAAAGCGACGCGATGCATTCAAAACAAGAGCTGCTTGCTGTATAGTAAAAGGAATGATGAGACATTCAGGAACTGTGTAATTGCACTAAAAATTTCAGAAGTAAAGTGCAACTATGTGGCAACTAGCAGTCATTCAAAAATAAATTTGCCAGTGATCTAACAAATATGCAACTAACAGTAGCACGATTTGGTATTATTTTTAACAAGATGTGCAAGTAACCAGAATATGCATAAATGCACGCTCTCTATAGTACACTAAATGGCTACAACTTTTATCTCTATAATAAAAGTCAGCTAAATAAACAAACAAAGAAAGAGGAAAGTATTCTGCAAAACTCAAAAATAGATCATCCACTTAAATAAATAAATCAAACTATAATACACGAAGAAGAAGGATCGAAAGATACCCTCCATCGACGGAGACGTTCAACAGGAGCATTTTTAGGAGGAATATCAAATTTATCGCTGGATCCGTCGATGGACTCATCCTTCTGCCTTGCATAGCGGTTTGGCGACGGCGACCAACCATTATTCACCGGAATCGAGTCCTTATCCATTGCAAACTATAATCAAAGTCGCAAAAGAGATGACGCCGGATTTCCTTGCCTTGAATTAAAATTAAAGTATATAATATAATAATAAGTATATTTTTCCAACAAGAATGTAGATTGATCGACAAATTGAGTAAAGTATGGGTTTAGAATCACGCAGGTTTTTATTGTTGGTTGTTATGTCCTAGATGGAAGCTAATAATGACGCTTTCTAATTTTCTTTTCCACTCTTTGGTTTGGAATTAAAGCTTTAATTTATATAACTCCATTAAATAAATAAATAAAAAGAAATCTAGGGTTTCCTCTCAGCCATGGGGGAAAATCAATTTCCTCACCAAATCTCCTCAAATCTCTCTCAATCTTCTTCCCTAATCAGACCACCTGAGGCTTCTCACTTCATAAAGCCATCAGGAGTTATCAACATAGATGATGATGGGTTCAAATTGGTCAAATCAAAACAACAGAGGAGGAAGGAGGCCAAAAAAGTTCAGGAGTCACTATCAGTTCCTCAAAATGACAACCGGAAAGGAAGAGCTGGTCAGATTGTAACCACCCGGATTGAAAAGAAAAGCGAAATGTTGTCAATTCAGAGAAAACCAATAGCCATCTCACTGAACAGAGAACAAGGCCAGAAGTTTTGGGCAGACATTGTTGCTGATCAGCCTAAAGAACCCAATGTTGAAGAAAGCAGTCTTGAGCATATTGCACCAATCAGAATTAACAACAAGAAGTATGGTCCGGTTAAGGAGGAGGTATGTAAAAGGGCCACTGAATCTTGGAATAATTCTGTTCTTGTTTATGTAGTGGGCACCAAACCATACTACTTGTTTTTCAAATCTTACATACAAAGAGTATGGAAACCAATTGGTGAATTTGAAATCTTTACTAGAGAGAACAGGTTCTTTCTAGTAAAGTTTAAAGAATCTCAAGATTGCAATTCAGTTTTAAAAAATGGACCATATTTCTATAACGGCAAACTCATCATAATGAGAAAGTGGTCTGATTCTTTGGAAATGGACAGAGACTTATTAACGTCTATGTCGATCTGGGTAAGATTACCCTGTGTTAATCTGAAGTTATAGGACAGAGAGGCTTTCAGTGTTATGGCAAGTATCATAGGTAAACCCAAAAAAACGGATGCAGCCATAACGATGAAGACGAGATTGAATTATGCCGGCCTTCTAGTAGAGGTGTCTGCAAATGATGAACTTCCCAATGAGATTTTTCTTTCTTTGTTTAATGGAGAAAAATTATTCAGAAAGTTGAATATGAATGGGTCCCACCAAAATGTAATGTATGCAAATGCTTTGGGCACACTAGAGATCAGTGTAATCCAAAACAGGCATGGGTACCCAAGAGTTATAACCAAGAAACGTAAGAAAAAGAAAACTCTAATTCAAGAAACTATTAAATATTACAAAAACAATCTTTGCCATCTGAGGATAATGATCAGATCAACCTAATAAGTATCAATTCCGATCAAAATAAGAATGATAATGTGCTCTCTGATCAAGACGATCAAGTCATAGTTGCGGAAGTTCATCATACCAACTTGGAAATCTCAAAAGGAAAATTGCAGAGCAATAAAATGGTGGGTGAAAAGAATAAGAAGGTCTTAGAATCTGTAACCCCACTAATTGCAGACCCTTGTTTAATTACAGACAATTATGGTACAAACAACAATAATGATAAGGAAGATCATCTGCAGTCTGTAGTCTTGGATTTGGAAAAACCCTCTGAAACAGCCCCTCCACTTGAACAGGCTGCAGTGACTGAGGAATATGACTCATCCATGCCTTGCACTACTGTCCCATTTGATATCTTGACTATTAAAATTCCAGAAGTTATTAATAATACTGGAGATGAAATGGAAATGGTGGATGTTGTTGATCAGTTTAATATCTCTGAACTGCATATACCAAAAACAAAAGCTACTGGTAAGAACAGGGGTAACAAAGAGAAGAAAGCGTTTAAACAAAAATATATTTCTATAAATCCAAATTGGGGTGAAATGTCAACCAGGTTAAAAGCAAATAGTGTTGAGAATAAAAGAAGAGGTAAGAGTGCTTTGGCATCAGGTTCTATCTAAACCCTTACTTTTATTTCCTTATTATGTCTATATTTGCATGGAATGTAAGAGGTATGCTCTTCTAAAAAATTTGATATATTACATATGTTGAGTGTGTATAAACCATTTGTTATTGCATTAATTGAGAATAAATTGAATGAAGATAATTTTGAAAAAAATTTCTTTAAATTACCCAGAAATTGGAAAGCTATAAATAATAATGATTGTGGCTGCAAAGGCAGAATTATTGTTATATGGGATTCTAATATTTGGAATATATTAAACAGTAATAAAGATAAGCAGTTTATAGACTGTCATTTTGAAAATACTGGTGGTTTTTCTCTTCAAATTACTAGTATCTATGGTAGCAATCTGGAAAATGAAAGAAATAGTATGTGGAGTAGGTTAAAAGATTTAAACTTAAACTATAAATTCCCTTGGCTAATTTTAGGGGATTTTAATACTGTTTTTCATGCATATGAAAAGTATGGTGGCATTAAAATACCTCAGAGTAAACTAGATAAACTTAATAAATTCTTAATTGAAACTGGGTTGATAGAACCTGACACTAGTGGTAATAAATTTACTTGGAAATCTGGTACAGAAAGGAATATCCATTGTAAATTAGATAGAGCCTTGATTAATAAAGAATTTTCCAATGTTTTCCCCAATTTTATATGTTCTGCACTTGAGCAAAATACTAGTGATCATACCCAATATTAATCTCACTTTTTAATGAAAAAAATTTTAATAAAAAAATACCTCCATTTAGATTTAAAAATGGATGGATTTTAAAGGATAATTATAACAGCCTAATGAAAGAATGCATGAATTTTTCTTGTGATGGTACTAGACAATTCCAGTTTAATATGTTTCTGAAAAATACAAAAAATAATCTTAAAACTTGGAATAGAAATAATTTAATGAAGAACAATAAGTTGGAATTGTTAAGACAGGAAGGGAAACTATTACGAGAATTAGTTGACAAAAATCCTGGGAACATTGCCACAGTCAAAGAATTTTTTTCTAATCAACAAAACTTATCAACAGAATTATATATTAATACTATGAATGCTAAACAAAAAGCCAAGGTTGATTGGTTAACAATGGGTGATGATTGTACTAAATTTTTCCATGCAAAAATGAGTAGCAGAAGACATATAAATAACATAGGTAATATTATTGATAAAACTGGCAGTCTTACTAATGCATACGATCAAGTAGTAAAAGAAGCAGTTGAATATTATGAAAAACTATTTTATTCTGAATTCACTTTCAATAACTTTCCTCATATTATTTGTAAAAATGTTTTAAATGCCAATGCCTCTAATATATTACTTTCTCCAGTTTCTGTTGAAGAAATTAAATATGTAGTGTTCAATGCTGGTGATAATAAGAGTCCTGGCCATGATGGTTTTAATGCAAAATTTTAAAAAACTCATTGAGACAACATTAAAGATCAGGTTTTGAGTTTAGTAAATGAATTTTTTGATAAAGGTAAAATTCTTAAAAGCATAAATCATACTTTTATTACTTTAATTCCCAAAACTAAAAATCCCACTTGCATTGGTGATTGTAGACCTATCTCTTGCTGCAATTTTATTTATAAAATAATTGCTATTGTTTTAAGTAATAGAATTAAAAAAATTCTGCCATTTATTATCTCTGAAAATCAGAGTGCATTTGTTCCTGGCAGACTCATTTATGAAAATTCACTATTAGCCCATGAACTAGTCAGAAATTTTAATACTAAAAATGTTGAAAATGTGTGTATTAAGGTGGATTTGCAAAAGGCTTATGACAAAGTAAATAGACACTTTATTATTCATATAATGAAATGTACTGTGACATCCCGGGATTTTTGGTAATATTATTTTAACAAATATTTAATTGAATTAATTAAAATATTACTTATTATGTTAAACATATATATATTAATGTATATATGTGAAGGTTTGGGAAAAATAACTATGATTTGAAATATAAAATAAAAATCTAGCTTATTAACAATAATGTTTAAAAGATAAAATATAATCTTATCAATATTTAAACAACTTATAGGGTTGGAATAAAATGAACCTTATCAATTTAAAACTTGAAGTATAAAATAAATCTATAAACACTGGAAACTATGTAGTTAACATGAATATTAAATATTAAATAATAGATAAGTGAATTAATTTGGGTGGTTAACTTTTTAAAGAAATAAAACAAATAAAATTTTAGTTATGTAAATATAAACATAAACACTTAGGAATTTCGGAAAAATCAAATTGGAATACAAGCAAGTAATAAAATGAGATGAGATAATAACCTAATCATAAATATGCTCATAATTCAAGAGTACATAACATAATATAAAAAAAAAGATGTTAGCTTCCAAAACAAGACAAACAAAATTAATGAAGCACAACCTAAACCTTTTTAGCCTACAAATTGAAGAGAAGAAATCTCTGGTTAACAAAATAAACAAATTATTTCAAGTACAAAAAAAAAATCTTTTGCATCAATATCATATAACCCTGTTCACTTCAGCCTGGGCAACAAATTTTTTTTATATATACACTGCCTAGTACCTTCATATGTCCAGTCTAGTTCACAAATATAAAACTAAATCATCACAGGAATTTATCTGGATGCTTCAACC
Organism: Allium fistulosum; assembly: GCA_030737815.1. Classification (NCBI taxonomy): domain Eukaryota; kingdom Viridiplantae; phylum Streptophyta; class Magnoliopsida; order Asparagales; family Amaryllidaceae; genus Allium; species Allium fistulosum. Next base: position 494,962,092 of record CM060901.1, read on the forward strand.
CGAAGCAATGAAGATTTAATTTCCAAATCAAAAGTTCTCAAACACAATCACAATTCAAAGATAAAGCAAGATCTTTCAGCCACCAAAACAAAAAGAAAGTCTGCTAGTCAAAAGAACAAAGGAAATATCTCTGACTTAAGTGTATAAAAAAATACTAATATGTGTAAACATGAAGGAACCCAGGGCATTAAATGCTATCATTTCAAATTTTGCTAGGAATCATTTCAGCCTCCATACGAAAATCTCTGACCAAAACAAAGATTATTTTTGTACAATACAAATCTTCTGTAAAACCTTTTCTATACATACATCTTCTCTTATCTCATTTTCGTTCATCAAAAGTTAGCAGTCCAGAAATAATCTTAACACTGAAGCTCAATTTATATCTCAACTCAACAAGTCAAGTTTGAACAGATTTAGCAAAGGAGCAGCAATCTTAGTAAATGGTGAGTATTTCATCCTGGTTCCTCTGGTTATTTTGAAATGCCTGCAAGTGAACACTTAAAATCTGTTTTGATTGAATGTGCATGTGATTAATCCTTGAAGTGTGATATGATCTATGTTTTGCATGTTGTTAAAAATGAATTATCTTTGCATGTGTAGATATATGTATGAACACTATATGTATATTAGTGTTGAACTGTGCATATGGTTGCATCTCTGTTACCAGTTTACAGAGTCTACAACCCAAATCAAAAGTTCATATCTTTTATTTAAGCACTGTTAGACTTGGATTAAAAACAAAATGGCGTAGTGTACCATAATCTAAGTACTAAAAAAATATGAATAGGTATGTAAAATTGAAATATGCTGGCATTTGGGAAAGATACAGTAGAAACTTTTTAAAATGTAAAAAACAAATGTTGAATTTCCTTAATTCAAGTATATGTCTTGAATCAACTCTCAAAAATAAGATTTTTAAAACAAAAATCAGATCTTTTAGTATTGTAATGAGGGTGCAGTTCACTGATGACCAGAACTTGGGTTTTTAATGTTTTCTGCTGACTGGAGCATCTCTGGTGGTTGGGGTTTCGACTGGAGGTGGTTGAGAGTTCGATGGTCATGGGAAAAATGGTAGGTAGGTGGTTAGGCCACTGTGGCAGTGGCTTTTGGTCGGCGTAGGGTTTTAAACCCAGAAATGGATGAGGTTGGAGAGGTTGTCGATGCGGTGTCTCTGAGTGATCGAGTCTCGTCTGGGCCTGGGGAATATTAGTGTGGAGTCTAGCGAGGCTGTGGCCGGAGATTGGGAGAGTCCAGTGGTCGGCGATGGTGGGTTGAGTGAATGCTCTGATGATGTCTGGTTTCCAGTTCAACTGGAGAAGCTAAGTTTCGATATGGGATTCGTGGCATTGAATCGATGGTCGGAATCGACTCTTTAGTTCATTGTCGACGTGTGAAGGGTATCGGTGAGGGTAACGGTGGCGTGAGGCGTAAGTACACGTGCACGGTGACTTCTGGTGTGTCAGTGGGTGTGAGCGTGGTTGCCTCGAAGTTGCTCTCGAGTATTTGGGAAGGAAGACTCGGGTTGTATTCGTGAAGTACAGTAGTTTCAAGTTTTGAATTTTTAACAAAATTTTTGCAGATAAACGGAGGATGGTAGTTTTCTCGAGTATGTCTCTGGAGGGATTCGGGTAGAACCCGAAGTAAGTTAAAATGCAGTTTTCTAAGAAAAATTATAAAACCAGTTTTAAATCTAAATTAAACATGATTGTAAACTATTATGTAAAATAAATGTTCTTTTAACAATTGGTTAAGAGTTTTGTATATTGTTTAACTTAAATTTGTTAAGTTAAATTGTAAGCTTATTTTAAATATAAAGTTTAATTTAAAGATGGAACGTTTTGAAGTGTATTCAAATTTTATCAATGATAAGTAAGTCATTAATAAAAAAAATGAAGATTTATCTTAAGAGATAATTAAGATTTGGATAATTAATGACTAATTCATTAAATAAGGTAATTAAGAGTAAATAATTAGTTCAGTTTAAAAATGTTTAAGATTTATTAATTTATGAGATAAAGGTTAGTTAATCAAGTAATTAGGTTGTAATTAGTGACTTATTAATTACTTAATGGAAGTAATAGAGGATTAATTACTTAGTGTAATTAATTAAGGATTGATTGATTAAGGAAACTAATCAATGAATAGTTAGATAATGAGTATGATTAATTATGGGATAATTGATAAATGAATGATTATGAGATAATTAATTTGAGTGATTAATTAATGATCACTGTAATAAATGTGGATGGGTAAAGGATAATTAATTTGTGTAATTGATTAAGAGTTAATTACTTATTGTGATTAAAGGATAATTAATCGAAAATGATTAATTAAAATGATAATTAAATAAATTGATTTGTGATTAATAAATGTAGAGTAAGCAGGATTTAAAGATGATGGAAGTAATTAATTTAATTAATTAGAATGGTATGGCTAATCAACCTTGTCACATACCGAAATTTTCGACTTTCGAAAATTCGACATCGATACTCACTTTATCGACTGCCGAGAAATCGAACGCCGGAAACTCCAATAGTGAGGGTTTTGGAAAGAAGAAGTAGAAGAAAAAGAGAGAAGAAGAACAACAGAACAACATCAGAATCTCACATATCGCAGCGGAATAATATACAATAGATAATTACTAGTCTTTTAAAACAAAGGACTATATCAGTTTATACATACATCAATCATCAGAGTCAATATACAACAATGGACAGTTATATAACTTGTCCTCATACAGAATACACAGCGGAATAAATACTATCAGATACAAATACTACGTCTCGTCATCCGACTTATCTCCAAGCTCCAGAATATCCAGAATATCCTGATAATCTAACTCTAGACTGCCCGTGTGGAAATTGGTGGGCACCCAGAGTTTAGAAGGGAAACAATAAACTCCGAGTCAGTCATGGTGACTGGTGTGAGATCGTAAAACAGTTATTCTTTAAAATAAACAACAGGATAATTTTAAAGTCAATTCGCAATGCTTTTGGAAAATGAAACTACCATAAGACCTCCCGCCACACACACAATGCAAACGCAGACTTGGAGGAGATTTCTTCTTATGATAGTCAAAGATGCTTACTACGCAAAATCAAATTCTTTTTGATATTATTATTAGTGCATAGTGGAAAACATTTCGAAAGTATAATATAAATCTTAGCCAGCATAGGTACCATTATATTATGCCTGCTATAGCTGCCTCCTGAGGAGACAGGTTATACAATTGAAATCGTAAAGGCTCGTATTGTTTCTTTGGATTTCCAACAAATGGTCAGGCTAAGGAACTTCCTATCCACGATGGGTACGTCCCTGGAATAGACGACCCGAGAACCTAACCGGATCTCTGCCAACACAAGGCCGGGTTACCTCTGTAAAAATAGGTAACTACTGACACGCGTATGCCATCCCCCGATCGTCACCGATCTTCCCGAGGATCCCCGATTTCCAACAACCACAAAGAAATAAATTTTTGCAGCAACCACAGAGGTTAAGTATCTGGGCTCCATACCATGATACCACCTTTATCCAGAAGGAATGACATACACTAAGGGGCGCTACTCCCTAGAACCTTGCCGCATCCTTCCTGTTTTGACCATTTCCGGGGTGTGAGGCTCGATGAAGTCTCGTCCACAAAGCTACGCTTTCTCAAAAAGCCCTGCTTCGGGTCAAACAAAATGATCAACCTATGATCACAAAGATATAAGATCAAACAAATGATCATATCACAAATGATCAAACACTGATCATTTTACAGCAACACTCAGTATGCCACGTTACCAAATTGGGAATATATCGCTGATAAATTTCAACTACATAACCTCTGAGCTCGTACGTCTCAGAGAAGGGTGTTAAGCTAAGAGAATAAATTCTCCGCCACCAACAGAAATGTATTTGAAAGAAATCAGCTTTATATCTCAAATTGTAACGTCAGACACACAATCCATACAAGTCTGTTCCGGGATCGAACAGAACCGAAGGCACTTCTCACGAAGCCCTTGCATTTCCGGATAATTTTCTAATCACGTCCGGACTTCCCGTCACTAAGGGTGATAGAACCTCTAAATCGAAGATCAGTCGATGTAGAGTAACTCGACGGTAATCCTTCCGTTTTCAAAAATATCCGGTCTTCAACACCGGTCTTCGAATGCAATTCATAACGACGTATCACATATTCGGAATGGGTTATACGACCCCATGGTCCTTTCCCGGCTAACCCGAATAGTGAGCGATTACTCAAAAATAAGTGTGGCATTCAAATTCATCCAATTCACAACAAATACCTATCTAAAGGTAATTATTGATAGTCGGTTATTTAACTATCAATAAAGATGCGCAACATCATCAGATTCCAAATAATTTTCCAAATTATTTTATCTCCAAAATATCTTTACTAGATATATATAATTTCCACACTTCAAAAATTAATCGATATTTATTTTTCTAAAACAATTTCCCGTTTCTTTTATAAATTCCATAGTGAATTTATATTTTCAAATATCTACTGATATTCGATTTCCAAATCGATTTCACACATTCACTTTCGATTTATCTTTAAAAAGATAAAATCTCAAAACGTTCATTTCATATTGGAAAAGCATTTCCCTACTTATTTAATAATAAGTATTTCACAAGTCATTTATTTTCAACACTTGGAAAATATTTGATATACTTAAATCAAATTAAGTATATATTTCATTCTTTAAGGAAATCATTTACTATAACAACATTTATTTGAGTCAAAACGAATGTTACGTAAAACATCGTTACGACGACTCCAAATCACTAGTATAGGGATTCGGATTTAGATAGATATATAAATCCCAATACTACATTAAAAACGTTTCCTTTCGAAAATCATTTACTATAACAACAGTGTTATAGTCCACCATTTCCTTATATTTCTCGAAAACGTCTATTTCAACAATAAATGTTGAAATCTATGATCTCGATAGTTCACACGTTTTAAAACATCTTTTAAAACAATTTACTTCTTTCAAATATCACTTTCCCAAAATCATATACTTTTTCTTAATAATATATTCACTGTCCAAAATCGTGAATATACTTCACTAACCACATTTACATCTTTTCTACACATTTATTTCAAGAATTATCCACTGTCCAAAATCGTGAATAAAATTCCCTTAATGATCTTCTATATTTCAAATCAATCAAATTTGATTTATTTTCGAATTTATAAAACAACGTTTATAAATTCTATTTTCTATTCTATAACAACTTTGATTTTTTATAAATTTCCTTTAATGACCCATTCAATTTTATAACTCAACGTATACATCAAAAATCCATATTATAAGTTAAATACTTATAATTTATTTATTTTAAAAGAAATCGTTCTTTTAAACTTTACAAACTGTAAATAAACCCATTTTAACATCATTTCCATTTTTAAATCCACATACCCAAATATTCACTTTTAACCCCAAAATCAAATCCCAAATTGATTTCTAATTTTACTTCAATACCAAATCAATTTCAATATTCATTTCTAAATTAATTTCCCATCCCAAATCATTTTATATTGATTTTTCCAAACTTGTTTCAATTTGCCAATTAAATTTATAATTGGACTTCCAACTTATTTCCTTTTAAATAAATTCCCCTTAAAGAAAATAAATCTCTTTATCTTTTTCAAACTATTTAGAAATCCAAATTTTAATTAAATTCTTCAATTTAAAATCACTATCATACGAAATTCATTTACCTAACATTTTCACTAGATTCTGGAATTAATTCAATAAGATTTTAAAAATCAACCTTTATTCTTTTAAATTCTTTTCTTCAAATTTATTAAATTTCTAAATTTAATTCACTTAGAAATTTTCTACTTGAATTTCAAAAATTCAATTTCGTTTATCTTTGGAATCCAATGATGTCAAAACATCCATTCAGCTAAATTTTAGCTTTCAACAATTTCCAGGCATCAATATGATTAATAGCATCACTATAATCATTCACAGATTCATATCACAATAGAAATAAATTCAATCAATGTGAGGGGTCCAGTTGGATCCCTCCAACCTGTTTCCCTGCATCCAAAGACGTTAGCACAATACCATTCCACTTCGAGGTGGAATATCGCGGTATATGGGTTTTTATAAATATCTGCTTACTAACGGCGCAATAGGGTCTCATCCGCTATACGAGGCGGGAAATCATCAATCCAATATATACATATGCCAATATGTATATATTTCTATATATATAGATATATCCTATCATATCTAATAGCACATTCAAACAAATCAATCAATAACTGCAATAATTCCACATTCAATTTGAGTGAGAAAAATCTCACCTTAGCATTTATTTTGCAAATCCCATTTCCATTCCTGCATTGATTTCTCGTTTTGACCTTGTATAAACAATTATACAATTTTCATAAATATTTGAATTAATCGAACTATCAATTTCTTTTTAAATAAATCCCTTTTAAAATTTCTTATATATTTTCAACCCTGACCTTTTATATATATATATATATATTTCAAACTTTGTCAATATAAAGTAAATTTTCTATTTTACTGTTAAATTAAAAATCTATTTCCATAAATAATTTTGTTTAACTAGAATAAATTTTTAAACTAAAAATTCCTATCTGCATTTATTTATTTTCTTTTCCCAATTTATCAAAATAATCCCCTATTCCCTGTAAATTTATAAACTGCACTAAAATTCTTTGCTAAAATCTTTCTTCAACCATTTTCTAAAATAATTAAACAAGTTAATTACAATAATTCATCTGTACTTCTTTTCTGCACATATTCATATGTGTTAAAAATTTTAAATTGAAATATGTACCTAGCTGCCCTCACGAACTCGAAGCTTCATCGCCAAGCACTGCCCTAGTCTCCGCTGTCGACGCTGACCTCAGACATCCCCAGCCACGATCGCGAAGTCGAATGGAAGTACTCGTCGAAATCGCCTCCACTGCTCGCGAAAACTGCTCGCGAGACCCCTAACTGCCCAGCACTCCAATTCGCGATCCTTCGATCCTCAGATGCATCGCCCCTTCATCGCGACCTCGTCAACCAATCGCCTCCAGAACCCACGCGAGCGACGAACCAATGCAAACTCTAGCTCCGCCGCGAGTCGCCACCAACATCGCCTGACTCGAGCTCGCCGCTGCACCCAAATCATTCGCGAGTCGCCCCCCGTGAACCCAGCGAACGTTGCGCCTCTCTATGTACTCGAGCACGAGTTCGATTCGAGCTCGACTCGATCCCTCCAACCTTTTTCTTTTTTAATTACGAGATTGAAAAAGAGAATGCGCTCGGTTTGTTTTCGAGCGAACCAAATTGCTATGATTTCTCAAACAAGTCTCCGGCCATTAAATTTAAAACGAGAAGATGAATTTAAATTTAAATAGAGAGAGCCGATATCATTTTTTTTCTTACGGTGGTTGCTTTGCAAATGATACTGAAAGAGGGAAGGAGATGAATTTTATTTTGTATTTCAAACGACAGGGGCCATGCTTAGCACGATCTCCTTCCGTGATTCCAGGCGTCAATAGAGGAGACAACGTGCTGTAGTTGACCAATTAAAATATTAATTTAAATTTGAATTTCGTTAAAAATTCGATGCGCTTTCCTGTCGTGTGCTCACATACAAACTCCGAAAAGTACGAAAATTGAAATCCGACAATATTTCAACGTTACGGACCCAATGGAACTGGTTTCGTCGAATTCCGAGACTGTTTGAAAAATGACTATTTTTAAATTCAATTTAAACGATTTAATTTCAAAATTGAACGAAACACTTTGAAATTAGATTCTGAAGCTTCTGTTATCTTCAGTATCATCAATACGAAATTTAAAAGCTTTTGAAATATTTTTCTTCAACTTAAAATTGAAGATTCAAATTTTTATTCGACTATCAATAGATTAAATTTTAAAGATTAATCGCCAAATTCCAAGTTAAATTCGGGATTCAAATTAAATCATCGTTCAAATATTTAAAATTAATTAAATATTCTCAATTTAATTCGTTCAAAATTCTGGGTCGTTACAAACTTCCCTCCTTAAAAGAATTTCGTCCTCGAAATTACAAGTTAGGAAAAGTGGTCCTTAACTCGTCTACTATTTTTCACAATCTAATAGTTTTATCAATCTTTCAAAACAAATCTCTCTACTAAAGATTCGTTATTAATTCATCTAATTTTCCAACTTCAGTTATAAGTTTCAAAACAACATTGTTTACTTTGAAAATTCAAATTCGAGTTTAAATTCAAATTTTAAATTTTCAAATTTTCTCAAAAAATTTCTAACACTCGAAATTCTCGAAAAATTTCGCCAGCGTCTCCTTTGCGTGGCTAATATGGCACGACTACAAAACGTCCCTACGGACTCTCAGATTTCAAAAAGAAAAAGAAAAAGCCAAACGGCTAGACAAGAAATCATCAAAAACTCATATTATAATTCAAATACGTACCTTTTGTCGAGCAATTCAAATTATCTGTGAAATCAAATTCAATTTCCTTTATACCTGTATATCTACTAGCCATAATATCTAGTTATAACATCCAACTATTTTGCAAATTTTATTACAAACTTCTAATATCAATTTCTTATACCATTTCTAGTTTACTATTGAAGTTATATCCATTATCATTCAATTTCACATTTCACATTCATTTGAATTTAGTTTACCATTTCAACTAAATTTGGATTCAATTTACTTTCAATTCTGAAATATTGAATTTTATCAATTATCTGTCATTTACAACTGCACTATCCTAAATTAGTTCCAATTACTAATTCATTTGATCAATATTCAATTAGCTTCACTTACTAATTTGAGTTTAATACTTCACTTCATTTTTTTCACAAATCAAGTTCAATTACCATTTTATTTACTTTCAAATTCAAAATGAATTTTAACTTTCAATTTCCTTTTCTTGCACTTGCAATTTCAAATTTATTTATTCACACATTCATTCATTTCGATTTGAATCTCATTTTCAATCAAATTTCAAATATTTATAATTCTTCAACTTACTTACATTCCGATTTATACAATCATTTATACTTTCACTTTACAATTTCGTTCCATTAGAATTCTATTTTCAATTATAAATTCATATTCACAATTTCATTCCATTATTGAATTTTAAATTTTCAATTACCTTCTTGAATTCTATTCCAAGTTATAAATTCATTTACAATTTGAATTTCATTCCAATCAGATCTCAATATTTTATAAGTTATCAATTTGATAATATTTCATAAATATGGTATTCCAGAGTCTACCAACATTTCAAAGCCATTTTGAAAACAATTCAAATTATCCTTTGAATTTCTAAAACAAAACCCAAATTTTTTTTCAAATGACATTCCATTTTAAACAATTTGGCAGCAATTCCTCTTTTGGAAACCCGAAAATAAACACCAATGATGCCGCGGTCATCATCGAAGTTATTTTCCAGCGACCGAAAAGAGTTTAGAGCTTTTGTCTCTTCAAAATATTTTTCAAGACCTTCGAAATTCATTTTCAAATCAAAAATGATTTAACTTTCCAAATCTCCAAAATTTTCAAATTTTTTTCAAAGCGTTTCCAAAAACTTCTCTGGAATTCCATTTTTAATTACAAATCACATTTATAATTTACATTCTTACATTTCATTTGTATATGGATTCATTTCTTAACTTTAGAGTTATGATTCGAATTTCTTATTCAATTTCAATGATAATATTTCTCATATTATCACCTCTAACAACCATGCAACCATATACTATAATAATTCATAGAAAAACATTTCTTTTCTATACAAAAATAGTTTTGGGTAAAATTATTTCATTCACCCTATTTAAAACAATACTGTGTCGTCTTGCCTCGTTTAAGTGTTTAGAAATCCCTATCGATAATATGGCGTCCCACATACCGATCAAAATTCACAAACATCTCAACGGATAAGCAAACACAATACAAAACATTTTATATTCACTAACAAATACGCACTCGTATCTATTATTACACTCAACTCATTCTAGAGTACTACTGACTCTATCTCTAATGAGTAACACCCAACAGAGCAGGGTTGTCGCTTAACCATATGCTCTGATACCACGCTGTCACATACCGAAATTTTCGACTTTCGAAAATTCGACATCGATACTCACTTTATCGACTGCCGAGAAATCGAACGCCGGAAACTCCAATAGTGAGGGTTTTGGAAAGAAGAAGTAGAAGAAAAAGAGAGAAGAAGAAGAAAGAAAGCAGAGAAGAAGAACAACAGAACAACATCAGAATCTCACATATCGCAGCGGAATAATATACAATAGATAATTACTAGTCTTTTAAAACAAAGGACTATATCAGTTTATACATACATCAATCATCAGAGTCAATATACAACAATGGACAGTTATATAACTTGTCCTCATACAGAATACACAGCGGAATAAATACTATCAGATACAAATACTACGTCTCGTCATCCGGCTTATCTCCAAGCTCCAGAATATCCAGAATATCCTGATAATCTAACTCTAGACTGCCCGTGTGGAAATTGGTGGGCACCCAGAGTTTAGAAGGGAAACAATAAACTCCGAGTCAGTCATGGTGACTGGTGTGAGATCGTAAAACAGTTATTCTTTAAAATAAACAACAGGATAATTTTAAAGTCAATTCGCAATGCTTTTGGAAAATGAAACTACCATAAGACCTCCCGCCACACACACAATGCAAATGCAGACTTGGAGGAGATTTCTTCTTATGATAGTCAAAGATGCTTACTACGCAAAATCAAATTCTTTTTGATATTATTATTAGTGCATAGTGGAAAACATTTCGAAAGTATAATATAAATCTTAGCCAGCATAGGTACCATTATATTATGCCTGCTATAGCTGCCTCCTGAGGAGACAGGTTATACAATTGAAATCGTAAAGGCTCGTATTGTTTCTTTGGATTTCCAACAAATGGTCAGGCTAAGGAACTTCCTATCCACGATGGGTACGTCCCTGGAATAGACGACCCGAGAACCTAACCGGATCTCTGCCAACACAAGGCCGGGTTACCTCTGCAAAAATAGGTAACTACTGACACGCGTATGCCATCCCCCGATCGTCACCGATCTTCCCGAGGATCCCCGATTTCCAACAACCACAAAGAAATAAATTTTTGCAGCAACCACAGAGGTTAAGTATCTGGGCTCCATACCATGATACCACCTTTATCCAGAAGGAATGACATACACTAAGGGGCGCTACTCCCTAGAACCTTGCCGCATCCTTCCTGTTTTGACCATTTCCGGGGTGTGAGGCTCGATGAAGTCTCGTCCACAAAGCTACGCTTTCTCAAAAAGCCCTGCTTCGGGTCAAACAAAATGATCAACCTATGATCACAAAGATATAAGATCAAACAAATGATCATATCACAAATGATCAAACACTGATCATTTTACAGCAACACTCAGTATGCCACGTTACCAAATTGGGAATATATCGCTGATAAATTTCAACTACATAACCTCTGAGCTCGTACGTCTCAGAGAAGGGTGTTAAGCTAAGAGAATAAATTCTCCGCCACCAACAGAAATGTATTTGAAAGAAATCAGCTTTATATCTCAAATTGTAACGTCAGACACACAATCCATACAAGTCTGTTCCGGGATCGAACAGAACCGAAGGCACTTCTCACGAAGCCCTTGCATTTCCGGATAATTTTCTAATCACGTCCGGACTTCCCGTCACTAAGGGTGATAGAACCTCTAAATCGAAGATCAGTCGATGTAGAGTAACTCGACGGTAATCCTTCCGTTTTCAAAAATATCCGGTCTTCAACACCGGTCTTCGAATGCAATTCATAACGACGTATCACATATTCGGAATGGGTTATACGACCCCATGGTCCTTTCCCGGCTAACCCGAATAGTGAGCGATTACTCAAAAATAAGTGTGGCATTCAAATTCATCCAATTCACAACAAATACCTATCTAAAGGTAATTATTGATAGTCGGTTATTTAACTATCAATAAAGATGCGCAACATCATCAGATTCCAAATAATTTTCCAAATTATTTTATCTCCAAAATATCTTTACTAGATATATATAATTTCCACACTTCAAAAATTAATCGATATTTATTTTTCTAAAACAATTTCCCGTTTCTTTTATAAATTCCATAGTGAATTTATATTTTCAAATATCTACTGATATTCGATTTCCAAATCGATTTCACACATTCACTTTCGATTTATCTTTAAAAAGATAAAATCTCAAAACGTTCATTTCATATTGGAAAAGCATTTCCCTACTTATTTAATAATAAGTATTTCACAAGTCATTTATTTTCAACACTTGGAAAATATTTGATATACTTAAATCAAATTAAGTATATATTTCATTCTTTAAGGAAATCATTTACTATAACAACATTTATTTGAGTCAAAACGAATGTTACGTAAAACATCGTTACGACGACTCCAAATCACTAGTATAGGGATTCGGATTTAGATAGATATATAAATCCCAATACTACATTAAAAACGTTTCCTTTCGGAAATCATTTACTATAACAACAGTGTTATAGTCCACCATTTCCTTATATTTCTCGAAAACGTCTATTTCAACAATAAATGTTGAAATCTATGATCTCGATAGTTCACACGTTTTAAAACATCTTTTAAAACAATTTACTTCTTTCAAATATCACTTTCCCAAAATCATATACTTTTTCTTAACAATATATTCACTGTCCAAAATCGTGAATATACTTCACTTACCACATTTACATCTTTTCTACACATTTATTTCAAGAATTATCCACTGTCCAAAATCGTGAATAAAATTCCCTTAATGATCTTCTATATTTAAAATCAATCAAATTTGATTTATTTTCGAATTTATAAAACAACGTTTATAAATTCTATTTTCTATTCTATAACAACTTTGATTTTTTATAAATTTCCTTTAATGACCCATTCAATTTTATAACTCAACGTATACATCAAAAATCCATATTATAAGTTAAATACTTATAATTTATTTATTTTAAAAGAAATCGTTCTTTTAAACTTTACAAACTGTAAATAAACCCATTTTAACATCATTTCCATTTTTAAATCCACATTCCCAAATATTCACTTTTAACCCCAAAATCAAATCCCAAATTGATTTCTAATTTTACTTCAATACCAAATCAATTTCAATATTCATTTCTAAATTAATTTCCCATCCCAAATCATTTTATATTGATTTTTCCAAACTTGTTTCAATTTGCCAATTAAATTTATAATTGGACTTCCAACTTATTTCCTTTTAAATAAAATCCCCTTAAAGAAAATAAATCTCTTTATCTTTTTCAAACTATTTAGAAATCCAAATTTTAATTAAATTCTTCAATTTAAAATCACTATCATACGAAATTCATTTACCTAACATTTTCACTAGATTCTGGAATTAATTCAATAAGATTTTAAAAATCAACCTTTATTCTTTTAAATTCTTTTCTTCAAATTTATTAAATTTCTAAATTTAATTCACTTAGAAATTTTCTACTTGAATTTCAAAAATTCAATTTCGTTTATCTTTGGAATCCAATGATGTCAAAACATCCATTCAGCTAAATTTTAGCTTTCAACGATTTCCAGGCATCAATATGATTAATAGCATCACTATAATCATTCACAGATTCATATCACAATAGAAATAAATTCAATCAATGTGAGGGGTCCAGTTGGATCCCTCCAACCTGTTTCCCTGCATCCAAAGACGTTAGCACAATACCATTCCACTTCGAGGTGGAATATCGCGGTATATGGGTTTTTATAAATATCTGCTTACTAACGGCGCAATAGGGTCTCATCCGCTATACGAGGCGGGAAATCATCAATCCAATATATACATATGCCAATATGTATATATTTCTATATATATAGATATATCCTATCATATCTAATAGCACATTCAAACAAATCAATCAATAACTGCAATAATTCCACATTCAATTTGAGTGAGAAAAATCTCACCTTAGCATTTATTTTGCAAATCCCATTTCCATTCCTGCATTGATTTCTCGTTTTGACCTTGTATAAACAATTATACAATTTTCATAAATATTTGAATTAATCGAACTATCAATTTCTTTTTAAATAAATCCCTTTTAAAATTTCTTATATATTTTCAACCCTGACCTTTTATATATATATATATATATATATATATTTCAAACTTTGTCAATATAAAGTAAATTTTCTATTTTACTGTTAAATTAAAAATCTATTTCCATAAATAATTTTGTTTAACTAGAATAAATTTTTAAACTAAAAATTCCTATCTGCATTTATTTATTTTCTTTTCCCAATTTATCAAAATAATCCCCTATTCCCTGTAAATATATAAACTGCACTAAAATTCTTTGCTAAAATCTTTCTTCAACCATTTTCTAAAATAATTAAACAAGTTAATTACAATAATTCATCTGTACTTCTTTTCTGCACATATTCATATGTGTTAAAAATTTTAAATTGAAATATGTACCTAGCTGCCCTCACGAACTCGAAGCTTCATCGCCAAGCACTGCCCTAGTCTCCGCTGTCGACGCTGACCTCAGACATCCCCAGCCACGATCGCGAAGTCGAATGGAAGTACTCGTCGAAATCGCCTCCACTGCTCGCGAAAACTGCTCGCGAGACCCCTAACTGCCCAGCACTCCAATTCGCGATCCTTCGAACCTCAGATGCGTCGCCCCTTCATCGCGACCTCGTCAACCAATCGCCTCCAGAACCCACGCGAGCGACGAACCAATGCAAACTCTAGCTCCGCCGCGAGTCGCCACCAACATCGCCTGACTCGAGCTCGCCGCTGCACCCAAATCATTCGCGAGTCGCCCCCCGTGAACCCAGCGAACGTTGCGCCTCTCTATGTACTCGAGCACGAGTTCGATTCGAGCTCGACTCGATCCCTCCAACCTTTTTCTTTTTTTAATTACGAGATTGAAAAAGAGAATGCGCTCGGTTTGTTTTCGAGCGAACCAAATTGCTACGATTTCTCAAACAAGGCTCTGGCCAATAAATTTAAAACGAGAAGATGAATTTAAATTTAAATAGAGAGAGCCGATATCATTTTTTTTCTTACGGTGGTTGCTTTGCAAATGATACTGAAAGAGGGAAGGAGATGAATTTTATTTTGTATTTCAAACGACAGGGGCCATGCTTAGCACGATCTCCTTCCGTGATTCCAAGCGTCAATAGAGGAGACAACGTGCTGTAGTTGACCAATTAAAATATTAATTTAAATTTGAATTTCGTTAAAAATTCGATGCGCTTTCCTGTCGTGTGCTCACATACAAACTCCGAAAAGTACGAAAATTGAAATCCGACAATATTTCAACGTTACGGACCCAATGGAACTGGTTTCGTCGAATTCCGAGACTGTTTGAAAAATGACTATTTTTAAATTCAATTTAAACGATTTAATTTCAAAATTGAACGACACACTTTGAAATTAGATTCTGAAGCTTCTGTTATCTTCAGTATCATCAATACGAAATTTAAAAGCTTTTGAAATATTTTTCTTCAACTTAAAATTGAAGATTCAAATTTTTATTCGACTATCAATAGATTAAATTTTAAAGATTAATCGCCAAATTCCAAGTTAAATTCGGGATTCAAATTAAATCATCGTTCAAATATTTAAAATTAATTAAATATTCTCAATTTAATTCGTTCAAAATTCTGGGTCGTTACAAACCTTGTGTATGGATGATAAAATGATATTGGAGGTCTTGGATTGATTATTATCCCTAATATGTAATTCATGATGCTACGTGATATGATAAGTTTGATTTAAACTGTGATGTTGTGGTTATCTATTGTTGAATAACTGTGACACCCTGTATTTAAGGTTGAATTGTATTTCACTTGAATAACTTGGGTTAAGATGACATTGGATTCGAAGGGACCGGAGTCGGGTATTTGTTAATACCCGAAACCACTTTGATTCTTTGTAAATTGACGTGTGAAATCAATAGGGTGGTATGGAATAATTTAAGTGAATTGGACCATTTAATCTAAGTTTTGGTACTTACAAATTGATATGTGAAATAAGTAATGTCTATAACAAATTGTGAATCTGTAAATTGATGCGAGTTACCCCGGGTTTTATGTAGTTCTATGCTGTGGTATTCCTTGTTAGATGGATTTACTCACGCTGGTTTCCAGCCTGACCCGGGTGTTACTTTGATGTAATGCTCGGGTCAGACCGAGTATTACAGATTTTCAGGTAAGGACGTTCTGGAGCTCAGGAGGAGTACTGGATGGCAGGACGTATGGAGTGATTCCGCTGCGACTATTATTTTTGATTATCTGAGACATATTTGATTTATATATGACCATCGTTGTGTATTGGAATATAACTCTGATGTAAATAAATGTAAATTGACAGATACAGTATTCTTTTGTAAATTGTTATTATTTGATATTATATTTTGTTCCGCTGCGAATGTGAGCATCTGTGTTATGTTTTCTGTTTCTTTTCTTCTATCTCTTCTTCTTTTCATAACTATCTGGAATTTTCGGGTTCGAAATTTCCGGGTCGTTACAGTTGGTATCAGAGCTGAAAGGTTAAGCGAGAACCTTGGCTCTGGTGGGTATACTCATAAAAATAGGGTCAATGGTACCCTAGAATGAGTTGAGTGTATATATATATATATGAGAGCGTACTTGTTATTTTCATATATAAAGATTTCAAATGATTTTTATATAAGATTATATTTGATATATAAAGCAATATTCCTTTTAATAAATATTAAGGTAATTGGTTGTTAAATCCTTGGAATCAAATAGAATAATGAGAATTAAGAGTTAATAGTAATACAACCAAATTGTAATTGAATAAAGATAAATTTGAAATGGATTTAAACTGAAATTAAACCTTGAATTTGGGGAAAAGTTTTAGAGTAAGATAATATTGAATTGGTTTCCCAGATATGATAATCTTGGTTATTATCATAAGTGGTTGTTGTATTTAATAGTGGAATGTGTGTTAATGAGTAAGCAAAATAAAATGTGTTAAGGATATAAACTTAGAGGAGTATAACTTGTAAATTAGAACGGATTTAAATTGTGAAGTTTAAACCTAAGTTTAGAAACATTTGAATTGTTTCAAAGTGTTAAAAGAAAAGAATGAATAATATTGTTCAGAATATACTTGAATGTGATCTTATTTTAAAATAAGAAGTTGTTTGAAAACTTAAAAAGAGGTTTGCCTTAAAATTAAAACCAAAGGTGGTTTAAATTTTAAAGTATAGCCTGGTGGGCTAAGGAGTAAATATGTATATATGGATACAAAGATGGTTTGAAATAAACTCTAAATGTTGAGTTTTAAATTTGGGAAATGAGGTGTGATATCCAAGGTAATAAGTTTTTGAACTTATAAGATTTATTAATGTGAAGTTTAAAATTTGAAGTGGGAATTCAAATTTGAGTAAGTTTGGCGAGATTAAATTGAATTTAACTTAAGGGAAGTTAAATAAGTTTGGAATAAACAACCTGAATTGGAAATTTCAAGATGAAATTTAGGTTTAACTTAGGAAAGTTAAATGGGTTGATTTGGTAGGGAACTATATGTGGTCTCAGATAGGATTGAGATTTGGAATGGGTAGTGGATGATGAATGTTGGGGTAATATCTATCCCAATATTGGAATTAAATGGAATTAAACTTTAATTTGAAATTACTTAAGTAATTTTGATTTTAAAGATAAAAAAAATTTAAAACTTGAGAAAATGAGGATCACTTTGAACATTAAGATTTGAATGTTTAAAATGAACATGTAAACTGAAATGATTAAGGATTGGTTCCAAGATTGAATTTGGGTAATAAATTGAAATTCAAATATTTAATTGTTTAAAGGGGTTTGAATTATTATTTGAACTTTGAAATAAGTTAGGTAAAGATAATTTTAAATGGAATTTTTGAAAATTTGAACTAAGAATTAAATTATTTAAAGAATTTAATTGTTGAGTTAAAATAAAAAAAATTATTATTATTTGATTTAAGAAGTTAAACCAACA
Source organism: Allium fistulosum (assembly GCA_030737815.1). Classification (NCBI taxonomy): domain Eukaryota; kingdom Viridiplantae; phylum Streptophyta; class Magnoliopsida; order Asparagales; family Amaryllidaceae; genus Allium; species Allium fistulosum. Next base: position 494,980,138 of record CM060901.1, read on the forward strand.
TTTGGAAATCTAACTCGAATTTATATAATTCGAGATGGTTTGAAATTGAGATTTAAATTGAATTAGTTCAAACTGAATTTGATTTGAACTAATGGGAATTGTGATTTATGATGAATAAGTATAAAATTCAAATGAGAAATTTGAATTGGATTAATTTGAAATAAAATTGAAGTTATTCAAATTGGGATTGAGTCAATTTAAATGTAAGTGGAAATTTAAATTGAATTTAGGGAAATGGAGATGGGGTATTAAACAGTTTGACTCTGGACTATTTTCAAAATAAATTGTTTAATATAAACCTATTTTCCAAACTATTTACTACACAACTTTTCCTTTTAAACCTAAAACTATCTTAAACCTGTTTTACAATTACTTTGGAACTATTTAACTATTTTACAACTGTTTTATAAACTAATTACTATTTTTCTACTACTTTATGAACTGATTACTGTTTTTTCAACTATTTTATAAGTAATTACTATTTTTCAACTATTTTACAGTTACTTAACTATTTTACAGCTATTTTACAAATTAATAATTATCTTTCAACTATTTATCTATTTTTAAAAATTTTCAAGCTATATTTCTAAATTTAAGCTGGTCGGAGTTCAAACTGTTATTGATTAAATACCCAACTGAGATAATTAAGAATTGAAGTGATAATCCAAATGGGGATTAAGGCAAATGGGGATAAGTGAATAAAATTTGAGTGAATGTGAATGGAAAGGAAATTGATTTGGTTAATAATCAATGAAGTTAAATACGTAGGATGTACGTATATTATTCTATTCGCATAGTGATTTGATCCAGATTCGAGCATAGAATTTCGAGATAGTATTATCGATCCGAGTTGGGATTTTTCGCTCGATTTTCAACGGCGAACCTGGATGTGGATTTTTGATTGGTTCTGTATATTCTCTATCATAGGTGTGACTATGCAAGGAGAATGACGGTTTCTGATCAAGAAACCAGATCTGAGTCCGCACTAGGAAGTCGGGTGGACGATACTAGTTCGGAAGTGAAATTGTGTGATCGAGTGAGCGATCAGATTGATATTGCGTACGAATGATATGTGGACATCGTACGGGTTTGAATGAAATTGGCATTGAAAATTTGTGGATAAAAACTGAAAAGATTTTTGAAATTGAAAGTATATTTTGAGAAATTGACAATGAATAAAGGTGGAAATTTGATTTTGAAGTTGTAGATAAAAGGGTTATAAGATGATTTTTGAAATGGGAAATATATTTGTGAATATATAAGGAACTAAAATAAAATAAATTTAATATTTCTATGGTAGAAATTAACTTTATGGAAATAAAGTGGAAATTGAATACTTTTTCTGAGTTAAAGTTTACTTTATAATAAAAGTAAGAAATTTGGCAAGTGACTTTATAAAGTAATCAAATTTGAATATTTGATTTGAAATAAACAAAGTTATGTATCTTTGTTATATATGATAAAACTCCCCTTATTAAATCCATTGCCAAAAGAAAAAGGTTTTTGAAAGTTTTGAAGTATACAAAGGAAACTTATATAAGTATAAAGTGATTTAAAGATTTCCCAAGAAAATTATACATATGAATATATATATATAAAAGATTTTATGGAAATGGTTTTGAGAAAAAGGTTTTGGGAACCTTTGGATTTGAAAAAGGCTTTTGATTTTTGGAGAAAATCAATATTGGGATTTGGGAAAGCCTGATTTGTGAATTATCGATTTTGAAAATCGATTTTGTGTAAAAGCATTTATATGAGATTCATACTAGGTGTATGATTTGGAAAATACTATATGTGTATAGTATAAAGTGTTTTGAGATTTGCTCTGGGGAAAAAGGCGCTCCCTTGAAATGAACTTCTCAGGAGTGCCACTGGTGGTACTGCCTTGAGCCCCAAGGGGGGGTTTCTAAAGTTAATCATGTGAGGAGTCCGGACAAAACTAGTTCCTGAGGATTATTTGTGTAGCGAAAGTCGAGGGGCTGGTGCCCACAGAGGCATTTGGGTTTTACTGTGACGACAGTTTAACTCGATGTCACTGCGATCTACTGCAGACCATAGCGAAAGTCGCGTGTGCCGCTGAGAGCCAACAGTCTACGTTTGATTTTATATCGGTAGACTGCGACACTATGGTAACATAGCGAAAGTCGTGTGTGCCGCTGAGAGCCAACAGTCTATGTTTGATTTTACATCGGTAAACTGCGACCTATGTGGGAGTGGAGAAGTTTCATTTTGACAGCGTAATCGTGTGTGCCACTGAGAGCCAACAGTTACATGGACTTTTGCTGCGACGGCAACGTAACCCTGGATGTAACTGCGATCTGTTGTGGGTTCTATGGTGTAATCAGTTACATGGACTTTTGCTGCGATGGCAACGTAACCCAGGATGTAACTATGACCATGGATGGGTGTGATGATTTCCAGAGCATTTTCACCAAAGATATTTCCTCTATTTTCAAAAACTGATTTCTATATTTTCAGTAAAATTATTTTCTCAAGTATTTTCACTGGATGTTGAAACGGGTCTGCCAAGCGCTTATAGATTTTCAGTCGTACGCCTGATCAACGTATGACCGAATTTCTATGAGAACAAGGATGGACTTGTCGAAACATCGAGTTATAAAAGTATTTTATAAAAAACTATTCTAGTGATATTATATAGATTTTGTTTGAAAGTGTTTTAAAAATGATCAAAGTATAATTTATCTAATTTTAAGTATTTTCATAAATTCTGGCTTCGTTCCTTTTCGAGGACGAAAAGTTTTAAAGGGGAGAGGGATGTGACATCCCGGGATTTTTGGTAATATTATTTTAACAAATATTTAATTGAATTAATTAAAATATTACATATTATGTTAAACATATATATATATTAATGTATATATGTGAAGGTTTGGGAAAAATAACTATGATTTGAAATATAAAATAAAAATCTAGCTTATTAACAATAATGTTTAAAAGATAAAATATAATCTTATCAATATTTAAACAACTTATAGGGTTGGAATAAAATGAACCTTATCAATTTAAAACTTGAAGTATAAAATAAATCTATAAACACTGAAAACTATGTAGTTAACATGAATATTAAATATTAAATAATAGATAAGTGAATTAATTTGGGTGGTTAACTTTTTAAAGAAATAAAACAAATAAAATTTTAGTTATGTAAATATAAACATAAACACTTAGGAATTTCGGAAAAATCAAATTGGAATACAAGCAAGTAATAAAATGAGATGAGATAATAACCTAATCATAAATATGCTCATAATTCAAGAGTACATAACATAAAATAAAAAAAAAGATGTTAGCTTCCAAAACAAGACAAACAAAATTAATGAAGCACAACCTAAACCTTTTTAGCCTACAAATTGAAGAGAAGAAATCTCTGGTTAACAAAATAAACAAATTATTTCAAGTACAAAAAAAAATCTTTTGCATCAATATCATATAACCCTGTTCACTTCAGCCTGGGCAACAAATTTTTTTTATATATACACTGCCTAGTACCTTCATATGTCCAGTCTAGTTCACAAATATAAAACTAAATCATCATAGGAATTTATCTGGATGCTTCAACCCGAAGCAATGAAGATTTAGTTTCCAAATCAAAAGTTCTCAAACACAATCACAATTCAAAGATAAAGCAAGATCTTTCAGCCACCAAAACAAAAAGAAAGTCTGCTAGTCAAAAGAACAAAGGAAATATCTCTGACTTAAGTGTATAAAAAAAATACTAATATGTGTAAACATGAAGGAACCCAGGGCATTAAATGCTATCATTTCAAATTTTGCTAGGAATCATTTCAGCCTCCATACGAAAATCTCTGACCAAAACAAAGATTATTTTTGTACAATACAAATCTTCTGTAAAACCTTTTCTATACATACATCTTCTCTTATCTCATTTTCGTTCATCAAAAGTTAGCAATCCAGAAATAATCTTAACACTGAAGCTCAATTTATATCTCAACTCAACAAGTCAAGTTTGAACAGATTTAGCAAAGGAGCAGCAATCTTAGTAAATGGTGAGTATTTCATCCTGGTTCCTCTGGTTATTTTGAAATGCCTGCAAGTGAACACTTAAAATCTGTTTTGATTGAATGTGCATGTGATTAATCCTTGAAGTGTGATATGATCTATGTTTTGCATGTTGTTAAAAAAGAATTATCTTTGCATGTGTAGATATATGTATGAACACTATATGTATATTAGTGTTGAACTGTGCATATGGTTGCATCTCTGTTACCAGTTTACAGAGTCTACAACCCAAATCAAAAGTTCATATCTTTTATTTAAGCACTGTTAGACTTGGATTAAAAACAAAATGGCGTAGTGTACCATAATCTAAGTACTAAAAAAATATGAACAGGTATGTAAAATTGAAATATGCTGGCATTTGGGAAAGATACAGTAGAAACTTTTTAAAATGTAAAAATCAAATGTTGAATTTCCTTAATTCAAGTATATGTCTTGAATCAACTCTCAAAAATAAGATTTTTAAAACAAAAATCAGATCTTTTAGTATTGTAATGAGGGTGCAGTTCACTGATGACCAGAACTTGGGTTTTTAATGTTTTCTGGTGACTGGAGCATCTCTGGTGGTTGGGGTTTCGACTGGAGGTGGTTGAGAGTTCGATGGTCATGGGAAAAATGGTAGGTAGGTGGTTAGGCCACTGTGGCAGTGGCTTTTGGTCGGCGTAGGGTTTTAAACCCAGAAATGGATGAGGTTGGAGAGGTTGTCGATGCGGTGTCTCTGAGTGATCGAGTCTCGTCTGGGCCTGGGGAATATTAGCGTGGAGTCTAGCGAGGCTGTGGCCGGAGATTGGGAGAGTCCAGTGGTCGGCGATGGTGGGTTGAGTGAATGCTCTGATGATGTCTGGTTTCCAGTTCAACTGGAGAAGCTAAGTTTCGATATGGGATTCGTGGCATTGAATCGATGGTCGGAATCGACTCTTTAGTTCATTGTCGACGTGTGAAGGGTATCGGTGAGGGTAACGGTGGCGTGAGGCGTAAGTACACGTGCATGGTGACTTCTGGTGTGTCAGTGGGTGTGAGCGTGGTTGCCTCGAAGTTGCTCTCGAGTATTTGGGAAGGAAGACTCGGGTTGTATTCGTGAAGTACAGTAGTTTCAAGTTTTGAATTTTTAACAAAATTTTTGCAGATAAACGGAGGATGGTAGTTTTCTCGAGTATGTCTCTGGAGGGATTCGGGTAGAACCCGAAGTAAGTTAAAATGCAGTTTTCTAAGAAAAATTATAAAACCAGTTTTAAATCTAAATTAAACATGATTGTAAACTATTATGTAAAATAAATGTTCTTTTAACAATTGGTTAAGAGTTTTGTATATTGTTTAACTTAAATTTGTTAAGTTAAATTGTAAGCTTATTTTAAATTTAAAGTTTAATTTAAAGATGGAACGTTTTGAAGTGTATTCAAATTTTATCAATGATAAGTAAGTCATTAATAAAAAAATGAAGATTTATCTTAAGAGATAATTAAGATTTGGATAATTAATGACTAATTCATTAAATAAGGTAATTAAGAGTAAATAATTAGTTCAGTTTAAAAATGTTTAAGATTTATTAATTTATGAGATAAAGGTTAGTTAATCAAGTAATTAGGTTGTAATTAGTGACTTATTAATTACTTAATGGAAGTAATAGAGGATTAATTACTTAGTGTAATTAATTAAGGATTGATTGATTAAGGAAACTAATCAATGAATAGTTAGATAATGAGTATGATTAATTATGGGATAATTGATAAATGAATGATTATGAGATAATTAATTTGAGTGATTAATTAATGATCATTGTAATAAATGTGGATGGGTAAAGGATAATTAATTTGTGTAATTGATTAAGAGTTAATTACTTATTGTGATTAAAGGATAATTAATCGAAAATGATTAATTAAAATGATAATTAAATAAATTGATTTGTGATTAATAAATGTAGAGTAAGCAGGATTTAAAGATGATGGAAGTAATTAATTTAATTAATTAGAATGGTATGGCTAATCAACCTTGTGTATGGATGATAAAATGATATTGGAGGTCTTGGATTGATTATTATCCCTAATATGTAATTCATGATGCTACGTGATATGATAAGTTTGATTTAAACTGTGATGTTGTGGTTATCTATTGCTGAATAACTGTGACACCCTGTATTTAAGGTTGAATTGTATTTCACTTGAATAACTTGGGTTAAGATGACATTGGATTCGAAGGGACCGGAGTCGGGTATTTGTTAATACCCGAAACCACTTTGATTCTTTGTAAATTGACGTGTGAAATCAATAGGGTGGTATGGAATAATTTAAGTGAATTGGACCATTTAATCTAAGTTTTGGTACTTAGAAATTGATATGTGAAATAAGTAATGTCTATAACAAATTGTGAATCTGTAAATTGATGCGAGTTACCCCGGGTTTTATGTAGTTCTATGCTGTGGTATTCCTTGTTAGATGGATTTACTCACGCTGGTTTCCAGCCTGACCCGGGTGTTACTTTGATGTAATGCTCGGGTCAGACCGAGTATTACAGATTTTCAGGTAAGGACGTTCTGGAGCTCAGGAGGAGTATTGGATGGCAGGACGTATGGAGTGATTCCGCTGCGACTATTATTTTTGATTATCTGAGACATATTTGATTTATATATGACCATCGTTGTGTATTGGAATATAACTCTGATGTAAATAAATGTAAATTGACAGATACAGTATTCTTTTGTAAATTGTTATTATTTGATATTATATTTTGTTCCGCTGCGAATGTGAGCATCTGTGTTATGTTTTCTGTTTCTTTTCTTCTATCTCTTCTTCTTTTCATAACTATCTGGAATTTTCGGGTTCGAAATTTCCGGGTCGTTACATGTACGGGCTTCCCTACTAAGTTCTGTAATTTGGTTTTTGAGTGTATAAATTCTCCTACTTTTTCTATTCTCATTCAGGGCAAGTCAGAGGTTTTTATCAAAAGTAATAGGGGTATTAGGCAAGGTGATCCACTATCACCTTATCTTTTTACTATGGTTATGGAATACTTTTCTATTTTAATGGAAAACGAAGTTATTAAAGGTAATATTACTTCTATGAATAAAATCCAGCCATATATTAATCATCTTATCTATGCAGATGATCTCATGATTTTTGTCAAGGCTAATAAGACTAATGTAGATACTATTAAAAAAAATTGACACACTGTTTAAATATGTAGGTCTCTAACTTAATGAATTTAAAAGTAAAGCTTATTTCAGTAAAAACAATAGATATAAAAAAGAAATTTAGAATCTCTAAATATTGCAGAAGGTAGTTTGCCTATTAAATATCTGGGGCAACCCTTATCTATTAATCAGATTAGAGATTCTGATTGTTCTATACTTATAGAAAAAATTCAAGGAAAAATGGAAACTTGGTTTTGTAAACTTCTTTCAATAGCTGGCAGACTGGAGCTTATTAAAACTGTGATTTATGCCATTATTTTATATTGGATTCAAACATTTCATATTCCAGCTGTCTCAATTAAAAAAATTGAAAGTAGATGTGTTGATTTTTTATGGAGAGGTAAGTATCATAAAATCAGTTGGGATAAAGTGTGCAGTCCTAAAAAAGAAGGGGGATTTGGTATTAGGAATATGAAGGATCTTATTCTAACATGTCATTTAAATTTATTTTGGAGGTTTTTGAATGCAGACTCTCTTTGGGCCAGATGGATGAGATCCAAATACCTCAAAAAAGATAACTTTTGGACTGTTTTACCTAAAAATAATCAATCTTATGCTTGGAAACAAATCTTAGAATGCAGGAATATTGGTAAATGATTTTTAGAGAGAAGATTTAAATTAGGAGAACAAACTAGTCTATGGTTTGACCCCTGGTTTAATAATGAATCTTTTATTAATAAAGTGGGCTGGGATAGTTTAGTCACTTGTGGTGGGGTTAATGATACAGTGGCAATGATTATAAAAGACAATCAATGGCAGCCACTGTTGCATCCTATCACATACCCCCATAAGAATAGTATATGTCAAATTCCTATTGATATTCATGCAGACACTGATTACTGGGAATGGAAAGCAAGTCATAGAGGGAAGTTTTCTTTTAAAATTACTTGGGAAAATATTAGAAATAAAATTCCTACTGTGGACTGGTATAATTGCATATGGAACAAAGTGAATTGTCCCAAAATGGCTTTCTGTGCATATTTTGCAATCAACAATAGATTGCCAACTTCGGATAAAGTTAATAAATGGGGAAAGTCTAATAATTCACTTTGTTCCCTATGAAATCTAATAAATGAAAGTGCTAATCATTTATTTTTTGAATGCAGCTATTCGTACTACATCTGGAATCATATTCAAAACATACTGCATATTGCTAATAATGGTCAGATGAGTCTTATACAAGCCATTCAACATATCAACAGTAATTTTAAAGCCAAAAGTTGCGAAAGAGACTATGTTCACATATTATTAACTACTGCTGTGTTCCATATATGGAAAGAAAGGAACTTCCGAACACATAATAAAAGTAGCATGAATAAAGAATAGAAGTGGATACTTATCGAGACAGAGAGCAGGATAATTCTTCATAAATCAAAGAAAAAAATCAGGGATCAAACCAAATTTTATTTCCTTGCTGATGAATGGAGCCATGAAGCTGGCAGCAAACATCTAGAATTATTTCTTGCTAGTGCTAAAGATTTTCATGGCAAGCAACAACCTTTCGAAGCTAACAACCCTCATTAGAGCTCACCTGTTACTGACAGAGCCTTCCTTTTAAATCAGCAAACAAGCGAGACTTCCAGGCTGAACTGGAAATCTAATTCAGACGAAGATACTGCTAGGGGAAAGAAATTAACAGATCTGAGTTGTAAAGAACTCAGATCTGCTAATTTCCCTGGATCTCACCTCAGTAGAGAAACTACAACGTTAAGGAGAGCGTCGATGGGATGAAAGGGGGTTTTAATAGCTTCTATCTTACTGGGAGAGAGGAGAGTCGAGCGGCATGAATAAAAGTGGCGGAGAGACATAGTGGAAGAATCGCCGACAATGCCCTCTCTCGCCATTTTTTCTTAGGGTTGAGGAATGATAGTGTTTGAGCCGGCTAGGGTTTCTGTGTGTATATTGAGTAAGGGACTCGGATTATTGTTTTAATGTAAAGATCTTGAAGTCGTCCTTCGAAAATCGGCACTCGTATTTCACTTGTACTCAAAATGTCGTAGATTCAAACGCCGAATCTGGTTCTCCGGAGCTTATAACACAATTAAGTATAACAACACAGCGGAAGAAATGAATAAAACATTGATATACAGCATTGATACAATATCCGATACAACAGAGTGATACAATGAATATCAATATACATCAGAGGTATGATACAAGAAATAGCAGCGGAAAAGAAAATAGATAACACCAGCATCGGATAATCTCCATCTCCAAAGCACCCATCCAGAAATAGCTCGAACTCTCAATAACTATACACCAAGATAAGCAAGTGCAGTCCGATCCAAAGACTGAACTAGCTCCAGAAAATCTACTGAACCTGACTATTTGAAAAACCCAACTCTAGACTGCCCGTGTAGAAAATTTTGAGCACCCAGAGTTTAGGAAAGAAACAATAAACTCCGGATCAGTCATGGGACTGGTGTGAGCAACAAAAACAGTTTAACTTTAAAAACGAACAACAAGAGAATTTTTAAAGTCAATTCGCAATGCTTTTGGAAAATGAAACTACCATAAGGCCTCCCGCCACACACACAATGCAAACGCAGAATTGGAGGAGATTTCTCCTTATGATAGTCAATGATGCTTACTACGCAAAAATCAAATCATTGGATATTATTATTAGTGCATAGTGGAAAACATTTCGAAAGTATAATATTAATCTTAGCCAACATAGGCATTTCACACTATGCCTACTATAGCTACCATCTAAACAGTGGAGCGCCACCATAAGTAAATGGCAGGTTCTACAACTAATATCGTACAAAGTTCGTATTGGAGTTTGGATTTCCAATAAATGGTCAGGCCAAGGAACTTCCCATTGCCACATAGGTACGCCTCTGGAAAGACGCCCCGAGAACCTAACCGGATCTCTACCAACACAAGGCCGGGTTACCCCTAACTGGGTAACTACTGACACGAGTATGTCATCCCCCGGTTGTAACCAACCTTTATCCAGGATCCCGTCAACCAACAACCACAAAGAAATAAATTTGCAGCAACCACATAGGTTAAGTACCTGGGCTCCATACAATGATACCACCTCTATCCAGAAGGAATGTATATACCCTAAGGGGCGCTACCCCCAATAACCTTGCTGCATCTTTCCTGTTTTGACCATTCCGGGGTGTGAGGTTCAACGAAGTCTCGTCCACAAAGCTACGCTTTTTACAAAGCCATGCTTTGGATCAACAGATGATCAAAGTAATGATCACAAAGATAAATGATCAAACAAATGATCATATCACAAATGATCAAACAATGATCATCACACAGCAACACTCAGCATGTCGCATTACCAAATTGGGAGTATATCGCTGATAACCTTCAACTACATAACCTCTGAGCTCGTACGTCTCAGAGAAGGGTGTTAAGCTAAGAGAATAAATTCTCCGCCACCAACAGAAATGTATTTGAAAGAAATCGGCTTTATATCTCAAAGTGTAATGTCAGACATACAATCCATACAAGTCTGTTATGGGTTCGAACAGAACCGAAGGCACTTCCAAAGAAGCCCTTGCAAATCCGGATAATTTCTAATCACGTCCGGACTTCCCATCACAAAGGGTGCTAAAATCTCTATACCGGGGATCAACCGATGCAGAGACAATCAATGGTAATCCTTTCGTTTTCGAAAGTATCCGGTCTTCACCACCGGTCTTCAAATGCTATCCATATACGTCGTATCATTATTCGGAATGGGTTATATAACGCAAATGTCTTTTCTCGGCTAACCCGAATAACGAGCGTAATTAAAAATCATATGGATACTGGGGTCTCAGTTAAATCACAGCTTAAAACCCAAAACTTTTCATTCGAATGGTTAAAACAAATTACCATTTCCAATCTTTTAAACAAAAAGATTCAATTCACCAAGTTAACCCCATTCACAAAGATCCATTTATGGATTTCAAAACAATTTCCATTTTAATTGAATTAACTCGTTAAATCTTTAAGACAAGATTTAACTTATAGCTTTCAAAACTCGTTTCTAAAGATTCATTCATAGCCTTTCAAAACAATTTTATTTCAAGTTGGATCAACTCATTCGGTCTTTGAATCAAAGACTCATTTCATAGTTTTCAAAACATTTCAATTTTATTTCAAACTTGAAACCTTTCAACACAATTTAGAAATCCTTTCTTAAAATGAAAGATATTATTATTTGAAAGCAAGTAGTTTTCGTTTTGGAAAAATCCAGTTATATTTACACGAGTTAAAACCCTTGAATTAAATTCAAATTCCCAAATCAAAACCTTTAAAATGGTTTAACCCATATATAACTTGTACAGCATCTTTAATCCCTAGTTTCAAATCATAGGATTCAATTTCAAACTTGAATTCAAGTTTAAATCAAATTATTTAAATTTCAAAACTTAATCAAGTTATTCGAAAATAAGTTTTATCTTTGAAATTCCTTTTCAAAAGCTTTTCACTTTAAACCCAAATTTCCAATTTCAAAATCAATTGAAATTAAAATTTCAATTTCAAAAACATCAAATTTAAATTATCTGTGACTTAACCGATTTCCACGTGAAATCCATATTGGTGTGTGTATAAGTGTGGTCCAGGGTTTTAACACGATAGTGCATCATTCAATCATCATAGATTAAAACACAAAAATATAGTTGATAAGCGATATAAACTATAACGCTTATCGTCCATTCACAGATTCACAGATAATGTACAAATGTAAATAAATGAATAAATTATACACATCTCAATCCACAGAACAAAATATCACAGATCAGATAGGACAATCAATTCAAGGCATCTCATATAATACAATCATTCATAAGTAAGGTCAAGCATTCAATAACCCTTTATAATCAGGATAAATTAATCGTTTAACCCTAATTAATTCAATTTATTTCCAAGTACATTAATTACTTATGAATTATTTATCCAATCCTGATTTATTAATTACAAATTATTTGATATTAATTAATTTATCAAACACTTTAATTAATTAAATCATTCTTAATTAATCATATTAATCAAGTTAACCTTTAAAACAATTACATAATTTAAATTAACCCCTTAATTTATTCTCATTAAGTAATTAACAATTGCAATTGATTATCTTAAATAAATAAATTAAATTATCAAAGTTTATCACATTATTTTAATTACTTAATAATCCCTAGTTAATCATCCTTATTAACTACTAATATTTCCTTAATTGCTTTCTTAAGAAATTTTCTTGGGTTAATTCATTATTAATCATTTCTAATTTTATAAATAAATTTAAATTATTTATTTATAAATTAAATAAATCACTCTTTAATTACCTTATTAATTTAAATCATTTTATTACCGTAATTATTTCTAAGATAAAAATTTCTTTATCAATGATTTCATAAATCTTTTTAAGTGTAATTTAAACATTTTGTTTAAATTAAAACTCCATTTCAAAATTAACTTTTAAATAAAAGAATTTTATCAAAATCAAATTTAAACATTCGTTTTGAAACCAATTACTTTTAAAAGCTATTTAATTTAAACTTGTTTTTTTTAAACATTCAGATTTAAAAACTGATTTAAAATTTCAGATTTTGAATTCAAAGAAGAACTTGAATCTATTAATTTAACTTTGATTTTAAATTTGACTTTAAACTTACTTTAAAACCTTGATCTAAAATTCTTGATTTAAAATCCAAATTCATTTAAAACTTTTAAAATTCAAAGTTCCATTTGATATTCTAACTTCATACTAGATTTAAACTTTGTTTAAATCTATCATCGCAACTTTTAAATTCATTTAAATTTCTTTTAAATTCAAATTAATTTTTAAAAAACAAAACAGTGACAGGTTTAACAAAAACCTGTAACATACAAACTAACCCAAGGCAACAGCTTGCTACGAGTCCTACATACCAAAACTTCGAGTAAAATACTCAAGTTACCCGAGATCAACTCGAGTTCGATCTCTGCACACACCTTACTTCATAAATTCCAAATCACGGCACCGTGCACGTGCACGATCATCTGAGATCGCTGCGACCATCTCCAAACACTCACCCACATCGGTAACCATCCTCCTATCCATCCACGATCATCAGATCATGCTACTCAAGCTCGAATCAAATTCGAGAGCCCCTACCAAAAACCTGGAACAACAACAGGAACCTCCTCCACCAAAACCTAGCAACAGCTCGTCTTCGTCGTCTCGACCACCGGAGGCCACCAAACTCCGGCCGTAACTTCGTCCACCTCCCCTCTTCCAATCCCCATAAGCGCGTCGAACTCGATCACCAATCAAAGGCGAACGAGACCCAAAACCTAACCATAGCAAAACTAGGTTTACAAAAAGAATTGCGTCGCCGTTGCCACCACGTCCAGCTTCCGACCACCCTATTATTTTTCTCCGACACCCCGTAGGCTCCTCCACCTTCTCGAGAAACTCCGACACCCAAAACTCCTCCGTTCATCGGAAATTGCTCAAAACCCATTTTCCGTTCATCACCAAACTGCTCTTAAACCCCACCTTTAAAAATCATTAAACCCATCTTTAAAATCATAGTTTGGAGTAAGAATTTGAATTATATACTTGAATCAATATTTTGTGTAGTTCGAAATTCCCAAAATTTAAAGCTTCCTCTGTTTTTCATTTTAGACATTATTTATTATGTTTTAAAAACCTGAAATTATTTTATAATCTTCACTATATAGTTACAAACTCTTTTCATTTAAATACTCCAAGCTAATATGGTATGGATTCGAAGATATTAAATTTTTCGTTTGAATTATAACCTGAGTTTGAAATGTTGAACAGAAGTGTTCTACAGGTTATACAAACACGCATTCGTCATACACAGAAATTCAACAATATATAAACACAAATAAAAATTTATTTCAAACATACATCAAGCAGCCATATAGAAGTACACTTAAGCATTTTTAAAAATGAAGTTACTCACATGGTCTGAGAAGAAGAACAGAGCCTGCTATGTTAAGACATGCCTGAGTTGTTAACTGGAAACCTTTCTCTTCTTTAATCTCCGGTTTACTTCAAAACTCAAGTTTGCATACAGAAAACAAATTTCCAGTTCATGTTTTATTGTTGTTTTAAGTTTTTGAAATAATATTCACTTCAGATTTTACAGTTTGGAATGTCGAACTGAAATGAGGAAAAGCTTGATATATAGAAAATGAGTTGTATAGGTGATGTTATTTTGTACAGTGTGATATCTTTGTTTATACAATAAGCATGGCTGAAATGTGTTGGAGGTATGTTGCATTAATTGCTAGAGGTGTAAACACGTAATGCATTAATTGCTTCTTACTTTCCTACATACCTATTACAGGCTACATACTTTACGTTTGCTTGGGTTTTGTTTAAGTGTACATATTAATTTGTCTTACTTGTCCTTGTTCATACTTATTCAATTTTGTATGAATACTTGAGTATATCTATGTTGTTAAAATTTATCTATGTGTTTACTTTATATCATTACATAACTATATAATTTATCTTTTGCATATTTGTTTGTATACATATCCAATTTTAAGAATTATCCTAAGTATTTATTTATTGTTTTTATTAAGTACAATTTGGTTTGTGTTTTATTTTTCTTTTATTATTTTTGTTTGTTTTATTACTTGGTATTATTTTGTATTGATTTACTAAGATATATATTTACTTTATATTGAATAAAACTATAAAATTTATTTATTTCGTAATATAGAGGAATTTCTAGAGTTCTAATTTGTTGTTTAGATTTTAGCAATTATTTGTTTCTTTATATATATATTTTCCAAAATTTTATCTTATGTATTTTCATATTTATTTCTATCTCAATTATTTATTTCTAAATTTAATACTAATTATTTTTATTATAAATGATTTATACATAATTTATTTTAATTCGGGGAAACTCGCATCACTTTAATCAATTTATCTTACAATTTTAATTCAAAAATTATTTAATTCTCAATTTAAATGTAATTAAAATTCGGGGTCGTTACATTTAACCCATTTTTGTATTGGGCTTGGCCCGTTTACCATTATTTCAAAAAAACTCCATTAAATAAAGAGAATGGGAATGGCGAACCTTCGTGGCAGCTTCCTAAAATAATTTATCTTTTCCTTACATTCCTCAATATTTTGTTCTCATATTCTTCAGCGGTCACCTCCTGTCATGTAAGAATTAAGATAAATTAGTAAATCAAACCAAATCAAATAACATGTTTAATTTTAATCATAATCATAAATGAGATGGTGATCATAAATGAAATCAGGACTCAAACAATCAACAAATGATTCAATAAAGAAGGGAAATAAGGTTGTTGCATGGTGTTGGAATGGGAAAAGGACTAGAGAAATTCATAGTTTTTTTAGTGGAATATATACTATAAAAGGAGTATCAACAAAATTATAATTTCAATATATAATTCTATGCTATGTCATTCAGTTTCAAGAATAAATTGAACTGTTTATATTAAACAATCAAGGATAGACCAATCAAATAGAGAGAAAAAACATAATCTAATGTGTATCATAATGTGTAGATACCTAACATGCCTCCATTATCATCACAGTTCGTACTTGTGTACTTGAACCAAGTGAAGCATTGATAATGTATATTTGCATAAACAATTATATAAAAGACACACAAGTGAATATAAATCTAATATGTATATCTGCAATATACCATTTGTATACCTGAACTTTTATATATTCATTTTTCTAGCCATAAATATGAAAGTGAAATTGTTTTTAAATAACTTAGTGAAAATGCAAACATCAAAGATGTAACAACCCGCTATTTTGGACCATTCGCATCCGCACATGTCGGACTTGAATAATTCAAAATACCGCGTTGTTAATTTAAATTTGGCAAAACTGAACATATACAGTAAATAATTAATCACAGACACAGAGTAATAAATGCAGCGGAAATAAAAGAGATAGTAGTTCATGAAGCTACTATATAAATATATAAGTTATGTAACAACCCGCATATTTATCGATTTTATATTTAGATATTTTATTTAAATATTTCATCGTTCGTCGGATTTTGGTCCGAAAAGCTACTTTTTGCAAACAGTCGAATTGGGACTCGAGACCACCCCCATTGAGTCCAAAATTACGTTTGCGATCTTTTTGAGTGTAAACTTCGATATGTTTGGAGTAAGTCGAATTTTGCTACTTTCTCTATTGGGTTTGGTTTTGGGTTCAGCCCCTTTGCCAACTTAAACCCCAAACTGAACCATCCCTCCCCATTCACCCTCACTTCCTCCTCTTTTCAGTTTTTGAGCAACAATGGTGGGAGAGATGGGAAATTAAAACTCCCAAACCCTAGTTTCATCTTCAAATCAAGTTCTAGCTCCAAATTCAAAGAGAACCCATTGGTAAGCATCTCCTTCATCTTCTCCAACCCGTTCTCCTTTCAATTTCAGAAATTACTAAACCTAACTTTAGGAATGTTCTTCTTTTTGAGCATAGATTCAAGCTCATTTGGGTTGTGTTGAAGAGGAGTTGATCTTAGCTTGTTTTAAAAGCTTCTTCTTCATTTGTTTGGGTTCAAAGGTGAGATTTTTATCTCACATCTATGACTATAACCATCTTTGATGTTGGGTATGAATTCCTAACACTATTACATGTTCAATTGCTTTTGGTTTGAATTGCTTTGGCGAACATTTCAATTTTTGATGCTTTTAATTCAAACTTTGCATCTCCTTGCTTTGATTTGTGAACATGTCTTTGGTTGTGAATCGGAGTGCCTATAGGGCCGTATTATCGATTGACAAAAAGCCCCGAAGTCCATTGCTCGATCGGGTGAAAAATGTGGGAGAGTTTGCTCTCCCACTGGGCTGAAAAACAACTTCAGCTCCTCACCAGACGTCTGCAGATATGTTCAGACGTCTGGGGTCTGTTTCAGGAAGTTCCCGAAACTTCCTGCAGACGTCTGAGCATTTACCTCAGACGTCTGGAGCCTGTGAGCTGCTCTATTTTGCACGTTTTTGTCTATTTATCTCGGGATTCCAATTTCTATCGATTCAAGGTAGCCCGATTCGTCGTTATCATTTATTTTCTTCATTGATGACTTCTTCTCGGGATTTTTGAGAATGTCGCTCGACCCGCCTTCCTCTTAGGTCGTTTGGCTTCACGGGGTCGCTTGCCTTCACTTAGGTCGTACCGTTTTGACGGGGCGCTGCCCCGCACCCCGCCGTGGGCGCTGCCCCCTGGACCCCCGCGACCTGACCGGGCAGGTCGAACCCCGTACAACTCTGCGTAAGCAATCTTATCCGAAAGCCATTTAACCGAACTTCTTACTTTGATGGTTTTGAGAATTGATTTCTTTGGATTTTATTCACGTCTTCGAATGTGAACCTTTATAATTGATTGTTTCTACAATCACTTCTATGACTTGTCACTTTAAAAATATAAAGGTTTCTATACTAGTAGTAAATATCTAAACTCTTTCATCAAAACGATTTCAACTCTATTTTCAATATCAAACTCGTTTATAAAACTGTTTTCCAATCTAATAGTATATACAAACCTTTACCTCATTCGTATGAGAAAATATAATTAAACGGCTTAGCAAAACAAGTGGTATGAAACGCTTGCGTTTACTTCGTCGGTTAATTTTTGGACTTGTTCGATTGAAACTCTCTTGTGACAATTTTCTAGTGGAAATCTACAGTTTGTTCGTAAATATTTGAGTTAAGCAAGTGGTTATGGGACATGAAGCTAAACTCTTATATTCACTAGCTTAGTGTAATTGACACTTCCTTATGATCATGATGATCATTCTTGTGATTTAGACTAGCAATGTGCGATGTTTCTCGTCCGTGTGTTCGGACTTGCCTTTCTCGTCCGTGTGTTCGGACTTGCCTTTCTCGTCCGTGTGTTCGGACTTGCCTTTCTCGTCCGTGTGTTCGGACTTGCCTTTCTCGTCCGTGTGTTCGGACTTGCCTTTCTCGTCCGTGTGTTCGGACTTGCCTTTCTCGTCCGTGTGTTCGGACTTGCCTTTCTCGTCCGTGTGTTCGGACTTGCCTTTCTCGTCCGTGTGTTCGGACTTGCCTTTCTCGTCCGTGTGTTCGGACTTGCCTTTCTCGTCCGTGTGTTCGGACTTGCCTTTCTCGTCCGTGTGTTCGGACTTGCCTTTCTCGTCCGTGTGTTCGGACTTGCCTTTCTCGTCCGTGTGTTCGGACTTGCCTTTCTCGTCCGTGTGTTCGGACTTGCCTTCGGGCCATCCGTGTGTTCGGAAAATTAAATGGATAGCTTCCATGAGATAGCTACTCGTCCGTGTGCCCGGACTTCCCCCTTTTTGTGATTTCTAGATTTCGTGTGTTGATTTCTGAATTTAATGTTTCACCAACTTTTACAATTGGCATTAATATGTATGTCATTTATTGTGTCTTGGTGAATTAAATAAAGAGTATGACATTATTTTTTTTAATCTTTGAGAAGATTCTTGTGGTATTGATTAATCTCTTGTTGATTTTCAAATTACGTACTTATCACAGTACGCTATTATGGTTATGATACGTTTTTGTCATATCTCTTATTCTATATCACTTTATCTGATATTTATAGCTAGACTGATCCGTTTATTATTTTCTTATAAATAATACTCGGGTCAGACTGAGATTTTACAGGTGCTTCCTCATGACTTCCTATCTGGAGCCATCATCCGACTTTTGGCTAACTACTCTAGTTTAGTAGTTTTTGTTTGTATACATTTGAGATTGGACTCCTTGATGTATACATATTCTATTATCTTGCACTTGTACCTATTCTTTTGTGTTATTGTGGATCTTATTTGACCACTACTCTGATGTACACTTTCATGTGTTGTATATTTATTCATATCTATTTCCGCCTCTGTGATATGAATTGTCTGTGACTGATTTATGTTACGTTTATTTCTATATTTGTTTCCGAAGATTATATATATATATAGCCACCGTGTGATAGCTTTGTGTTTGTGTCGGTATGTCGGATTTCCTCCTTAAAGATATGCATTCTATTCTATCTGACATATCGGTGCTTGCACAAAGAAGTTACATGGATGGTCGCTCCTCAACAGCCTTATTCTCCGTGCTAATTGACAGCACTACACCGTAGTGTTCTTGGTTGGCGTGGGTATAGAGGTGGGGCGTCACAAGTTACATCAGAGTTAAACCAGATACAACGGAAGAGTAATACGATACATCAGATACAAATTAGAATACATCACTGGAATCATCGAATACTGAAAGTAGAATAGATGGCTGGATCTTCAAGCAAAGCTCCAACTTCAAAGGTGAGTCTCGAATACTGGTACACTCAGTCTGACCCGAGCGTAAAGCAAAACACAAACACTCGAGTCAGGATTAACATTCTTATATCAATAAATCCAACTCAAGTGAAATAGCAATTGAAATACAAGTAACTCAAAGGATGTTTGGAATAACCATCCTTTGAGGATCTGTTAAACTATCTACTATGTAGTAGTGTACGATAAGTAGATAATGCCTATCAGTAATATAAAGTATCAAAATAGTGTTA
The DNA here is from genome assembly GCA_030737815.1 of Allium fistulosum. Lineage (NCBI taxonomy): Eukaryota > Viridiplantae > Streptophyta > Magnoliopsida > Asparagales > Amaryllidaceae > Allium > Allium fistulosum. The sequence continues at coordinate 494,999,865 of CM060901.1, forward strand.
AGGCGTTACCATTATCCCCCTTAACACATTTTTATAAGCGTTATAGTCTATACAGCACTGTAAACTCCACCGTAAACTAGTGGGCTACTCCATAGGTATAACGCAAAACAAATCGTAGTGGTTGCGTATAAAGGGATACAAGTATGACAAGGCACATGAGGCAATACCCAAGGTAGTGAAACTACCGTTTGCCTGATCCGGACTGGTGAGAACGCATCACCGCAGCGATCGCAACACCGCGAAACAACACTCCGAAATCAAGGGTGCACCAATCGACAACAAGTAATGAGTAGTTTCGAAGAAGTGTGTTCGCTCGAGGTAGCTAGCCCCCATTTGGCCCGGCACGGCTCCTGTTTTAGTCATTTCCAATTTGACACAAGTGTCAAGGCTATCAATTATCGTTCTCTTTCTTCAGTCATCACGTACATCATTCCAACCACTTCATTCTGGATCACAACTCCGCGTATAGTTATTAAAGTGGTTTTCGGTTTAGACAGTGAGTATGTCCCTAACCGATTCCGGTCTCTTTAATAACTTTCGTGATTATTACACCGATTGGTCATTTGATAAACTTCAAAACCAAATCAATTCCAATTTCAATTAGAATTTGTAAATCAACATTTCATTTGTCTTTTAAACCAATTTCCATAATTTAAGTTTCAAAACTTCCAAATTACCATTTCGAAATCTTATAATTCAAATTCAATTTCTTTTTAAAACAATTCAAATATTGATTCAAGTTCGTAAATAAGTTTCATTCCAAATCATTTAAATTAATTTAATTTAACATTTAAATCAATTTAACTTCATTGATCAATTTATTCAGTATTCATTAAGTAAATTTGTCATTCAAAACAATTGCTATTTAATTTCCAATTCATTAAATCAATTACTTAAGTTCAACTCCATTATATCAAAACTTCAAATTTAATTGAATTATATTCGTCAAGTCAATTCTTTAAATTACAAGTCTTCCATTAATTTCAATAAATCACATTTTATTTCTTGTTAAAGAAATTCAATCTCACTTATTTATTTACTTAAATAAATTTCCAAAACTTAATAAATAAAGAAATCAAATTTTATTTATTAACGAAGTTCAAATTCACTTGTTCAAAAGTTCAATTTCTCTTATCAAAGAATTCAAATTTTATTTAATTATCAAATAATTCAATCTTATTTAATTATTAAATAATTCCAAAACTAAATTATTAAATAATTTCAAAACTAATTCAATAATTTCTTAAATTAAATAACATTCTTTCATCAATACTTTGTTAATATTTTGTTTCAGATTATAAATATTAACACTTTCTTTCATAAAATTCAAATTCCAACTTCATTTCAAAACCTTATTATTTATTCAAATAAAATCTTCATTTTATTTTTAAATCAAATTATTGACCAATCGGGTTTTATTTAATTCTCTATCCTAGGTCAAAGTTCAATTTGGGTATTTATCATTTCAACCCGATTCCAATTCAATTCAAAATCAAAACATAACAAAGGAAACTTGCAGTGTGATAACTGGGATGGTGTCAAAGTAAATAAACAAGCAATAACAACAATCCAATAATCAATTCAAATAATCCCGAAATAATCGTATTAATTCACATTGTTGTTTGTGCGAATTAATATAATTAATTCTAGAATCTACACTATCATTTCATGTAGATTAAAGATTATTACATTAAATATTTTTACGGTTCTTCACTTGTCATTCATTATTCAAATTTATACTACATAAACATACATTCAATGGTTCAAGGTGTAGTTACACTATTTCTACGTGTCAATTTATTTAACATTTAAAGGGGTCATATTATACACATTTAACTATCCTATATCAAGTTCAATTGCATACAATTTATTACTTTAACATTAACAATTTAACGTCCAATATAAACATCAATAATCAATCAATTATCAGCCAAACTGTATTATCATCGCATAAATAATTAACAGATAATGGTGTCAGATATCACAGGTGAACTGATACAGGTAATAGCATATATAACAGTGTAAATAGCTAAGAACAGTATATTTTAATTGTCGTTTCAATTGAAATCAAATTAATAAATAAAAGAACGTTAATCGTGAGTGATTGCTCACCTTTCGAGGCTAGAGAGATGAACGGGAAAGGAAACGAACTGTGGATCCAACACGAATTCCAAAGCGAAATGTGATGGCACGAATTTAAAAGCAAATAGGATCGGCACGGATTCGACGGACAAAGCTGATAAATAGAATCGATGAGAACAGGATATATATCATTTAAAGTCCATTATTTACTCCTATTAAAATAAATTACTTTATATAAAACCCAATGATGAATTTAAACGTATTTATATCAAATTCTCACAAAATCAATTTAACATATAGTTAAAAAAAATTAATTTCAAATTAATATAAAAATTCATTATAATATATAAACTTAACTGTAATGAGATATTAAAACTATGTACAACATATTAAAAAGTATAATATATAGAACCCAATATTGTTATAGACTCGTGTAGAATAAAGGATTTGAACTATAAAATCTATTTTCTTTAAACTTTGAAAACTCTCAGTATATAAATATACTGCACACACCCATATAACCCACGCACTACAAATATACTATATACATTCAATTTAAATAAAGTAACAGAATATAGCTTATCTATAAAATGTACCATATGCATACAACAAATCATAGAACAAAGCCATATCATAGGTATATGGTGTAGAACTTAAAGTTTATATACTAACACACAAAACTAGTTTGAAAACAAGTGCTGTAAAAAATTTATATACATAAACTGATATATATAACCTTTGCCCAACCTTCATTGCTTACATACAAGGTATATAAATATATTCCCAACCATACCCATACACTACAAACCCATTCTACTGGATATACACACAACCTACATAAATAGTCGAACCGAAAGTAAAATTACATATATTTATAAAAGTCAAATAGAAAAACAATAAACTATCCTGGGCTGATGTTATAACAGCAGTATACATATAACGAACATAAGACTAATATATATACTCAAACCAATTCATGCACACTAGCACTCTGAATCTATTAAAATATACTCTTATAAAACAGAACAAAAGAACTGTTTTAAAAATCCAACGGCATAAGTATATATAAAATACTGTAAAAATAATATTTTTTGTAAGCTTCTCTTATATATATACAAATATCCATATAATATAAATATAGATAGGCACGAAAAATCACTATATATATGTTATACCCTAGACAATTTTTTTTTTTGAAACTAACCTGCTACAAAGAATAAGAGGCTGAACGGTAGAAAGAGGGAGGCGAAAATTGGATCGGGACGTGGGTGACAGGTCGTTGGCTACTGACTGGAGCAAGGCAGTGGTTGGAAGCTTGGTCAGGGGCGGCGAAAGCGGCGGAGCAAGGGGCGGAGCCTGTGGGCTGTGGCTCGAGTGTAGTGGGCGTTTGAGGCGGTGGTGCCGGCAAATGGGAGAGCATAGGCTGGAGTGGGTTCTCGGTGGCGAAGCAGTGGACGGAGTAAAGGCGGAGGGAGATGGTCGGTCGATGGCTTAGGTGATGGGGATGTCAATGATTTTGGTAGGATGGCAAAAGATAGGAGAAAGAAGTAGAAGAGTTTCACTGTTTTAGAATATAAACTTTATAAATATAAAAGAATGAACAGGCTGTAAAATAGAAGAAACGAATGCCACTAAAAAAATATGAATCAGCAAATGCATTTATGTTGGAAATGAGGAACGGACACATAACTTTCCAGACTAGGGAATTGCCTTTTCTGGGAAATAGTAAAAGTCTATATGGTTATTGGTTTGAGTTGAGGCAAACGAATGGACAAGGGAACTAAAGAAATCGAATACTGAACCGATACGATAGGTGTTTCGCCGATTACACCGCACACCGAGCTTCGAAGTAGATAAACGAATATACCGCTGAGATCGGCACGATGAAACGATCAAAATGGCATATGGATACTAGTGGTACGATTGAATTATAAAAATTCAAAATTTCTACCGGCGGAAAATGCAAGAAAAATGCAGAAAAATAAGATCGACGGAGCTAAAGAAGTCCGAATTTTGAAAAACGAAAAATGACGTCTTGCTCAGAAGACGGTTTAGAATTTTTCTATGTAAAAATATTTAGGTTTCAAAAACGTTTTATTTTCATCGATTACTAACTGATTTAAATTGAAGTAAATTTACGCACGAAATAAACTTTCATATTTCCGGACGAAAATTTATCAGTTACTATGTTTAACTAGATGCATTTCAAATATCAATTTTTTTTTATTTCAAAATTTTATTGTTTAAAATTTCGCAAAAGTTTTAATTAATAACGTTATTGAAACCGGTTAAATTTACGGGTTGTTACAAAAGACAAGTCTAAGAGTGGAGTGGAAATTTTTTTGTTCAAGATGTATATTAAGTAGCTGGCTTAAAATTATGTGGAATGATAATCATACTTGGTTTAAAATGGGTACACTGAAAACAATTACATTGAACATTAGAGCAAACTTTTCTGCTTTGCTTCTTAATTATCTAAAATGAAAATTAAACATAAGTAGTTCTCGATGATCTACTTCATGGAAACCCAATAAACTATTTTGATCTGCAGTATCACTACTGCAATATTGTGCTCCATTTTGCAATTTTGGACATAGAATATTATCCAATTTTGGACAAGTTTTATTGGCAAACAAGCAATAAATGAGATTTACCAAACACCATTTTTTAAATCATTTTTTACATCAAAATATGCTTGTAAATTTTAGAAACTTAGTTGAATTAGTTAATTTTTTATAAAACATAGTTAATTTTATGAACTTATTCAACTTTTATAAAGTTTGGTTAACTTAGTTAATTTTTATAAAACTTAATTAATTTTACAAACTTTAAAAACTTAGTTAAATGTCTATAAAACTTAATTAACTTAGTTTTTACAAAATTTAGTTTAATTTTATAAACTATTTATTTTATTAATTCAGTTACTTTTTTAAAACTTAATTAAATTTTATAAACTTAGTTATTTTTATACCTTATTTAATTTTTATAAAACTTAGCTAACGTAGTTAATTTTTATAACTAGTTTTTATTAAACTTAGTCAACTCAGTTGATTTTTTTAAAACTTAGTCAATTTGTATATATTTATTGAATTTTTATAAAAATTAGTTACCTTGGTTAAGTTTTATTAAACGTTATTAATTTTATAAAATTTGTTAATTTTTGTAAACATGTTTATTTTCATAAAACTTGGTTAAGTTGGCTAATTTTTATAAACAGTAGTTTACTTAGTTAAATTTTATAAAAAAATAGTTTATTTTGTATAAGCTTAGTCAACTTAGTTAATTTTTTAAAAAAGTTAATTAATTGTTATAAACTTAGTTATTTTTATAAAACTTGGCTAACATAGTTAAAAATTTATAAAATTGGCTAATTTTTACAAACTTGTTTAGTTTTTATAAAACTTAGTTAACATGGTTAATTTTTTTGTAAAAATTAATTCATTTTTATAGAATTAGTCAATTTTTATAAAACTTCGTCAACATAGTTAAACTTTTATAATACTTATTCAACTTTTTAAATTATTTAATTTTTATAAAACTTGGTTAACTTGATTAATTTTTTATAAAACTTAGTTACTATATGGTAGCTAGACATGCATATGCCATAACTATATTTTGATTTATCGAAGTGGTATTTTGTTGATTGTTCGTTAAGGCAATGATGCGAGGAATAATTATTTTCTATCCAGCAAAAGATATGAATCTAGAGTAGCCGATCTATTGTGCACTTTTTTGAGTTGTACCTTGGTACATATTCATAACTGTATCGTGGTACGAATTTAAGGGGTTCTGTGCAAATTAAACATATTAAATAATGTTTAGACTATTCATCGCCATCCAAAGTTTACCAGTGGTAAGACTGTGTTCATTATTCTGTTCTTTTTTAATACGTTTTTGGTAACTAATATTTTTGTTACGTGATGCACATATGTGAAAAATGTTTTTGTTATAAATTTACAAAAACAAAATATATGGTTAAAATGATCTTTAAAATAGGTTTTAACAAAAGAATTATTATTCAAGAAGATAGAAAGTTTAATAAGTGAATATTAAATGTATGTAAAATACATCTACGATGAATATATATTCTGAAAAAGATATTTAATGATACTGAGAATATAAAAAACAAAAATAAATTGGAATCATGGAATAAAACATATAAATCTTGTTAGAGATAGGATTCAAATCAATGACTTTATTATTATATAATAAAAATATTATTGTTAAGATCGAAATTGAACCAATGATCTTATCCGTGCATCAATTTTTTCTAAACAAAAATACAAGGGCATTTTAGAAAATTTGCGATTATACCAGTGACGGTAAAGGTATTACAGTTATTATAAAAAAAATTATGTAAAGAGAACGTTATGTTCCAGTCACTAGTGCCATTGGGAAGCGTAAAGGAACTACTGGCAGCTTACGATACAAAGTGCAGGCAGCTTCCACCTCCAGTAATAGTATGGGAATGGGGTTGGACGAAGAGCGCAGAAACATGGAATGGAAGAATAGCCATCATGGCCGTACTTGCATTATTATTTCTTGAAATAACCTCAGGTCGAGGCTTCCTGCACCAATGGGACTTATTATAGGTGTTTTAGTAGCTTCGATGATGATGATGATGATGATGATGAGAGTATATACACGTAAGCAATATCCTACAGAAATTACTTGTAAGGGCTTTCTGTGCTATAGATTTTTACTGGGCTTGGTTGGTTGCATCTTGCTTTTGTAGTAGTGCTAAATGGAAATGTAATAGAAAATATGTGTAGAACTTAAGTGGTTTTATTTGAAAACCAATATTACTGGCAAATGCCTATTGAATAAAAGCCTGACTATTTATGAATTTGAATTTAGTAGGCTATGCAAAATAAAATTTTGATGCCAGTGCGGTCTATGTGTATGTTCCTTGAACTCATGTGTCAATATTGTCTGACTGTCTATGTTGTTAGCAAAAGATATTAATTATTGTTTTACAAAGCATTACCTTCTCTTCACTCCCTTTTGCTATCTCTACTTTTCTTCTTCTCCCTCCGTTGTTTACATTTTTACAAGTCGCTATTATTCGAACTGCAAAAGACAAAGAAGGATATAAAGAAAGTTCAGATTCTAGCATTTGGAAACTGGTATAATTACTAAAACTATGATGTTCCTGTAATTCAATATTTCTCAGTAAAGTACTAAATTAAAAACATTTCAGCACATGAATAACATCTCTCAGTAAAGTGCTGCTAAGCCAGGGGACAGTCCCATGCATTTCAAAATTCCTTACATGTGTCTGCCCATTAATTGTGTATGCTGATTTTATGACCAATTCTTTATATGTGCATGCAACTGCATAATAGATTGTATAATCATTCAAGTTTTTTTACATTGTCTACTCTGTTGTAGTGTCAATATTTAATTAAGAAGCTTTGTATAGACAACTTCCTTTTTTATTAGCATACTGATTTTTACCTTTTTGAACCAATTTCAACTTTCGTCATTTTGTGAATTTTGACGATTGTGGAACAAATAATCATTCGGTACAAGATTGTGCATGTGACTTATGATTTTATAGACTAATATGTTAAATGCCCTTTCTTATTTGAAAGCAAAAATACATAATAATATTAAGTATATACCTAAAGGCTTGCTACATTATCTGTCTCTTTTCTTGCTTCACACACAAAATTGTGGCAACAAACTTCCACTTTACATCACCCATTGTGAGAATCCACAAAATCACACATTAGATGATATCTTAAATTGTACACTTTGTTTAAATTGTGTAATTAATTAACTTTTTTGTTGACTGGTGTATAGGAAAGTTTCCTTAAATAAACAAATGATGTAGATTGACTCAAATGAAGGGAAATATATATGAGGTAGTACTATCATAAAATTATTAAAAAAAATTGTTAAAATTAAACGGTTTTCAAATACGTTTAATTGATATGAAATAGTCATCGAGCATATAGTACATACATCATCAAATACATGCCTATATGAAAATCTTATTGTTGTACATAGCACAGTCAATGAGTGGCTATTTTACTACTTTCTGATTGTATATATGTTCTTGTAAAATGTTGTTCTGCCTTGATATGTTCTGATTGCGTACATGTCATCACTACTTGCATAAAGAAGAGTATATTTATACTAATATGAATGTGCTAAGTACAGATGAAGATAATAAAACATAAAATCGTCTAAACTTTTTATTACACAAGCCATGCTTTCTTTACATCAACTTTTCCATGGTTTGACAAAATTAACCGAAGGCAAAGGCTCATAGTGAAGATGGGAAACCAGACAGGCCCTTGAACACAACGAACAAATGTAAAGTGCAAAGAAAATCATAATCCAGTATGTTCCGGTAACTATAACTCTATGTGCACCTAAATTACACAGCCTTTGAGCAACAAAAGTTAATGATAAACATATGAATTAGACTTAAAAGTCTTTATAATTTATTTTACTATTCTAGAAACCACAGCAAACTACCCATAAGCTACACAAGCAACTAACATTTACAATATTTGATGTTTTTGTAGTGTCCTTATGCATAATTTTAGAGGGGAGAATTATAGGTAAAGCCTGGCAACATGAGAAGCAATATTACATGCATAATTTGGAAATTTTGACAAAATATTTTAAATAAAACAAAAATTAACTAGATAGAACTTTGGACAAAATATTTTTAATAAAAAAAATTAAATAGTCAAAGACATATGACAAAGCCTCTCTAGGCTATGGTTTTAACAGCGACGAGAGATATTGAAGTAAATATAAAGAGTCCACCTGCATTCATTAGGAGAAAACCAAGCACATCCACCCATATCTTAACACAGTCTAAGAAAGAACGAGTCAATAGATTTTAACAATATTGGATTTGGATTTTTTGATGTCAAAGTATTAATTATCCATCCTTAGGTTTTTTATACTGATAATATCTTACTCTTTTAATTATATTGTGCTTGAGAAAATCTATTTTACAAAGAGTGTGCATTGAAACCAAATCTATCAAACTTACTCTCAGTCCTCACACGATTATCTAACTTCACCACTGTTTGTAGATCTTTCATTTGTCCTAAGATGTAAGCCATAACTAATATATTTACTGGCTATGTAACTGTCAGAATATCATTTCATAATATTATTTTCAAATATTTTTAAACAATAAGAAGAAACATGTGCAGTTATCACCAAGGAAGAGAATATGGCATATAAATATACTGCTTTCACCTTCCACTCTTATTATTCATCAAATAAACCCTTTAACCAAAAATTAAACAAAGATAAATCACTATATTCCAACCAAAATATCAACGAAAAAATTAATTTTTAAATCCATAAGAGTATAGATAAATCGTTATCTACTACAAAACAAAGTAATACAATCACTGATGAAAAACTACAACACTTAAAATTTAAAACGAAGAAAAAATTCGCAGTACCTTTGACGAGCGGTTCAGATTAGAGGGGTGTTAGATCTATTGTGCATGATTTAGGAAGACAAAGTGATTTTAGGGTTTTAAAATAGGGAGATAAAGGTGCGTGATTTGAGGTTTTCTAAGAGAAGATGCGATTTTTGTTTTGAGGCTGCGTATTTTGTTTGGAGGAGAGGGAGTGTGAAAAGAGGGAGAGGGGTTCAAAAAGTTCGTGATACCACCGCCTAAAAGAATTTGTTCCCACCTTTTCTTTTCCTAACATAGCCTTGAAAATTATATATTTATTTATTTTATATGCTTTTAAATGCAAACAAAGCGAAAACGCTATCTGTTAGTGCTATGGGTAGTACATTTTGTTGTAGTGTGGGATAGTACTATAGTAACGTACTTGTATTTGCTATATATGAGTATACGCTATATATCTATTCTTCTATCGCTCTTAGGCTATTCTTCTATATCTCATGAGGCTTGAATACAAATATGGATGCTAGAAGTGGAATAGTGAATCTTAGGGGAAGCACCACGACAAATGGAAATGCCAGACCAAATACAAGGAGAAACCAAGGTCAGACACAAGCTGGAAATGTGGGTTCTGGAATCCCACAAGTTTACATGGGAGCTATGTATCAGTTCTTTGTCAACATGATGCAGGTGGGTGTTGCTGCTGGAGTAGTTGGAGGAGGAGTTCAGGAAGCTCCGGTGGTCAACAATTATGCTATTCTGAGTAGAGACTATGCTAGGTTTGGAGGAAAGCTATTTATTGGAACTGAAGATGCTATTGAGGTGGAGAACTGGTTGTTGCATTATGAGAGGATCTTTGTAGATTTAGGGCCCAATGATGAGTATAAGAGGAGGCTTGCATCGAGATAGCTTCAGGGAGCAGCTTTATTCTGGTGGAATAGTATGACGGTTGGAGTGAATTAAGAGACGATGACATGTGCTGAGTTTAGGAGGAGATTCGAGGAGAGCTCATGTCTATGATGGTGAAGTCTACCTTGCTTAAAAAGTTTGCTAAGTTGGAGCATGGGGAGATGACTGTGTTGGAGTATGCTAGAAGGTTTAAGGAGTTGGCTATGTATGGATATGCTACTGTGGATACCGTAATTAAGAGGAACGAGAAGTTCATAAGGGGGTTGAAGCCTGAGTTGGCAAGGGCTACATTACCTCATATTAGGGATCCTTGTGATGTTGTAGTAGAGATGGATTTGAGGAATGAAGAGATGCTTGCTTTTCTAGAGAAAAATAAGGCAAAGGAAGTCCATGTTGAGCAGAGTCAGAAAAGAAAGTTTTTCCATAAGAAAGGAACTCAGAAGGGTGAAGCCATGAAGAAGGGAAAGTCTGAAGTTGTTTGCTATAAGTGTGATAAGAAGGGACATTTCGCTAATGAATGTCGTACTGGAAAGGCTAAGGAAGTGATCGGGAAGAAAAACATCAGGTGCTTCAACTGCGATCAAATTGGCCGTTATAATAACTAGTGCAAAGAGCTTGCTAAGGATGGAAGGGGCAAAGTTTTTGCATTGGAACCTGTTACTTCGAGGCCAACGGCTGAGGAAAAAGGGAAAGCAGTGTTGGGAAGTACGCTTTAGATTCATGGTATGTCTGTTAGCGTTCTGTTTGATACCGGTGCATCGCATTCTTTTATATCTCATTGTTTGGTAGGTAAGCTTAACCTAGAACTCTCATACTTAGTTACTTCCTTAAGGGTTGCAAATCCGATAAGAGGATATGCGACACTTGGGATGAAGTGTGACCACCTAGAGTTTGATTTGTTAGGTCATACCTTCGTTTGCAGTTTGCATGTGTTTGATTTTGTAGGGTTCGAAATTATTTTGGGTACGGATTGGTTTAGTACGATGCTAGGATATTTTGCCATGATAGGAAAATATCACTTAGACACCCTGACTTAGTGATCAGACTGTATATACAGTGGAAAACCCTAGTGGTGAGGTAAATGCTTTATTGGGTGACATGGAGTTAGAAGATGAGTTGAGCCGAGTTTTCGTAGTTAGAGAATTCGCAGATGTTTTTTAACCTGTAGTTGGATTGCCACCGAAACGAGCCATTGAGTTTTGGATAGATTTGGTACCTGGAGCAGAACCGGTGAGTTGACCGCCAAGCAGGATGACACCTACCGAGATGAGGGAGTTGAAGGTGCAGTTGGTAGATCTGGAAGGCAATAATTTTATAAGGCTAAGTAATTCACCTTGGAGAGCAGCCGCAGTGTTTGCTAAGAAGCCAGACGGATCGTTAAGGTTATGTATCGATTATCATAAGTTGAATGAGAAGACGATAAAGAATCGATATCCATTGCCTAGAATTGACGATTTGTTCGATCAATTGGGTGGAGCGAAGGTATTTTCCCAGTTGGATTTAGCAACATGTTTTTATCAGCTTAGAGTAGCAGAGGATAGTATTTCTTTGACGGCGTGTAGAACTAGATATGGATCGTACGAATGGTTAGTGATGCCATTCGGACTAACTAACGCGCCATCATTCTTTGTGGATTTGATGAATCGAATTTTTAGAGAGCACTTCGATAGGTTCATGTTGGTTTTTATAGATGATATCTTGATATACTCTAAGGAAAAAAGGGAGCATGAAGTTCATCTTAGAGTTGTTCTTGAGACGCTGAGGCAGAATCAACTAAAAGCGAAATTTTCGAAGTGTCATTTCTGGAAGAAGAAAGTGAAGTTTCTTGGTCATGTAGTCTCAGAGAAAGAGTTGTCCGTAAATCCGACTAAGATTGAAGCGGTGAATAATTGGAAGAGACCCGAGACAGTGACTGAGATAAAGAGTTTTTTTGGATTGGCTGGATATTATAGGAGGTTCATTAAGGAATTTTCACGGATAGCAGTACCGATGACCAAGCTAATGCGAAAGGAGGTGAAGTTAGTTAGGACCGATAAGTGTGAGGAAGCATTCCAGAGCTTGAAACACTTATTGACTCATGCACCTGTACTAGTAGTTCCAGAAGGGAATTTGATAATATATATAGAAGCATGTGGAACTGGATTAGGAGCTGTGTTAATGCAAAGAGGTAAAGTGATTGCCTATGCATCTCGACAGCTTAGACCGCATGAGGTTAGATATCCAACGCATGATTTGGAATTAGTTGCGGTGATATTTGCATTGAAGGTGTGGAGACATTACCTTTTGGGAGAGAGGTTTGAGCTTTATACGGATCATAAGTCGTTGAAGTATTTGTTCTCCTAGAAGGAGCTGAACATGAGGCAGCAGAGATGGTTAGAGTTTTTAGCCGCCTATGACTTTGGAATTGAGTACACACCAGGGAAAGGTAATAAGGTTGCAAATGCGCTTAGCAGAAAGCATTAGAATGCAGTGTTGGCAATGATAGTAGTGGGAAGATTTGGAAGCGTTGTCGACATGTAGAGTGCAAAGGAGATCTGAGGCTGGATCTAGTGGAGAATCTGTTGTGTTATCTTGTTTAGAAGTTCGATCGGTGATGATCAAAAAGGTTTCTTCTAAACAAATGGAGGATCCAGTATTAGTTAAAAGGATCAAGAAGTTAAGGGATGGAACAAAGAGCGATGACTTGAAAGATTTTAGTCTTTACCAGTATGGGTGGTTGAGAAAGAAAGGTAGGTTATGTGTTCCGAATGTGGAAGATATAAGGAATGAAGTTTTGGAGGAATGTCATCGTTCGAAGTTCAGTATTCATCCAGGAGGAACTAAGATGTTTCAGGAGATGAAGCGGAGTTTCTTTTGGGAAGGTATGAAGAGGGACGTAGGCTTATGGGTGAAGCAGTGTCTGAACTTCCAATGGGTAAAAGCCGAACATCAGAAGCCAAATGGGTTGCTTCAGCCATTAGATATTCCAGTATGGAAGTGGGCTTCTACTTCTATGGATTTCATAGACGGGTTGCCAAGATCTAATAGAGGAAATGAAAGTATATGGGTCATAGTGGATACGTTAACCAAGACTGTCCATTTCATTCCAGTTAAGTCAACTAGGACGGAACCTGTTCTAGCTAAGTTATTTATGAAGAATATAGTTAGACTTTACGGAATTCGTAGTAGTATAGTAAGTGACAGAGATTCCTTGTTCACTAGTGAGTTCTGAAAGAGTCTATAGGAGATTTTAGGAACCAAGCTCAGGATGAGTACCGCTTACCATCCATAGACCGATGGACAAACAAAAGGAGTTAACAAAATCTTGGAGGATTTGTTACAAGCTTGTGTGTTAGATTTTGGAGGATCATGGAAAGACCATCTACACTTAGTTGAGTTTTCATATAACAACAGTTATTAGGCTAGTATAGGGATGGCACCATTTGAAGCTTTGTATGGAAGACCATGAAAATCTCCAGTGTGTTGGTTAGTAACCGAGGATAGGTGGTTCTTGTTCCAGATTTGGTTAGAGAAGCTGTAGAAAAGATTGAGTTGGTTCGAGCTAGGATGAAGGATGCTCGGTCTAGGCAAAAGAGTTATGCAGACGGAAGACGGAAAGACTTAGAGTTCTCTGTTGGAGATCATGTGTTTGTTAAGGTATCACCGATGAAAGGTGTAATTCAATTTAGAAAATCAGGGAAGTTGGCACCGAGATTTGTAGGACCATTTTCTATTGTAGAGAGGATCGGGAAACTCGCATATAGAGTAGAGTTACCGAATAGTTTGGCAGGAGTCTGCGATGTTTTTCATATTTCTCATCTAAGGAAGTGTATTAGAAATCCAGAGATTACTATAGCACCGACTATGTTAGAGGACTTAGTAGTAGAGCCGAATTTGGCTATAGTTAGTAAGCCAGTTCGTATAGTTGCAAGAGATTAGAAGATGCTGAGGAATAAGACAGACAGATTAGTTAAAGTCCAGTGGAGCGACGATGAGAAAGACTGTACTTGGGAGACTGAGAGCAGGATTAGAGACACTTATCCTGATTTGTTTGATGGTATGTTTTACCATTTTGAATTATTTGTTGGGTACCTTATCATAATTTCAAGGACGAAATTCTTTAAAGAGGGGAGTTTGTAACGACCCTAATTTTTAGTAACATTTAATTAGGTAAATTAAATGAAATAATGTGATGATTAGGGAATTGAGATTTGTGATTAAACTAAGGGGTAGTCGTGCCTAAGAGAATAAATGAACTAAAATAAAATGGGTAAAGGAAATAGGTGAATGGAAAAGTTGGAATAAGAGTATTCTAATACCCTAAACCCTTAGGAATTCATTTCACACGTTCATTCATTTGCAAAAATTAAATATTGAGGTCGGCCACTATTAGCAAGAGCAAGAGGAAGAAGATAAAGAAAATCAAAGGATGGACGATTAATCAAAAACAAATCCATTCAAATCTCAAACTCTTTAATCTCAAACTAAGGTGAATAATGACTACATCTCATATTTTCTATTGTTTTCGGTTTTAAGGTTAAACACGATTTATTTCGCAAGGTTATGCCATGTTTTTGGATGATTAAATGTTTATATATGCTTATTGATGATTTATACTTATTCATATAGGTTTTATGATATGTTTTGATGTGAAAACCATATTAAATACATCCAAATGCCTTGCGATTTTAGATTTAGATCAGAAATGATATTTTAGATATAGGTTTCAATTTTCATAATTTTCTGAATTAATGTGGATTTAACATTAATTTTCTAGTAGAGAAAATGATTATTTGGGTTTAAAATAATTTACGGCTAAATTATTTATATTTTGGGTCTGAAATTAATAAATGGTAGAAAACATTAAAATTGATTTTCTGGAATTTTCATAGAATTTTCCTAAGTGATTTAATAGATATATAAAATTATTTAAGGCATGGGACTTAAATGTTTTATATATTTATAAAAGGAGAAGGGATATTTTGTAAATTATTTAAATTGTGTAATTCAGAAATTTCGGCAGTGTTTTTGGAAAAGAAAATTTGCAACCAATCATATTTTAACAAAAAAGGCAGGTTAGTTGAAAAGATTACTTTAAAAAGGTAAAATTCAGTTTAAATAGGCTTTTTACCTGTTTCACCACTTTCGGCACCTAGGGTTCCGACTTAGTAGTTCCGCCTCCATCACCATTGAAACAATGCGCATGGCATCAAAGACTTGGTGCGTAACGAATTGGATATAGGCGGAAGGTATTGGGTCGAAACCAGGGGTTCCGAAGGAGGTCGAAGCCTTGCTTTGATTTTAAATGAAATTGCGTCTGCTTTGCTTTCGAAAGGATGCTTTCGAATAGATAGCTTTCGACTAGGTTAAATGTTTTAAAGAAATGGTTGCGCTTTTTGTTTTAAGTAAATGCTTTCACCGGGGTTGAAACCCTTTGTTGCCACATTTTTCCTTTCGAAGTAATGCCTTCGAAAGAGCTATTTTGTTTTAAAAACTTAGCCGCTTCTCCAATGCTTTCGAAGGGTTGGTTTCAACACCGTCACTTCTTCACTTAGGAAATGCTTTTGGAAGAGTGCTTTTGACTTAAATTTTTTATAACCCTTTTGCTCCGTTGAAGGTAGAACCTAAAGGTTTTGAAGGAGATAGTTTTAAATGGTTTCGAAAGGTTGTTCCACATGTTTTACTTGAACCCCAATTGGTTTCGAAAGGTTTGATGTTTTAATGCTTTCGAAAGGTTTTAATGAAGGTTTCGAAGTGTGGTTCCCCAATGGGTTCGAAAGGTTTAAAGGGAAGGTTTCCAATGTTTTCGAAAGGAAATGTTAAAGTGTTTTAAAGATACAATGTCTAAGGTTTTATAAATTTCGAAGGAAAGGTTTTTCAATGGTTTCGAAAGGTTTATATGAATGGTTTCGAAAGGAATGTTTTGGCCTTTCGGCCTAGGTTATAAAAAGGGTTTACTTGGTTTCGAAAGGGGTACTTTCAATGGATTCGAAAGGGGTGCTTTAAAATGATTAAAATGTTTTCATCAACAAAGATTTGTGTAAAGTATATATATAACATGGCAAGGTGATTTGAGTAAAGCATGGAATTTATTTTCCTTGTTTAAAGTATGATTTAAAGGTTTAAATCAATTTGAGAAGAAAAGGTTTTCTAGGAAAATTTAAGGGAAAATTACCCTAAGTAAAATAACTCAGATATTTGTATACCAGATGGACTGGTATAGGGTTGCGCCCTGTACATTAGCTATTAGCCCCTGGCTAATTTAGTCCAAAATTCTAGTGTGTCGGGCTTTGTCACAGGTAAGACTAAAATGATGTTACACATAGAAAGAAATATATTTGTACAGAGGTAGGTTATTGGTGTGCCCGCAAAACCATTAGGATCAATTGACCTGGAAAAAGTAAGTTAGGGACAGACCGTCAAGAAGAGGAGTATCTAACAGATGTTAGATTATTTGTTTATATTGTCTACTAGGCCAGAGTCAGCCAAAGGTTAGTAGTTAGCCAAACAAAACTGTAGTGTTCGGAAAAATAGTCCATTTGTTACTTGATATGTAAGTATACATGATAATGCATTACAGTTTTAACCAGTTTTGGTTGCAGGATTATGATTTGCAAAAGATATGTTTTAAAAGGATATTAGTGAGGGAAAACCCGTTCCGCTAAGCGGCATAGTCTCACTTAATATCAAATAACCGAGATGTATAGTATTATTCACACTAGGCTTTATGTCTGACTCGAAGTTTATGTTTTTCCCCTTAAACTCTTGGGCGCTCAAAATTGATTTAAGTAGGCTGAGGGCTAAGGATTTTCAGGTTTTTAGTATGTTAGTGAATAAAGCTTCCGGAGACGAGCAGGTGGCTGACAAATAGCTATTTAGGAGTTGCTATTTTATTTTGTTTGATTCTGCTGTTTTGTATTAAGTCAGTTATGACTATATAGTACTCTGGTCAACCAAGGGGGCATCTTCATATGTCGCTCTTGGCGTATTTTGTAATAATTATATTTGATCTGAACCTGAGAAACGATTGGGATTATGTAATGGAATATGAAACATGTTTTGTGAAATGTAATCAGAAAAGTTGTTTTTGAAATCTATGATTTTGTTTCATATTCATGTGCTTCTGATATTATGGATACCATTAACATTACCGTATTTGGTCACTGAAAGTTAATACTTTGGATGACTGCAGCATCTGTAGCGCTTAGCTTCGGCCCTCCAGATAAGGGATGTTACAGATATGGTCGTGTCGCATGCCTTCAATATGGATGTTGGCATTCATCGAAAGAGACTTGAAACATTCTTACTTTGTTGAGGTTATTTACGAAGTGTTCTTGACTTCAACATTGCCAACAACTTTATCACCCTTTCGTTTTCTATGTAATCTCTTATGCTCATCCTCTCTAGGAAATTATGTGGATAACATTTAGCGGCCCCCCTCCCCCACGTAAAAGAAGCTTTTTACTCTTTAGGGTAAAACCAATAATTCCTTTTGTATCATCGATTCTTCGTAAGGCCTTCTTTCTAATCCTGTTCTCCTGTACAATACAAAACAAACAACAATTTTCATTATAACTTAATATTAAAAACTTCAGTGATCCTTTTTGGATCTTATCAGGCTATGAATTAACATGTGGTTAGGGGAATTTCCCATATTCTTTTATATGAGTCGAGATCATTTTCACCATATTATTAAATACTAATAATTTTCTGAGTAGAAGCTTAGGAAATCATGTGATGATCTTAATTTCTTGAATAATCAAATTAGAAAGTTATCTAATAATAATGTTGGAGGGAAAATTGGTAATTCATTTTGGTCATAGGATAAATATTATGAATGGAAGTCCAGATAATCGTCTGGCAATAATGGCAGACCAGGAATCTATCCGATAATAATTGAAGAGCAGAAATCCATCTGATAAAACAGAAGACTAGAAATTCTTTTAATAATAACAAAAAACCATAAATCCATATCTGGAATTAATAATGGAAGACCAGAAATCCTCTTTTGGCGCTAATAATAGAAGACCAGAAATCCATTTAATAATAATAGAGGACCAAAAATTCATACTTGGCATTAATAATGGAAGACCAAAAATCCCCTTCTAGCATTAATAATAGAAGACCAGAAATCTTCTTCTGGCATTAGTAATGGAAGACCAAAAATCCTCTTCTGGCATTAATAATAAAAGACCAGAAATCCTTTTCTAGCATCAAGGCCAGAAATCCTTTTCTAGCATTAATGATTGAAGTCCAGAAATCATATCTGGGAATAATAGAGGAAGACCAGAATTCCAAAACTGACAATAAAAATAGAAGTACAGAAATCACATTTGGAAATAACATAAGAAGACCATAATTCCAAATCTGGCAATAATAGAAGTCCAGAAATCACATTTGGAAAAAAATAAATGAAGACTAGAGTTCCAAATTTGGCAATAATAATAGAAGACCAAAATCTCTTATCCGGTGGCTGAAAATTGCATTTGTTGAGGAGCATAAATGGCTAATATTTGAAGGTCCTTCCTTTATAAGACTTGATTTGTTTCGAAGTTCTTCTTGGCTCAGATTTTGATGAATCCTCCTCTAGAAGATTAATTTAGTTAAAGCTCTACTTGTCCCTGATTTTGATCAATTCGGCAGCACTACTTGGCTCTGATTTTGACATACCTGGAGCACTACTTGGCTTGGATTTTGATAGATTGGGAGCACTACTTTGCTCTGATTTTGATTGATCTTTCTTTTTTAAGATTTTGGTGCTTTAGTGAGGCCTTTGATGATGACACTAAAGACTTACTCCGTTCTTCATATAAGAGGTGCTTCAACCAGGCCACGTAGACAAAGGTTGAAGACATTCCTAGTGCTTTAGTAGGGCCTTTGATGACAGCACTAAAGGTTTACTCTGACCTCCCTCTATGAGGCGCTTTAGCGAGGCCTTTGATGATGGCGCTGAAGGCTTTCCCGATGCTTCAGTGAGGCCTTTGATGGCGGGCTAAAAAGGCTTACTCCGACCTCCCACTAGGAAGCGCTTCAATGAAGCCTCTGATGACGACACTGAAGGCTTAGGGGCCTTTGATGGACAAGGACCTATTGCGGTCATGAGCCTTCAATGGCTGGGGCTTTTGATGGCCAGGGACCTCTTGCAATCATGAGCCTTTGATAGCTAGGGCATTTGATGGCCAGGGACCTCTTACGGTCAGGGTTTGGATGGCCAGGAGTATCCTACTCCTTTACATGATTGAGATAATGAATTTTTCTTTTATTCGTCCATTGTTGAGAAATATGACTGTATTGATGGCCAAGAGTATCCTACTACTTTACATGATTGAGATGATGAATTTTTCTTTTATTCGTCCATTGTTGAGAAATATGGCTGTATTGATGGCCAAGAGTATCCTACTACTTTACATGATTGAGATGATGAATTTTTCTTTTATTCATCCATTGTTTGGAAAAAATTTCTTTTTTTCATCCATTGTTGAGAAATATGACTGTATTGATGGCCAGGAGTATCCTACTCCTTCACATGATTGAGATGATGACTTTTTCTTTTACTCATCCATTGTTGAGTAATATGAATGTAAATGTTCGACATTTCATGTTCTCATTATGGCATTGTCATCTGGTCGGCATAGTTTATAGGTCCTAGGCGGGACTACTTTGTGTATAATTGGGAATCCTTTCCAATTTGGCCTGAGTGGTCTATCCGCTGGATTTCTTGTATGAGCAAGGTAACTCTCCTTTTGTGAAATGATTTTCCTCTTATTTGAGAACTGTGATACTTGCATATTCTTCTTTAATGTTCGGATACTTTCTTAGCCGTTTTAGTTCATTGAAAAAATTTGAGAATGTAGTTTAATCTCTCAACCCTTTGTTAGGATTAAATCTAAACTTTGATTAGAAGCATTACTTATTACGCATAGGAAATCTATCCTTTAGTGGCTTGATATTTCCAAAGTATGAATAGTAGTTATCTCATTTAATTTGCTTTGTAGTGAGAGATGGAGAGTTCTCCTTTATATACATAACTCTTCAGTGAATCCATGCAGAATAACTTTAACCGACTAGGAATCGAGATTACAAGAGTTTTGGAATTTGAAGTAAGCTATAATCCGAGATATCATTTTTTCGCTTTGCAATCTTGTTATCCTTTTTGGATGATTTTTGTAGATCCAATCTGAACCTTGTAGCTTGAGAATTACAACATTGGATAGCGATTTCACATCTGAGTTCTTGGGTTTCTTCCTTATTTTTTTCTCAATGTAATGATCATCTTGTCAATGATTTCTTGCCTTCTTGTTTCGTTCTACTTGACTGAAACAATCCATAACAATCCTTTCTTGAATTTTACCTTTCTTAATAAATTCTGGTTTGAGGGATTTGCTCCACATTAACTGGTTATGGTCATGATTCTTGATGAATTACTTTTCCATTCATCAGAAGTTGTTTAGAGCATCCTTACGGTCTAAATAAGAGTCTTTGTTTTCAATGTTCAAAGTTCATAAGAGATTTTGTAAAACTTGTAATCTCATAACTAAAACATAAATCTTGAATAAGGGACTGAATGATCATAATACATTAATCAATAGTCCTTTAATTAAGCATAGACTCTTCTAATTAGAGTTTTAATAATAAAAATAGATCATGATAATTCGGAAAACTTTTCACAGTTCTCAATAGTATATAGTTTTAAGGACTTTGCAAATTCCTTTTTGAAATAAATAGACATATGGAATAATCAGTGATAGCTCTTTTGATTCAGAAAGAATATTTTCTCAAAGATATGTATGGTAAAGCTCTTTGAACAAAATTGCTTGTTGAAGTAAATATTGGTGAATATTATTTCACCTTTTGTAAGATGTAAAATTGTACCACCTTAGGTTCCACTTATCAAAAAGAAATATCTTCTTTATAGATCTGAAAAGTCATGATTCATGAACTGATAGACTCTATAGGTAAGAACATACTTTACTATCAGAATTCCACTTAGTGAAATAACTTTTCTTAAAGGATTGAAGAATCAGAATTTTATACATCGTCAGAAACTCATTTGTATAAGAAAGCCTCATTTTTAGGAATGTATAATTGAAGTCATGATTGGAAAAAATATATATATTCATATTCGAAGTCATATTGGGTGAAATTATATACGAGAGACTTTAGATATAGGAAATGGTTGTGTATAAAACCAATTAATATAGGTTGAATCCTCTGGTGTAGCCAATATTCTTTGATGCTATTTGATATGGTCGAAGTCATTTGTCACTTGCAACATTAATCCATGGGTGGCATCACTTATCGTCATGGAGGTCATCCAATAAGACTTGACGTGTCTCAAAATTGTCAATACTTGTTGCATCTTTTGATCCATATGACAACGCTTATCCATACTGAAGGCCGAAATCTTAAGATCTTATATCTTTCTTTTGAAAATTGGTATTTGTTTGAAACTCGTCGTATATGTAACCTGCATTTTTCCTGGATCTTAAACATACCCAAATCCATATAGTCCCTGATAGCCTAGGTATAAATTAAAAATTATATGTTCGAAAAACTGATACGTATGGGAAGCAATTTGTTATAAAACTTTTTATATTTTTAAATTTTCAAAAATTGGTATTCGGTTGAAAACTCGGTTATATGCATATTTGAAATCTTTATATGCATATATAACTAATATATCTGTAGAAACTTTTATATATATATATATAACTTTACATGTATTTGAAACAGGAAATTATTGTCAAGGACAAAATTTCTCAGTGTTTTAGCCTCAAGGACAGAGCTTCAATATTTTAGCCCAAACGACAATTTTTTTTAGGTATCCGTTTTTAGTTATTGATAGCAGTTTTTAGATATCAGTTTTTAGTTATCGGTAGCAGTTTTTAATTCGGTAGCAGTTTTGGAAGAATGTTTGTCCTTATGAATAATTTTAGAAGAATGTTTGTCCTTATGAATAATTTTTAGGAGAATGCTTGTTCTTGTGGTTAAAATATTGAGGTCGTGTCCTTGAGGCTAAAAATATATAAATTTTTGTCCTTTAAATTAATTCCCCTATTTGAAACCACGCATTTTTTAAAATTTTAAATTTTTGTGATCTCGCTGCCTCGAAATTGACACATATCTAAAGGGGGATTTTCACTTCAAGGGCTTATTTGTGCAGGGTAACAAGTTTTAAAGACACAACTTCTGAAAAATTAGTTTTAAGAACATTTTACAGGAAAAATATAAAAGAATTTATCATTTTTAGTTATACAGAAATAATGATAAAAGGATTTATCATTTTCCTGTATAACTTAAAAAGATAAATGAATTTATCATTATGCTGTAAATTGTTCTTAAAACTAATTATTCAGAAGTGTTGTCTTTAAAACTTATTACCCTACAAATAGAAACCCTTCAACCTAATTTTCACTGTCTCTAAAGTTGATTTTCGAACTTAAATATATAAAAAACACACACATATACATATTTTTTTTAAACTTTTATATCATAATTTTGATACGTTTTAACCATCTGTATGTAAAGCCTGCTATATAGTATGGCCTATGCGCACTGGAGTTTTGTGTAGGTGCCCTTTTAGAGTGCTCAGGTTTCTTATTATATTATTATGTACGTTCATGAATGTGTCACTGCTCCTTGTGTTTTCAAGACCTAATAATTTACAACCGCATGCTTTCAGAATTTGTGTTTTCTTATCAAAAAAAACAAAAAACGTGCTGTATTTGAAACCACAGAGAAAAGGACAAATTTTGAAAAAAATTTAGATTGAAGGACAAATGATAGTTATAACTAGCATTATATTCAGTTTTACACTATACAAAATGCTAGTTATAACTAGCATTGTCTTTCAACCAAAAAAATAAACTTACTGTTCTTCGGTCTAAAAAATTTCTAAATTTATCATTGTGCCTATTTGTCTGTTTAAAGAAATGATATGTTCGAAACTCACGTATATTTTGAAACCTTGTATGTACGAAACTCTAAATGCATTTGAATCTGACATATATACTTGGAACTAATGTTTTCATGACCCTATCCTGCCTCGGTCCGACCTCGAAGAACCTTGAACTTTGGGCCACCACGGTACGGAACTTAATCGGACCTCATTCATCTATAAACCTTGGTCGGACATTCAAACCAACGGTCTAACACTACTAGAAATACAGTATATAGCCACGAAGGCTTTCTAACGGCCGCCAACGGCATTTTCCAACGGCTACCAACGGCACGTTTTTTTTAACTTGCCGTTGGTAGCCGTTGATAACCGTTGAAAATAACGCCGTTTGCGGCCGTTGGTAACCGTTGGAAATTTGCGTATACCTGCAACCAGCCAGAGACCAAAACATTATTCTCATCTTCCCCAATTCAACCAAAACCCTTCTCCTCCCCTCCTCTTTTCCACCTCCAACCTTCCCCACGCAACCAACAGCTGCTCCAACGCCATCACTCAACGCCAACATCCTCTCTCCATTCCTAGAAGTCTCCAAAATCAAGTATTTCTAAAACCCTACAATTTTTATCTTTTCTAATTTTGTCTTAATTTACTGTTATATTTGTATCCAATGACATATTGCTTGTTTATTACACCAAACTAAATGCTAATTACAATTATTGTCATCCAAATGTCCAAATTGTTTGTGTATGTATATATTATGCACATATGTAAAATATGTTTATAATTTAGTATAAATGCGCATGTGAATTAGCATTAGATTAGTTATGATTGATTTAAATTATTTTGTGTATGTTTTGTAAAATGTTAGAAAAACATGAATTAGTGAAATATTTTACGAACATGAATTATATATTTTGTGAAATATTAAAAATCATATAATTTACTATATATGTATTTATTAAAATAATAGAATATAATGCATAATATGCCTTATTTTATATATTTAATAAAACGGTAACATAAAAACCAAATTTAAATCCCTTAGTGAATTTTTGGCCCCGTCTGACAGGTATTGTATATGATCGTTGTATGAATATTCGTTTTTATTGCAAAACGGATATTCATATTCATCTGATACAATATCTGTTGGATTTGTCCCTGTATTGGACAAGTTACAAACACTATAAAGTAATTACGTTTCGTAAATCATATCGTTATAAACGGTTCACAAAATTTCGACGGCATTTCCTTTTTGTTCCTTGTGTACATGCATTGTGTACGATACAAGGAACACGGGGGAAGTGCTGCCGAAATTTTGGGAAATCGTTTATAAAGATATGATTTAAGAAATGTAATTACTATTGTGTTTGTAATGGGAAGTAGGATAACCGACCATCACAAAAGGTACAAAAATGTAAACAAAATAGCAAGAAATATAACTTTGTATATAAACGAAAATGGATTATAAAAAACAGTAAAATCTAAAATGTGTTTATCGAATTTGATTAATAGTTTTTTTTACTATTGATCATAGGTTTTACAGTAGGAAAAATGGTCAATTATTTTATTGATCGGAGCTGGATGTATCAAAGAAGAGAATTGGAGGCTCGATAAGTACACATTTTCTAAACGGGGTTAATGTGTTTGTCGAATTTGCTTTAAGTAATATTGGAAACGACGTAGAAATTCGTTGTCCATGTAGTAGGTGCAAATTGTTGAAGCATTTAGTACCGAATATGGTTAGGATTCATTTGCGCCAATATGGTTTCGTAACCAATTATTTGGTGTGGGATCGTCATGGAGAAAGTATAACACGTAACGAAGAACAGTCAATAGAGGTCATTAGTGATGAAGTTAGTACGACGAATCTCATAGAACATATGGTTGAAGATGCAGCACGATCAATGTTCCCTACTGTTGAATTTAATAACAAAGATGTTAACGTCGAAGAGGAACCAAATGTTGGAGCGAAAAAAATATATGATTTATTGGATGCTGCTAAGAAACCTCTTTGGAATGGATGTACTAGCGGCACTCAATTATCGGCAACTGCAGAGTACATTGCGATGAAATCAAAGTACAACTTCACAGAAGCCGGATTTACGGCTGTTGTACAAGCTGCTAAACGCCATATGCCATCAGATAATTTAATGTGCGAAAATTATTATGAAGTGAAAAAACTAATGTCATCTTTTGGTTTACCGTATCAAAAAATTGATACATGTCTAAATGGTTGCATGTTGTTTTGGAAAGATGATGTCAGTCTTCGGAATTGTAAAATATGTAATCAAGAAAGATACAAGCCAAGGAAAAAAAGGGAAAAGAAGTTCCATACAAGCGTATGCATTATTTACCTATCACTCCTAGACTTCAAAGGTTATATGCATCATCTGTAACAGCGCATCATATGAGATGGCACAGTGTGAGAACACCTGAAGAAGGTACGTTAACACACCCATCTGATGGAGAAGCATGGAAGTATTTTGATAAGAAATATCCCGATTTCGCAGCGGAGAGCCGTAACGTTAGACTAGGTTTGTGTACTGATGGATTTTCACCGTTTTCTCAGTTTGGTTCTAAATATTCATCTTGGCCTATAATAATCACACCTTACAATCTACCCCCGTGGATGTGTATGAAAACTCCATATATGTTTCTCACAATTGTCGTCCCTGGCCCCGATGATCCAACACAGGGTATCGATGTTTACTTACAACCGTTAATCGAAGAGTTGAAAACATTGTGGTACGAAGGAGTTGAAACATACGACATATCAAAAAAGAAAAATTTTCGGATGTTCGCTTCTCTGTTATGGACTATTAGCGATTTTCCTGCATATGCAATGCTTTCGGGTTGGAGTTCAGCCGGTCGTTTTGCTTGTCCTTACTGTATGGAAGAAACACGAGCATTTTCTTTACGGCATGGGAAGAAAATTTCATGGTTTGATTGTCATCGACGTTTTCTCCATATTAATCATACTTTTAGAAGAGACAAAAAAAACTTCATAGCTAATAGACATGAGACTTTACAACCACCAACGATTTGGTCAAGTGAAGATATATATGAACTTGTCAAAGATTATCCAAAGATACATGAAACCGGGCAGCAAACTGAAATCCAAGGTAAATCGACGTTTCATAATTGGTGCAAACAGAGTATATTCTGGGAGTTGCCTTATTGGAAAAATCTCTTAATCCGTCATAACATTGACGTGATGCATAACGAGAAAAATGTATTCGATAATGTGTTTAATACACTTTTGAATGTTAAGGGAAAGACTAAGGACGATTTGAAATCAAGACGTGATATAGAAGAAATATGTAATCGTCCTGAGCTTCATATGAAGCCAAATGACACTAAAAAACCCAAAGCATGTTATGAATTAGATAACAACCAAGTTAAAGTACTGTTAAAATGGGTGGAAGGATTACGATTTCCTGATGGAATTTCATCTAATCTTCGTAGATGTGTCGACTATAAGAACGGAAGACTGAGTGGGATGAAAAGCCATGATTGTCATGTAATGATGCAAAATTTGTTACCCGTCGCTTTCAAAGAATTGTTGCCCGTAAAAGTTTGGAAGGTTATAACAGAACTTAGTTTATTTTATAAGGAGCTTTGTTCAACTACGTTAAAAGTTGACCGTCTTCGTAAACTTGAGGTAGAAATCCCTATACTGCTCTGCAAATTGGAGAAAATATTTCCTCCAGGTTTGTTCAACGTAATGGAGCATTTACCTGTTCATCTTCCATTTGAAGCACGTCTTCGAGGTCCTGTGCAATATGGATGGATGTATCCATTCGAGAGGTATGTTGTTAATACTGAGTATGTAATTTAAGTATAATTAAAAATCAATATTGATATGAAATAATTTTTATCAGGTACTTAAATCATTTAAAGAAAAAAGTGAGACAAAAAGCTCGAGTTGAAGGTTCGATTTGCAAATCATATATCGAAGAAGAAGCATCGTTCTTTTTCTCTCATTATTTCAATGATCATGTGAATTTATCATTTCAAAGTGTTGTGCGTAATGATGAGGCCGTCGAACAAGATTTTTCTTCTGAAGCAATGTTATCTATTTTTAAACAACATGGTCGACATGCTGGAAAATGTGTAGAAGTATGGTTAGATGATAGAGATTACCATGCAGCACACACGTATATTCTTCTTAATTGTCCAGAAGTTGCACCATTTATTAGGTAATTATCAGATTACAAGTTTTGATAAATTTAATTTAATACTGCATGTGTTAATTAATAATAAAGCAATGCTGGCAATATTACATATCAGTGGGATGGTGATGTAGTCTTATAAACCCGCACCCACGCATCAAGACAAACAGACAATGCTGGCAATATTACATATCAGTGGGATGGTGATGATAAGGCGACGGCTGCATATGTATGCATATTTTAAAACTTATTTTATTAATATCGATATGTTTAAATCATATTCTACTAATTTTAACCTGTAATTGTTTTTTATTTTAGGCAAAGTTTCAGGAGGCACGGGCAGAGCTGCTTTCAGAATCGGATCGCGATGAGTTGACGGTAGAGGAGGAAGATAATATTTTCGACGTTATTATGGATCCGACGCAGCGGAATAGGCGCTATGGCTATGGAAACCAAGCGGTAATCTTATAAACATTGCAATATTATATTTAATAAATTAACATATAGATACACTATACATATGATGATTTCTAGTTGAGTTAACCTATATATTTAATAAGTTAACCTATATATTGTAATAAAAATATGCATTTATTTGTGGTATATGCATTGCTTAAGATCACGTCATTTACGTTTTTATATTTTAAAATATACATTGCTTACGAAAATGATTATAATACAAATGTGAACATCTCATATTCTATTTGCAGGTTCGGGCAGCTCAAAATGCGTGTGACAAAGCTGAAATAAAAGAGCTTAGAACCATGGTTGAGCAGTTGCAAGAGCAGGACCGTCTTCGCGCTATACAAATGGAGCAGCTGAATCAACGTTTAGCGGAGTACGCGCAGAGGCATGGTTCCTTCCCTTCGTCGTCTGGTGCTTCCGGAGGTGATGATGATGCTTGAGAGGTATGATGATTATTGTTTTGTGGTTGGTTATTGTATATATTGACTTTGAGGTGGTGAGGATTGTGTTTGATGGTTATTGTGTATGTATTGACTTTGAGGTGGTGAGGTTTAAGTGTTTGCATTGTACATATTGACTTAAATATGGAGTTGGAGTTGGTGAGGGTTTGGTTGTAATGTTTGAATATGGAGTTGGACTTGAATATGTAATGTTTGATGTTGATTTTTGGTTGTTTATATTGTTTGTGGTATAATGTGTTGAATATGTGATATATATGTGAAATGGAGTGGAAATGGAATGGAAATTGATATATATTGATTGTGTGTGGTTGGAAGGTGAATCTTGTGCTGCTGGAAAAAAAAATTCACCCAGATTAGCAACGGCTACCAACGGCTAACAACGGTTTATTGGTCAGTTTTTTGCCGTTGGTAGCCGTTGATAGCCGTTGCTAATTCCCCGTTGCTTCCGTTGGAAGCTGTTGGAAGGCGTGGTTCTCTATTCCCACGCTATTTCCAACGGCTACCAACGGCCGCCAACGGCTAGCAGCCGTTGGAATAGCCTATTTCCCTTGTAGTGTAACTGTCAATTTTACCTGGTTTAAGCACGGTGCTTTTGTTTTTTCCTAGTTTTCATCGTGTAATTTTATCTCATTTTCATTGCTTTGAAGAAAATAAGTATATATATATATATATATATATATATATATATATATATATATATATATATATATCAAGAATCATAATCGTTTGAAAATCTAAACCACTAACTTCATCACTTTGTTCTTCACTGCTGCAAACTCCTATAATACCACTGTAAAATTCGTCAAACTATGGTTTCGAATATAAACTTCCAAAACCATCATGCTCTTCAAAACTATGCATATTTATATTTCCCAGAGCTTCCTATTCGCTTGAAACTTATGTATACATCTGAATCCTTTCATGCTTACAAGACCAACTAAGTTTTGAAGCTTATATTTATTCAGTACTACACATACCGGAAACCATATATATATATGAGACTGTATGCACTTATACTCTTGTGATATATATTTAAAACCTTCTGATATAAACATGATATGTATTCGAAAATTGTATGCATTCAAAAACCTTCATTTATTCAAAGCCTGATTAAAACTATGATAAATGAAATTGTTTACATATTCTCAAAAACTTGGTGTGCTTGCACTGTGCTTTGGCACGAAACCATTTGCACTTGGAAACCTGGAAATGTATATCTCTAGTTAAATATTCGGAAACTCATGTGCATACAAACTTGATATTTTTGAAGCTCTGATACATACTCGAAACTCTTTATATTTGAAACCACACACACATGAAGTAATGTATACTCAAAATTATATACTTGAAAAGGTACACACTTGAAATCATATATACATGAACATGCGTTTAAAACTATATACATGTTTGAAAAGCTCTTCAAAACCGGAAACACTCAAAATTGTATGCAACAATTCTGAGTGTTCCGCTGCATCATTCATTTTGAAATCAACCATTATACATATACACCTATCACCCAAGTGCATTCGGGACCATATAAAATTTCGTTTTGCCAGAATACAGCATGTATTAAAGCTTGTATACATATTCTAAGATTTAGTGCAAAACTACAAAACTTGTGTACTTGGATTTGATTACGTCCTGAAGCCTTGAAATCGTATTTATGCATACACAAAACTGATATAGGCCCAAAATCACATACCCACTCAGGGATCATGTGAAAAACTTGTTGTACACATGAAACTGCATATCATTAGATATATACTCAAATCTCATATACATGTAACTCAAAAATGGGTAGTGTATATAAATGCGTGTGTGTGTTTAAAGTGTGCATATGTAAAATATGTTATACGTCTAGTATACCAAAACAGAGAATTATCAAATATAAACTCGTCGCACAAGTTTATAACTCAGATTTCCACTACATTGGAATTCTGTATTAATTATAATAACAGTATGAATGTTGTAAACAAGTTACAATAACAGCGGTATACTATTTTGAATAAATAGTATAACCAGAATAACGAATAGAATATAGAATAATGTATATAAATATACAAACAGACTAGAATTCTAACCGGATTAAGTCTGAGGCTCGTCGTAACGATTTCCTTAAGAATTTTATTTCAAAATTCTCCCAAGATACAACAGACGAATTCTGCTTGAAATTGTAATGAGTATATCACTCTGTGATTTATTGTAAGCAAGAGCAGGGAAGAAGAGACGGGAACGAAATAGAATTGGAATGGGATGAGAATGTGATCAGTATTCTCTCCTATTTATAATTTCGTCCGCATCCCTTCAAACAGTCGCGTCCGCTTGACGGGTCGCACCCGCTGTCTTTTGAACGCTGTTGTTTCGCTCCTAGCATCTGTTCAGCCGCGCCTCCTCAGTCGGGCCGCACCCGCTCGCGCCGGAAGTCGCACCTCCTCAGTAATCTGCGTCCGCTTTATGAACAGTCGTGTATGTTCGTATAGCCTGCAACTGTTAAAAAACCCGGCCCAGTTTTGCAGTAAAATTAGGATCATATTAGACCCAAACCCAAATCCAAACCCGGCCCGGTTCGAACGGACGGCGGCGGCGCGCGTGTGGTGGAGATGCATGATCTCCCTCCTCACAACAAAGCAAACATTTGGGTGCCCCAAGGCCCCAACTCCTTCATTGCAAAGCTATTAATATACTAGAATAGTTTGCAATTTTTGACGATGTGGGACTATTGTTATTTTCATTCATTTTGGTATTTTAGGAATTCCAACAATCCCCCACATGAATGATAATATACATATCTCCCACACAAAGCGAAATATCACAGAGTACATATGGAATAATGCTTTATCGTGGATAAGTAGATATTTCACTTTGAACTTTTCCTAGTTAAAACTTATCGGATCTACTTGGCTAATCGGTGAATTATTTCATCTTGAACCGTCAGCCTTTATTGTATATCTAGACAAATAAGTTCTACGAAGCATTGATTCCTTTCTCATCCAATCTCTTGGTTGTGTTCATTTTGGTCCTGAACAATTTTTGGTTCTGCGAGTGTTTTAGAGAATAAAAGCCTTTTAATATTCTCATAGAGCCGACCCAGCTCACACTAACATAGGTGATCGCAACCATTAAGAATATCCTACATATACCCCACTTGTTATTTCCAAGATATGGTCATCATTAAAAAACATAGTTTTAACCTTTAAATACTTCTGTATGCATGCATTTATATTGTGCACCATAGGAATGAAGTTGGACTATGTCCACGCAAATGCATTACGTCTTGAGTTATTCAGAACTGGTTTGCCTATTGATCCTAGTCTGTGGGATCTCCAGTCGCTAGGATAGGTTTCCGTATAAGATAACTCTTGGTGGTTTAGGCTTTTAAACCCATTCCCCTCGACGCGCAGTCAATTTTCTCTCTTGATAAACCTTTAGTAAATGGATCCGCTAGGTTATCATTTGTTCTCACATAATCTATGGAAATAGTTCCATTTGAGAGTAACTGCCTAACTGTGTTATGGCGTCGACGAATATGTCGTGACTTTCCATTATACACAAAGTTGTGCGCTCTGCTTAGCGCAGCTTAGTTATCACAGCGTATGCATATGACCGGTACAGGTTTAGGCCAAAATGGAATATCTTCTAAAAAGTGACGAAGCCATTCTGCTTCTTCGCCTGCTTTATCTAAAGCGATGAACTCTGATTCCATAGTGGATCGAGCTATGCATGTTTGTTTAGTAGATTTCCATGACACTGCTGCCCCTGCTAAGATAAAGACATAACCACTCGTTGATTTTGATTCCTCTGAATCAGCAATCCAATTTGCATCACTATATCATTCTAAGACGGCATGATATTTTCCATAATGTAAGGAATAATTTGTGGTATTTTTAAATATCCAAGCACTCTCATTAGTGCTTTCCAGTGTTCCTTTCCTGGATTGCTTGTATACCTGCTCAGTCGACTTACTGCATAAGCTATATCTGGTCTTGTGCAATTCATAAGATAAATGAGACATCCTATTACACGAGAGTATTCCAATTGCATTACACTCTCATTAGTGTTTTTATGCAGTACTTCTAATGGATTAAAAGGTGTTCTCGCTCCTTTAATTCCATAGTCTTGGAATTTTTCAATCACTTTGTCTACATAGTGTGACTGAGACTATTCAATTCCATTAGGAGTTCTTATTATTTTGATTCCCAAAATAACGTCTACAACTCCTAAATCTTTCATATCGAAATTGCTAGTTAACATCTTCTTTATGGTCTCTATTACCTGAGTATTTGGACCAAATATTAACATATCGTCTACAGATAAACAAATCATCACATATGATTGTCCAATTTGTTTATAATAAACACACTTATCGCATTCATTTATACGAAAACCATTTCTCATCATGACATTATCAAATTTTGCGTGCCATTGTTTTGGAGCTTGTTTTAGTCCGTATAATGATTTTACTAATCTACAGACTTTGTTTTCATTTCCTTTGGAAATAAAACCTTCAGGTTGCTCCATGTAGATCTCCTCATCGAGATCTCCATTTAAGAATGTTGTCTTTACATCCATTTGATGAATTTCTAGTCCATAAATTGATGCAATTGCTATTAGCATTCTTATAGAGGTTATTCGTGTTACTGGCGAATATGTATCAAAGAAGTCTACTCCTTCTTTTTGACGATATCCTTTGGCTACTAATCTGGCTTTATACTTGTCAATAGAGCCATCTGCTTTCATTTTCTTCTTGAAAATCCATTTGCAGCCGATAGGTTTTATTCCAGGTGGAATATCAACAATTTCCCAAGTTTTATTACTTAGAATTGAATCAATCTCACTTTGGATTGCTTCTTTCCAACATGAAGATTCAGAAGATGACATTGCTTCCTTGTACGTTTGAGGTTCATGTTCTAACACATATGTGAAAAAATCCGAACCAAATGTCTTGGAAGTCCTAGCCCTTACGCTTCTTCTTGGTTCAACTTCCTCAATCTCATGATGAGTTTCATCTTCATGTGAATTGCTTGATTCTTCTCTTGTCCTTTTAGGGACATTATTCCCTTCATTCCTTTTGTGCGGAAACACGTCTTCAAAGAATGAGGCATCTCTAGATTCCATGATTGTATTTACATGAATATCAGCTATATCAGACTTGAATACCAAAAATCTGTAGGCACTGCTATTTTGGGCTGGCCCTAGATAGTAACAATCTACTGTTTTTGGTCCAAGTTTGACTTTCTTGGAAGGCGGAACTGGAACTTTTGCCAAGCACCCCCACACTTTGAGGTATTTAAAACTTGGTTTGTGTCCTTTCCATAACTCATATGGAATTGTTCCTGTTTTATTGTAAGGGACTTTGTTTAATATGTGATTAGACATATTTAAGGCTTTCCCCCACAAGTTCGTCGGTAGACCAGAGGTTAAAAGCATGGCATTAATAATGTCTTTAACGTTCTGTTCTTCCTTTTGGCTACACCATTTTTTTGTGGTGAATATGAAGCTGTTGTTTGATGAATTATACCATTTTCGGCACAGAACTGTTCAAATGGTGATTCATATTCTCCACCTCGATCAGATCTCAATATCTTGATCTTTTTATTTAACTGATTTTCTACCTCAGTCTTGTACTTTATAAATGATGTAATTGCTTCATCTTTGCTATTCAAAAGATATACATAGCAATATCGCGTATAATCGTCAATAAACATGATAAAGTACTTTTTCCCACCTCTTGTAGGTAATGATTTAAAATCACATAAATCTGTATGAACCAAACCTAGTGGTTCGGTGCTCCTATCAACAGATTGAAATGGTTTTTTAACCATTTTTGCTTCTACACATGTCTCACATTTGTAGTTCTTATCTACTTGGAATTTCAGAATTAATCCCAAGTTTGATAATATTTTCATTTTTCGGAAATTTATGTGTCCTAATCTATCATGCCATAGTAAAATTTCGTGCTCAAGCAAGTAAGAAACTTCAATTTTATTAATAGCACAATCAGAATACATTGTTTTATTGCCGATAATGGCTACATTTGCCTTAAATAGGCCATCACATAAATATCCCCTTCCGATATACATTCCAGCTTTGGATAGAACCATCTTGTCTGACTCGAACACCATTCTGAATCCTTTCTTTGATAATACTGCACCAGAGATGAGATTCTTGCGTATGTCTGGAACGTGGAGCACGTCATTCAACTTGACAGTTTTTCCTGAAGTAAACTTGAGGATTACTGTGCCACTGCCTTCGATCATAGATACTGCAGAATTACCCATATAGAGTTTCTCTTCATGATCGAATTTCTTGTATGTAGAGAACATGGATTTGTCAGAGCAGACATGACGAGTAGCGCCTGTGTCCACCCACCATTGGTTAGGATTCTGAACCATATTGCATTCAGATACAACTGCCGAGAAGTTGGACTCGTCCACTTCCATGTTGTCTACTAAATTTGCCTCTTTGTTGCTGTCCTTTTTGAGTCTGCAATCTCTAGCGGCATGTCCAACCTTTCCACAAACCCAACATTTACCATTAAACTTTTTGGTTCGTTTGTTGTCTTTTGGTTTGTTGTCTAGAGCTTTCCTTTTCTTCTGGAAATTCTTCTTATTATTTTTGGTCTTTGAATCTTCAGCCACAAATGCCTCCTCGCTTTGTTTTGTAATTCCATGGTTATCTGCCTCAATTTTCAATCAGACTATGAGATCCTGTAAAGAGTTTTCCTTCTTTTTATGCTTTAGATAATTGTGGTAATCTCTCCACGACGGCGGCAGTTTTCCCGTGATGGCTTCAACCAAAAACGATTCTCCAACCTTATGACCTTCTGCTTCGAGTTCATGAATAATGATTTGTAGCTCATGCAGTTGAGCAGTCACCGGTTTGGAGTCGACCATCTTATAGTTCATGAATTTGTCTACAATTAATTTCTTAAGACTGATATTCTGCGTCTTATACTTCATGGCAAGTGCATTCCAAAGTGCTTTTGCTGTCTTTAGAGGTTGATATACTTTGTATAGCACCTTGTCGAGACAATTCAGAATATAGTTTCTGCATAGGAAATCGGAATGTTTCCATGTCGCAACATCTGCTTCCTTGCCTGGTGAAGAAATCGGTTCCTCCTCCTCGAGATACCATTGCAGACCGAGTGTGGTGAGGTAAAATAACATCTGATTCTGCCATGTTAAAAAGTCGTCACCATCTCCTTTAAAAGGATCGGGTCTGTTGTGTGTAGTAGCCTTTGTTGAGAGCTCTACTGTTGCCATCTCTGTTTTAGTGAAAACAGTAAAATTCTTAAGATGTTATACGTCTAGTATACCAAAACAGAGAATAATCAAATATAAACTCGTCGCACAAGTTCATAACTCAGATTTCCACTACACTGGAATTCTGTATTAATTATAATAACAGTATGAATGTTGTAAACAAGTTACAACAACAGCGGTATACTATTTTGAATAAATAGTATAACCAGAATAACGAATAGAATATAGAATAATGTATATAAATACACAAACAGACTAGAATTCTAACCGGATTAAGTCTGAGGCTCTTCGTAACGATTTCCTTAAGAATTTTATTTCAAAATTCTCCCAAGATACAACAGACGAATTCTGCTTGAAATTGTAATGAGTATATCACTCTATGATTTATTGTAAGCGGGAGCAGAGAAGAAGAGAAGGGAACGAAATAGAATTGGAATGGGATGAGAATGTGATCAGTATTCTCTCCTATTTATAATTTCATCTGCATCCCTTCAAACAGTCGTGTCCGCTTGACGGGTCGCACCCGCTGTCTTTTGAACGCTGCTGTTTCGCTCCTAGCATATGTTCGGCCGTGCCTCCTCAGTCGGGCCGCACCCGCTCGCGCCGGAAGTCGCACCTCCTCAGTAATCCGCGTCCGCTTTATGAACAATCGCGTCTGTTCGTATAGCCTGCAACTGTTAAAAAACCCGGCCCAGTTTTGCAGTAAAATTAGGATCATATTAGACCCAAACCCAAACCCGAGCCCGGTCCGGTTCGGTTTGGTCGGACGGACGGCGGCGACGCGCGCGCATGTGGTGGAGATGCATGATCTCCCTCCTCACAACGAAGCAAATATTTGGGTGCCCCAAGGCCCCAACCCCTTCATTGCAAAGCTATTAATATACTAGAATAGTTTGCAATTTTTGGCGATGTGGGACTATTGTTATTTTCATTCATTTTGGTATTTTAGGAATTCCAACAAAATAGTCGTAGATCTAAAAGCTCATATTAAATATGTTTTTATAACGCCTCAATTATCTTAAGAACATTTACCTTAAAATCATCCTTGTTCAAATTCATCTGTATAAAATGCATATGTCTGAGACCAGATATAGGCAAAATTCATATTGAAAACCATATGTATACTTTTCCAAGAGTTGGCATATATGGATCTTGACTGACTTGAAATTATCATACTCAAAAGCTTTTCGTATATACAAAACTGATGTATATATAAAACTTTATATTTTTAAAACCTCAATCTATGAAATCGTTCATATTATATATACCAGTATACATGCACTTCCGATGAACGTGTGCTTAGAAAATTATGATCAAAGTTGGAAATGAGTTTTAGATTGACCCATCACTACCTCATCTTTAGTCTGTTGCAAAAATTTAATGTTATTTAATTTAGTTTAAATCACATAATTTGATTGGGTTTGGTAGATACCTGGAAAATGTAGTATTGGTTTTATTACTATGAGATGTTACGAGAGAGTAATGAATTTAATTAACCGGCTTTTGAACGTTATAAATTTCATGAAGCTTAGTTGACCATTACCAACAATCTGACATGTTCACTTCACTCTTTCATGCTTTTGAACCGAAAGAACGAGCTGCGCATTCAGGTAACCGCGAACTAGCCACGGACCATTTAAAACAAAAATACATAAGAATATAACGGCAAGACTCTGCCATTATAATTAAAAAGCGTTTTAATTATAACGGCGAAGCCTTCGCCGTTATAATTCATACAAATTTTGAGCACAAATTAACCTTGGCTAGTTCTATTATTTTCTTCTTGAAATTAACCAGCAGCTTGCTTTTTCTTACACATGCTCAAGTGTTGCTTTCTTTGCTATATTTTTATATTTTTAGCTACGGCAAACATATTAAATGATGAAATTGTGTACGCTTTTATAATATAACGGTGAAGCCTTTGCGGTTATAATTTATAACGGCGAAGCCTTTGCCGTTATATTATTATAACGACAAAAGGTTTGTCGTTTTAAAAACCGATCCTCTGTTCACTTCACTAGCTACGAGATCACTCCGAACCAGCCACGGGAAAGTGAACAAGCCACACATGATTGCTCCATGACTTGTTTAGCAATTGAGCAAGCCATTGTTGGTTGTGCCCAACTCAGTTGGTATATCATTTGATCGCTTCATTGCTAGAAATAATATATCCAGATTTATTTGAGTCACATAGCATAAACTTCATATTTTTTCCATAAGATAATC
This sequence comes from Allium fistulosum, assembly GCA_030737815.1. NCBI lineage: Eukaryota > Viridiplantae > Streptophyta > Magnoliopsida > Asparagales > Amaryllidaceae > Allium > Allium fistulosum. The sequence goes on from CM060901.1 coordinate 495,037,713, forward strand.
CATCTAAGACATGAAGTTTTGACATAGAATGAATAACCTTTTTCTGTGTAATAAATTCAAAGTTTGTATTCATGAATCCAAAGAATGTACTGCACTTTACATGTTAATTACAGAAATTAACTCCTCACGGCTAAGAAACTTTCATCTCCATATGAATCAGGGACGGATCTATTTAGCCTTTGGGGTGGGCGGCTGCCCACCCCACAAAAAAAACAACGTAAAAAAATGGAGAGAGAGAGGACGCGTCTTCTATTCTTCTCTCATCCCCATCCCATCGCTCGCAGCCGCTCCCCCTTCTAGCCTTCTCCAGTGGCAGTCAACAACTCCGACTTCAGTTTCAACCTCCAATCCTCCTCCTATTGGGTTTGTTGGGTTCTCTTTGCTCACTCAGGTTTCTCTTTTAACCATTTTGCACTTGAATTGTTGTTAGCCCTAAGTTATTGGGTAATCGGTATTGCTGAACAGCAATATTTATTACGATGTCAATTGATTTCATAAATGTTTGATGTTAACTATTTGGTATAAAACATTGCTTTTTTTATAGGAATGTTTGCTTAGTTTCAACTTCAAATCTAGGAAATTGTGCTGCATTAAATATTTCATAGATCTACAAGTATAATAACTTTACTGGATCTGACTTACTTGTTTCATTTCATCTTAGTCATGATACTTGCTCTTCGAAGCTCATAAAGTTATGATTTTAGCACAATCTTCTTTCAATTGGGTTCTTTTTTGCTGACAAAATGTATGTTGTTAATTGTTCTATTTTAGCTCAAATATACAACTATATCCTCTTAATTATTCTATTTTCTCATTGGGGCATACTGCGACAACTAATTGTTCCTTTTTTGTTATTGCTAACGCACGCATGTAGCAGCACAATTTGGTGTTTTTCCACTTGACAAAGGCAAAAATATCAAAAGCGGGTGTTTGATTTTTTGAGAAATGAATTGGATGTTGAACTTTGTGCAGGCTCGCTTGCTAAAATTTCAAAAGCGGGTGTTGGGAAATTTCTGAGTATAGGCGAATTATAGGAGACGAAATAGGCAATTTCTGAGTAAGGCGAATTCAGTGTGCAGCCTCTTTTGATATACCTAGGCTCCGTCGCATCAAGATTTTGAAAATGTCCAAAAGGCCAACAAAAACTTTGTTTTCTTTCTACACAAAAAAATCTGATGTCGGTGGAACATCATCTTCGAATCCTTCTTTGAATTTGGATTTAAATAACCAAGATCCAACAAATGACTTGCATCATCCCACTAAAATTCAAAAGACCGAGGATACTGTGAAACATGATCCAGGATTACGTCAAGCTATATGGATGTACCATCACAAAGATCAAGATGCAATTCGTCGTCGCTATATCGGAATGGGTCCGTGTCAACTTGATTTGAAAGAAAAATTCAAACGAAATGAAGACGGACGACGTATGCGATTTGAATGGTTTAAAGATCATAAATGGCTTGAATATTCCGAAACAACTCAAAAAGCTTATTGCTTTCCTTGTTTTCTTTTTGACAAAAATATCTCTTAGCAGCATAAGCAAGATACATGGATTTCTAGTGGATTTAATAGTTGGAAAAGAATTGGTGGAAAAGATTGTTGTCTCAAAAAACATGAAGGATGACCAAATTCACTACATTCAAACAATGTCACGTTATTAGATTGCTTTAGCAATCCTTCACAAAGTATTGAAAAGCAATTGATTTTACAATCTGAAATTGAAATAAAAAAGAATCGATTGTGAATCATCACTTCAGTGAAAGCTATATTATGGTTATCATGTCAAGGTTGTGCTCTTAGAGGTAATGATGAATCGGTTCATTCATTTAACCGTGGAAATTTTCTTGAACTAATTAAGTATTCCGCTTCACTTTCATCTGAAGTTGCAGAAGTGGTATTAGAAAATGCTCCTGGAAATGATTCTTATGTTTCACAAAAATTCAGAAAGATATTATGGAAATTATTGGTGATTTAGTGAGAAAAAAAATTTGCGAAGAAATTAGTGAATCCAAATTTTGCATTCTTGTAGACGAATCACGAGATGAGTCAAATACTGAGCAAATGGCAATAGTTATTAGATTTGTTGATGATGAAGGTTGCATACGTGAACGGTTCTTTGATGTTGTTGGAGTTGAAGACACCACCGCACAAACTCTAAAAAATGCTTGCTCGAATGTGCTCGATCGAAATGGTTTGCTTGTTCAAAACATGTGAGGTCAAGGTTATGATGGTGCGAGTAACATGAGAGGTGCTTGGGGTGGATTACAAGCACTATTTTTAGAAGAATGTCCATATGCATATTATGTGCATTGCTTTGCTCATCGATTACAACTTGCATCAGTTGGTGCTTCTAGTGAATTATCTGACATAGAACTATTCTTTCAAATGCTTAATTGTATTGTGAATTTAGTAAGTTCATTTGCCAAAAGAAATCAACAACTAAAGGCTGCTATAAGAAAAGAAGTTGAAGACATGATGTTGAGTGGAATGTTACAAACAGGTACGGGGGCAAATCAAAAAACCACTTTACAACGTCCAGGTTCTACTCGTTGGAGCTCGCACTATTCTTCGGCATGCAGCTTGCTTAGCTTGTATAAACCTGTTCATGAGGTCCTCGAAATCATAAAAAAAGAAGGCTTGAATAGGAAAATGCGTGCTGAAGCGAGTGGTGCTTTACATGCAATGAATACTTTTCAGTTTGTCTTCATATTGCACCTGATGGTTGAAGTAATGGAAATTACTGAAATCCTTTGTCAAGCATTTCAAAAAAAATCTCAAGATATCTTGAACGGGATTCATTCACTCTTGATCACAAAGACTCTTCTTTCTAATTTGAAAAATGATGATAAATGGCAAACACTTTTGAATAGTGTGACATCCTTTTGTGTTAGCAATTTAGTTGTAGTACCTGATATGAATTCTCGTTATTTGGAAGGTACTAGACGATCTTGTCAACAACGCGATAAAATAACTGTAGAACATCACTACCGTTATGATATATTGAACGAAACTATTGACACACAAATAATGGAGTTAAACACAAGATTCTCGGATACAGCAATTGGACTTTTAAGTCTGAGTTCAGTTTTAGAGCCAAAAAATAACTTTGAAGCATTAATAGTTGAAGATGTATGTTTGCTAGCAAAAAACTACTACTCTGGAGATTTTAGTGAGTTGGATATTGATTTTCAATTGAGACACCAGTTGCAACATTACGAGCAAGATGTACGCCATGATCCTCACTTTTGTAATATTGCCACATTGTCGGAGTTAAATGTGGAGTTAGTTAAAACAAAAAAGGCTGAAAGATATCCCTTAGTTCATAGATTGATTTGCCTTGTTTTAACTCTTCCAGTATCGACTGCAACTACCGAACGGGCATTTTCAGCTATGAAGTTAATCAAAACACCATTGCGCAATAAGATGGGCGACAGTCTGCTTGGAAATCACATGATAATATACATCGAAAGTGAAATTGCTAAAAACATTGATGTTGAGACGATTATAGATGAATTTGATTTTCGTGAAGTTCGTAGAGCACGACTTAAGTAGGATATTTAGTAATTTATGTTTTTTTTGTTTAATGATTTTTGTGAAAATTCTCTGTGTTAATGGAATCAATCGAACTTAATTATTTTGATTATTATGAATGCGATGGAATTAATTATATCAAAACAGTTCAGTTTTTTTATTATTTAATTTTCTTTCATTATTTGCCCACCGCAAAATAAATTCCTGGTTACGTCCCTGATATGAATAGTACTTCAATAGACATGCTTATTAGGAATAGTTACCACAATACCGACTCTTATTAGTTTGTATAGGATTTAAATGTTTGTAAATACTACTGTTCTTTGAATAGCTTCTATAATATTTATGCTACTAATAATTATTATATGCGGTAGATAACTTAAGGAGATGATAGTAAAAGTACTAAATTGTTAAGCACGGGAAATTATGGTCTTCACTCGTATTCGACAATGATGAGAATTTTTTCAGAGATTATAACATAATCATTTCCTATAAGAAAACATGTTTTGAGGAATGAAATTATTAAAAGAAATTTATAAAACATATATGTACAAAGTATGAGTGCATAGTTTGGGTTATGTTTTGCATGTGCATCAAAAATTATAGAATTGAGTACTGAACATAGTAATATGATTAGGAGTTCATGTTAAGAATGACTACAATTCATGCATCAAAAAAGTTTATGTATATTAGGTACAACATTTATTTGACTACAATCAAATTTATCAATGACCTTTCTATCATCTGAAAACACATGAAGATTGATGATGGAGAACAATAGATGAAGGGATGGATAATGGAGAACTCTATGAAATCATGAAAGTACCACAATTGTTGTCTCTAATCCATGAAATGCAAGGGAAGGTGGTTCTCTATAAAATAAAAAATACTTTGACGCAAAAATAGATTACTGGATGTTTGGGAAAGTGGGAAAAGGTGGGAATTAAAAGAGAAACCATTGTGAGTTAAATTGAATTCCTATATATTTTATTGAAAATCCCAAGCAGTTTCAAACATTTCCATGGGTTATTCCATATATTTGTTTTCTAGTAGATCAGGTGCAGCATTAGCAAAATTTATTTAGTAAAAAAAAAACATATGTAAATTGGAAGATATAGGATGAATTCTTTTTCTTAGGATTTTGTAAAAGAAGTAATTTAGAAACCATATATGATGGTACATAGTGGGATACGTTAAATTCCTTAAATACATATAGCACAACAAATTTAGCCAAAATAGTACGCATGGATGTTTATGACAATCCTAAAAAAGGCTTCACTTTTAAGGTATTTCCATTATTTGTAGTTAGTAATTAGTGTAAATGCTACAGTCAAAACAAAATAAATGATCCATGCATGTCTTCAAATATATAAAACATTGATAAAACCAATCTTTTTGGTAGGCAAGAACCCGTGAAACTACTCTTCTATATATTATATGTATTCTACCTGCGATCATAATATATATTTTCTTAATAAATCTAATAAATAGACTACAAAACTTATATAAGAAAACAAAAAGTGTTTTCGTTTAGTAGATAAGTTGCAAATCTTTATACTGTTTCCTTTTCTGTCAATAATATGTGTAATTCATAAACTTATTTCACATAGCAAATCATGCGTGTAGTAATTTTACACATAATATGATTGCAAATCATCATGTCAATAGTAATACCACATATGACCAAAGAATTGAAGTACGGGAAGAATTAACATGTACAAATTTGTTCAAGTATAAATAACTTCTTTGTATCTTGATTCAGGTGGCCATCCCAACGATCTTCTTAAGAAAAGTGTTTTTCTTAGCTTTGAACTTGTATGAGTGCTGTTAAGTTTGACTTTGCAAATGGGAACAGAAGGTGAGAAAATAGCTTTTATGCTAATGAAGAAACCGTTTAAGCTATATGGTACTATCAATTATTCGCATGTAGATACCTTTATCACAATTTTCTTTATCAAATAGTCTAAATGTAAAGCTGCTTACAATCTTAACATGACAAAAAAAGTTCTCATTTGACAACTGATCTAATGCTACTTCTGGAGATATTTGTTATGAAAAAGAAGAATAGTGAGGTGCAAAATTGAATAGAATATGAAAAGAGAGAAAATTTGCAGCGAACAAAAAATAATGAAGTTTACAGGTGCATAGTACAGTATCAAACTCTTACCCTATGATTTAATTACATGAAAGTCTCAAATACCTCTATTTGACTGTCCGAGTACAGAAGTCGTTGATGTATTAACACCACAAAAAAAGCAAATTACATTTGGAAACCAACATTATAAACATTCATACAAAACTTCTCATCTTTCTTTATTATTATTCCAAAATGGACGGACTAAGCGTTACTTAATTCTGGATATAACAAAAAGTAAACTACTATCTCAAAAAAATTAAGAAAAATTATACCTTCAACTACAGAGTGATGCAAACAGTAAGATGATCAATACCCCAACAACTCACCTTATGAAATGACTCGAAAATCGAAATATGAAGATTAGCATTGACATTTGAGAAAGGAGGTGGCGAAGCTTTGTAACATTGGTTGATGGTTTAACGCTCCTATTTTGATTTTTCTACTTTTCGAAAATTTTGTTTTATAATTAAAGAGAAGAAGAATCAATTATGAGCGGAGTGAAATGAAAGTTACTGATAACCTGGGAAGTTGGGTGCAGTTGTAGACATGGTTGGATGAAATAGAGACGTGGGAGTAAAATGACTAAAAGAGCCTCTGTTATTGTAAGGTTATGAGTACTATGCAAAGGGTATTTTCGAAAATCTCTAAAAGGCTTCAATTTGACTGTTTGATCCAAGATTTTGGTTTATAGTATAAGATTATTGGCTCCTGTATATGCTCAAAACTATGCATACTCAAAACTCAATATGCTAACAATTCCACATCCAAAATTTAATGTGTTGTACATAAAATTATATCGTATATTCCAAATTCATGTAGCAAACTAAGACACTCAAACTTGATATTCTTAAAATTGTTATTTTGCGAAGCAGATGTATGAGAAACTTTATACTTCCAAAAAAAGATACATTTTGAAGTCTCTGTTCTTTCCAAATTTTTATACACAAAATCTGTAAATACTTATTTTGGAAATTAATTCAAGTTTGAAATCTTGTCTGTATCACATATTTATTGTCTAAAAACTGAAATTCACGATTTCAAAGTGTTTGCACCAAAAATGATCGCAAACCCCAAGTGTAGTGAAAGCACCAGCGTATGAATACGAATCAACAGTATTCACACACAAATCACAGATCTAAGCAAGTAACAAGTAACAGTCAAGAAATAATGAACACTGACACACAATTTATAGTGGTTCGGCTATCTCCGGCCTACGTCCACTTCAAGGTTTTTATGATTTTATTGCTCGATACTCCAAGATTACAATTTCATATGTTGTATTACAACTGATTTGTTGAACTAAATCTGATCTAAGGCAGCAATGGTGATCTGGAGTAAATCTGGTAGAATCTGGGCGCTCTTTAGCTCTAAGAATTGTCCGACCCCTTTTCTGAATGAGCAGGGGCTCTATTTATAGGTGTAGAAGGCTGATATTTTGCCTAAAATGAAGGGAGACCAGTTCTGGTACGTCAGGGGGCCCACATGCCCGCTTTATGGAAATCCGGGCCCACTTTGGGATCGATTCGACCCTTGGTTCGAATCGATCAAGAAAGTGTCCAATCGAGCTGAAATTTGGTGTGAACATTCTTCAACATGTGCTCAAGCTTCTGTGAAAATTTCATAGCATGTGGATGTGTAGATCTCAAGTTATGATCGATTCAAGGTTGCATTTCTGGTTGACTAGCCTGGTTCGAATCGATCTAGTTCGAATCGATTCGTTCGAATCGATCCAGCGCGTGCTTCTGTGATGACGTGGAGCGCTTCCTTCGTGTCGATCCGTCTTGTGCTCCGAGTTGCCCGGGTCGACTCCACGTTTCTAGCTGCCGTTTTGACTGGGGATTCGTGGTAGTGGATTCGAAGTACATGGATTCGAAGGTATGACCTTATCGAATCGATCGGATGAACGTTCTCTTCGAATCGATCAAGGTAGGCTTCAGTTAATCGATACGAAGGCTTCTTGGTTGAATGGATTCGAAGATACTCGCAGGATGGAGTCGAAGCTCTTCAACTACATGGACTCGAAGACATTACCTTTGATCGATTCGAAGAAGGGGAATGGTTCATTGGGTTCGAACCGTGACTTGCTTAATGGATTTGAAGCGGAGGGAGTATGATAGAGTCGAACGAAGATCGTCCCGTGGATATGAAGCCTGGCCACCTGATGGATTCGAACATAGGCTCCACCTATGGATTCGAACTTAGGACTGTCTACTCCATCTTTCGCTGGCGATATCTCGAGCATACGAACTCGGATTGACTCGAAACTTGGAACGTTGTTTCATCTGGCCTTGCTTGACATGTCTTATCAATTGCAGCCCAATTCGGACTCGGACAAAATTCATCGATATCCATGGTGAACCTGCGATGCACAATCGATGTTCATGACTAATAATCATTGATTTTCAGTTAATCTTTGGGTATCTCGACTTTGCCAAAAGTTGGGATAACATTTTGCCCCCCAAAACATGCCTTTTTGGTAAAAGGCGTGTTTTGATCAGTCTTAAGTTGGATGCAGTGAGTTCATGTTTTACTCATAGCTTATAGCATTTTCAATCAAGTCCATGGCTATTCGAAGCCGAATTGTTATCAATTTTTTTTTTCAGTGGAAGTTAAGAATGAAATTCTACGGTCTCTCCGTACTATTGATGGTCACTCCGGACCCTTGTCAAACCCATTCTAGATTTAGCGATTGAATAGAAAGATCCTATTGTACTCCGGCGTTGCTTTCTATCCCTTGCACTCTGGCCCCAGCTAGGGCGTATAGTGATGTCTTGGTCGTTCTCGACCGATCATAGCCTCTCCGGGCTCATGCTGGATCCCATCCTGTCACTCTCCGGTGAAGGGGAAACAACGTTAAGTGAGTCAATCCTGTCGCTCCCCGACGAAGCGACTCACCTCCTGCACTCCGGTTCAGTGTACCTGAACGTTAAGCGATGTCATAACCTGAATCGTCGGTCGATACAGCCTCTCCGGGCTCATGCTGGATCCCATCCTGTCACTCTCCGGTAAAGGGGAAACAACGTTAAGTGAGTCAATCCTGTCGCTCTCTGGCGAAGCGACTCACCTCCTGCACTCCGGTTCAGTGTACCTGAACATTAAGCGATGTCATGGCCTAAATCGTGGGCCGATCATAGCCTCTCCGGGCTCTTATCGAATCCTGATCCAATCACTCTCCGGTGAATAGGAAACGATGCTTAAGTGAGTTGATCCTGTCGCTCTCCGGCGAAGCAACTCACTTCTTGCACTCCGGATCCTACCTCTCCGGGTAGGATCATAAAGCGATCATGTTTATATTGATATTTAATGTTTATCCTTTAACTCTCCGGTCAAAGGTTTATTTTAATAAGTGTTTCTTTATTAAATTCAAATCCTAGATGTTCAATCTCAAACACCAGGAAAAACAAGATAATGCCTCTCCGGGCGGAGCGGTCTATTTCCATCTCAGAGCATGCCTAGGGATCTCTTCGGTTCCCGTACATGAGTAAGTGGGATAGCCGTTTTATTTTGGAAAACAAATCTAAGAAAACTAATCGACCAGAGTCCAAATCTTGAACTTGGCCCTTGCCATCACAATCAGTTGATGACGAGTCGTGATCCCGACCCAGGATCATTCCTGTTAGGTTGAGGTGGTAGTTGTTCGGGTCTAACCGCCGTTGCACGTTCTCGGACATACTGTGGCAATCTGCCACTCCTGGCATGTTCTTCCACCTCATCCTTCAGGTGGCGGCATTCATCGGTAGTGTGCCCATCCAGCTCATGGAATAGGCAGTATTTTCCAGTCCTGCGTTCCCGCTCCGTGGGATCTCTCCTTGGTGGCTTTCGATAGGGGAGTTGCCCCCGAGTTTCGGTATAAATTCGTTCTAGTCCTGCCACCAAGTCTGTGTATTGCCTGAATCTAGGCTCTCGGAATTTCTTCCGTTTGTCAGGACCATCATGTGCGTCATCCTGCTTCCTCTTTCCTTTGTCTGCCCTGGACTGTTCCGTGGCGGTTCCTTCGCCTTGTGCAACATTTATTTCCTGCCTCTCGGCCCGTGATTCTTCTAACCGAATGAATTTTTCAGCTTCATGGAAAAACTCTCCGAGATCTCGCGGTGGATCTTTAGTCAAAGAGTCTTTGAATTCGGTGCCTTCCCCAACTCCTGCCACTACCGCCATCAGAATCATTGATGGATCCGGGTGATCTACAGAAGCCACCGTTGCATTGAATCGTAGTAGAAAATCTTTTATGGACTCTCCGGTCCTTTGCTTTATTGAAGCTAGAGTCATCACACTTTTGGGCCGTGTTACGTGGACCCTGAACTGTCTCATGAAGCAATCCACAAGCTCGCCCCATGTCCTGATTGATCCAGTCTCTAATTGTCTGAACCAAAGTGCAGCCAAATCTGATAAAAATAAAGGAAAACATCGTGCCATCACTTCCTCGGATGCTCCAAGTACTTCCATGTGTCTAATGTATTTGGTAATATGCATGGTTGGATCCGACTTCCCGTCATACGAATCCAGCATTGGTAGTTTGAACTTTGGAGGGTTCCTTGCATTCCTAATATTCGGAGCGAACGGACTCCGACTAACTTCTTCCAATCCTCCTCCTGAAAACCCTCCTCTCATGAGTCGTCTCACTAGGCCAATCATTCTTTCATCTCCATCTAGGGGTTGCCCCCTTGTCATGTCTCTGTCTTGCCCTCCGAGTCTTGTAGGGAATTCTGGTACGTACTCTTCGGGCGGCTCGTTAGCATTTGTGTTAGCCCTAGCCGGTTGAGCTCCTTCCAAAGGTACTTCTGCGTTGGATCCTGCGGGCCTGCCCCCAAGCCCTTGTTGATTGCCTTCTGGTTCTGTATTCTGTCCTCCGTTGGGTTCCATAGCCCTAGCTCCTTGTTCCACATTCACAGCCGCTGTAGCTGGTCCAAGGTTCTGCGTCCCTGCAGCTCTCATCTGCTCGAAGAAATTCTGCAGCATCTCTTGTTGGCTTTTCATCATTCTTTCCTGCATTAAGTTATTCATCGCTTCCATCTCATCTCTAGTAATGTAGATCGAAGCTTGTCCTTCTCCAGCGCCAGAGGATGCCTCTTGACTTCCTGCCTGTTGGCTCCTCTCAGTTCTTTGTCTAGTTTGTCGAGTCATTGTAGAGTCAGATCTGAATCCTTAAAATTCCAAATCTAAACTTTGAATCTGGTGTAGCGGGTGCTAGTTCCTCTCAATGAAAGCACCAAAGTGTTTGCACCAAAAATGGTCGCAAATCCCAAGTGTAGTGAAAGCACCAGCGTATGAATACGAATCAACAGTATTCACACACAAATCACAGATCTAAGCAAGTAACAAGTAACAGTCAAGAAATAATGAACAGTGACACACAATTTATAGTGGTTCGGCTATCTCCGGCCTACATCCACTTCAAGGTTTTTATGATTTTATTGCTCGATACTCCAAGATTACAATTTCGTATGTTGTATTACAACTGATTTGTTGAACTAAATCTGAATCTAAGGCAGCAATGGTGATCTGGAGTAAATCTGGCAGAATCTGGGCGCTCTTTAGCTCTAAGAATTGTCCGACCCCTTTTCTGAATGAGCAGGGGCTCTATTTATAGGTGTAGAAGGCTGATATTTTGCCTAAAATGATGGGAGACCAGTTCTGGTACGTCAGGGGGCCCACATGCCCGCTTTATGGAAATCCGGGCCCACTTTGGGATCGATTCGACCCTTGGTTCGAATCGTTCAAGAAAGTGTCCAATCGAGCTGAAATTTGGTGTGAACATTCTTCAACATGTGCTCAAGCTTCTGTGAAAATTTCATAGCATGTGGATGTGTAGATCTCAAGTTATGATCGATTCAAGGTTGCATTTCTGGTTGACTAGCCTGGTTCGAATCGATCTAGTTCGAATCGATTCGTTCGAATCGATCCAGCGCGTGCTTCTGTGATGACGTGGAGCGCTTCTTTCGTGTCGATCCGTCTTGTGCTCCGAGTTGCCCGGGTCGACTCCACGTTTCTAGCTGCCGTTTTGACTGGGGATTCGTGGTAGTGGATTCGAAGTACATGGATTCGAAGGTATGACCTTATCGAATCGATCAGATGAACGTTCTCTTCGAATCGATCAAGGTAGGTTTCAGTTAATCGATACGAAGGCTTCTTGGTTGAATGGATTCGAAGATACTCGCAGGATGGAGTCGAAGCTCTTCAACTACATGGACTCGAAGACATTACCTTTGATCGATTCGAAGAAGGGGAATGGTTCATTGGGTTCGAACCGTGACTTGCTTAATGGATTTGAAGCGGAGGGAGTATGATAGAGTCGAACGAAGATCGTCCCGTGGATATGAAGCCTGGCCACCTGATGGATTCGAACATAGGCTCCACCTATGGATTCGAACTTAGGACTGTCTACTCCATCTTTCGCTGGCGATATCTCGAGCATACGAACTAGGATTGACTCGAAACTTGGAACGTTGTTTCATCTGGCCTTGCTTGACATGTCTTATCAATTGCAGCCCGATCCGGACTCGGACAAAATTCATCGATATCCATGGTGAACCTGCGATGCACAATCGATGTTCATGACTAATAATCATTGATTTTCAGTTAATCTTTGGGTATCTCGACTTTGCCAAAAGTTGGGATAACACAAAATAAAACTAGAGTGATTTACGAAATAAAATTTCTTTGTAAATTTCATATTTTTGAAATCCCTTCCTTTGGAACTTGATAAACTCGAAGTCGTTTTATTTTCAAAATTGAGTACCTGAAATTTTCGAAAACCGATCCTTTTGAGGTTTAAAACAATCAATTTGTGAAATCTGAAATTTTTTGAAGTGAATTCATTAACCTCAGAAAAAATTTCGAGTTTGGACTCCTCCGTTTTGGCCTGGATCCGATGATTTACGAAAAGAAGATGGGTTTCAATGTTGATTTGGACTCCGTATTGGTTTTATTGCTTCGGCGTTCATGAAGCCTTAACTCTTGATGTGATGTCTTCGGCTTTGGGCATGAATTTGATGATTCACGATGTTAGGATGAGCTTCGATGTCAACCATTAACCTCGGCGACAGTTATGAGTTTTGATGTTACCCATTAATCTCGTCGTCAACCCTGATCTCCAATGTGAATTTCGAGATTTAAGCTCGACACCCTGAATGTCGACATCAAATACTTACTGCATCGATTCTTACGATGTCGCTTTACCTCTTTGATACTAATTATCATGGCATCAAGTTTTATGAATTCGACATCAATAAGTCCGGCATCGGCACCAATAAGTTTCGAGATCATCAAGTTCGACATCGGCAATATTAAATCTCGATATTGAACTTCGGCAATGGAAACTTAGATTTCGACAATGAGCGACATCCATTATGAATAGCGATGTCAATTACAAGCGCCAGTCATGAATTTCGACGCCATCTATAAATCTTGGCGCTGGTTATGAACTTCGACGCCAATCAATTCCACCTATAAATACTCATTACCATCCAGATTACTATCATCTGATTTCATAAGCTTGGATCTGAGAAAAAACTTGAAATTTTGAGATGGAACTCGAATTAGCTTTGAAATTTAGATTGGATTCAAGAAATAGGTTAGATCTGAAATCTAGATTGGAGTTGCAATCGATCGAAATTAATTTTAAAGATGATTAAAATTAACTTTGAGAAGAAGGTTTGATATTAGCTGTTGAATCTATGGTGAATTAAGTCGGAGTGATATCGTGTTCATAGAGATAAAGCAGTAGAAGAATATCGCAAATCATAATTTGTCGTCGAATGGAAACATATGACTTCGAGTTATGCAAAGCGGTACAGGGCTTTTAAGATCCACGTCATTCGTGTTCCTACAAATACTGACGATGACTAGCTTCTAGATTTTAAACTAAACGAATTTGATAAACTTTCAATATATGAAATTCATATGACTTTCGAGTATTTATGTCATTTTTCGAACATGTGGAGGTTCAAGCCCTCCTTTTAGCGCCAAATGTTAACAAATAAATTCGCCAACATCCAAAGGGTTGTACAAAATGGAATATTCGAAGAAATTCCAAATGCCTCTTGGTTTTGTGATAACTCACAAGTTCGCTTGAATTATAGTCCATAAGTTCAAAAGATAGAATATGCAAGTCCAATTGTCAATAGGCAAATAGGCAAGTCCATAAATCATATATGCAAGTCCATAAGTCAAATATGCAAATAGGCTCAAGTCAAGTACTTTATTCAAATCGTGAATATGTTATAAGATATACAAATATACAATTGTTCAAGTCCTTATATACAAAAGTCATATGTCCTCCTTTTTCGTTGGGAATATGTCATTACAATAGTTTTTAAGCTCTTAAGAGAGCTTAGGAAAGTTCTAATCTAAAATTTAAGAGAGGGAAAGAAGTTAAGGACCCCTTCCCATGAGGGGGTATATCTATATTTATAGTGGTTGGAAGGAAGATGGCTTGCTCACATTGACAATGTAGGACTTTTGGTGCCATGAAGCATGCAGTGGAATATGAATGCTTTTGAAGCTTTGTGAAGGAAAATGCACCAATTCCTCTTAAACTTGCTTTGTGAATTGACACTAATCCTTCTTCCTTGTATTGCTTTCGACATGCTCTAGCATTGATGTTGTTCAACATCGATCATCATGAGACGTGACCTTGATTTATGGCTTATGACATGCTTTTGGTCAATATTTTTCATAAATTTGATAATATGCGACATCAATAATGCATGATGTGGATAATTCACTACATGGAGCTTGGAAATCACGAACTAAACATGGTATTATTTGAGAATTGGTATTGAAGAGAGACGACATGGAATATATGCGACATCGGGATGAAGACAACATTAAAGAGATATAGCTTCGACAACGTGCATTATTGATCATGTGCGACGTAGATAGAGTACGACATGCATAGAAGGTGGCAAGGCTAATAGGTTATTGACTTCATCCTTTATTAAATAGATGCGAGATGACATTGGAGCAGTGACATACCGATGAGAGTCGACATAGTGTAGAAGCAGTATTAATGAGTGACTACGTTGTTGACTTTGAGCAGCTTTATTAGAGCGGCATTAATACAAAGCGCGTTATTAATGAAGTGGCATCGATTATCATCCCATTTTCGTGGAAGTCGACGACATTCATCATCGACATCGTGAGAGTAGATCGCTACGATGCTATCAATGCGGGATATTGATGACAACCTATTCCTACGAAGTTCGGCGTCATTGAAGGAGCGGTATAGATAAAAGTCGGCACCATAGTTCTAAAAGGCATTGGATAGGTGTGCGGCGACGTTGAAGGGATACGACATCCTTGTCACCTTCCTTGTAATGAAGTGTGGCAACATTCATTCTTCGATATTGCTTATTGATGCGATATGGCCATGTCGCATGCCTTCAATACGGATGTCGACATTCATCGAGAGGTACTTGAAACATGCTTACTTTTGTTGATATTATTCACGAAGTGTTCTTGACTTCGACATTGTCAACAAGTTTATCACTCTTTTATTTTCGGTGTAATCTCTTGTGCTCATCCTCTCTAGGAAATTATGTGGATAACAATACACATACACACGTGTATGTATATATATATGTGTGTATGTATGTATGTATATACATAAACGTATAATCCCGCTTACCGTTTGTCGTGGGCATTTTCTCCTACTACATGGTTAATATGAGGAGTCAGGGGCAAAATTGTCATTGTTCTGGAACAGACTCAAACTAGTTTGAAGGTATTCTCGAGATCAAGATATGGACATAGGTCGAAATCGCGTCTTAACCCGAGCTACGGATTGAGAGATATGATCATCTTAAGATTTGTCCACCACCGTCTCATGGGGTCGATACCGAGACACTCTACCACCATTCAAGGTCGACAATCCAACAACAATCTAGAACCCCCGATCCAATGACCGAACCAAAACTTTGGTTCGGCGCTTTCTTGGAGTCGGGGCTTGAAAATGTCGAGTTTGCTTGGAGTCAGCCTGATGACCGAACCAAAACTTTGGATTGGTGCTTGCTTGGAGTCGGACCTTGAAAATCTACAGTCTACTTGGAGTCAGTCAGATGACCAAACTAAAACTTTGGTTCGGTGCTTGCTTGGAGTCGGGCCTTGAAAATCTGGAGTCTACGTAGAGTCGGTTGGATTACCGAACCAAAACTTTGGTTTGATGCTTGATTAGAGTGGGGGCTTGAAAATATCGGGTCTGCTTGGAGTCAGCCTGATGACCGAACAAAAATTTTGGTTCGACACTTGCTTGGAGTCAGGCCTTGAAAATCTAGAGTCTGCTTGGAGTCGGCCTGATGACCGAACCAAAACTTTGGATCGACATTTGCTTGGACTCAGGCCTTTAAAATCTGGAGTCTGCTTGGAGTCGGCCTGATGACCGAACCAAAACTTTGGTTCGGCGCTCGCTTGGAGTTGGGCCTTGAAAATCTGGAGTCTGCTTGGAGTCGGCTGGATTACCGACCCAAAACTTTGGTTCGGCGCTTGCTTGTAGTCGGGGCTTGAAAATCTCGAGTCTGCTTGGAGTCGGCCTGACGACCGAACCAAAACTTTGGTTCGGCACTTGCTTGGAGTCGTGCCTTGAAATTTTGGAGTCTGCTTGGAGTCGGTCCGATGACCAAACCAAAACTTTTGTTCCACGGTTGCTTGGAGTCGGACCTTGAAAATATGGAGTCTTCTTGGAGTCTGTCTGTTGACCAAACCAAATATTTTGTTCGGTGGTTGCTTGGAGTTAGGCATGAGAAATTTAAGAGTTTACTTGGAGTCGGCTGGGAGTAATGCTGCTTGGAGTCGGGTGAAGGTTTTCTTAGGGCTCAACCCGAGTATAACCGATCTAAAATAAAGTTGGAAATTTTCATCATGGCACGACGATACTTCGGGGATTTCTTCATGACGCGTTCTGAGGTTCTTGGAGGTGTATGGCGATCGTCACAAGTGGAATAGCTTGACGATCATGTATGGAAAGTTGAACCAACTCTTGGAGGAAGGAAGGTTGACCCAAATTTCAAATACTATATACTCAGCTGCCTCTCCTAATATCTTCATTCTATAAATACCAAGCACATGGCATCATAAAAAAGAAGATGCTGAAGAGCGAAGCTTTCAGCAACAATGGCAGACAACTTCGAGAGGGAAAAATCTTAGTTCTAATAGCATGTTTACTCGTATTCAAAGCTTGTGCTTCTAATCATAAATGAAAGGGATAATAAAAGAGGAAAAGTGGACGTAGGCACATTCAGGCCGAACCACTATAAATTATGTGTCTTTTTACATTTAAGTCCTTTACATATTCTTTATTGCAAATTACTGATTTTCTACCTTAAACATCCGCAACTAATTTTCATCAAACAATAGTTATATACTACAAACAATATTTACAGCTCTACAACAACGATTTGAGCGTTTGCCCATTTTTTGTGCAAACATTTTGGTGCTTTCACTAAGAACCGAACTTCCCCTTTTTAAAAGGAAATTCTTCCTTTCTTACTTTTCTTTTTATTTTGAAACCTACCATTTCTAATCTTCTGACTAGAGATTATCGTTTTTTTCTTAGGAAATCTCTCCCCTTTTCTAAGATCTGAAATTTACGTTTCTTTTCAGATCTACCATGATTATTTTACATAAAACATAAAATCCTCTTTTTCTCTTCAGATCTGAACATCCATTTTACTACATAAAGAAATTCTCTTATCCACTTTTTAGATCTTACTTTTACTATCCACGGACACTGTTTATTAGCAAAAAAAGTCATCTTATAAATCGAAAATCTTTAGATATTCCTTTTACTATTCCGGATCCACAAACACATGTCCCTTAACTAAAAAGAAACATGTACTCATTCTTTGGATCTGAAATCAAGCCACCTCTCTTTTCTCATTTGGAATCCAAAAACATGGTTTCTTGGCATAAGAAACCCCTTTTCCCTTTGTTTAGATCTAGATCATTATTTTCATTCACAAAAGAAAACCTGTTTCTAGTCTTAAGATCTGAAATTGCATTTTTAACAGAATCTATGCCTTTTTCTTATCAGATCTAAAGTCACTGTCTCCTTGGAATGAGAGATTATCTTTTTCTCACTTTCCCAGATTGAGATCACTGTTTCTTGGATTAAAATACTCTATATCTCCCAGATCTAAAACTGTTACTTTAGGAAAATCCATTTCTTTTTTCAGATCTGCAATCACTATTCCTTGGAGATAAAAAAATATTTTGTGTTTCTTTTCTCTTATTTCAGATCTACAAATGCTTTTCCTTAAGCAAAAAGAAACATGTATTCACTTCTTAGATCTGAAATCACTATATCTCCTTTCAAATCTACAAACACTTTTTCTCAACCAAAGTGAAACATGTATTTATTTCTTAGATCTGAAATCGTTCTATCTTCTTTTTTTCATTTCAGATAAAAAAACACTCTTTTGACTAAAAGAAATACTTAGTCGTTTTTCAGATCTAAAATCAAATCTTGTTCTCTTTCCATCCGGAAGCATTGCTTCTTTAGCATAAGAAAACTATCTTCCTCTTTTGTATAAGAGGAATCTATTCCCTTAGTAAAATATAAAATTACAGTTCTAAGAAAATCCTTTTCTCCCTTCAAACTCGATATCCTTTCTCTTGATCTAAAGTCATTGTCACTTTGAAATTAGAGTTTTTCTCTTTTTCTTTCAAGTTTGTAATCACCATTTCTCGAATTAAGAAGCTATACCTCCTACCTCAAGATTCTCTCTTTATTTTAAGAGTAGGACCATCAAACCCTTCGAAGCAACAAAACCTCCCAATCATTTCTGAAAATTGAATTACCTATCTCGAAAAGTACAAACTCTCTAGGAAGGAAATGAGAACAACTTCCCGATATGCCGCCTAAAGTGAGAGAACTCCACTGCAAAGAATGCAACAGCTATCCAGATATGAAAAAGCATGAAGACTAGTCTAATAACCTCCCAGTGCTAAAAATTATCGGACGTAAATTGGACATGGTTGTGATTGAAATCAGTAAACACTTCACTACTTAACATAAAGCTTTGTTGGATAAACTCTTGACATGCTCAGGGCAGATAGAAGTATTTGACCTCAACATCATAATACAAGGAAAGCCCCAGTCTAGAAAACACAGGGGGCGTTCCACATAACCAAATGAACCCCAAGCACAACCCTTTTTCCATCCAGCATCAAATCAAAGTAATACAATTGGGATCCCATTGATGGATCGAAATATCACAACTTGAAGACCGAAGTCATGATGATTGAATACTCAAAGTCTAGATATGACAAGCATGACACTTTGTCACTCCTACCGTGCACGAAGGCATCACTAATCCAACGCATACCAAACATGATTCAAATAATGTCAATAGCTCTCCTTACCTAGTGATATGTTTAACAAATATGAAAAGAGAAGGAGATAAGACATGGAGTTGGACTTGTATAAATTTTAAGTTTTGACATTTAAATATTAGTTTAGGACGCAATCTTTGCACACTTTGGAATATTTTAGGCACATATTTATATATATGTTAGCGTAAAGAACGTATAATTATAATGTATTAATTATGTTGTTAATAGGCTAGTAATTATCATTAAAATCCCGTTAGAAAATAAGTTAATAGTAAAGGAGAAATAAGAGTTTTCTTATAAGGACTTGATATGGAAAGCTGTGAGACGTGTGATAATATGTTAAGTGAGTGTTATAGATTATGACTAAGTTATAGGGATGTGAGGTCAGTCAAAAGCATATGGAAGTCTACCTAGCTAATCTGGCTACCAATAGTGTGACTTTAGGGCTATGTGAGACATCGCCTATAATAAGTACTCATGGAGGATGCGAGGTTAGTTCTAAATTATTTATGGTAAACCTGCCCAGCTAATCTAGCTACTAGTACTTGCAGATAGTCAGACTAATGTGAGACGTCATAGTTAGGTTACGGGTCATACTACAGTGGACTTGCTTTGGGGTTGAAGGTATTAAGTAGCTGATTGAGAGCTCACCTCTTCCCCATGTAGGAAGTTTTAAATGGTCAGGGTTAGTAGTTAGGCATGGTAGAGGATATCTCGGGGAGGGTCAGCTTCGGTTTTGAGGTATTAAGTGGTTGCTGTGTGGTCTGCCTCTCCAATAAAAAGAAGTACTAAATGGCCTGAAGAGATTTCATGCAATGTCAGCTAGATATTACCGGAGAGGAGTTCTTGGGATAGGTATTAAATGTCGAGGACCAGCCTTGAATGAGGTATTAAATATGAATAGTCGATGCAAGTCCCCACTTTCCATTCAATTTCGGACAAACATGGGGTTTGACACCCACTCAGGATATGTAGCATCATGGATAAAGCTGTTGGCCAATAGCTTATCCACTTCTTCCTTTAGTGCAGCGGGTCGCTCAAAACCTAAGCTGCATCTTTTCTGTCTCACTGGCATGAACTTGGGACAGAAATAAAGTGTATGATATGCTATCTTTGATTATATCGCACACATATCGAAATGTGTCTAAGAGAACACGTCCAGATTTGCTCGAAGAAAGTTAATTAATTCCTTTTGCAATTTGATTCCAAGATGAGAACCAATCTTCAAGAACTGAGTTGGGTTGTCCATGTCAATAGGAACAGCCACCGTGATCTCCGTCGGTGCTTCCAATACCTCCCCTGGCTTCTTCCTGGGGTCCATAGCCTTGTCAAGCAAATATAGTACTCGAGCCAAGGGCAGTTCTGTAATTGCTATGCTTGCAGTTCCAAAATGCATGGAGTCTTCCCTACATTCTTTCCCTTTTCATGACATTTAGTTTTAGGTATTTCAATAACATAGCATTCTCTTGCAGCACTTTGGTCTCCTCTTACTACTCATATCCCATTCTTCATTGGGAACTTCATCATGAGACATCATAGAGCCAAAGAGATTCTGAAGTCGGCAAGGATCGATCGACCCAAGAAAGCATTATAACTAGAATATTCATCAACAATCATGAAAGTCTGGATGAGAACCACCCTCCATTCTCCTTCTCTTTGTTCTACGGGTAGGTCGATCATTCTAATCGACTATTTAGGTTCACTTGTAAATCCTTAAATCTTCATTTTTTAGCCGGTCACATCCTTCGTGCTAATCTTTATTTGGTCAAACATTTTTCGAAATAGGATATTGAGCGAACTTCCATTATCAACCAACACTCGATGAACAACAACCGGTCTGATCCCGACCGTTATCACCATTGGGTCGAGAGTTGTTGCTTCTATGCCTTCTGTGTCCTGATTCATGAACATAATGTCGTATGTAATCATCCTTTTTTGCTTAGCCAAAGCTCCGTCTTCGATGGCGTAGCAACTCTCATGTGGTGCATGCTTCAAAGAACTAGCATATCATTCCATCTCACCCCAACTCTTTTGTGTTGGGTGAGGTCTTCCAGTAATGGTGTTTATAACTAGTCTTCAATCTGTTCGCTTGGGCCCTTCTCCGCTGGGTCCAAGCTAATTTCCTTGAGCATTCGACCCTTGGGGTTCGGTAGGTTGATCAGCGTTTTGCGATATCTTCACATACTATTGGAGCCTCTTGCTTCTTATCAATTCTTCAATTAAATCCTTCAGATGCCGACATTCATTTGTATTATGCCCGTGAATTTTTGTGGAAGTGGCAATACTTTCCTGACCTTTTTTATTGTGTGGTTGCTTCCCACTTGGGTGGTTTGTTATACCGCTTAATTCCATGAGTGGAAAGATAGATGTTCTCCAAATTATCATTCAACGGTGTATAGTCCTCGAGTCCCAGATTTCTTAAGTGTTTCTTGACCCTGTCCTGCCTACCAGCATTCCGATTCCTTTTCTTCCGTTTCATAGTTTTCCCGCATTTCCTATGGTAGTTCTGAAGCTATTTTCCATCTTGTTTGACCGCAATGTTACTCTGAATCACCTCTTTCGATTGCTCATCGACAGGCTTGCCTTCAACCATATTTGCTTTTCCCAGACACAGAAACTAATTTTCCTTTTGGTGGAATTCCTCCATGGTAGTGAGTTGTTTCATTATTATCCATTTATCGAAATCTATGTCCGGGTGAATGCCCTGGACAAGTGCCATGAAAACAAGATATTCCTTCGGATTTCTAACTTCCTTAATAGTGATATTAAATCGATTCAAGAACCCCTTTAGTAATTCGCTGGGTCCTTATGACAAGCCAGATAATGAAATAACATCCTTCGGTCATGCCGTGTAAAGCCTGAACTGCTTCAGAAACTTCTTAGCCAATTCATCAAATATCGATATGGATTTAAGTGCGAGCCTAATAAACCACATAAAGGCAACTACTTCCAAGAAGATAGGGAAACACCTACAATGAACAGCGTCCGTAGCTCTATCTCCATCCATATGTCATTCGTATGAGTAAGTGTTATCTGGGATCAGTAGTTCCGTTGTAGGATCACATTGTCGGCATGGTGAACTTTCTGGGGTATTCTTCTTTCAAGATATTTTCAATGAATAGGGTTCGGCTTAGTGTGGAACCTAAATCTTCGTTCTTCCTACCCTTCCTTTCTTCCACCAATTGTTTGACCATGTGAGTGATGTATCGTTTGACCATGTGAGCTATGTATTCCTCACTGGGACGGTAATCTACAGGTCGACTGTCAGGAGTTGCACCGAGTGTTTGACTCTGCAATCGATCTCGGCTTGCCGACTGATGTCTAGGTTCTCCATTCTCCGGGAGAACCACTTCTACAGAGTTTCATTGGAGCCCGGTTGGTCTTTCCATGGCAGTTTGGACTCTAGCTCCAGTGTTTTATCCCTTAACTCCACTGTCCAATGCCAAATCATCACCATCAAACTGCAAGTCCACTTCCTTATTAGATACATCCATTGCATCACCTTCCTGAAATCCTCCACATTGGCATTCTTATCGGTGCCAGTTGGTCTTCTTTTGAGGGGAGCACTCATGCTTCCTCCTACAATGACTCCTACAATTACTTCTTTCTGCTTTTATTTCCCATCTATCATGTTTAGGTTAGAAACCGAAGAGTTCTATTTTACTACTGTAGGAGAAGATTCTCTTCTAACTCTTCATATCATTGGTGGTGTAGGGTTAACAGCGCCTCCATCTTATCCACAAGAGCTTTCTGGATAAGTTCATGAATCATTTTATTTAGCTCTCGTCTGGTAAAAACTTCCTGTAAGTAGAGGATTCTGGTATTGCATTTCCATCGTTGACTTTTGTTTAGCGTCTCCTTCAAAACCATTAGCCCCCACTCCTACGAATCTCCCGGAAGCATATTTCCCTTTTTGATGCCATTGATCTTAAATAGCAAGTTCTCAAACTTCTTTAAGCTAGTTTTCTGGATCTAACTGCTAAATCTCTCCAAATCCATAATAGCAAGCTCGATCTAAGCCTTGAGTTCAATTCTCAGTGAAAGTACAAAAATGTTGACGCCAAAAATGGATGAACACCTAAGAATGAGTTATAGGGAACATATGAGACCTAGATCTAGCATATAACAGTAAAAATAAAAGAAAAATAATAGGAAGATACAAGATTTTTATAGTGGTTCGGCAAACTATGGCCCACATCTACTTTATAGCTTTATTAATTATGGATCTGAGAGAGCTTGTATGAGATTACAGAGAATTAGAGTCACAAGTACAAGAGGTTAACAAGTTCTAAGGCCTAGAACGGCCAAGAGTAGATGTCTTGGTGAATATTGTGAGGGAGGAAGATGGTAAAGAGCAATGGAATCCCAGATCTAGAATGAAAAAGAAAGATCAGGGAGCAGATCCTATTTTGGTTG
This sequence comes from Allium fistulosum, assembly GCA_030737815.1. Taxonomy (NCBI): domain Eukaryota; kingdom Viridiplantae; phylum Streptophyta; class Magnoliopsida; order Asparagales; family Amaryllidaceae; genus Allium; species Allium fistulosum. Next base: position 495,061,126 of record CM060901.1, read on the forward strand.
CACCATGGTTTGTATTTATAGGAAAGTAGAGATACCAGGTCAGAAGTCTGCTTGCACCGAGGTCCAAGAGATAGCCCAATGTCACACAAGGAAAATCGAATGCACACGAGTCAAGACCATAACTCGGTACTGACCTAAGTTGATAACTCAGTACCGACCTATGCATTGTGATGTAAGTTGAACATTTTCCCTTGCTTTGCTCTTTGATCTTCTATCCAATGTGTTTCAAGCTCTTTTTATCGACTTTGAGTTGATTCTAGTGATCTTTTTGATGGCACTTGAATTAACTTGTTTTCTCGGTTTCCTTCTCATCAACTTTGAAATTGGTCATTCAAACTTTAGAAAAATGACTTGATCACGAGTAGTTAGAGTAGTCTGTGAGAAGTATAAAGTTAGGGAAGTGAAGCGGGGAGGAATGATAGGTCGGTACCGACCTATGTAACTCGGTACAGAGTTATGCCCTTAGCCTCAATTCTAATGGAACTTTTCCAAGTTTCTTCTCTTGCTCGTCTAAGTGTATTCCCAAGTTTTTGAGCCGTTTCGTCTTCGTCTTGACATTCTAACTTCCATTGATTTCTGCTTGGTTAAAAACCTGATTAACATACTACTTGATAAATATCTCTATTCTATTGAGTTTCCTCTTCAAACTTCTTCCTTTCTTCTTCATTATCTCACTTGTGAACCTCTAATTTTATCGGTTATATTACATTAAAATGTTATATTCTACCATTGATGTTCTTACCATTTTCAAACTGAAACAACGGTAGAGACATAACAAAAAAGGGATAGGGCAATTGATGCCATTGAGCAACCCAACTCCATGGAAACCCTACAAACCAACTACAACAGCCTTTAAAACTCCATCAATAATATCACCCAAATGCTAAAATGGCACTCTCTCAAAATAAACTACATACCCTCTC